>JAYKKT010000079.1:20885000-21485000 GCA_036023115.1 Brasenia schreberi | reverse complement strand
ATCTCTTTATTCTCCAACAATTTATATGAAGCAAATAGGTCGTTTAATCAACATACTTCAAGGGCTCGATCCTACACATCTGTTTGGCCGTGCACATATAGTATGAATCATGTAATACAACATTCTCTCCTTTCCTGTGGAGTGTACGTCTATTATATCAATGTCGTACGGATTATAGACACCAGAATCTTTAACTTGAGTTCCCTATTTGCTCTGACATCAACATTAGAACTCCTGTACATCTGTTTGGCCTTGCACATATAGTATGAATCATGTGCTACAACATTCTCTCCTTTCCTGTGGAGTGTACGTCTCCTATATCAATGTTGTACAGATTATAAACACCAGAATCTTTAACTTGAGTTCCCTATTTGCTCTGACATCACCATTAGAACTCCCTAATTAAGACAGATAAGCTGAAAACGAATTCACCTAAAATATCATGGCAACTTTTAGTCACTATCAACGAAAGGTATTTGATTTTAAGCTTGAGCTCTTAATTATGACTAACAGATCTTGTCTCACTCCATACATTACCCAAATCATGGAGGTGCTTACCTGTGTGAGAGGGTCAACCTCATCTGTCCAACATGCTCCTAAAAAATAATTAGGAATGCACAAGAAATATTTACAAATGTAAGCATAGTAGTAGACTCCATTGTCATTTGTTTATAAACATTCGGAAAATAGAACATCAATATCTACACAATTCCTGAGATCTTGTGAATTTGCAACTTTCATTAGTGAATTTGCAATCATATCTCCCATAGAAATATACTTCATGTATACTTCTTTTCGTGCAATCATGTCTTTGAAGTTATATTTCATATCTATGTTTTACAATGATATTTTGATCTTTGGTATATGCAATTGCTGCTTCACTGTCACAGTTGATTAACACTTGATCAATATTACTTTCAGTAACATTTAAATGATCCACAAATCTTTTCGACCGCAGAATACAATTCCACGAATTCAGCTTCCATCATGGACAAGGATATGCACTTATTTCTTACTCCATGATGTAACATGATCATTGAGTACGAAAACAAATCCAGGGGTGGACTTTCTCCCATTGGCGTCTCCTCCCAAATCTAATCAACATAGCCCTTTAGTTCCCATGGGTCAAAGAGGACCCCAACTGCTTTACCAGCCCAAGTGACACTTGAATAAGAACCAAATTGGAGAACCTTGATTATGCTAGGTTTCACCTATCAGGTAACCAAACTAAAATAGACCGTTCCAAATTGGCAGTTCCAGACAATATTGAGTTCCTGTTCCAAAATTCTACATTTCTACCATTATTTGTTCCAGAATCCTATTTTGTTGCATTAGTTTTTCAAATAAAAGAGGTATTAGACTAGAACTAGAACTAGAACTAGAACTGGAACTGGAACTGGAACTGGAACTGGGATACAGACCCTCATGAAATTTGACCAGACACGACTCCTCAACTAGGGAAACTATGAACAGCGGCCTATCCACATTGTGGTGGGTGCCACCGAAAATTCTGAAATATTTCATCTGCATATTGAAATTTAAAAAAAAAATGTAATCTTTTAAAGCCTGCCCCACCAGAAACAAATTTCAAATTTCTGGTTCCACCACTGGCACTGACGACGAAGGAGGGACCTTTTCGTATAATCCCACCATGGAACCGGAGCCGGAAAGGTCGTGAAGGAGGTCGGTAGCTGATCTCGAACTGATATACATGGGCCTGAAAGGCTGGACCCGCTTGAGGCGTTTTGAACGCCGTATATCGCGATGGATTGATTGGACCGGAGGTCACTGGATCGAACCTCCCTATGATTGGGACGATGGGATACCAAAAGAAGACTAGCCGCTACAAATGCCTTCATCCTGAGCTACACTCGCCACCACATAAACACGATCTTCTCTTGTTCTGCCTGGCTTTGCATGAAACCGTGAGCTCTGCTGCTTACCAAAGCAGAGCCACTCGTTCAGTGTGAGGCTATCCTCAATCTCATCCCTTCTATTATCATCGCACTCTCCTCAGTTTGCCACTCAAACCTCACTCCCTGCCGCATCTCTACTTCTCCCATTCACCTCAAGTGCTTTCCCTGTTCCGACGCCGGCCAACGGCAGCCATGGCATCGGCTACACTCTCTGTAGCCTCTGTAGCCAATGCCTCCGTCCAGGTCTCCTCCTTACTCCCTTCAATTTCCTCATCTCGATCTCTTCTCTTCCATTCTTTCCAATGTCTCATGACATGTGCCGGACGGTTGGGTTCCTCGTGCGGGATGATTAATTACCTTTTGTTGATGAATTTGCAGGCTACTGGCAAAGGGTTCTCAGAGTTCACGGGCCTCCGGAGCTCAGCCTCCTTCCCCATTTCCAGAAAACCAGCTGAAGACTTCCACTGTGTGATTGCCGCTCAGACTTCAGTGGTTAGTAACTCCAACTTCCGTTTTTTGAGAGATTTTAACTATTAATCTTGCCGTGGTGCTCATGACCACAACTACGTTCCTGATTTTTGTTTTACCAATTGGTTTATAACTCGCCTCACCTCGCTCATGAACAGGTCCACCACTGGCTTGTACCATTAATTATTTGACATGGCGAACTTCTCATACTTCCCTTTATTACAAACTAATGATCTACATATTATTTGTTGTAAACTAATGACTGACTATACTGCCATCGTCTCAAAATGAGGTTCACTTCATCTGTGGTCGTTATTAGCTAGATTCTTGATGCTTATATTTATTAAAATGCAGCTCCAAGCCAGCTATTGCTTGGCTCAGTACTGGGTCAAGCCAAGTAGATCAAGTTCTTAATATATTCAACAGAGTCAACCCATATGCGCGTTAGAGAATCCATTCCTCCGGTACTAGAAATTGTCTACCTGTGTGAGCAAGACAATGAAAATTGTAGATCGGGGGATGAAATGCCACCAGCTTTATTTCCTGCCATTTCAAACCTATACCACTCGGAGAGGATTCATCCTGTTTGGCCGCACCCATCGATATACAAATTCTTAATCAGTAGACCTTGCCTCATGCACCAGCTTTCTTCTATATTTCCAAATTTTCCTTAAATGTACAGATTAAACAAAGCTTTTCCTTTGTATTTTACCCCGGCCAATGGGCCAAGGTGTTACATTGCCACGGCAAAAGAAATCCATAATTGCAGGCGTTCTGAATAACCATAATCCATTTAAATCAAGAAAAACCATTCTATCCACATATAAATCTACAGCATGAGTGCGTGATGTTTACAACAGAGAAAAGACTTTGACTGAATTGTTGAACTAAGCCACACATCCGAGAAGAAAGTGTTCTGCTTTCTGAGAATAGATGAAGACAAATTACTTGGGCAAATAACCGATCCGCGTTGATTTTCTCCACTCACAAGATTTGACTCGAGACCTTGCTTAAGGGGAAGCAGTGCCGATCCGCTTGAACCAACCAAGCGTTGGCGGCTTCAGTTTATATAATTCACCTGTTGTCGTATACAATATGACCTGATCTTTCCTCCTCTGACAATATGCCAGTATCTAACAAGCGAGTCAAGGTTGACAGGTATAAGCCAACAATGGAGCAAGCAACAGAAGTTAGCATATTTACATGCTGTCTTTGTGAACTTTGTGCGGTATTTCCCATATGTATCTTTTTCAGTTTTCCCTCTCAAGTTATTTTAAAGGGTGTAAAACCCTAAATAGATTGAAAACTAAATTTATACTCTGTATGTACTTGGTGTATGTGTATTTAACATGCTGTCGTGCATGTTGGTTCTGAAAGGTTTCGAGCTCGGGATACAAGAAGGGAGTGGCAGAAGCAAAGATCAAAGTTGCTATAAATGGTTTTGGCAGGATAGGCAGAAACTTCCTCAGGTGTTGGCACGGACGAAAGGATTCTCCACTTGATGTCATTGCCATCAATGACACAGGAGGTGTGAAGCAGGCATCCCACCTTCTCAAATACGACTCCACTCTTGGAATCTTTGATGCCGATGTCAAGGCTGTCGGTGATGATGCCATTTCCGTCGATGGGAAGGTCATCAAAGTCGTCTCAAGCAGAAATCCTCTCACTCTTCCGTGGAAGTAAGCTCAGAACCTGACCTGCTTCTATCCACTGCTCCCTTTTCGAAATATATTGACGCATATTGCATAAGTGAACTGTTAGCACAGAGGATAGAGTAACTGATAACTTCCTTTTACTTTTTGAGAGCATTTGTGAAGAAATCAACAATGCATCCAATCATCTTAATTATTTATTGGACGAAACATTTAGGGAACTAGGGATCGATCTTGTGATCGAAGGGACGGGAGTTTTCGTGGACAAGGAAGGCGCAGGAAAACACATTGACGCCGGAGCAAGGAAGGTTCTCATCACGGCGCCTGGCAAGGGAGACATCCCCACCTACGTCGTTGGTGTCAATGCAGATGCCTACACCCACGAGGACGCCATCATCAGCAATGCCTCTTGCACTACCAACTGCCTCGCTCCTTTTGTCAAGGTCCTCGACCAGAAGTTCGGTAAGTCATACAAGAAATTAAGCCTGAGACTTCCTTAGAGAATCACCAAATACTAAGTTGAGGAACTGACGATGGAAGAAAGAAAACTAAAAGTCAGCACCGCCATGCAGGCATTATTAAGGGGACCATGACTACGACTCATTCATACACTGGCGATCAGAGGTTGCTGGATGCGAGCCACAGGGACCTGAGGAGGGCACGGGCTGCGGCTCTCAACATCGTGCCGACGTCGACTGGTGCCGCGAAGGCAGTGGCACTAGTCCTTCCGACACTGAAGGGGAAGCTGAACGGGATCGCCCTGAGGGTGCCAACTCCGAACGTATCGGTGGTGGACTTGGTGGTGCAGGTGCAGAAGAAGACGTTCGCCGAGGAGGTGAACGCGGCATTCAGGGAGAGCGCGGACAAGGAGCTGAATGGCATACTATCAGTGTGCGACGAGCCACTGGTGTCGGTAGACTTCCGGTGCTCGGACGTGTCGTCGACTGTCGATGCATCGCTTACAATGGTAATGGGCGACGACATGGTGAAGGTGATCGCCTGGTATGACAACGAGTGGGGATATTCGCAACGAGTGGTGGACCTTGCTGACATCGTCGCCAACAAATGGAAATGATCCTCGTATCATCATCCTCTCACACCGGCCGGCCGCCAGACTTATTAATTCGTCTGCTCACTCTGATCAATTATATTACCAGCAATGCATTTTGTATCAAACATCCGGTTGCTTTTCTTAGGTACCGCATGCTCTCTTTTCTCATTTCTTTCTGAAACGAACTTGTATGGAGACTATCCATCACTCGTACCTGCAATTGTATTGATGATCATGTTTAAGCTATAATTAAGCAATATATTAGGCACAAATTTTCTTTACCAGTACAACATACTGCTACCTGTATCTTGCAACTAGGAGCCTGCCTAACCCCGCGCGCAGATACATGCACAAGAACAAGTGCATGAGTGCACACGCGCACACACACACACGGAACCCTTATGACATCAAACACAATGCATTGGGCAACGGATGAATGTATCTTTTCTAATAACAGTGTTTTGGGTCTGAGTTCCATATCATGTCAATCCTGATAAGTTGATGAATAAAGCTAAGCCAAAATTGGATCTTGTGTAATAGAAAACGGTCGTATCTTTCTGGTAAGTCAGGATATTTGAGAAAATTTCATGCATCGGAATCGTTCTCTATATACTAATGTAGTTGATCAGTTCCACTTTCGTGACTAAAATTAATTCAACTCAGCTCTGTCTATTGCCAAGACCCCAATATTTGTGTCGGCTCGGGTAGTGACCTGCACACAAACTAAAACCTATCACACCTGACAACCAGACTTGATGTTGTCGATTATGCAGGCCTAGACTTTCTCCTGCTTAATCCATTTCATTGTATGAACTAGAGCTTGACATAATTTGGACCAGGCCTACCTCAAGAAAGCCAATTTCTTCTTCCCGGGCACATCTTTTCAGGGCACATTCGCCATGATTCATGTGTCCAATGTGTTTCTAGTACTGTACATGAATTCTCTTATGCGCGCAAACGATCATTGATTCATCGATGCTTCAATTATTTAGAAAGAATACCATTCTACTTATTGATTTTTAATATTTTCGAGAACTTTGTTTCTGCTACGTGAATGCCAATTGATTCACGAAGTACTGTGTATTCATCAACTGGGGTAATTTCCCCTCACCTCTTTCAACTTTTGAATCATCTCCTCAGCTACGAGTGCTGCGGTAGGTTCTTTGAGCTAATACATGAATTAGCTATCAAATCATTTATCATGTAGAAGAAAGTTATATATATACAGTAATTTTCATTCAAACACAAAATTCAGAGAATCACAAAATTTCCCCTTTCGATGCCAATACCTCATCGAACAATTCTGTTATTGAATTATAATTATGTATATGTACATACATAAAAGTACAAATATATAATGCTATATAAGTGGATATTCCTTTTATTATTTTAATAGTGTTAGTTTTGCAAAAATAGTGGTCCTCCTGTTTATGTGTGCATCGCTCCAATGGATGAAACCAACAACCACAAGCAACAAATATTGCAAGCAGAACAAAAATACAAAGCACATTACGTCATAGATCGATGAGGAAAAGAACATGACACCAAACAGATCGGCCTTACTATATATAAAATTGATCACTCGCACTCCAATACCAAATCAAAACCGATGAAAACTCTCCTCACGTAAACTCAGTGTCGAGTCCAATTCGCTGCACCTTTCCTTTCCCTAGTAAACAAAGTATGTCAGTTCGAAAGGTTCACCACCATTCTTGTATAATCCTTTCCTTAGTTAACAAGGCACACGATTTTAAACCTAGAAAACCCTTGACCGTGAAGGCTGACCACGAGTTCGACTCCCGGGGTATGCATCCCCGCTTCAGCCTGCACGAAAAAGGAAAAGAAAAAAGAAAACAAGAGACTGCTTTTTCTATAGAAAATATCTAAAGGGGCGGTAATGCTTTCTTCTCTATTTTCTTTTCTTTTTGTATCGAGCGCAAAACAAAACAGATCGTCCATTGTGCGCATCGTTTTGGATGCCATCCATGTTTGTAACAGATAGCATGCAAGGTTCTGAGCGTGAAAAGAGCACTCCATATGCCATTTGAACCACGGGTACGTTGTTCCCTACTTGCCTTTACGTCAGCCACTGTGTCCGCAAACGATGAAACCAGCAAGTGAAATTAGAGTTATACAGTGGCTGATGTGATGATGATGTCTAACGTCATGTGCAGAGAGAGTTTTCAGGCCAATATTCTCTTTTTACAAAATGAGAGTTGGTAAACGCAAGAACCAGTTGCAATCGGCAACCCGAAATAAAGAAAAATAATTGATTTTCCGAGGCAGGGATGATCCTTTCCAAGGAACAAATTAAGTCAACCACTGATGGGCACAGCATGTTGTTACGCAGAACTTACTTCACTGGTAAGTTCGGGAAGAAGATTTCACGGTGACAAAGAAGAGCGGTGCAAAGCAATGACCTCTAACTAATTTTTTGGTTTTTCTCTTCACCCCAACTCATATGAAAGTATGAAACATCACTTCATAACCCCCTCTATCCTGCAGGAGGTAACTACAGAGGAGCATGAGGTAACTACAGAAGAAACTAACTAAGTCTTTACTGCAAGGTGCTACGGCCCCAGTACCCGTAGAGATCCGTGCTCGGGCCAAGCCAGCCTGTGCTTTCCGACACCAACACAAATCTCTTATTTTCATATTGTACCCTGAGCTTTCATGTTCGGTCACTTATCTGTCAACACGAATTCAAGCCAAGATAGACAATATTTCGTCTTCTGCTTTTTATGTTCTTGAAGCAAGAGAATCAGCAAATTGCATAGCCATTCAAGCATGTTGTGATTGACGACACTCTATGGCGGCCACATTCAAATCCATGGCTTGGTCGCCTTATAGATTACTTCTTACTGAAAAGCACAATACACACAGAGAGAGAGAGACGATGAGGACGCTGCTGCAATGGCGGTGGTTCCCCTTTTGAGAAACAAGAGTCCTCCCTGCTCCTCTTACATCTCCCTCCGTGAGAATCTTTCTGATTGCATTCCACTCACTGTGAACGTACAACTTACTGCCAAACGACTAAGTTTTCCCTCCCATTATGAGTGCAGCGGGGGCATGGCAGGGTGGCACACACTTCCTTGTCTACTCCGCCCCACCGTGGGGCATTATTCATTCATTGAAATCAATTGACACAGCCAGGAAAGCTGGATCTTGCAGTACCACGCCACCCATCCAAGTCTAAATTCATATAAACCGATAAAATGCCATCAAAAAAAGAAAAGGTTGCGTTGAAAAGAACAATTCTATCTTCAGAGGGGATTCGGTTCAACCTACAGAGTGGGTACACATGCTACATTAGATACATTGTATACAGCATTCTGTACTCCGTGAGTCCGTAGTGATAGAGGGAAAGAAAGTAAAAGAATAATTAACCTATTTCTTTCCCCATCACGTTCTCTTTTCCTTCTGAGCAACACGAGAGAAACTAAACAACACGAACAAGGAGACGGTTTGTTTAATAACTTACATATGGCCGTCGTCGTCGAGACTCGGACAACACACTATCAATCACCCACGACAACACGACCTATAGTTTTCCATTTCAACCGTCTCAAAATTGGACACGGCCATCTCTGTCTTCTCGAGTCGCCGGAAAGTGCAATCCCCAGAACGCAGCAAAAAAGAAGAGAGAAAGAAAGAATATGTATCAGGACAAGTAAACCTGGAGGCTGGCGCTCTTGTGGGCATTGCAGATGGGGCAGGAATCCAGTCTTGAATCGCATTGCTTGCAGATGCAGAGGTGACGGCAAGGAAGCAGCAACACGGACGTTTCGTTCTCATGGCACAACCTACACATCCTCCGTCGCCCGAGCTCCTCGTTCTCAATGGCCGCAGCGTCGTTTTCGTCGCCCCCCTCGAAGCAGTAGGACTGCGCATCATCTACCGCGGCTGCCGATGGACCTACCTCACTTTCTCCGTAGCCTTCCCCTCCAACAGCCGCGTGATACTGCAGCAGCAGCACCTTCTCCAGGCTGCTCTTGAGGTTCGCGACCACCGCCTCGCTGTTTCTCGCGGCGTTCTGCCATATTTGGTTCTCCACACTCATTTGCTTTACCTTCTCCTCTAGCTCGGCGTTCCGACTCCTCGCACTCTCTAAGGCCGTCTCCTTCTCCCTCAATCTCTTGGTTACCTGCTGCTCCACAAAGGATAGCACGGACCTCCAATGCTTCTTTCGTTTCTCTTCCAACTCCAATCGCAGCCAATCGTTATGAAGACGGATGAGGGCCTCGGTGTCGTCCTTCTGCTGCTGGTAGATATACGCCATCGAGTCATGACCCTGGGATCGGCCGCTCGTCGACGTGCCACCTGACTGATTCATCCGGCTGTCTTCAAAAGGTAGACCCAATCCAGAGATGGTCTTCATTGCAGATTTCTCCTGAGCCTTGGGCGTGCTGTTCACCATCAACCGAAGCTGCTGCTGCTGCTGCAGGAATTGCTCCTGCGTCATGAGGTTCATATGATGCGACTCGTCACGGCTTCTCTTCCTCGATGCCGATACGTTGCACGTCAAGTCGCTCTCCAGGTCGCTGAAGACAGTGTTCCCGTTCAAGACAAGCGCACCATGGTTAAGAAACATGCTCCCACCGCTCTGTTCGTGGTAACGCTGTAAGTCTGCAAGCAAGGCGTCCCTCGACCTGATGCCCGAGGAAGACGAGACAGAAGCAATGGTATAAGAGTCAAAACCACGAAGAAGAACGGACGAGCGAATGAAGGAAAGAGGAGAAGTGTTAAGAATTGGAAGATGCATTCGAGCTTACCGTTTCCGAAATTCCGGCATGAAATCACTGGAAGGATAGTGCGCCTGCACCGCCATTAATGGTCAGAAACCCCTCCGCTTTAAAGGAAGGATGGAAGACCGCGAGAGTAGGATGCAAGAACAGGCGCAAATTGATTGATTGGTGTCGTGGGTGCGTTTTTGTACGTAAGTATGTGTTTGAGGAACAAGCGTGGATGGAACGGTGGAATCTCTCGTTGGAGGCTGGAAATGAGCTTCAAACGCGAGAATAAATATATGGAGCGAGAGAGGGAAACGGACGAGCGTCCTATTGACGGGTCTAAAGTCGTGTTGGGACGAGAGAGAGAGAGAGAGAATGACTGACAGCCAGACGCTCCATTGCCTTCACCGCCCTCTTTTTATTCGTGAATCTCAATTGGCGTTGGCCGCACAATATATTTTCTTTTCCTTTTGTATTTTGTTTTCGACATAAATGTAAAGAAGAAACGAGTAGAAAAGTGCACCCATTCTTAGGTTTTGTAGACGACCCCCAATCTCTCTTTGGGAGAGAGGCTATTTATATTATTGGCCTTATTGGTTTTCACTGTAAAAGTAATAAAATCCCGTCCATCGTCGGCCTAATCCCCACTGGTTAACGTTTTAGACCGTGACTGCCCTGTTTTTCATTCATAGTGGCGGCTAGCGGTCAAATTCTGGCTACAATGACTCAAGCTTCCTCCGTGAGCTACCTACAATCCTGACTCCTCACCCACCCCTTTAGATATCTCACCCATCATCTTCAGTTTTCTTTTGTCAATTCTCATTGTACTTTCTCTCCTCGTGTTCTCTTCAAGTTTCTCTAAGATTGTCCTTATATTGAAAGTTTAGCTCTCCCATACGGCTCTTTGTCGTTGTAGCCGGAAACCTTCGCATCCTGTCGGCTCCCTTCAATTCCTTGCTTCTGATTAATCTCTTTCCACCCTAATCCTCTCTCTTTCTCCTTTTACAAAAGGAGGGCGGGGTGGTTGTGTTGTGTTTTGAGCAGGAGAGCAGATCAGACTCCATTACGCTGAAAAAAGGAGTTGTTTTTTTGCTTTTCTAACAAAACATTAACCTTTTCCTTTTGGGCAGTGTCTGTGCGTGTAAGATCCTCCACTCACGCGTTGCGTCATTTGTCCCCGATGCTTAATGTCTCCTGTCCTTTTGCGATATATATATATATATATAATGGTGCCATATCTGGTGTCGTGTGTTCCTCTCACGGCGCAGAACTCGATCTACGCGACAGCGATCCCTCCACCACTTACTGCTAAACAGCCATTTCCCTTGTTCCTTACCACGTACCAACAGCACACGTCTTCTTTTCTTTCTCTTTCTCCTTCAACTTACAGAGCCTCTCAAATAAAAATCTTCTAACTTACAAAAACTTACTTGTCTCTAGAAGTAATAGCAGCTTGCGCCAACCAAGCATACATCTTTTCTTGCTACAACATATTATCATCCTTGCTTCGGTTTCCCGAACTTTATTATTATCATTGAAATGGTATCATTTATTAACTATGCACCTCTCTCTCTCATATCATGTAAGCAATCGTCTCCTGACAAAAAAAGGAATCCATGGTGGCGGTGATGATGCGGTCTGCGATAGTGAGATTGCTGCGTTAAGAAAGGGAGGGAAGTAGCTTTTCATCCGCGTGATGCGCATTATTTCCTTGACCAATTAATATGTTTCTGATAACAATGTTGACTTCCAAAGGTGGAGAAACCCAAACTTTCCCGTGCAGCATTGTGCTTTGTACATTTATTAACAACACCGTCTCCTTCCGTCCTCATGAATCGAATTATTGAGGCCCTGACGTTACCTAACCATGTGGCTGTGTTAAACGCATCTTCTTCCCATTCAACTTGCATATCCTTCTCCTCTTCTTTGATTTTCATATAAATTTCGCTTTAATAAAGTTGATTAGCTTTTCGATAGCATCAACAATCTTATCTATGATGTATAATTCAGAAAGAAAAGGAACAAACAAATCCATATTAACTATTTCGCCGTCATGTTTTGTGAAGCTGACCTTCAAACTTATACAAGGCGTGATACCCACATTGTTCGAGCTAATCCTTGTTGATTGGATTTATTTATTCTTTTCAAAAGATCGTAACTAATGGGGCGGTTCAAACCTTCACGCCTATGAATTAACCAGCTGGTTCAGAAAACCCCGTAAGACATTTTCAGAACCATACACCGTCACCAATTAATGATTCAGTGAACAGCAATAAAACCTATTATATTTTAAAGCAATTGTCAGATGATGAATTTGTTCATCTATTATTAGAGTTGTAAAAAAGTATAAAACTCAGGGGTTGCGCTGTCCATTATTCAGTGTACGCGTGCACGTCGCACGTGTGTATATTAAGTACACGGCTAGTGTGTGTATTAGGGTTTAGGATATTTACTTGTGTAGTTTTATGGTAGAGATGATAATTCTCTTTCTCTCTCTATGTATAGAGAGTTTTTTATTTAAAAAATTAGAAAACCACAAGAAACTCATCATCTCTACAGTAGAAATTTGAATTAAAAATATTATTATGTATATTTAATATATCTTAATTATTCACCTCAAGGATTACATCACTTTCTGTCATATTTACACGAGTATTAAATGCTTTCAGTTGTATGACCTCAACCATTCACCCCAAAGATTGAATGGTACTGATAGGTTTCTTGTTTTTCTATATTTTCGTGGGTTCTTTAAATCTGAACTCTTTGTATATATATAAATATACATATAAACATATATACACATATATATGAGTGTTATATAATATACATGCACACAAGCTCGTGCGTATGAGGTCGGTTTCAACTTAATCCCAAGATAAAACAATGTGACGCACAACTGCACAAGTGAAGAGATATTTATAGGTTGCCGACTATGAAATCAGCAAAGAATCATTTCTAAAGAAACTAAGTTCCAATCCGCATTCACATGCAGCGTCCAATAATTCATCTAACGTGTTGAAACTCGTGGTTCGAGGGCGTTATTTTTTCCTTTATCAGAAGCGATCATGAGAGGTTTCCCGTACCCAACATGTTTTCCAGGAATGATACTTTTTATATATTAACTTGGCTATATATACATATATATGTATATGTATGTATATATATATATATATATGTGTGTGTGTATATATATGTATATATATGTGCTCTGGTTTACTGCAAACCCAACCTTTGGGTGAGATGGGTCATCTATAGGACGAGTCCAAATTATCATCCCTACTGTCGAGGGGCGTAATTCCTAAGTGACATCCTTCGTTTTGCACTTTCTAATTGCAGTTCATCTTCTTCTAAACTTATTGACACGATTATATTTTGAATCCGATTGAAAACCCTTTCAGTGGTTAAAGAATAAATGGATCATGGGGTTCATGGTGGGGCCTCACATGCCCCCCCATTTTCCTTTATTTTCTTCTTTTTTTTATCGAGAGATGGAAGTTTTGCAGGGGGTATCATGGGGTCCACATATATTTAAAAGGATTTGGCAACAACCACCAGAGTTCCCAATGTCAATGCGGACCCACCAATCCTGGTCCTTTTCCATCTTTCCAGTTTGACGATATAAAACGGATTGGATCAATTAATAATAATAAGAACCACAATAATTGTTATATTCTTTATGTTGATTTTATCTTTATTGTTAGCATTGGAATCGTCTAAGGGATCGATACTCATGATCTTTACATAAGCCTCGAGATGATTCAATTTTCATCTTGCAGTGATTCAAGAGAAGCAAAAGACAGCCTAAGGTAACAAAGAAACTCTAATAAAAGCAAGATTTTATTAATAGAAAAATGTGTATAACATCAAACAGTATACTTACATCTCAGAATTTAGTATCTTTATTAAGCATTAAAATAAAAGTTATTCTCCATCCAATTTAAAAGTTTAATACTAAGTACTAAAGTTACCGTAGTGTTTTCGTTTAAAAAATTAATTGCAATACCATAGTAACGCTCACGGTCGAAAGGTACATTTACGCTCAAAGCGTTCAGCTGAACTGGCAGGGCTCTTTGAAGCCCTTATAGATGTGGAGTTCGATTCCCCAAGGTTGGAATCACGTAGGTGATTGGCTTTGGCCTTGGCGAGAAAAAAAATGTTTTTAACGTCTCTGAAGTTTGATATTACGTGTCAAATCATCCATGAATTATGTTCCATGTAGGTAACTCGTTCGTATAAATATATTTTTATACATTTATGTTGCCTTTATCTTACAAACAGCGTATTAGTACTTCAAACTTATCCCATTCGCACAGAGAGATTTGTGAAAGCAATTTAATTCAACTCCACTCCGTCAACCATATTCTAAAAAGTATCAAGTGATTGGAGTAAGCACAATCTACTCTCAAGTTAAGGCATCAAACACAATGCATCCGTATTATATACCAGCTTTTCTTCATTGCAAACTAGTGCGCTCCCTCACCGTTCATGGAACTGATTGTTATCAAAGTCACTGTATGCGTAAGATCTCTTGATTGAATAACTTAATTGTGAGTTTTGCTGTGCAAGCGAAAGCATTACTTTAAACTGTTCGCGGTCAAATTACAACATCCTTATGGAATGGTATGAACTGTGTTCATTTATGATATATGCCATTTGACGTTTAAAAAACCATTTAGTTTCACCTTTCCCAGAGAGAGAGGGAGTTCTTTTACTCATATATTAATGCATGTTTTTCTTCCCTCGCTCCACCATGAAACCCTGGGTCATCCACAGCATCGTGAAGCAGCGGTGTGTCAATATGATCGTCATTTATGTCTTTATCTATTTATTGTTAGGGTGTCTAAGATGTCGTCTCTGTTGGGCTACAGTAATTTCATTGTTTGGATCTGAATCTGACGGGTAAAAAGTG
Organism: Brasenia schreberi; assembly: GCA_036023115.1. Lineage (NCBI taxonomy): Eukaryota > Viridiplantae > Streptophyta > Magnoliopsida > Nymphaeales > Cabombaceae > Brasenia > Brasenia schreberi. The sequence continues at coordinate 21,470,274 of JAYKKT010000079.1, read as the reverse complement.
GGCAACTTCTGTGACCATCTCCTCCAACGCATGTGAAAACATGGTTTCTGATTTCTCATAATTAGAGGTGAGGTGAGAGTGCCAACAAGAGGAGGCCCATCCTCATAAAGGCCAAGGAAAGAAACAGCAGCTAGTCGTACTCGTGGGCTCACTGTTCTTTGTGATAGGTGGAACCATTCACACACACGCACAAACACAGACATATTTTATATGCATAGTTTCAAGCACTGTTGATGTACGTGAAGGAGAAAATGCGCATACACAGCACAAAGATGTATATTATAGTTCATATTTTATGTGCAACCAGTACGTGCAGGCCCTTTCGCTTGGAACTGTGACCCTTCTGCTACTAAATGTGTATACGCACAACTGAGAAATGCAAGCCACCGAGAAGAAAAGGCGGTTTAGCTTAAAAGTGGAGGGGGGGGGGGGGGGGGCACCAGCACATCATTATCAATCACAGTAGCCCACACCTTTATTTTTACTTCTTGGTTGTACTGGAAACAGTCAAGTCTGCTCCAACTGCAAACAGGACCCACAAAAGAACGTGCTTGCCCCACGAAAAGGAAAAGTTGAAGCACAAAGGCATAGCCTCATAGGTGGAAGACGAACCAACAAACAAAAAGGAGGAGCCCGGAATTCTTTATTTATTTATTTTCTTTGGCTAGACAGGAGGCAGACCTTAAAACGCAAGAATGGTAGGTCTGCTGAATATCTTTGATGCGTAGATTTCGTTTTTGGTATTATCACCAGTTGGGCAGTGAGAAACAAAGCAAGGAGAAAAGGAGTGTCAAGAAAAAAAGGGGTGGGATTCTCATGGTTGACAATCTCTCTCTCTCTCTCTCTCTCTCTCGTATTAGTTGCTGTTGCTGTGGTAGGAAGAGAGCGACCGGCTTTTTTAACTTAAATACTAATCCTTGTCTTCTCCCTTGTGAATTTACGTTATCTGTTTCAGAGGGTCCTACCGACGAGAAATAAAGAAAAACGTTGGCAGCACCCGCTACCCAACAAGAAGAACTCTTTCGTTACGGACCCATTCGATCGGTGGCCCACGAAAATCTCTTTCATGTGGACTCCTTGCTCACCAAATTTGCTCGTAGCTCTTTTGTCTCGTCGCGTCATTCACCAAGATCATGAGAACCCGATTCAGATCTGGCAGGCCGTGTCGTGTGTGCGTGTGAGAGAAAGACGTTGGCGATCTATCAAGTTCCATTTTTATATAGTCATCGGAAGAATTAACACCCTCCTGCGGGCATTGGCTGGTGGATGTTCATCGGTAGGTGCAGAAAATTAACAGTGGCTGCTCTGTTGCTGGTGGGGAGTTCGAATTTCAGAGGTGCATCTGTGGGTGTGGGAATGTTAGGTTTCATCCTTCTCTTGTAACAAAAAAAAGAGAAGGTGAAACAGGATCAAGTTTCTCGATCGAATTAGTAGAAGTTAAATTCGATCGATTTTACTCAAACGTAATTAACTCACTAACACAAATAGTGTGCTTTAATCCCATTCATCGAATGGATGGTGTTTATAAGAAATCAACGATTTTCTCACCAGTCAAGTCACCAGCGTCCTCGCGAATTGTAAGCTCGTAAGATTTTGCGTCGTAAGATCATGATTTTGGCTCCCCTACACGCTTAACTAATGCCTGCGTTTACTCGAAGAATCATGCTTTCTGATTGATGAAGTTCAATTATTGTTGTTTGATGTTTTCCACAGGCAGAAAATTCCAGTCGCCAGTCCACTTTGGTAGGGGGAAAATATGTATCCAACCTCAAAACTTGGCTTCTAAGCCAACGGTCAAGGATGTGAATCCCTGGATTTGAAATGAGGTCACTGATTTTAGACGAATTGTGAAATTTATTCATCTATTAAACACAGTATATAAAAATAATTTTCTCTTAGGAGAAGATTGGAATAAAATTAAAAGGAAGCAAATATATAAAACCAAAGGTACAGACCAATGGCGGATCTAAAAGCTTTTTAAGGGTAGGATGGACAGCCCTCGGATGGTTTAGGATAGGGTAAACTATGTATTGTAGCCCATCGATCTTATCATGCTCTATCTATAGACTTTAAGTTGATTTTCTTGATTTTCAAGGTAAGCCTGATGCCACATTGGCTCAATATACATCTGCAACTGATAGAGATGTAAATGATATGGTTGAACTTGAATTTGGCCCAAGACAAGTTTATGGATCCTGTTGTATTCGCCTCTTCCGTGGTCTTTGAATTGGCGAAATCAAAGGACAGCTGTGTGATAGATATTCTGTGTCATCATTTTTATTTATTGCTTTGTAGCACTTGGTGTTCTCGGCACTCAACTCTTCAGGAGGCGCCATCCTGATCTTGATTCTCCATCTACCATGGACGCAATTTGAAAAGTCAAACGGCCGAATGGGCAACTTCACCTGCTCAATACATTTTCTTATGCCCAGTTAGAGACGCGTGCACGCACACTCACTAGAGTTACTCACAGTCTAGTTGCTTCTACAGCCTTATTACCTTCTCAAAATGTTTGTATACATATATATACGACTTTATTATTATACTCATCACACACACAAAAAAAGGTAAACATATGTCAAAAGTCCAATCACCCCGTGGGCATGTGTATATATATATATAACAGAGTTTGAAAGCTAACACACATATATGCATTCACCCCAAAAGAATCCAACTCCTCGTGTGTGCAAGTGGGGTGTCAAAGAGCTCTAGTGATGAGTCAATATTTTTATTATACTTATGTCACTTAAAAGCAATAAGTGAGTATGTATCAGTAGGATTAAATTACCATATATATATATATATGTGTGTGTGTATGTGTGTAAAAGAGAGAGCACATATACACGCATTCATCCCAAAGGAATCAAACTCCCCATGCATGCGAGGGGGGTGTCGAGCCCCAGTAATGAATCAATGCTCTCGGTGCAAAGGCCTAATTAATTTTTGGCAGGAGCAGAACATAGAGCAATTAGTTCATCCGCATGTTAGCAAGCTTCATTTATTAACGATGCATCTCTTTTTTTATGAAAGGTAGAAAAATTCATTAAAGAAAATCATAATACAAAAGCAGTTCTTTCGTTACTCGTCACTCCATTTTATTTACTCAAAACCTTACAAATAATCTAGCATATACCTAAATTAAGATTACCAGAAGTTAGCTCATATAATAAGCCCTTTGTGGTGCACTAAATAGCGATGCAATGGGGTGGGTTGGTGAGCCACCCAAATCCACCTAGCACTACAAAATTAAACCTCATAACTAGCTCTGTTCTCTCCCTTGGGTTTCAGGGTTCATTACCGTCACTTGCCCCTCATTTGACCTACTAAAACACACCCTCACCCAATCAAACCATAATTTATTAAGAAAATTGGTTTTTAATTAAAGATCATCTTAAAATATGTAATCACTTGAATTACATAAACTTTTTGTTTATTTGATCAAATGGAAAATCTTAAAACTTAATGGAAAGCCCAAGTCAAATGTGAATGTCATATACCTCTCTCTTATTTAAGGCCTAAGATTATTTAATTGGATACACACATGTTTTATATATATAAGAAAACCATATCCTACTAACTTCTTATATTTAAATTTATGATCATCTATTGCTTTTTGGTGAAATGAGTATAATTTAAAGATAATATTATTATACTTACACTGAAAAATAATAAGTAGACATGAGTAAGCAGTGCCAGTCGTGGTCAGAATCCAATCACTGTACATATATATATATATATATATATATATATATATATATATATATATATATATATATATATATATATATATATACATATTATAATCCATACGTACGCTTATTCATTCTTAAATAAACTTAAAGATATTTTGTGAGCATCATCAATGATACAGTTTAAATTCAAAAAACATTTAATGAGTATATTAAATGGTAGTTAAAACAAGTATAATAATACTTTTTGCTTTCTAAATTCAAATAACTATAGTTAAACAAATTGATGAGATGGTGGACATCTTTATATGGATTTGAGCATAATTGGGTGTGTGCATATAGTAATTTCTCTCTCTATGTATATATAGATAGATATCGGGTGTGGTTCACCCTAAACCCGACCACGCCACGCATAAAGGATTGTCCCAACCCGATCCAACAATTCATAGCCGTAACGCACAAACAAAACCCTAACAATGTTAGCGGTTTCATCAAAAAGTATTGCCCTTAGCTAATCTGTTTACGGTTGTAAGCAGTACCCAAATCTCTCTGTTTTTCCCTGCTTTCTGCCTCCAAAACTTTTGACATGGATAGGAAGGAGAGAAGAAGGCAAGCAATATCCAAACGAAATGAATACTCTGACCCAGTATAGAGATAGGATCACATGCCCATGTTGGTCTCCTTCTCATTATTATTTAGTAGGGTCCTCACATATTTAAATTCCCCTAAATCCAGCCTCCACTATCGACCCTCCCTCCTCTGTGTGTGTGAGAGAGAGATTTATCTTTCTTCCACCCTCTTTTTACAGCATAGTTATGAGATAGATGGTGCCAACCAAAGTGTTAGGACAGGACAAAAGTGCCTCCCCTCGTTTCCCAAACATCGTCTCTGCGTACTGTTTCTTGGATGCTGGTGCATTCCCGCATGCATGTACGGGACCCAGACAAAAATAATGTATCAACCCTGTCCATCTTCCAATAATTTAGACACTTGAGTTGAATTAAGCACTAATAAGTAAAGCATTGGGTTCCATGCAATTGCTAATCTGACAGCACGCGCGCACACACACACAGAGGATTGGGGTGTTTTTAATGAGGCGAGGGGAGCTCGCGACATGAGATCCACCTCTTCCAGCCTCGCGTCCGACTTCCATACTTGATTGGTTGGCATACACTTTACAAGATTTGGTGAGTATGTACAGCGTAAAATGTTGGGTTCGTGGCCACTTTGCTTTTGTTAATCTGATACAGGGTTGGAAAGATTCACCATTACCACATTTTGCATCAATCTAAGATAATGATGATGATGAACTAAGGCATGTGACTTATCTGATGAGAAACGAATCCTGACAAGTCTTTTTCTTTCCATGACTCCACCATAATTTTAATCCTTTACTGGATCCGAACACAAAACTCCATGTTTGGCCTCATTCTGAAAAGCTTCGTCCACGAGTCTATCACATCCAACGGAACGTATTGTGAATAAATCTTTTCGTGAAGAAAATGCGTGAAAGGGAAGAAAGCAGATACATCTAAAACAATATTATTGCTAGAAGGAATCTTTTCACCTATATCGGGTTTCCCATCAAAGTTGAATATTAATCAAAAGCAGAGGAGCAGTACGAAACAGGTAGATTCGGGTACTTCCTTGGACATGTGCGGGGAGCGCACGGTGTCTTTATGCATCTCTGCAAATGTAGGGTGTCAGTATATAATTCCAGATTCTGCTGAATTATGCAGAGTTGAAAGCCAGAGGATAGTTTCAGTATTTTATCATAGCTATGAGGGGGAGTGTGACGTATTAAAAAATGTATTGCTGCATGTTATCTAATGTGTAGAATCATGTGGAACAGATAGTTTCATAAAATAAAGAAATATTTCACATAAAAAGAACAGGTCGTCAACTGCATTTAAAGTGATAAAGTCCGACTTATAGATAAGAAATTATCAAATCTAGAGTAGCATGAACGCATAAAAAAAATACTGGACTATCATATATTGTATTGACCTGTCACATTAAAAGTAACCGTGAATTGATGCAACTAGACATGCATGGTTTCGGGTAAACTGGAAGTGACGTTTTCAAACCACCATTTTTGGATTGCTTGAAACTTAGAACTGGAATCAAACCACCACCTCAGGAGCAGTTTTGGTTTCCAAACTGAGTTTGAGATGGTTCACCTTCAAAACCGTTTCAAAATATTTTTTTTAAAAGAAGGCAAATGCACCTTCTAGGAGTCGAACCCTCCCATGAATTAAGTGGTGACAAATATATACATAAAACCTATTTAGCGGCTGTTTGAAACTGTTGATTCTGATTCCAAGCTGGTTTCTGGATATTATAAACCATAACCAAACTGAGGGGTCGAGAGGTCCTTAGTTACGGTTTTGGTACCCGTTCGACATCTGGTTCCACCGGAGGTGCCGTTTGTGTTCAAACCACCAGGTCAATTTTGAACTGGCCAAGTCTATACGGAGGAGATCTAATATTTAAGTGATAATGCAAATTTGTGAATAACATTGTATAATATGAATAATTTTTTAGGAATTTACCGAACGGATCTGACATGGATGGTCTCACAAAAGAGGGAGAGAGAGAGATTTCCATCTTTTCTGTTCTGGTAAATCCACTCACAGCACCAATAGATAGGAGACCTAGAACGAAACCTTATCAGACAACATAGAGGAAAAAGAATCATATATACGATGTCTTTTTCCTTTTAATAAATGGTTAGTTTCAACCGAGAACTCCCTTCACTATTCATCTCTTCATTTAACCCTCTTTTGTGTGTGTGTTTCTTAATCTTGGAACGCTTTTACCACAAATAGAGATAGATCATTGTATTCTCTTGACGGTTGGTCAGAATGGGGTGGACATCTACCACTACTTGAACTCGGCTCAAGTCGTTTAAGCTTCAATTGAACTGGTCGATTTATTAGATGGTTTAATTCAAGTAGAACAAACTTTTAAAGGTTGAGCTCGTCTTCTCTGTACGATTGAGTTTGAGCTTGATATCGAACTCAGCTCCAGTTAAGTTAAAATCACAAACTAAATATAACTATAGGAAACTCGAACTTAAACTAATTGAACTTGGCTTGATTAACTAGCTCGGACTGGTTGTAAGAGATGTGCACCATTGGAGCCTCTGTTGTTCGTTTTATTGTTAAAAGTTACTACTTGTAATCGATCCTGTTCTATCTCCACAGATTCTACTCGTCGCTGTTGTCTGGTATGAAGTATCTATGCTATTTATTTTAAAGAAAATCTTTCCTCTATATTTAGGGAAAATCTTAAATTTAGTTCGTGAATTTTGTCTTAATCAACAAACTTGAAAAAGCCAAGCTTTCTGAATTTATGCTCGTTATTACATATAACCTTACCAATTTTTGTATAAGATTTTCCAAATTTAACATGTTTGATCAGTTTGTAATATGTGAAAGTATTCTACTTCTCAAAGGAACTCCGCCCATGTAAGGGATCACCCTTGCATTGCCGGTCCCAAGCCCGGATAAAGGAGGAGGGTTGTGTTAGGCTTTCGACAACCAGCGTAAAACTTCGTTGGATTTTTATAACACGGATTACAAAAATTATGAGAATTGCTTTGGGGCGTCCCTGCCTAACGACGTGCTGTAGAGCCCGAATGCAGTAAGAAGTAAGCAAGGGCCACTACATTTTCACCCGAATGTAGTGAATCAATTGCAGGGAGGGTTCCCACATCATGGACGAGTGTGGGTAAAGAAGTTAGTCCCGCTATATTGCCATCCGAATGTAGTGAAGAATTTTCAGAGAGAGTCTCTGCATTTTGATTATAGACGGATGCGGGGGGTAAAGAAGCTAGTCCTAGATAATAAGATTTGTATTGGTTCTTGGAATATTGAAATATTATCGGGTAAGCTAATGGAGGTGGTAGATACCATGATTCGGAGAAAGATTCATATTCTATGTTTACAAGAGACAAAATGGGTTGGAGAAAAAGCATAGGAGATAGAGGATATAGGTTTTAAATTATGGTACTCAGGTAAAGAAAAGGCTCGAAACGGAGTTGGTATTATCATAAATAAAGATTTAAAGGAGTGTCTAGTAGACATACAATGATATGGTGACCGTATCATGACGTTGAAATTAGTGTTAGGAGCAGATGTTTTGAATATAGTTTGTGCTTATGCACCTCAAGTAGGACTAGAAGATAGTATAAAGACAACTTTTTTGGAAGAGTTAGATAAGGTGTTTCAAAAGATTCTACAAAGGGAGATGATTTGTTTAGGCGGAGATTTAAATGGACATATCGGTAAAGAGGCATTAGGATATCAAGGGATTCATGGAAACTTTGGTTTTAGGGATATAAACGAGGAAGGTTGGGAGATTTTAAATTTTGCTATGACATTTGATCTCTTTATAGTCAATACAATCTTCAAAAAATGAGATGAACATTTAATTACTTATAAGAGTGGCTTATCACAAACACAATTTGATTACTTTATTTGTAGGAAAAAAAATAGAGCGTGTTGTAAAGATTGTAAGGTAATTCTAGGAGAAAGCTTAACCACCCAACATCAACTTTTAGTTATGGATTTACAAATAAAAAAATAGACAAAGAAGAAAAGAGTGCATAGAGCTATTCAGACTAAATGGTAGAACCTCAAAAGCAACAAAGAAGATATATTTAAACAGGAAGTCCTTCAAGGAGATGTTTGGAATTATGTTGATATACCCTGTGATATGTGGAACAATATGGCTATACATATTAGGAAAGTGGCGAAAGATTTGTTAGGGGTATCTAAGGGAGGTGTACCGGCACAAAAAAAAGCTTGGTGGTGGAGTGAAGCAGTACAAAATAAAATCAAGGCAAAGAGTGCATGTTACAAATTACATTGTGCTAAGAAAACTAGTGAAACTTTAGAGGCTTATAAGAAAGCAAAGAAGGAAGCGAAAAAGGTCGTGAGTGAAGTGAAAGCTAAAATTTGAGAGGACTTATATAAAAAACTCAACTCAAAAGAGGGTGAAAGAGATATTTTTAGGATAGCGAGGGCTAGAGATAAGAAAACTAAAGATCTTAATTTTCTTAGATGCATCAAAGATGAGGATGAAAAAATTCTAGTGGCAAATGATAATATAAGAAATAGATGGAAAAACTATTTTTATAATCTTTTTAATGAAAATAAAGATGTTAGTATTAACTTAAGAGAGTTAGCCAAATCAGAAAAGTATATAAACCATAATTTCTACTGACATACTCAAAAGAATGAAGTCAAAGAGGCTCTTAAACATATGAAGGGTGGTAAATTGGTAGGACCTGATAATATTCCTATAGAAGTTTGGAAAATACTAGGAGAAATAGGAATCACTTGGCTCATAAGACTATTTAATGAAATATGGAAAAACCAAAAGATGCCCGAGGAATGGAGAGCAAGTACACTTATACCCATATATAAGAACAAGGGAGATATTCAAAATTGTGTGAATTATCGAGGTATGAAGTTAATGAGCCATACTATGAAATTATGGGAAAGAATTATTTAACGTAGGTTAAGACAAGTATAAAGTATAATAGAGAACCAATTTGGATTCATGCCAAGCATATCTACAATTGAAGCGATTAACCTTTTAAGACGTCTTATGGAACATTTTAGAGCAAAAATGAAAGACCTTCACATGATATTTATTGATCTAGAAAAAGCTTATGATAGGGTACCGAGGAAGGTTCTTTGGAGAACTTTGGAAAAAAGAGGTATCCCATTGACATATATTAACCTTATAAGAGACATATATGATGGTGCAAAAACATGTGTGAGGACTCATGAAGGAACGACAGACTTCTTTGAAGTTAATATTGGGTTACATCAAAGATCAACTTTAATTCTATACTTATTTATAATGGTGATGGATGAGTTAACAAAACATACTCAAGATGAAATACCTTGGTGTATGTTATTTGTAGATGACATTGTAATAGTGGAGGAGTCTAAGGAAAAAGTTAATAGAAAATTGGAACTATGGAGAGAAACATTAGAAAGCAAAGACCTCTGACTTAGTAGAACAAAGACAGAATATATGGAATGTAAGTTTGATCATTTGGTTACTTCAGAGGACATAAAAATTAAAATTGGCACACTTTGTATTCCCCAAAAGGAAAGTTTTAAATATCTAGGGTCAATTTTTCAGAGTGATGGAAGAATTTATGGAGATGTTACACATAGAATTAATGCTGGTTGGTTAAAATGGAGAGGAGCATCCGATATTCTTTGTGATAAGAATATACCATTAAAATTAAAAGGTAAATATTATAGAGCAACAATTAGGCCTGCCATTTTTTATGGTTTTGAGTGTTGGGCAGTTAATCATTAACATGTACAAAAGATGTCTGTGACAGAAATGAAGATGTTGAGATGGATGAGTGGTCATATAAGAAAAGACCGTATACATAATGATGTTATTAGAAACAAATTAGGATTGGCACCAATAGAGGATAGAATGAGAGGACATCGTTTAAGATGGTTTGGACATATAGAAAGAATATCAAAAGAAGAACCTATAAGAAGGTTAGAAAAACTAAATTTGAAAAGTATTAAAAGAGATAGAGGACGATCACAAAAGTGTTGGAAAGAAACAATAAAGAATGATCTAGCTTATTGGGAGTTAACTGCTAACATGGCACATGATAGGGATTTGTGGAAACGAAGAATCCATGTAGCCGACCCCATTTAGTATGGGAAAAGGCTTAGTTGTTGTTGTTGTTGTATTATACTTCTCAAAGGATTATGCGTTATCGTGGTTAGAAGTTGAATTTGCTGAGTGATTTATGAGCGGATTTACATCGGAATCTGATTACGGTCGGTGGATCGATCGTTTCAAATGTATCAAGGTGAGGCCAAACGTTTCTGAAATTGGATTCTGTTTGATCTTCTCAAACAATGACTTAGCTTCGATTTTGAAGCCAAGATTGCCATCAATTTTAAAGATTTCCCACAAATTGCTTACAAGTAATAAGATGAAAGGTCGCGAAGTCTTGTGATGTATATCCCCATTATGAAGAAACCAATAAACTTATTTTGGAAGCTTTGAGCAAATCCTTTCGATCTTAATCCTGAGAAGTCCCTCTTCCCAAGTAGAACACTCAATTTTGCAGGACTTCCATATCTTATCTCGCTTTCACATTTCTTTTGATTTACAGCATATATCATACACCCTCCATGGCCAATCCATCCAGATGCATTGATTACTTCATTCTATATTCCGTCCGAGACAAGATCATGATCCGCAAACCAAAAATTGGTTAACCTAACTTTGTCTGTTGTCGAGAAATTTTCTAGTCAGGCAGCCGGACCGTCGAGTCAATCGATTTGTTTTCATTTGAATAGACTTATACCAACCTTCTTATTCTCTTACGGAATCTCGTGGGCGACAGTTCTTTTACGATCTAAACAAGTCCTCTTCATGTGAGGTTTCATCCTTTTGGTTAAAGATCCATAGTTAAAGCTCTAGATTCTACACTAAAAGAAAAAGATCGAGATGCTGATTACATTGCTTTCTACCATTCTTTGCAAAAAATGTTGGCTGGTTGTGATTGCCTTCATTAACTGATGCTGACCGATTCGCTAGAGGAAATTAAATCATGATGTTCATTACTTTAGTAGGTCGAAGGTAGTGCATGTGTTATCAGAGAATTAATAAAGTAGTAATCACAATTGTACATTGGCGATAAACTAAAGCAAAGTTTTGGGTGGTGCACTAAGATTTATTATATAAACATCTCCTGTTAGTTCCTGTATATATGTCACCAAACTTGAGTAAATCTTCTCATTTGTCTGAACCAGTGGCAGACTTAGAAACTCTTTTGGGTGAGGAAAACTTGTAATTGTAATCGAGTGATGCAAGTATATTTTACGTCTTGTATTTTTCTATACGTAGTGATGAATTTAAATTTTTTTGAGATTTCGGATGAAGCACATATCTCACCCCACCCTAAAATGGATCCACCACTGATCGAAACATTTTCACTGAAAAATAATGTTACGATTGTCGTTCTGACACTAGAGTCTTTTCTTTTTCCTCATGCGCGTGGCTGGCCTATAGTGGGAGGATAACCGATGTGTCACAATGACCTATTTAGGAGAATCTACGAAATGTTGAGGGATAGATCTAAATAATGGATAAAATAAGATACTTCGTCTCCAAGACTCCGACCTATATCCTGTTCTAAATTAATTAGTTGTTTGATCGTCATGTTTCATATGATTTTCGTATCTTAACATGAATAGATATGTGATCGATGGTTAATTTTATTCAATGAAAGAAGAAAAGGGCTTGTAAGTTTAGCTGTTGGGGTGAACCACCTTTATCCATGTACTCTACATTTATCTCTCGTTTTTTCTTTTTAAATTTTCATCTCTCTGTGTGTGTGAAGCATGTGACTTGCGTAGCGTGAAAACAAGAAGCTGAAAGGATAGCGACATTGACTTCCCAATCGATGTCAGGGATGACTTCAACTGTTCAACTTGTCATGATGCCTCAAATTTTGAAAGTAATATAAGTGGTGTCGATACGACTGGTCCTTTCGGACACCTTCATTCCGTTTTATCTGCAGTGTCCTTTCAGACACCTTCATGATGCCGGTCACCTTGTTTAAAGAATTTCATCTTAAAAGATCCAAAACACACAAATATTATGTAGTATTTATAAGGAAAGTGGGAAGGTGCACACATTTTCTCACTCTTTTTTCTTCTTTTACAAGATATGTGTGTTATTTAAAAAGTCCAAGGACACTTTTATTTTACTCAAAGAGTCATGAGAAATGCATTGTCGCACATTCTCTCTTAATATATAATATACATGTATATAATATAATATATATTAATATTACGCTCATGTTCTTTACAAATAAATGGTAGGCGTCAGAATATGTTATCACACGTTGACGGCATCCAATCTCACTTTCTATATATACATATAAACATACTTTTATATATACCTAAGGTAGTTATAAATACATAATATTTTTTATGTATGATTTACATAAACATCTCTAATATTCAACTTTTAGGACAACCTATTAGGTAATAAATTAAAAAGTATTTAATGTCGATGTCAATTCAATATAATTAAGAGATTTTTATGAAAATTTATGTATGAAAAAACATTGTACATTTACCACTACTATTAAGTTTAATTATGGGTGAGGGAAGGTGGGTAAATGCTCCTCAAACCCAGCCTTATCAAGAATCTAGAATGACTTTTCAACGAATCCATACACTTTTTCTTTGTTTTGGTTTTTTTGTGTAGCGTGAGCCTCTTTTCGGAAGTTGCACCAGGAAACCTATGAAAAGAACAGAAAGCAAATAGTGCGTCCACCGGGCTATCCTCCTATCATCAAATAGTGCATCCCTCGACAATACCCAAACAGAAAAAGTTAAATTTGAAAGTAAAGCTTGAAAAGCAATGCGAAAATCATGATGCGTATGATCCTCCAACTCAAACAGAAAAGCTGATGAAGATCGAGCAAGGGACGAAATAAATGTAGATTGAAAATGAGAAAGCGGTTGCAAATTGAGGCAAATCTACGTGAGATAAGGCTGGGCTGTGTATATATGCTCGTCTTTCTTCCACTGTTTTGTCTGTTTTATTCAAATTGTTTGAGGTGATCTTTCTAGGATTTGAGTTGATATTGAACATATTGCTCTACCCTTCGATTCAATTCAGGAACCAGAGTCCACTGCGCTGCCTGTCTAGCATCTTGGAACCAAACTGCCTTCACATGCTGGGCCCATTAAAATATACAGAGAGAACATGTTATACATACTTAGGTGTTAATATATCCAAACAATTTTCAATCATCCACCTCATATTGAAATGTGTACCAGTTGTTGAATTTCAACTACTAATGGGTAGTTTTTTTTATACTAATATCACAAAATCCGAGTGTACTGAATTCCAACCAATTGGCCATTATTTTGTTTCAAATCAGTATACAAGTTCAAGGTACATTACCATAGAAATATGTGTACCAACAGGCTCCTGTAGCCGATTGGGTGGTAAAGTTTGAAGCCATTGAAGACTTCGAGTGGGCACTCAAAAGAACCTCAAATATGTGCACCATCGATCCGTGTGGGTACGTACCGATATGCCAAAACGCGTACAGTATGCATAGACACGTACTGATATGTGTACCTAATTTGGGTAGATCACATACCCAATATGAAGCATGCTCTCCCCCTTCTTCTTTCTCGACGTACCTTCCTTCATTTCTCATTTACCTTATATGGACTCCGGCAGCTCCTCCATCACTTTTTCCAATGGCCTTGGTGACGGTTCTCATCGTTGTTCTCGTGTTTCTCTCTATTTTTCGGCAATCCAATGGTCGAACGTTCTAGTTTGAGCTCCATAACAAGTTCTCTAATTGTTACAAAATGGTGGTCATTCTCGTCTCGGGTAACGGTTGGACTGACCATCCAGTCGTTATCTAAGGATCAGGCTAAACCAAGTAACGGACAACTGTTACCGGATTTTTTGGTAACGACTGTCCGTTAAAGCTCCCAAACGAGAGAAGCCACAGGTGGATAAGCACAGACAAATGGGGGAGAGTCTGCCTATAAAAGCAGGCACATACAGAGACAGTGAGACATAGAGAGAAATACCGAAATATTACAGAGAAACACAAAAACAACATTTGTCTGTGCAAGCCCCTGTGAGAGAACCTCGTGTCCATCGTCTTTACTACTGTGCCATTTTCATACAGGAATCCGGCGATCATTAGCTACCTTCACAGTAAGGTAATTTTATTCACCGTCATTGGTATCAGGGCTTGGTTCCTTGCAAAACAGAAAAAGAGGTTAAGAAAAAAAAGGGATGAGAGAAAGGGAGGGAACGAAAAAAAAATCAGTGGAAGGCGGCAGTCGGCTGGGAAGGCGGAAGGAGAAACCCAGAGGCACAATCGGCAGAAACAAGCGAAGCAGCCAGAGGCAAAATCGGCCAAAACAACCGAAACAGTCAGAGGCCGAAAAAGCCGAAGCAGCCAGAGGCAAAATCGGCCAAAACAGCTAAAACAGCTAGAGGCCGAAACAGTCGAAACATCTAGAGGCAAAATCGGCCAAAACAGTCGAAACAACCAAAGGCCGAAACAGCCGAAACACCCAAAGTCCTGAGGCTAGCCGGAGCAGCCTGAATCATGAAGGTAGGAAAGACGGCAGGGACGGCTAAAGGAGAAACCAGAGGTACTCTAAGGAAAACCAAAACAGCCGACGATTGGCCGAAACAAGTTCTCCGGGAGCCGCTTTCCCTGATTCTCTCTCTCTCTCTCGGAATACTCTAGAGAGAGAATTGTAAAAAATGCTTTTAAGTGTTTTCAATCGAAAAAAAAACCCACGGTTTCGGAAATCTGTGGCAGTTTTTGACCCATTTCGGATATGTGAAAAAAAAAACCAGGGGTTGTTATTTTATGATATTGTCCCTGACTCATTTAAGATATTACGTAGTCTACCATGATAAAAGACAATTTTACCTCTTGGCAGTTTTTGAAAATTATAAGAAAATAAGGGTTTGTTATTTTACGATATTGTCCAACCCGGTTTGGATAACTTTGTTTCTGCCACTCAATCAAAAGACAGGTTTACCCCTGTTCTTTTGGAAAAATTACACATTTGTGTTAAGAGTTAAAATTATGATTTTAACCCCAATCAATTGCGAATTTTACAAGAATATCAAATAGTGATTTTATGAGTTTGTCCTTGTGATTTTACAAAAATTACAAAAGAGGACAAATAGATAAAATTACAAATTTATCCCTTGGTATCCTTTTCAGGCGTTTAGAGGCAGAAAAACCCTAAAAAAAAAATTCTGCTTCATATTCTGCATCACTTTAACATGTCTCTTGCTTTGTGTGTTTTTTGTTTCCTTTTAGACCGTTTGATTGATATTTTTGTCAAACACCTAAAAATAAGTTTTAGGATATGTGTGTTTGAACTGGCAAAAACAAAAAAGCTAAACGATCTAAACTTTCAGACTTGGAAGAGAAGAATCCCGCTGACTCTAACACTAGAAGGTGTAGAGTATGTTTTAAAGGAAATAATGCGTCCTCCACCACTAAACGCAAACCAGCAACAGTTGGAAATGTATAAAATATTTCTAAATGACGATACCATAGCAAGAACACTCATGTTAACTTATATGGAGGATGACCTGATTAGGGTCTTTGAAGAATATGAGACCGTAAAAGATCTGTTTGACTCGTTAACAACTAAGTATGATACAACTGGAAAATTACATGTTCCGTTGTTACTACAGAAATACAACTCCTTTAGAATGAAAGAAGGAGAAAATGTAATAGAGCATGTAAATCACATGTTGGTAATGGCTAGAGACTTAGCCGTAGCAAAATCAGTCATCCCCAAACCAATGCAGATATCAACCATATTGAATAGTCTACCTCTATCATAGAATATGGTCACCACTGCCTTAAGATTAGGGTAAGAAATCAACCTTTCTGAGTTGTCCCTAAAGCTAGCAATTGAGTAAGAACACATTCTCAAAAACAAAAAAGAAAAATTGCTAGTGGTTTAGGATGAGTTAGTGTCTAGCTCCAAATCTAATCAGAAAAAGAAACCAAATAAAAGATTTGACAAGAATAATAAGAAAGACGGTTAAAGTTTTAAGAAATCAAAGGAAACTGCTTCTTGGATTAAGTGTTTCAACTGTGGAAAGATGTGACTCTACAAGAGAGACTGCCGTAACAAGAAAAATAGAAGAAAAAACCTACAGCACGGACAATCGGAGAAGAAGGATATAATCTGCGTAATTTACGAATGTCTATACTTGGACCGCCCAGTTACAGTTTGGTGGATAGACTCGTGAACTACAAGACATATCTCAAAAACCAAGGAAGGGGCAATTGACCTGAAGGAATACCAACCCGGAGAACATCGTGTATATATGGGAAACAATACTTTCTCAGATGTTCTGGGTATTGGATCCTTTAGGATATTTGTACAAGGCAAACCAATTGTATTGACCGATGTGTTAATTATGCCAATAATAAGGCGTAATCTGATCTCGGTTCCTACCTTAGTTAAGAAAGGTTTTGAAGTTAGGTTTATACCTAACAAAGTGACTGTGGTCAAACATGGGAGAATCTTGTTCTCAGGAGAATTTGATGTAGAACATGGACTGTTAAAGTTATCTGATAAAGAAAATCATCAATCTTTTGTTTATATTAAGAGTACCTTTTCTTTTGATGTGAATATGTGGCATAAATGCCTAGGGCATATAAGTCTAGAAAAGTTGAGGAAATTATCCAACTTTGACTTATTGCTCGGATTTGAGGAAAAGACATTCAACAAGTGTGAAGCTTACATACAAGGAAAAATGAAAAGGAAAGTCTTTCCTAAGGAAACATGAAGGGCAACAACCTTATTAGAAATTATTCACATAGATTTATGTAGACCTTTATCAATGATTACTATAGATATATGCATATATAACTTTTGGCACATAAATCAAAGGCACTTGATGCTTTCAAAGAATATAAGTAAGAAATAGAAAATCAATTAGGGCATTCAATCAAAGTCTTGAGATCAGACAAAGGAGGTGAGTATACCTCGGCAGAATTCTTAGAATTTTTGCAAAGACTTTGGTATTGCTAAACAAAACTCAATGCCGAGGACACCTCAACAAAATGGTGTAGCTGAAAGATACAATAGAACCTTGCTGAACATGACAAGGTCTATGCTGATTGATGCCTCTCTTCCAAGGGTATTTTTGGGAGAAGATGTAAGTATAACCATTTACGTACTCAATAGAGTACCATGTAAAGTTATATTCACTACACCATATGAGATGTGGTTTGGAAGAAAATCCAACCTAGGTCATCTCAAGCGGTGGGAATCAATTGCACATGTTAAGATCCTTGATCAGTCTAGAGATAAACTAGACAGTAGGTCCTTTAGGTGTATATTTATTGGATATCCAAAAGGTTCAAAAGGATATCGGTTTTATCATAAGGACCACTGACTCATTGAAAGCAGAGATGTTGAATTCTTAGAGGATTCTAAGAATGATATCTTGGAAAACAATGAGGAATGTGTTGATGATTTGGTAGATTTAGACCAATCATCTTTTGAGCCCATGGAAGATCTTCCTGAAACTACCGATACCTTAAGTGGACATAAGAGGCCAAGAGCCACTCCGTCCTGCTTAAAGGATTATCACACTTATCTTACACAAGAAGTGTGTAATTCGGTAAATTTGTATAAGTTTACTGATAACTTGACTTATCAATAAGCAATGAACTCATCGAAAGTAACAGACTAAGAGAAAGCCATGGATGAGGAAATTGAATCCATTAAGAAAAATTAAGTCTGAGAATTTGCTGATTTACTAAAAGGAAGGAAAGTTATAGGTTGTAAATGGGTTCTGAAAAAGAAATACAAGGTCGATGATACAATTGACAAGTTTAAAGCGAGGTTGGTTGCAAAGGGTTTTTCGTAAAAAGAGGGGATAAATTATGTTGAGACATATTCCCTAATTGTGAAATTTGCATCCATACGGATAATCCTAGCAATATCTACATACTATAATTTGGATTTACATCAGTTAGATGTAAAGACAACCTTTCTAAATGAAGATTTAGAAGAAATCATATACATGCAGCAACCCGAAGGATTTATGGTTGAAGGCCGAGAAGATAAAGTATATAGGTTGAAAAAATCCCTATATGGCCTGAAACATTCACCTCGCCAATGATATTTGACTTTTCAAAATGCCATTATAGAACTTGGGTTTGTGGCTAACAAACTTGATCACTATGTATATGTTTGGAACAGTGGGAGCCACTTTGTTCTCTTGTCATTGTATGTAGATGACATAATGTTGATTGGAAACGACAATGAGATGATTGTCAAAACCAAGTCATGGTTGAATTCCAAGTTCGAAATGAAGGATATGGGGAAGCATCCTATATCATGGGTATAAAGATCTCTCGAGATAGAGGATCTAAACTCTTATGCCTCAGTCAGGAGAGATATATTGACTATATCCTCAAGAAGTTTAAAATGGGTGAATGAAAGTCTGCAGATACACATGTAGCAAAAGGGGTTAAATTAAGTAAGGCTGATTGTCCCGGTGAAGGAGACAATAAGCTTAATGTTCCTTATGCACAAGCTGTTGGCAGCTTGATGTATGCGATGTTGTGTACAAGGCCTGATATCAGCTTCGCTGTTGGTCTTATAAGTAGATATCAAAGTAATTCTGGTTGGCAGCATTGGGTAGCTGTGAAAAGGATTCTAAGATATTTGAAAGGAACAAAGGTCTTGAAACTGTGTTTTCAAGCAAATGAACTGAAAGTAGTAGGATACTCAGATGCTGACTTTGCTGGGAGTAAAGATGACAGCAAATCAACTTGAGGACAAATATTCTTATTTGGAGGTAGTGTTGTTTCTTGGGCATGCAATAAATAGGGTTGTGTAGCGTTGCATACACAGGAAGCTGAGTATGTTGCTTATTGTATGGCTGCAACAAGTGCTGTCTGGATAAGCCGGTTCATACGAGATTTGATGTTAGAAATAACAGACAAGCCAGTAGTTATCTATGGTGATAACAATGTAGCAATTACTCTTATTAAGAGTGGAGCGGATTGCTCGAAAAGCAAGCATATAATGGTAAAATACCACTATGTTCATAATATGGTTATGAGAAAGGAAATATTCATCTCATACATGCCAATAGAAGACATGTTGGCAGACCCCTTAACAAAAGGCATAACGGAAGAACTCTTGTCAAAACATGTTGGAAACATGGGTTTGAGATATGTTTGATTTGTTATATAGGCAAACAACCATACAACAGATATATAATTGTTATATAGGTAAATAACCATACAACGGATGATTTGTTGTGTAGGGAAATAACCACACAACAGGTTTTGATTACAATAGTAATCAGGAATCGACATAACTAGGGAAAACCCCTGAAAAGTGGGAGGAAAATCAGTATGTCGATACACTTGGCTCAAATGGCCAAGTGAGAGATGTTACAAAATGGTGGCCATTCTCGGCTCGGGTAACGACTGGACTGACAATCCAGCAGTTACCTGAGGATCAACCAAACTAAGTAACGAACAGTCGTTACCGGATTTTTCGGTAACGGCCGTCCGTTAAAGCTCCCAAACGAGGGAAGCCATAGGTGGATAAGCACAGACAAATGGAGGAGCTCCTACCTATAAAGGCAGGCACATACAGAGACAATGAGATATAGAGAGAAATACCGAAAAGTTACAGAGAAATACAAAAACAACATTTGTTTGTGCAAGCCCCTATGAGGGAACCTCATGTCCATCGTCTTTACTGCTGCGCCATTTTTATCTCTGGAAAAACAGAGAGCTACAGGAATCCGGCGATCATCAGCTACCTTCACAGCAAGGTAATTTTTTTTGCCGTCACTAATCACACCTACCAATGGGTGCAGACCACCACCGGCGTCTTCGTCGACCATTGACCGTAGGCCGACCGGTTTTGCTGACGGGAACATGAGCATCTATCTCACTTCATTGGGATTCTATGCATTCTTTCTTTTCTCTTCTTTTCCTGAATTTAAGGGTTTTCTGACTCAAATATCTCTGACTTTTGTTGGGTTGAAGCCTGCATTACACGATGGTAGAGGTAGGGATGCCGCCTGTGAGGTTTGTGGTGGTGGCATTGGATATGGGTAGCGATCACTTGTGGGTTCCTTGTGAGTGTGTCAGCTGCGCTAGCCCTAGAACAGCTTATATGATATTAGTACTTTACAATTCCCCTTCTCCTCCTTTTTGCCAATTTTTTGTGGGTGAGAGGTGTTTGATGAGGATTTAGTCGTGTTGATCTCATCCAAACTTTCCTCCTCTTTGTTAATTTCTGTTGGTCTCTTAATTTCATGCATGAGGTTGTCTTGTTGATTGAAGAGTTGAATTCATTGATTTTGGAGTTATAGGTAGCCAGATTCATAGCGATGAAGTGCCTTTTTGTTAAATTCACGGCCTGTGTTCCTTTTTTGTTAAAGCTGAAATTCGGGCTTGTGTTCCTTTTTTATTAAAGTTGAAATTCGGTTTAGGAGAAAGTGCCATTAGTATGCTTGTGTATCTAAGGATTGATTCTTAAGCGAACAGATGTGATGTTATTGTTACTCTTAAGCATGAATTCTTAATGGTATGTTTCTCACCTTATCATAACTTCACATGTTTTGAAATATTTGGTGGTTGCAGTGAGTTCGTTGGAACAAGTTGACTTGGGCAGCAACTTTCAGTCTTGAACGGTTTGAGTTTGTTACTTGTCTATTAGTGTCACACCCGCTCGAGTCGCGATCACGATTGAGTACATTCCACGTGACCGCTTCTCGTATGAGCGTGATTATGAGTAATAATTAAATACAATATTAATTTTTAACTCAATAAAATATCTAATTGAAATCAAAATTCATTTCAAAGTTTTCAACAATACGCCAAATGGTACTGGGCTCAACTAACAATAACCCCGAATAACAAGATTTTCTAAACTGTTTAATAGTTATCGTACCATCAAAAATAAAGAAAGGTCGCTCTATCCAACTCCTATTTTGCTTTGTGTGTCTTGGAAGTGCTAGCTTTATGATGAACTGTAAAATAATGGTGAGCTCCTACACATAGCTCAATAGGAAGATTAAATATTTTTAAACAAAAATTATACTAAAAAACATGCATAATTTTATAATCATTTCATAACAAAGCATAGTTTCACTTTAAATCATGATCATTTTATACGCACACATTCACACAATACTTCCACACATAATTAGTTTAAGTAATTACAACCCAAAGGCCACACGAGTTGTTCGGCCCTTCCTAACGTGACTTTGATAACAACGTTAACGACGATAACCACGCCGACTCTCACGACAAAGTTCTTGGGAACACATCCTCTCTAAGTTGGATCGCTCGAGGGACCTTAAGTCTCTAGATACCCAACAAAGTATGGTTCGTCTATTCATACATCGTTATATTTCTAAAACCAATTACAATTCATCACATTTACAAATCATATCTAGATCTACAAATATCGAAAACCAAATCCATATCCATTCATGTTCATAAACACATTCACGTCAAAACACGCTCTTTATCAATCAAAAAGCATATCAAATAACTTATGACGAAGAAAATCATTTCACAAATCAATAAATATTTATAAGCTCACTTAAATCTATTTAAAACAAGAAAAACACTTCGTCCTTACTAAAACGAGCAAGCGACCACTCTTATCACCGCTACCGCATTTTAATCTGTTTTTCCTAATCGAATTCCAAACTCCGGCAGCCTTTGCCGCCGCTACCACATCTTTTTCGTCGGGTAAGTGCAAAACAAAGATGGGGCAAATGCAGTGGTGGACACATTAGTCGCTGACAGAGCCAACCCTGCCCTTGCTGCTCCGGCGCGTAGCGCCAAAGCCGCGGCTCCCCATGATGACGGCGCTCAAACCGAGCCGCTCGACCTCGAGGCATAGCCTCTCCTTGGTCCTTCACGATATGGAGCCGAAATGGGATATGCGCCTTGAGAGTGGCTGAGCCAAGTCATTCGCCTTCGTCGTCGTGAACGCGTCGAAGTCATCCTCCAGCTTCTGCTGTGACTCCTCGTCGGGTTCTCCAGCGACGGAGAGATCGATCGACCCCCAATCGGCGCCATACAGAACGCTCGTCAGCCTCACGTGGAGAAGGATCACGGTATCCCCCGGGCAGAGGTAGTTCTGAACCGCCCATTTCACATCGTACGCGCTCTCGTTGCTCAGATCAACCGCAATCGCGATCTTCCTCTGCCCCTCAGATTCGATGCCGCTTCCGGCGAACGGAACCCTCGGGGATCGGGGCGATTCCGGTAGCACCTGCATTTTCCTCGGAAGCCTAATCCCGGGAAAGGAAGCAAAGATCGAACCTGCGGAAGACGGATTTCTGATCGGGAAATTGAGATCGTCGGAGAATGTATCCCTTTAGTTTTCCGGCGTTTAGATTGCTCGCCTTTTTCTTCGTTTCGTTGAAGTTTTGGTCGAAGCCCGCCCCTGCTCGCTGTTATAGGGCTTGACCAGGATGGTACCCTTGGCCAGCCAAGGACAGCACGCCCGGCGTTGCATTGCTACAACGCCCAAATCGGGCGTTGCTGTACCTTTTTGGAATTGAGTGGGTCTGGATCCAACTGGATCCACTAGTTAAATGCCACGAAAACAGCATGGATGTTAATTGATTTTTATTTCTTCCACTGAACGTTTCAACTGTGTTGATGAGTTCTGGGATGTGTTAGTTCTTGGATGTGTTAATCCCATTTTGATAATATATTGTAATATATTGCTTTCTAGATGAGATTTGATATATTTACTGGTTTAGTATTTTCGATTTGATATGATGCAATTACTTAAATTTATCTTTTTAATCTTTATAGTTGTCAATTATGAATTACCATATTTAATTTCATATAAATTTAATTATATATAATTTATATTGAAATTTTATATATTTTAATAGTTGGAGTACCCATACCTTAGATTTTCTAAAATTCATGTACCCCGTACCCGGATCCATTCAACATAGTACAAGAGTGATTGATCCTTATATTACATACAGATCCATATAAGCCAAACAAGCATATACAGTTTGTTTAAGCACAACGCGCATGCTTTGGCTTTTGTAGTGATCTTACTGAATCTGTCAAGCTCGGTTCATATTTTTTCGTCTGGAACTCATAGCAAACGATGAGAAGTCGTTCACTTCTTTACTGTTAGAAAGAAACCTACGGTTTTGGGCTTGCAAGTCTTCTCATTTTGAGATTGAAGCTCCTTGTTTTTAGCTATCAACACTTCAGATGCATCTTCGTGCAGCATTTGCTAAATCGCGTACTGCGATAAGTACCAAATCTTACACCTGACGTCAACGAATTATATTACTTGAAGAGAAGAATGCCAATCAGTATTAATGAGTGAAACTGTAGTATTAGATTCCAACATTGAAATTAGGCTTGGTGGTGGTACCAGATTAAAATTTACACGGATTTGAAATCCCTGAAGTAAGACAGGCAAACCCAAAAGTTATGAAACAAGATCAATAAGCAAACATAAATACATTTCTAGAAATAAAGCTTTAGTATGTACTAATTAAACGTCGCGATTATGTTTAACAAACTCTCTATTGAAAGAGTTTATGATCTTTGGGATATTAAGAGAACAAGTGTCATTCTCATACATCACCGATAAATAAGGTGAAACAATTGATATCTCTGTTAGAAATCGCATTCACGCCACAGGAATAATGCACAAAATGTCACTCTCATCGTTGATTTTGGAGTGCATAAAAAAGACCGAAACCTCAAGAACAAAATTTGACGCCCTTGTGAGTAATAACTGAAGACTTCACATTTCACAAGCAAGCTAGGACATGCATTCAGTGTACCAGCGCTATATGCAAACGACACAGGAAGAATTAAACAGTTTCCAACGCATAATTGGCAAGCCCTTGCAGTTTCTAGTTTCATCTGAGTAAGCTTTCTTAATTTGTTATGTTTCGTTATGTCATGACTATCTGTAATTTCCTCTGTGTTTAATTAATCTCCTGCTGTGCGAATTTCTTCTTCAAATAACAAGGCCTCAAAGTTCAAAAAATAAAGACAAGCATTTGGGTTTTCCTACAAAAGTTCCAGACAACTAACTGAACATATTCTTGCAACAACTTTTTGAAGGTTAGTGATCTACAACTGCTAAGGCACCCCAGTTCAAACAAATAAAGTGCTCGTCTTTTGGTTAATTTTACTAGAAATGTTCTGAGAACATCCAAGTGTTCAATGCCCAGTGATACTTGGAATAATTTTCTTCGATTTTTTGTGAGATGAGAGATAAACATCAAATGAATTTGATGAGTCCTTGTGATGGTGAGGAGAGGAAGATTTTGGAGCAGCATTATCATGCCACTCCGTTGTGTTTATGTTGTCAGTACGGAGGTTAAATCAAAACACATGCTTGAGCTTATGGGTTTCTCATTTCTAGAAGGGAATGCAAGAAAGAAATGCTTAGCAATTTGTGGTGACAGATGAATTTAATCTTCTTTTCTCATTTTCAACACCGGAAACCTCATTCAAGTCATAAGATTGCTCTCAACTGGCAGTACAAAATCCTATGGTCAACGTGCTGCTGGAAGCTCCCAGCTTCTGGTTTTTGCCAATTCTAAGATCAAAAAAGGATTTCTTCTTTGATGTGCAAATCATTCAAGATGAAAACATAGAGGCAACCTTTTGGAGATTGTTAGGAACCCTTGAGGTAACCTTCGTCCTTAACAAATCAGGTTATCTTCAAGAAATGAGAGCGGTGACTTCAGAGCCTGAGTCTCTGAGAGGCCAGATTAATGCTTACACTTTAACCAAAACATTCTGTGGTTACCACTTGACCCACAGTATTGTTCACACGAGATCTAGAGGATAAGGAAGCTTTTCTGGATTTTCCAAATAACGAAGCAAAGTGAAATTGTGAACTTAAGAACAATACGAGATATCTGATTTCCCCGAATTGCAGTGCATTCGAAGTGTGAATGTGGTTTGATCATCACGGGTCAGGTCAAATTCAGATCGTTCAGTGTCACTTGATATTTTGTATCTGTACAAATATTCTCTTGCATTGACATTATTAGTTTTTCTTTTACGGTGTCGAAATGGTCTTAAGAATTCAATAGCTACCAGGAGTATTCTTCTGCTTTCATTGTACTGTTGCAGATCCATGGGAATCGATGGTACTGAAAGTAGATTAGTGTTGCCTAGATGTAGGTAGACAAAACTAATACCTCACGGATATTTACATTGTTCAAACTGAAAATCTTGGAGGCTTTTTGACAATGTGTTTTAGAATAGGTTGTTCTCGATGAACTGTTAAATTTTCTTGCCTTCTGGTATTCCTTTTATGGGAACGTGAACGATCTCCATCACATTAATTGACTGCATTGTTCTAAATACCTCCAGATCTGGAGAGCATGGTTTCACTCACAATTGTGCGTGGTTGTTGGTATCACCGGTATCTTTGACCGTCACAGATTCTGAAACATATTTCTGGTAAATCTTCAACAGCATGGTAAATTTGAATTTGGAAGATGACATTCGTATAAGCAGGCCATTTACTTTGTAAAGCGGTGCGGACGAGAGACGTTTCCAGTTGTTCAAGCCTGCATGAGTAATTTATAATATGGTCTCCCTGAGGCCTGCTCGCATGTCTTCTCTCTTTGGCAGGAAAAGACTTAGGTTTTATGGTCAAAGCATCGGTTCTTTTACAGTACCAACATTGTATTAGACACTGAAGATAAATATGTGCGACAACTATTCACCTTTCTTTTTGAGTTTTTGTTATGGAAAAATAAGGAACGAACAGTAACATTCTTGCTGTGATCCTCATGCTCTTGTACATACGGTCTCCCTAGTGTCCGGGAATTTATATGTTTATATGTTGAAAACTCGATTCGTGGTACCTCAAAGTATGATGAGTCCAAAATGTAAAGGGAATACAAGAGGATCAGTGTAGGATAGAGTTACTCATATAATACTGCTTAAGATTGTTTCCAAATTCCATGGATTTCAAGTCCTAAACCAACAAATATGGTGTAACATGACACTGCAGGTAAAGGTAGCAATTGCTCTTGAAGATATAAGGGAAATGAAGCTTTTAGACTAAAATATTCTAAAACCAGGGGTATTTTCATCTTGTTATTGTTACATTTTCAGTAATTGTTGATGCAAGCATCCATGTTAATCTAGTTTGCTTCAGAAATGTATTCTATGGGCATGTTATATCTGCCTGTTGAAGTTTTCTGTCCTGCACTATTGTCCTTGAAGATCTAGAAATGATTGCCATCGGGATGGTGTTTCCCCCCAACTTGAGTCCGAATGCCTTTACGGAGTACATCTTCCCTGTTCTTTTCTTTTGATAGCATTTTTTCTGTTGGCATTTTGGCTGCACACTTCGTTTCCTCTTATAATCACAACCACTTTCTAATTAAAATCTGATTTTAGCCGCTAAGATAGAGAACCCCAAAGAAAGTGATTTAAATTCCATCTGCCTGGTAATCACAACCACTTTCTAATTAAAATCTGATTTTAGCCAATAAGATAGAGAACCCCAAAGAAAGTGATTTAAATTCCATCTGCCTGCTAATGTGGAAGCCAACAGAATAATTAGTTAGGATGTATTTTTAGTTTTAAAATGAAACCAATTAGCATGTAACGGCTTGTACATGTATTTGAAATAGCTTGAGAAACTTATCATTCTTTCAGTTACAACATTATCGAATTCATGATCTTTAACTTGTGAGTCAACCTCCTAGCCAAGTGAGCTCTTCAAAACTGCAACTGCTTAACTTCCAATTCGCCTCTAACCATCAAATGAAATGTGAACAGCCTATCGTCTGCTCTTTGAAATAGGGGTTGCTTCTGCTTCTATCTGTGCTTCAAACAATTTTGTCTTTATCGTATTACCAAGATAGAGTCAATAATTGTATACGAGGAACCACTTAACCCATTCACCTGTTGCGGTTACTCTTTAATTTTGTGTTGAAGTCTATCCTATTGCTTGTTGTAGAGGATAATGTAGATCTTTTGTCAAAAGGGTCATGCAAACCGGCAATAAATATGCACGGCCCCAGTGTGTTGATTTTGGTCTTTGGTGACTGTTGGCTCCGTCATTGATCGGCCGCCGATCCAGAGAGAGTCTTGTTACATTCATCTGCATTGAATTGTAAAGCCCCAAGCAAACACAGCTTGTATATGTCTGTTGACAGAACCAGTTTTTGAATGGAGTGCTTGTCAAACAAGATTCCAAAAATCAACCGAATCCTTTTGCATTGAATTAGCTCTACAGAATTAAAATACATTTTAAAATGAAAAATCAATAAGAATTTGAATCCCACCCACCAAATCAGTCTTTGAATCTGTCCACCAATTCACATACGTGACTCAACAATATATCAGACGACTCTGGTTGCTTCAGGTTACAGTTGATTCACACGTCGGAATATTTCATTCATTCGATTGTGACCACACTCGTTGGGGCCATTTTCATGCGTTGCCCCCATGCATCGACTCTGCAACCCTACGGATACTTTTACATGCTTCGGGCTCTTAGCTACCCATCAATGATTGAACATTAAGCTGACGTTTCGTGTTTGTCTGAATCTCAACGCCCACTCGCCAACCTTCTCTAATATTTTACACTACCATTTATTGTTACGGGGACCAGACCATCTTTTCTGGGCCGTGACGATGACACCCCATTTTGAAAAGATGCCTCTGGACGTCAGCTCTGGCAGCCAAAGTCAAAGGTTCGCATTTTAGGACCCACGAAAAGAGGAGACTGTCATAAAATTCAAAAAGAAGAAAATAAATAGCACTATGCCTCCAAAGCTGTCCAGATATATATATATATATATATATATATATATATATATATATATATATATATATATATATATATATATATATAACTTGCATTATATTTGGAAATAAATCAACGAATAAGGAACCCTTTTATGAGAAACCACTGCACCAATGCTGCTAGTACAATAGACCCATCAATGCAGTCTATGGTTACATTGCATTCAACAACTCTCATTTACTTGCCCTTTTCCATTATGGCTTAATATATATGAATCCTCAAACAACAAAAACTTGCAGTTTCACTAGAAGCTGAAAACATACACAAATAAATCAAGAACCTCTTAACTGATCAACTAAATTGTCATCTACAGTGACCATTTCATTTCACTGCAGACAATGGTTCTATCGATGTTGAAGGAATCCCCCCACTTGCTCCTTATATTGAACCATGTGGACAATTACCTACCCAATCTCTTTAGATTATGTATATTACGACACGACAGTGGGAAACGGGTTGTCAGCCTTCCACACCTAGTGCATGAGATTTCCCTGCTATCTTTCTAAATCGTCGTTGGCGGGACCCAGTTGGAAAGCCAATTCGGATCATTCCTCTGCAATCACCAGAAAAGAACAAACACTTGCTACTCTGTACATCAATACCAATATGTAATGGGGAAATCCACACGGACTTTTGCATCCGTTCAATTAGAAGTTCTCCTTGTGGAAGTCGAATTTGGTGCTCGTCTTCCTTGAGAAGTCAAGTGATAGCTGCCCCAGCTCCTTGGTCAGTGCTGCGGCTCCACAGTAGAACACCCCTGCAAGAATCAATCCAAGAGGGTTCATATACGTGCTTAGCTTGCTAGTTTAATCAAAACCATGCATGATACTTAAAGTTAATTAGACTACCTTCAGTAGCAATTGGGTTGTTTAAAGAAGTTTAATAAAGGAAAAGCATATAGGATACTGAGAACTCACCAACTCTAGCATCTCTGTGGTTGACAGCAATACGCTTGAAAACGCTGCGCCAGTTGGGCTTGGCGAAGTGGGTCTTCACCCTGGAGCCGGACACGATGTCCTCGCCGTTCTTGGCATAGTTTAGGTCCTGGAGCATGGCAATGAGCGCAGACCTTGCGTCGCCTTCCTCGTAGACGCTTGTGCAGTAGTTGTGGAGCTCGATTGCGTCGTTCTGATCGGATTCGGCGACTTCATTCATGACTCCCTTGAACCAGTCGAATGAGCCCTGCTCTCTGGTCACCCAGTAGAAGTAGGCCCTCGTTGTTTTAAAGGAGCTCTTCTTAGATTTCACACCATTGTTTTCAAAATCCTCTTCCTCTTCCTTGGCCTTTAGGTTGTTCAATATGTCCTTCACGATACTGATGAAGGGGGTTGCACCAATTCCCAAGCCAACAAGCAACACAACTTCGTATTTCTTGTAATCCTGAGCTGGTGCTCCAAAAGGCCCATCAATCAATACCCTTGGAAAGCTGTTACACGCACAGACAGAGGCATAAGCAACATCATTTAGACAGGAGTTTTTAAACTTTCTATCCCCTTTAAAGTAGCAAAAGGGCAAATGAATTATATGTATGTCCTTGTTAATAATAATTCATGAGAAGAAAAACTAGTTGTGGACAAGTGTCTTCTTCTAGTGAGGTGAGCTTGAGTTGATGAGACTAGACTCCAATCAACTTCTAGCTTTCATGCTCGAATTGGTTCTCTGTTTTCTTCATAAAAATGACCCAGATCGACTTGTCTGTATCTAAATGGCCAGTAATGAAACTGCAACTAAAGGGAACGAACCTTGGGCTGCTTCCATTGTGGTTGTAATCCGCTCTAAGCAAACCACTCTTGCCAATATCTGGTGGTTGGCAAACCTACATCAGAAGAAACAGAGAGCTAATTAAGACATGAAAAGGAATAGCGGAGCAGAGATACACAATGAACATGCACTTCCCCACAAATTACCTCAGAGAAAACGGTCTTAAGTTGGCTTGTCCAATCTCCCAGTGTGCGAATGTGAACGCTCAAGTAATCATCGCTAGGAGCGGAAGTAATGGAGAAGGGATGCCTGTTCAGAGTTTCAATTAGATAAGCTCACTAGCATCAATTTCTTCAAAGAAGAACAACACATTGCTTGGTTCAACAGAAACTAAATGATTGCTTATATAATTAAGGTAAGTACCATTCAAATGGCGAAACAGCTGCGCAGTTGACAAACATGTATTGTCCACTTTTGTACTTAAAGCCATTAGGCCTCGACATCTGCAGTGTGAGGACGTTTCCAGGGTAAACAGCAACCTGCAACATAATGGTTTAAGCGTCAGAAGATGAATAAGTTTGCAATTACCTTAACGCTCTAATTCGTCTCTGTTTGTTTAATAACCTGAGATTGCAATTACCTTGAGAATCCTAACTGACTTTATGCCTGATCTGAACGCTCTAACCAGTCTTTCACAAGCATACATCAGCATCGGGATCGCAAGATACATCCATGTCTACAACCAGGAAAAAACCATGCTTCATGATGCGTATAAAATCCCAAGAAAATTAAGGGGAAGACTAACAAGCACGCTATCGAGAGAAAAGATCAAGTAGCTAGTGATAAACACGTACCGTCTTCTTGTACCATTCTTTGGTCAAGTAGAGTTGCTGTCCGTGGAGGATGTAGAGAGCATAGACTATGATAAAGAGATGGTGTGAGTACCAGAAGGCATTGAATCCAGTGAATTTCTTGAGAACTTTGGGCACGTTGAGTTTGTTGCGCCTAAACCAAGGAGTGGCAAGTGTATAGGCAATAGCCATCAACACCACAATCGTAACTCCAGTCCACCCTTCAGTTCCCTTGACAAACCACCAGTAGTTTGGAGGTCGCTTTTCGCCGAAGAACTGCTTCAATGGCTCGTACGCAGCATCGGTTGCATGGAGCAGGCGAGGGAAATCACAGGTCAAGTGAGAAATGGCATGCAGTCCCACTCCTACTGCTGCTCCCCCGGCAACAACCTGCAATCCAGACAAAGAAGATTAAACTTGTGAGTTGAAGAATACAAGATTTTATACTCGAACATACATTGATGAAAGACATTGATTTTACCTTGTGGAAATTCAGGTTGTCATCGAAGGGGACAATAGCACCCAGTTTGGTTCTATTCCTGAGCCAAGTGATGGTATTGCGGCAGACTGGTAGAAGAATTAAAGCCATGTTGAACTTGGTGAGTTCTGCACCACCTTTGGCAACGGAAACACAATATCCCATGACCTTGAACACAGCCCTGTGCTTGTACTGTATGAACTTATAGGTGAAGAGCCCCGCCATGATCCCGAGCCAGAGCATGATGACCCACACTCTCTTCCAATTGTCCTGTAAGAAATATTTAGTCTGGCTGAAGCAACTTCGGATGAGGTTGTTATCCTTGGTGGGTCTCAGTTTCTGGCTTAGCATCTGACTGACCAACGCCCTGCTAGTGGAATCCGGTGCCATTTGGGTTGGCCCTTGCAGCAATAACGTCTCTAGATTGTAAACCTGACCAACACACAGGCGCATATCCTTAGAAATAAACCAAGTCATACACAAAGATAGCATTGAGCAGATGAATTCAAGATTCCAAATTGACACGGGTCAAGTTCCAGTTTCTGAAATCTATACTATGAAGAAGAGAGAGAAAACTCCTACCTCTATGTAACCCAGATTGTTGGGATCCAATTCTTCCATAATTAGAGCCGCATACTCTTCCGCTTGCTGCTGAATCTTAGATAGCTTGTTGGCGGAGGCGCTAAGAGTGATAATCTAAACAATTCCACCAAAGAAATGGAACGAATTTCAAAACCTTGTTTAAAAGGCAAACTAAAACGATTTTATGCCTGTAATTAGATTCTAGCTAGCAGTTACAGAACCCTAACCTCCTTAACTTCGATCTCTGTAATCCGGCCATCCGAATCCTTGTCAACCCTGACAAAATTCATACATATACAAATATAAGGACTCAGGAGAACCGAAGACTGACTTAGAGTCGAGAAAATGATTAATTATGCATGGTCGATATATCTTACAAGTCGAAGAAAGTCTGGAGCCTGGCATCAAAGCTCTGCTCCGAGATCTGATCCCAGAAATCCCGAAGCTGTTCCTTGGTTATGAAAGGAGCTATGATATTCCTCCGCCGGGCCAACCCATCATACAACGCTATGGCGAACTCCTTCGACTCCTTCATCCCTGCAACGAATCAAACGCACCACAATCAGGAAATGGTAAGAAGAATTCAAACTAACACCAAACGAGAACGAGAGAGAGGAGGCAAGAGGAGACTCTTTCTGCATACTGACCGATGCATTGGCCGAAGAGGGAACGAGGGAGGACACCCTCAATGGAGAGCTCGTTGAAGCGATTCTCGATGGCTGCCCAGCCGGATCTGCCATCGGCCTTCGAGATGAACCTGAGACCGACGAGAGCTCCGGCAGTGGCCGACTTGGAGCGGTCGAGCTTGCCGTTGGGGTTACGCTTTGCGCCGGAAGCGAGTCGCTTGAGCTCCTGCGAGACTTGCCGGAACTGGTTGGAGGCGTTGCGCATGAGGGATCCCAACGAGCCCTTCTTCTCCAGGGTGCGAGCCAGCAGCGTGACCTCCGGGTCCTCCCGGTCGTGATCCCCGGCCGTCTTAACGCTGTGCACGGCAACCGAATCGTCCCGCACGTCCAGCGTGATCTCCACGTACCCTTCGTCTCCCTCGGCCCCGCTGCTGCTGGTATCCGGCGGCAGGTTGAACCGGGCGCTCTTCTTGGTCGTCCGCCTGGTGGCGAGCGGACCACTCAAAGGCCCGCTCAGAGGTCCGCTGTACCCAGTTCGCTCGCTGCCTGTGATCTCCGTCTCGTAGTCCGTCACGGCCTTCCCCTCACCCGTCCCCATCCTCAACGATGCTCTCGTCGTCTCACCAACTCCTATTATTCCAGCAACTCAATTTTCACGTAGTCCACTGCTCTTCTCTGCTGCCTCTCTATGTACGTGAGATTCGCAGGCAGCTCCTCCTTGAGTGGGTACTGTATCTTCAGGAAACCGAAGAGCCGTCCCTTCTCACGCAGAAGCAATGCGATGTGAGAGTTTGATATCGAAAAGGAAAAGATGAGTTCTTGCGTCTCAATGCCTGAGAATGCGTGTTTGACGTCCATGTAGAGGGGGGACGACCCATTTATATAAGAGGTGGGTGGGTCGAAGGGGGCGGCCTCTCGGCTTCTGGAAGGCTTTGACCGTGACTCGGCAAGAAAAAAAAAAATAGTCTCCATTGCGGATTCAACAATTCACTGGTGCGGGGTGCGAAGAGTG
The DNA here is from genome assembly GCA_036023115.1 of Brasenia schreberi. Lineage (NCBI taxonomy): Eukaryota > Viridiplantae > Streptophyta > Magnoliopsida > Nymphaeales > Cabombaceae > Brasenia > Brasenia schreberi. The sequence continues at coordinate 21,436,901 of JAYKKT010000079.1, read as the reverse complement.
AAACCGTCTTAACATGTTCACGTTCAAAGGGGCGTCTCGCTTGTCGTCACGGGTCGTCCCTCGCGTTTCTTTTCTAATTTTCATGTCTCGTGGTCGAATAAGCCGCCCCCTTGGCTTTTGGCGGCTGCTTCCTCTCCTTCGTCTTCTTTTTCCACCCATGAACGGGGTTGGCTTCTTCTTTTTTGTGGGGACTCTTGTGTGCATGTTCACACTTTCTGGGAAATCCATGCTTCACCGAAGTTCTCTCTCTGATTGGTACTCTTTTTTATTTGTTACAGAGACAAACACACACTCATGCATCCCCCGGGAATCGAACTCTCCACCTGCATAGGAGGAGTTAGAGGACAGTTGAGCTAACTTTATGGGTACCAGCTCGTCGTTGAATTTATCGAAGCAAACTAGAAATTTGTTTGACTTTTTGTACATGTGCAATATTTTAACACTCATATCGTGCATAATTAGCTTTATTGTTTTGATTAAAAATAATCAAACAAAATATTTGTACTTTTCCTTCTTCTTGTAGACTGGACGCTTGCTACGTTCACATGCAAAGAGTAGGTACAATTATTTTCGGTGTAAGAACAGGTGAAATTATATCAATGTTATTCTTCCTCGAAAGAAATACTTGTCTTGCTTGTATTTTTACTTCTAATTAAATGTTCAGTTATATGCCAACAAAGAAACGAATTACAAACGAGGTCAGTCCTCGTAAAAACCAATAACTAAGCCTTTTTCTATACTAGATGGATAGATTAGATGAATTTTTGTTTTCATATAACTTTATCATATATAATGCTAGCAATTAATTCAACCTAAACTAGATCATGTTTTTTTCCAACACTTTTGTGATCTTTTTCTTTCTCTTCTTTATTTAACATTTCACAATACAGTTTCTCATACTTTTTATCAAAGTTTTTTTTTTAATGTCTAAACCATAAATGATTTTCTTGTATTTTATTTATCACATCCAATTTGTTTTCAATAACCTCATTATTTATGAAGTCTTTTCTTTTGTAATTATTCATCCATCTCAACATCTTTATTTATGTCACAAATATCTTTTGTGCTCGGAACTATAAAACATAGCGGGTCTAATTATTGCTATATAATATTTCTTTCTGTATCTTATTGATACATAGAATAATTGACGTATCTTTTCATTTTAACCCACTTGCTTTAGTTTTATGCATAACACCTCTACAAATTTTTCTATCATTAACTCTAGATATTTAAAACTTTCCTTATAAGCGATATGATATGTGTTAATTTTAATTTATATGTCATCTAAAATAACAAAATGATCAAACTTGCATTTCATATATTTTGTTTATGTTTCACTAAGTGAGAAACCTCTACTTTCTAATTATATATTTTGTTTTTAACGATAATCTCTGATGTGGCCTAGTTAGATGCTAAATACCACTGATTGGACGACAACCTTTGTTGTTTTAAATTTCTATTTATCTCCCTTAAAATCAGATGAATAATGTGTCCATGCCTGCCGTGATCCAATAAGCCCGGTTTACAGGATCCTGAAACTAGTTATGGATCTACGTTGAGGCAAGGTGGGCGGCCGATCACATGAAATTTGGACAACCGATCAAAAAGTTGCAGGAGACGATTGAATCTATGGGCTACTACAAATATCTCACGCCATCTCAAATGGTCGAATAGGACGTTAGCTCTACTCCATAAAAAAGCTTCACTGACTATGACTAGCTTGGTACATGCATGTTCGAAGTTGGACTTAATACCAAGCAAAACAAAAGTATTTTAGCATCTAAACCATGTTTGGCCACTGCGGAAGAAAAGGAGATTTAGAACTTAGACACAATCCATAGGTTTAAGTGTATGGCGTGAAACAGATTTGATTCACATAAACGAACAATAAATTCACCGAAAATTAAGTCTGCAAGTACCGTACATTTTATTACAAATCCAAGTCCAGATCAGTACTCGATGTGATTTGAACAAGGGCCCAAAAGAGCTAGATATACAGTTTAATGTTTCTCTTCGGAGATGTGTCTTGTTTTCACTCGCATTTTTATGAGAACGAATAAAGCAACATATTGGACGGAGCAAACCCAAAGTCCATTCTTGCCTTACTGAGTTCACAATGTCACATACTCTCTCTCTCTCTCTCTGTATATATATATATATATATAATATATATATATACAGAGAGAGAGAGAGAGAGAGAGTGGAAAAGCTGGATTCCCGTAGTTTCGTCTCTTTAGTTTCTTCGGTTGAGCTCGTCAGCGTAGGACGAAGAAGACGCGGAGTGGAAAACGAAAACGCGCCTTAGCGAGTGACTGTCCATCATCCTTCTTTCGCCACTTCAACACGTCAAAATATGTCCACTACCAAATTTTGACGGCCCACCTTTTATGAAAAGGTTTCACACATCATGTATAATATTACAGCAACCGCGTATCCCTGTCATCAGTTTTATACATATATAGAAAGAGAAAGAAAGAGAGAGAGAGAGAGAGAAAGAAAATAGTACATGAACACAATAATTCATGTTTAACCATCTCAATTGCTCGATTTTAAAATCTTAAAGATCAACAGTTAAATGTTTGAGTCAAAAAACAACTTATATCAGTTAAATCTTTGAGTCAAAAAATAATTTATGTCAAACACATTTATTGTGACTGCAAAAAAATACCAAGTTGTTGAGATTTAAATTTCAGTTATCCATCGAACCGTTGAAATTTAAAAACCTATGAGTGTATGGACTACTCTCTCTTTATATATATATATATATATATATATATATATATATATATATATATATATAATATATATATATATATTGGTGCACTCGCATATAATCGACCTCTTTGCGGGTGACTATTTCCTTCGAAAGACGGAAACATGTCCAAATTAGATATTGGAATGATTGGAGTAGACACCATGATGAAGGTGATGTGAAAGATCGATGGTACGTACAGACAGACGTAGCGGTGGTACGTCTTTTAGGAAAACTACAAAGTAGTCGTAGTTTCACATTTATCCATTTAATCAGATGTTCATGCATGCGTTCAACCAGACGCTGGGCTACAAATAGATGCCTCCTGCATGGAACAAGTTAACAAGATGCCTAATCTCTCAAACAAAACAAAAATACCTAAGATGTTATAAAGAAATAACAAGGTATTCGTTGTACAAGAAAAAGGTATTTGGGCGGCTATTGGATCGTTTTATATTGGAATATGCATATAATATATATATATATATATATAAGAAAATTACATGTTACTAGACACCCCCTTCTGTCACGATGTCTTACACTGTTCGTGCAATATATGTCACGATGACTTATACCGTTCGTACAATCACATGAACATCATTGGTTATAACATCAACACAGTAATCAATATCATTTTAATGAGTGCATACGAGGATCAATATCATTTTAATGAGTGCACATGACATGGGATAAATGTTTTAATCACCACTCTTCCAAGCAATGTGAAGTTGTCGCGGTTCTATAAAGAGAGAGGTTGGTTCCTCACCTTACAATGTGCACTTACGTCCTCCATTTATGTTTTGGTTCATGCCCATAAGAGAGAGTTATAATTATATTGTCGGAAGTGTGCACAAAAAAATTCTCTCTTTATATATAGAGAGAGAGAAAGAGAGAGAAAGTTATAAGAACTACTACCACCCCATACTCACCTATTCCTTTTGGGTGGTATAGGTGTAATAATGATATCTTTCATACTTTTCAAAACTTTAAAAAAAATTAAATTATCCTCGTACCATCCAAAAATAAAGTGAGAAAGATGATATATATACATATACTTGGATCTTACTCACCAATGATATTACCTATCATTACTTTTAAGAACATGAGTGTAATAATATTGCTCTTTGTATATTTTTAAATGCTTTTACAAAATTTTAAATTATAATTATACTATCGAAAAACAATGGATGGGTGGGTACATGTGGACAGAATCAGGTTTTTCATATATATATATATATATATATATATATATATAAGTATGTGTGTGCACACGCACACTTACAAATTGTCATAATGCTAGGACCGACTATCTTTTACCAAAGAAATAAAATGTTTATGACGGTTAAGAAATGTATATTTGAGTTTGAATCATCCTATCCTATGTATCTCTCTCTAAAGAGAGAGAAAGACAGAGAGAGCTACTGCTTCTGCAAATTATTCGTGGTGTATGGGTTTCATACGAATCTCAGACCCGATACAAAGGTTGGATTAAGTAACACAAGTTATTCAAATCGTTCTGAGTTCCCTGTGAAATTCTGAAGCCAAATACTGCTTTCTGCTAATTAAGGATTAAACGTATCGATTCCACGACAAAGTTCACTCAGATTCAATCTTCGGTATGGGAGAGAACCAAACCAAGCAATGTGGGGTTGCTATTGTGTGAGATCCTGAGTTTCAGTGCGTTGGAGAGAGCATGGAAAAGAAAAATCTGACCCCCCAGACGTGCATTAGTTGATGCAGGAAGATTGCTTCCTCAGCACGAAGAGCAATGGCTCACTTAGTTAGACGGTCGACTGATGAGTTGAACATCGTGAGTTCGATACTCAGGGCATGTATGAAGTCTTGGCCTCTCCATTATATCAATAACAAAAGAAGACTGCTTCCTTAGGCTTTTCGTTTTTATGTTGTATTACTGAATTGTGATATTGACTACTTGACCTTGAAATTTTGTCAATTATTCAACCACACATTCCTTTGATTTTCCTTTTCCCTTCTTCAAAGAATTCAGGTAAACATATCAACAAGCCCACTGTTTAATTCGCACCCTGTTTTTTCAGATTTTTCTGCTGCCCGTGGTTTTGAATGTTTTGATCGTTATTTATTTATTCTTTTTTTTCCATGACTGACTCAAACCGAAACTGAACTACCCATAGAACCGGCGATAACCTGAATAGTAACTGGAATCTAAGAGCCCAGTTTGATTTCTGTTCAGGATTTTCAGAAATCAGCTCTGAATCGGAACCGACGGTTTTTAAACTGTGTAACTTTAAATATATTTTTTGAAAACCCTTAACACAAACAGATTGTCTTTGTATTTTAAACCTTCATCTTTCAAAAGAAAATGCTTTAAATATTTGTCTCGAAATACTGTCACAAACACAACATCAGCTCAACAGCAGGTTTAAAACCGGACATGCCTATTTAAACATATAGACTTAATCGCCATCAACATCGAAAACAGGAATTTGAGTAACATGCACAATGAACAATAAATAGATCGACTATGAGTTCAATACCGCGAATCTGCATCTGTCTTTGCCTCCCCATTGTGGAAAAGAATTTGGTAATATTCGTCTGCAAAGAAGAAGAGTTGTTCCTTGTAACTGAAAATGGTATAACTTAGAAATCCATGAAATAGTGGGAGGAAATCATTGTATCATAATTCAGCTCAAGTGAAGTGAGGGATGTAAGTTATTGGCTGAGCACTTTCGGCGTGGACAATTATCATATGAGAAATCAGGAAAGAAAGATCCTCTCCTCTGATTTCAGGAGATTCATGTTTCATAAAAGATAAAAATATTTTTCAAACAAAACTGTTTTGATTTATTAAAGAAAATGAAAATCTCGCTAGCACAAAGATACACTCTATAACGAAAAAAAAGCCTAAGGAAATGTATATAAGAGAAACACAATTTGTTTACAATTTGCTTCTATGTACTATAAATTACATTTCATACAAAAATCTGTTTAAATATGTAAAAATGAAATGCAAGTTCAATAGTTTAACAGAATAAATGATGCAAAAGTTAACGTTGCTGGGCATTAACGTTCACGACAACTTTAAATACTCGGTTTCATTTTTCCAACAAATCAGACAAATGAAAGATAAATTGAGAGACACAATCTCGATGCCTCTTGCATTTAGAAAGATGACCGAACGAAGGTATTGCAACCTTAATAGTAATTATCTTAAAAGACAAAAATAATAAAAAAGTACAGAACAAAGCACCAAGCGCAGCGCAACGGCAGGGCGCTCTAGCATCGTTGCGGAGTATGACTCCTTGAAGGTGCATGTGTGTGTTAGACTTCGGCCTTCTCTTATAACAAAAAAAAAAGTATCTGTATCATGATATTAATTCCTTTTCCAAAGAATGTGACACAAGATCGAGGCAAACCATGAATTCGTGTTTCGTGTAGATATATCCCTACTCTTTTGGGTTTTGGTTTGGCATATGCACTAGAGCATTAGCCCACCGGTGACGCCCACCAACAGGTGGTGAGTTTGATTTCCAGTGAGTGCACTTGTGTTTGTTAGGCTTCGGCATCCCATTGTAACGAAAAAAAAAAATTTGTCTACGTATGTATGTGGGAGTGTGAAAAGATACTTAGCTGGAGTGATGCTCAGGTCCGAACTTGGATTCGAAGTCCCAGCAGAACCTGTGTATGTATCCTTGTTGCCGCTAGCAGGATCAGGATTCAGGTCCATATGGGGTTGGTTGAAGGAACTAAAAGATGAACAAACTGTACACGAGCTGATGACACAACAAGGCAAGAGAGGATCAAGATGAAGAAACTGAAATGGGTTGTTCAAAGTCGGGTTCGGGTTCATCAAAATCAGTTATATAGGTTTTGCTACTTGAATTTTGAAGTGTTAAGTTGTCCAAACATAAATGATGTGCCACTTATCATGTGTCATCGTGTCATGTAGGACACCATCAGCAACTTTGCTGTGTTATCTTCTCGTGAGTCCGGTGTACTTGGTACCAATTACGAAATTCAACTTGAAAATGAAGCTGGTTCAGGTACTCTTGGAACCAGGAACCAAAACCAAACAGAGACTGGGGCCAGTTCCATGTTTGAGTCTTAAATCATTCAAAACCAAAAAAACATTAAAAAAATATCAAATGTCAAAAACAAAAAACTGATAACAGGTTTGGCTGGACCAACGGTATGAACTGCCAGTTAAGGTTTTGGGTTCGGTTTGACTGACTCTGATTCAAGCAGGTTCTTCGCCCGCCCCCTTCTCGGCCCAGTTTGATATGCGGATCTGAGTTCAAACCAGTCAAGTCTAATTCAAATCTGGTCCAAAACGGGCCATGTCTATATAAAGGTATCTTGATTGAAACGCTTTGAAAACCAAAGCCAGATCCAACTTGAACCGAAACCAGTTTGATATGCGGGTCTGATTTCAAACCAGTCAAGTCTAAATAACGCTGAAGTTTTTTCTATCCCGACTGCCGAGTAATTTGAATGAGCGCTTGGTACTTTACGTGTCAAAGTACAACTTGAATTAAGCCTAACACACACACCACACATCCACCCTCTAGGAGTCGAACTTCTGACCAGCAACAATGGCACTAAAAAGTCCTCCAATTGAGCTAACGCTCTTGATGCAATTTGAGCCAATCGGTCCATGAACGGACCCATTCAATCAAGGCCCGGCTTATCTCGTCAATAGCCTACTACAAGTAAGCGCGAGCCAAGTCAAGCAACGTTTCAAACACCAAGTAGGCGCCCGCACTCATCCTAACATAGTCGACTCATGTACACGAGCTGGTGCGTGTGTGCATGTGTGTGTGTGAGAGAGTCGTATCATATGTTATACGATTGATGTGAGGTAAACATGTCCAGATTACCTGTAATTGAACTATCCGAAACCGATTCTGGAGTGATTCCGGTTTAATATTTTTATTAAAAAATGAAAATCATAAAAAATATTTTAAAAAGTCGATTTTGGTTTTATCAGAGGTAAAACCAGAGCCAAACCAAGTGGTTTTCGGTTCCAGACCTGGTTCCAGTAAGAACCGTCGGACAGATTAGAAACCGTCCATGTCTAATATGAAGTATCCAATTTCATTTATTTCTAATGGCACCATGCGTAGGTTTATACGAAATATTACACAAAAACAATCATGCATATCAGGGCCTGTGACCACGTCATCTTCCATATGAAACCAGAATGTGAACAGTTTTTTTTTCTGAAATTTCATAATTTTTTAATATATTTTTCTCAGATTCTAGATAGTTTAAGACCCAAGCCAGATGGAACCGTTGACAAGGGACACATTAGTTTAAGAGTAAAACCACGTGATTCGGTTCCGGTTCTTGGCTTCCAGGAAACCGAAACCGGTCATGTCTAAGTTAAGAGTTGTTATGATATCCCCGAGTGACCGTATATTTTTTTTTGTTTTGAACTCGTTCAGTGAATGATAAATCACTACAAGTGATGGAGATATTTGGTTTAATTAATGAAGGATCCTATGTTTGAAAATTGTATCGAGAATGACAAAAAATGTGGAAACGAGTTTGGGTATAATTTTCTCATTTTGGAAAAACCCAAAATTTTTACTGAACAAACCCATCATGGGGACTCTATATTAGATGGGTCGGCTACATAGATTTGTTTTCATAGACTTCGATCATATGCCATACTAACAAGTCAGATCATTCTCTAACACTTTTATGGTCTTTCTTAATGAAATCTTATACATAAATCAGTTAATAAAACATCTGCTTATGCATTTTATCCCTTTCTTTTATAATCTTAAACATTTAGAGCTCCACAAAGTTCCGAGTCTTTAATCTGTTCTTGGTCAACAATCAGGCTTCCTTTCGCAATACTGACAGGGAAGAGATCTGGAGAGACTTATTGTGAGTCCTCATCCCTTCTTATTTGATTATGATATGGATTTTTTTTTCTTTTCTTTTTAATGGAGAATCCAAAGCTAGGTACGTGCATAGCCCCGGTATAGAACACATAACCTGCCATTTGGGAGTGGAGTCCCCTAGCCAGTTGATCTATTGTATCAGTGGGATTGATCTAATCCAAGTCAACCACAAAGAAAGGCTAGAACATGCTTAATCCACCATTGAATCATCCAAATCCAGAACGAGAATGACTGAAACATTAAACGATCTAAATATTTCTTACCAAAAGATACGTTGTAAGTTGATTTCTGTAAGACCAATCATGATGAATCCATCTCTATACGGGACCCTAGATTGAGAGTAGCCCGGTTAGATTTTCTCGCGCCCTTTTCCTTCGCTCTCCTGGTCGGTACAACGAGATGTCGGTGGCGTGGGATTTATGGACGCTCCCATAGGCTAACGGCCGTTCCCCCAATTAAGTTTATTAATGCCGTTCCCACAGATTTTTCCCCTCTTCCAACCGCTCCCCCACGCCTCATGCTCCCGCGGCCGGTGCCCTTTTCCCCTCCTCCTACCCTCAAATTCCCATTCATCCGTTGAAACTGGCAAGGTACGAATACTCTTCTAATCTGAATTTGTATTTCCAATCTATAGTCTTTCTGTTGTTTTCTTGAAGTTAATTTACCAAGTATTGGATGATCCTCTTTAGTGTCGATTTCACTTAGTTGTTTTGTCCCGATAACATATTATTGGTTCTTGACGTTTCTTTCATTCTTATGTTTCTGATGGTATTGTATGTGCACGCGATTTTGTGTTGCTTGTGACGGAACACTCCACTTCTCCTTTTGGTTGTCGAAATGGGGGGTCGAAAAATCACACTTTTATGGGTTATGTGATTGAGGGGAACTGAGCGAGTTTGATTCTCAAGCATCTCGTCTTCCGAGTACTTGAACTCTGTATTATTTATTCGTGCTTTTGGTTGGTCGGTTCTGCATGTTATGGCTCCGGTTGTGAAATGAGGCTTTTCTTTTTCTGATTGCTGTGATTTAGTTAGCTGATCAGTGGATGTGGTTTACCTGCTTAATTCTTTGATCTAGGATCCAGATGTCTCTATAGATTTGGATGTGGTGTTGCCCTATGCTGCTGAATTTTAGGGTTGACAGCAATCGTCCATGTGGAGGGCGCTGTCTTGAGCTTGGCTGTTTATCTTTGTGTTCTCTACACATATGGCATCTATAAGGCAGCTTCTAATTATGATTTTGGACATTTTCAATTTTTTACCTTTCTATGTCAGTGTTGTTCGACGTGTATCGTAACATGTATCGTTTTGGTCCACGATACGTATCATATAGTATTGTAATTTAATACTACAAAATGAGCAAAAAAAAAGAAAAAAATATGATAATTACAAAGAATTCATAAAATGCAAAAGTTTAGTACATATTCATCATTCATCATTCAACAATTGAAAAAAATTACATATTTTGAAGCAAAAAATGAAATACATTTACATTTACACATTGTAATCAGGATCATCAACTAAATAATCTTATCTTCTTCTTGCTAAAGATCCTCACTACCTTCTACATCAAAATCAAAATATTCATTCCCTTGATTATGTTGTTGCGCTCTTTCCAAATTAATCCATGCAATGTCTTCTTCATTTAGTATAAGAAGGAATACTATTACCCAGTCCAATAGGATCATCATCCTCTTCCTCATATATCTCTAAATCATTGTTATGTTGTCTCCTCTCCTCTCATGTATGCGTTCAATCATCTGTAGACATTGTCTTTAATAGCTTCTGACAATTTTTTAACTTTGTTTGTGCAAGGAGCAACTTTTTTCCTAGTCCCGGCTAAGTGATGCTTCAATCGTGAAATTCTACCACTAACCATCTTATCACAAAACAAATGTTTTATGACATTATACCGAGATTGGGAGCCCTTAACACCCCTTCTTGTCATCTCAATTGAACACTTCAATCCACTAAAAAATGTGAAAATAAAAACAATTCATAAAACTCCAATCTTCACATAACACTCAAATAGAGTATCTCTCACTTCACAAATGCAATAAAAATCATATCCACGCACTTCATAACTTCATATTTTGTCATTCAAAAAAAGAAAAATGCAAATAACACCAAAAAATAACAAATATAAATAATTTTTTTTTTGAAAAACACAAAAATATACCACAATCCAGGTTGAGAGCCTTGCATGGACACCATAGAGCACTTCTTTTCAAGCCTTGAATACCAAGGAGGGAGAGAGTCACCGGAGGGAGCCTTGGGGAGCCGTGAACTAAAGCCAGAAACCCACAAAAACATGGGTTCTTGTTTGGCTAGGGACTGCCCGTATCATGCGATACAGTGCCGTATCGCACGTTACGACACGATACACTATGTAATACGATACAGAATCATGTATCGTAATAAACCTGACTTAAATTGGTGAGATGGCAACTTTAAAATCTTGGTGAGATCATCATGAATTTGGATTTCATACTTTTTTCTCTAGATGTCATGCTTATATTGTGATTATGATATATCAACTGGTGAATATAGACGGCTTGAAGTCTCTTTCCTATTGGCAATTTCACCCAATTCACCTAGTTAAATCTGGTTCATGATAAATGTAGGGGAGGAAGAGGAAATATGATTGAAACTATAGTATCAGCTTCTTCCTCGAAAAACTGGAATTAACTTTCATCTTTTTAATTTCAAGAGGCTGCCGTTAAATTGTCCTACTTGTTTCTTATATAACTTCCTACTGTGCTCTCTTGTGGTAACTTTGACAATGTTATAATTGTGTATAAGATTATCTTAGATATTGATACAGCTACACGATTATTCCAATGTCCTTCTTGGAGTGAAATTGCAGATTGAGCTTCATAGTCTATCTAGAGATCGTTACAAAGTATCAACTATAGTACCTGTGCAAGTTGATTATGGATCCTTGTTGGTTGATTACAACAGATAATATTGTATTAATTGAGCAAGACTCTGCCTTATTTTGAACAACATAGTGTTTTGGTTTCGTACCAGATATGCTTGTACCGAGTTCCAATTTGTAGTTTTGTTTCCCCGTTGCTGCTTAGTTTGAGGTTTTTCTTAATTACAGCATGGCAAACAGGCTTCACAGCACCGAGGGGTCTTCTAGCTCTCTTTCTCAGAACAGTCAACATGAAACTAATGATGACCAAATGATTGCTGCTGTTCTTTCAGAAGAATATGCAAAGTTAGATGGTGCAGTAGCTAGGCGACTTTCACATTTGCAATCTGTTCCTGTAAGACACGTTCAAATGCCTTCTCTTTGCATATAGGTGCCATTTCAAATGTTTTGGAATTGCTTACCCTATTTTACTTTTTTACTTTGGGAATCTTTCTTATGCATTTGTCTTGCTGAATGCAAGTATGTCCAATTTTGACAATTTCAACATTAAACTGTTACTTAGTATGGACTTCAATGAAATTTTAAATTTTATTGCACATTGAACAATTTTCTTTATAAAATGGTTTTCCATAGAGTTTGCAAATTATAGAGAGCCTTGTAAATAAAAAACACTCTAAAAAGATCAGAATAAAAGGTTTCTTATAAATCAGGCAATGATTGGTTCATGAACAATTTGGCCATCTAAGATGTTCCCACTAGTCTTTCCAACTTTGTTCCATCTCTCTCTCTCTCTCTCTATATATATATATATATATATATATATATATATTTTTTAATATTTATTTATATTCAGGAACAATATCAAGAACTTTTGCCATCTCTCTTTGTAAGCATTTGGCTATTTCTTGGTGAAAGAGTTATACAAAAAGATTTTTATAAAGAGAAGAAGAAGAAAAAGGATATAAATAAGAAAAGGAACATGGACATTTAAAAATACTTAGGGTAAGTGGGGCGACAAGATGGAAAGATTGGTGAAAATGTCATACAAGAATGATACAGGATATAAGGAATGATGAAGTGCATCATGTGTTCTTTGTGAACTATGAGTAGAATACACCATACAATTTGGAAGATGTATTATAAATCTATACCACTCCGATTAAAAGTATAGCTCATAAAGTGGAGGTAAGACACGTGTGTTTAGGTTGACACAATGACACATAGTTGCACAAGGAAAGGTGGATTATGTACTGAGGTTGTTACAAGAAAAGTTATTACAACAGTAAAATGAAACAAAATATAACAGGAGAGATACGGTTGAGGTTGTCTGAACATTAGGATAGATGACCAAAAGGAGCTCCATGGAAGGATATGACAGGTTGGAGCATGTGCACTACAAAAGAGGTGAAGGATGCCTGAACAGTTCTGGAAAGAAACTATAAATCATGATTTTATTCTTTTCCATTTATTTGGCGGTTATAATCCAAAATATATCACAATTGTGTCTAAGAAATAAGAATTCATGTATCCAACCTCTCCTAGATCAAGGGTGAAATTATGTCGCTCGTTCGATGAGATCTGACTGTGTTTTTTGCCATTCTCAATTTCTACATTACGTTTATGAACATCCAGGCCTTGCTTAACTGAAAAAAGTATTAAGATTCACTCCCTTCATATGGGTCTCAAAATGATTAGCGGTCAATCTAATATTTGCTAGACAGAGTGGATTATTATGCCATCATAAGTGACCCAATGTATGGTTCAGATGAATTCCTGTGTGCAAACATATTCAAGTAGAGCCGTCTTATGAAAATGTTTGCTGTTTGTATGATGCCATCTCTTACTATCTCATGTTTCATATTTAATTAGAAAGACATGCATACAAATTATGAACGTGACCCTTGGTTAAATTTGGGATTAAAGCATGAGCTCCGAGTCATGTAAATTTTATCTTGCAGCATGTTCCACGAATCAATTCAAGTATTCCTAGCTTTAATGATGCAACCTTAGATCACCAAAGGCTACTTGAAAGGTATGGTATCTGCTCCTTAAAATTTATCTGTTTGATCTTCCAAGGATGGAAGAAACTTTTAGTAATACAGTAATTCAACAAAGCAATGTAGAAAGGAATTAGCCCACTTTGCAACGCATACATATTAAAGTATTTTGATGGCCTTCCCATGTTCAGAATAAATGACATAATTTTTTTCACCATGAGTAAACGTAGCATTATATTTATGTTAGATAATTTTTCTGAATCATCAGAAGTTTTTGGTTATTTGAGCTAAATAGTGGAAACTAATTACAGTCTCAACATAGATAGAAATGTTGCATAATGTTGTTGAATTGTAACAAATTGCGTCTGGATCCACCCAGAAGAAGTTTATCAGGATTCAGAACCTCATGGTTATGTTCCTCTTCAGTTTACAACCAACCACAAGATCAAATTCTTGTGCACAAAGATTATTGCAACTTTAATTTTCTTATATGTTTTTCTCTGGCTCTTTTCTCGGTTAGAGTCTTAGCGGGCAAGATATAGACTGGAAAATTACTAATTCCTAACCTAAAGTTGGAAGCTGTAGTACCATATCCAGGTTAAATTGAACCTGGCTTTGACTGGACAAGTGTGGGTCCATCTCTGAGACCAGGTGACTATAACTAGATTCTGACTTTACAAAACCAGACACAGATTATCTGTAAATGAAAGTTGAACTTAACCTAATCAACTCTATTTGTCCTGATTGTACAGTCTATGTGCTGTGCCTTTGGGTCAGTATCTATTCCAGTTATATAGGCTTCACATACTCGGAGCCTGAGGCAGTTGTCTCAACCCACAATAATTCCTTAACTGACAAACTGAATTTTATATGCTCTTGCTAGCTAATAGGATCACAAAAACTTTCTCAACTGATATTTTTTTGTTACAGAAAACCCAAGTGGCTTTTAATCGTTTTTCTATGTAATGTTCTTTTTGGATTTTCTTATCTTGGTAGGTTAAATGCTTATGGACTTCATGAGGTCAAGGTTTCTGGTGATGGAAATTGTCAGGTTTGTGAACCATTTAGCGTGGAATCTTTCCTCAATTCACAACCTTGTTTGGACCATCAAGAGTAGAATGTGTCTTTTTCTTTTCAGTTCCGAGCTCTTTCAGATCAAATATTTAGGTCACCTGAGCATCACAAGTATGTGCGCAAGGAGATCGTAAAGCAGGTGCATATTCAGCGTTTCACTTCATGGAACATTTAAAATTCAAATAGTATCTATCCCGTCATTGAACTGGTGCCTTTTTTCATGTTAGCCCATGACTGCCGATCTTTGGTGAATGCAGAACGTACGGATACCCAAAACTTACTTGTGATTGCTTTATCACTTATTTGTGTTTCTTGATTATAGTTATTGGGGGATTTGGAGTGTGATTTAATTTCCTGAGTACTTCGGTCACTCTTTTCCTTTAATTGCTTGGTTGCATTAAGAGTTATTCTTTGTGAAACCTTTCTATTTTTTTCTGACAAATAAAATTTAACACAAGGGTCATATGACTTTTACATTCAAATGGGAGTCTGCGAGCATATGCAGTTATTTGATTGTTCTGGTAGAATTTTGAAGTAGCATTCTTTCATTTCTACTTGTTTGTCTGTCTGCTATCTTTATTGTTTGCCATGAGACGTCATTCTTTTTTATTCTTTATTTGTTAAATTTAGCTAAATTGAGCAATATGGTAAATTTGGAGCGTAAGAGTCAAGCCAAACGTTGTTGTCATGGTTTTCGTCTTTTCTCTATGCTTCATCCTGTTCATACCATAGGTTTCATGCTCATAGCTCTTTATCTCTCTCTTTCTGTGTCAGATTTGCTTTTAATTTGAACTCCTCATTATTGATTGTTTGGTGTGGAGGAAATAAAGATCGGCCTCATGCCATATATGTTATATCTGGACTGATATCAAGTTTCCAGGTAGGAATCGGCATATTATTATGCCATAGTTGTTACCATGTGCATGGCGCACTTCCTGCAAATGCGCACACGTTTGAACTTATGACTTTTACTTCTTATGCTTCTCATGTTTTGAGTTTGCTTCTGAACTCCAGCATTACTGGGCATGCTCCTAGGCAGCTTTCTTCTTTCGTTATGTGGTGAAGCTGCAGAAAAAAGTCTATGGCTTACAGGGATATACATTGACTCATATTATCTAGGCATCTATCGTGAAATGTATTGGTGAATATGTGCCAAGAAAACTTGTATATTACTTACATATTTCTAGTTTCTGATGATCTGCTGCCAATGTATGTTGATGAGTGATAAGTTAAAAGTGTAATTGGCGTTTTATATAATTTATACTGATTATTTGATGTTGAAGACATACAAATGCTTTCTTAACATCTAAAAGAATATTGTTTCTCAGAAAAGAATGCATCTGCAATGACAATAGTACTACCTTTTCCATTAAGTTGACCCTTATCCAAAGAAAGGCATGTCTCCTTGTGCTAGACACGACTGGTTATTCTAGAAAGCAAAAATGAAGAACTACAAAATGTAAGAGTTTCAATATGAAGTGACACATGGAGATTCGGGAAAGAAAAGTTTCAAGAATTATTGGTATTGTAAGATTATCATCTATTGGAACACTTAAAGCCTTTCAAGTTGCTCACAACACTGATATTTTGTTCATGGAATGTACAAGTTGTGTGTATTTGGGTGTGAGTGTGAGTGTTCTACAATAATTCTTAATTTAGTGATTTCTCGTTGTTTCTCACCCTTTATCTCTTTCTTCCAGCTCAAGGAATTCCCCTCACTATACGAAGGCTATGTTCCTATGAAGTACAAGTCCTATTACAAAAAAATGCGCAAGTATGTTCCTTTGATTGGATGATTAATTTACACAAGTTCTTGTTGAACTTTATTAGTACCTTGGAACTTATATTGTTTAGTTGCCTTCCTGATGTTTTCTTGACCAATACAACGTATCAAGCAGATCTGGTGAATGGGGTGATCATGTAACTCTCCAATCAGCTGCGGATAAGGTTAGTACAGATAATTACCTCAAGACAATTTTCATTTGCAGCAATTGTCCCTTTGATTTTCTAATTCGTAGTGTATAACTTGCTCCATGCCTATCTTTTGAAGGATTCGCTGCTAACCATTGTAGCAGCGGTACCACCATCTGAGTAAATATTGAAATATTTTATGTTATGATTTTAATCTGCAGTTTGGTGCAAAAATCTGCTTGCTCACATCTTTCAGAGATACATGCTTCATTGAAATTGTTCCACGACACCAGGCCCCTCAACGAGGTAAGATGGACAGGAAAGCGCATTCAAATGACTTTAAGGTTTATGGTTGTGTAGCGTCTTCACATGTACAAAGGTTTTCTTCCATTATATTTGAAAAATAACTAACAAATATTTTGGAAGGGATTGGGAACCAAATTTCTGCGTATCTACATATTCTCTGTTTCCACTTGCCATGTTTTTAGGTAGTTAGCTTTATATGTTAATGGTCAAATGCATTCAAAATTGCCCATGTCTTTGTGAAAATATAATGATATGATGCTATAGTTATTGAGCAAAGATAGAAGTCAGGATTACAAATTAACATCTTTTCACGTACCATGAGGACAAAAACTTCTGGTTTTTTGAAAAAAGAAGCGAGAGGTAAATGGTTTTTTTTCCATGAAGTGTGCATAGCCCCACCATAGGATGTGTTGGCCTGTTGTACTCACAAAATGTAAATGGTGTTTGTTCTTTGAGTTGGATGCTCTACGTAATTCTCCTATCATTCACATGATACCTTTCCATCAACACTACGAGAGGACTGTGGCAAGCTTGCTTGTGCTCTTAATTAATTAACAGTGGATTATTAATATTCCCTTTTCTTCTCTCGTTTCCAGCCTGTACATATTCCGCTGTACACATTCTTTTCTGACTCAAGCTTCATCATTTACTCAAATCTAATTTATTCGTTACTGGATTTTGACAATAATTGATTTCTGAAGGTTGAGTATCTACCATCTTGAAATGGTGAAATCCGCTGCTGTAAAATTCATTGGTTTGAGATGTGTCTCCCATATTAATTTGAACGCGTGAGTATTCAAAGACTTGAGGGGCTTTATTTGATTTGTAAGACAAGACACCCAGATTGTTTTACATTCTCCAACTGAAATTCAAGCTTTAATCTAATTGCAACACTGCGGAATCATGCTATTAGGACATGCATGTGCGTCTTTGCAGAATCCCTCCGAAAAATACTTTAGAACATTACGCATACAATGTTCTCGTAGTTTTTAGGCTTGTGATTCTATAAATACATCATTGATCGGTGTTTTCCTGCAGTGCTTTGGATGAGCTTTTGGTCTGAAGTGCATTACAATTCTTTGTACGACATCCGAGGTTAGTGTAACCTACCATCTTCTCTTTCAACCCTAACCAAGTTTTTCTGAAATGCGTCCTTTTTCTTTCAGATGCCATGGCAAGGCCGAAGCCACGAAAGAAACACTGGTTATTCTAATTCCTGCTCAGCGTGGAAACATAATTTTGTATACTGGGTTACCCTACATATGCAATATGTAGGGTCTTTTCCCTTGCTCTTCTCCTCCTCATTCTTTTCTTTACTACTGCATCTCCACTGGGTACGTGGAGCCCACTCCTTGTCAGTGATAATAATAGTAATTATTTGTATTCAAAACAATGGGAAAAGGCTTAGTTGTATTTGTATTCAAAACAGTTTGTTACATGATCCTTATTCAGCTGCATCTCAGAAGTTTATTTTATCATACCATTGGCTAAATAACTTGCCTCGTCTTTCATATCAAAATGCCGTTGTTTGCCGTCATACTTTTCAGCAAGCATTGCTATTGTACTAAATACCTGCCATGAATTCTGGGGTTCCACGACGGAAATTCATGCATGAAGAATTCACCTTTATTTGCTATAAATTACTCTGGCCGTCGACATAGTCCTTGTAAAATGTTCCCACTTATCCATCTACTGATCCTTACTCCGCAAGTATTCATACCTGATTGAAGATGAAAAATCTACGTATACGGTGATGTGTGTATCTGGGTATCCGAACACTTTTAAAGGTTGGAAGTCTCATTAGACCCTGCTGAGAGAGGCTTCGTTTCCAGCGCAAACATTCCCAAAACATTTTACGAATATCAATATCACATTTGTAAGTAGTTAAAATTTAACCCTGCAATACAGTTGGTTCGGATGCAAGTGCTTTATTGACAATAAGCTAGGGAAGTTAGTCTTCTCACTCTCCTGTTGTACATGCGCCGGTCCTTGCCACCACTGAAAGGTTCAAACAGGACTGCGCTTCTCCATTACACCACCTTGTGTGCACCTTTTTCTATTTCATGCATGGCTGGTGAAATGATGACAAACTGTAATGAAATTGTGATCCCGACTGAATGTTAATATTAGATATTTGTGCCTTCCCTAATAAACCTGACCCAATTGAACCAACATACATACCAAAACGTTCGGTTCCTCACACTTTTAACTTGTAATCAATTCAAAGATGTCCAATAACCATTGTATGCAACTGGGCAGTTGAGTGTTAAAGATTACAGGAAACCCACGTCAATGTCAATGTAGAGACTTATCCAAATCCACTAAATCTGAAAGAGTAACGCACACCCGAAGTTCGAAGACGGCCCCTTTCTCTGTTCCTCCTCTTTTAGCATTGACACTGGATTACGGGACCAGTAGCATGTAAAATTTGTTCTGTTTTGAGCCTTACAGCTAAGAAAGAGCCGCGACCCTGTTATCAGATGGATGTTTTGCCCAAGCAATTGCTTTTAGGTTGCACTTCATTTCTATCCCATACCTGCTATAGCAGTATTACGTTATGGAATGATGAATGAACTGCCCAACCATAAAGAATTCCTGGTTACTACTCGAAAATAATTTTCTGGCATTCTAAAGGCAGTTCTTACTGCTATCTTGTTCGCATCTCTAAAAAATTTTATATGTTTTCAACAATCATGGCATCTTAAACCGTGTGAAACTTTAGTTCCTGGTGGATTCACACAAGAATAGTGTTTTTGTACTTTCGGTGAGGAACTTTGTCATCTTTCTGGATAGCTCTTGGGCGTTTCGTGGATTTTGGTTTTTCCTCTCATTCAAGAAATTCGATGGCTACGCACTACCTGACAATGGTTTTGAACCATGAATTCATAATGAAAGAAATTCTTCCATCTTAAAGACAAAAGGAAAGATATTATAAGAATTATGAAGATTGAGGAGCCGCGTGCAGCCATTCCTGTTGGTTGTTCAAGGCCCACGGAATTGCTCCAGCAGATTTGGTGGCGCAAGTCACTAGAAACGGTGCTCGGCTGTCTACCTGCCAAGTCATAACTATCCGGTTCGAACTTCAAACTCAAGACAGGAATTGTGCAGAAATCAAGAACTTCGTTTCAGCTAGTTCCCACCGGCACAGGCCAAGTGCGGTGGCGGATGGGTTACACTCACTTTTAGACCATAACCAATGTAAATCAGTCACATGCATCGACTTTTATTCCATCAGAAGACACATTCCATTCCATAGAACAATATACAATGGAAGAACAATACCAACAAAGAAACACGGATCTTCTATGTGAAAATGATTAAATCTTTACATTATACCATGAAAGAACAAGACATTGATTGAAAACGATTACCTACAAACAGTGGCGGATCTAGAAAATAATGTTGGAGGGGCAACAGTACATATTTCAACTTGTTAGAGGGGTGAAGCATGAATCTCAACTTAAACTATAGGTTTTACTGTAAATTTTCAAAATTTTAAGGGGTGGCCACCCCCTTCCATGTAAATCTGCCATTACCTACAAAGGTAAACCATTGTTAGACATAATATTCTAATTGTAAAAAAAACGCTTCATCTTCGTTGTTCTTCGAAACACTTGCTCAAAACTTTTGAGAAGCACAAAAAGACCGTAAAAAGATCATTAAGACCCAGTTCACTTTATGCCATGACATGATGCAAAGACGATTCTTGTTGCACTAGTCTATCTGCAAAATTAGAATTTAGAGAGAGCCTCATGAGTTGTGGGGAGTTTGGCTACTCGTTCGCGTTCTGCCCAATAATGTGCAGTGGGTGCATGTGCGCCTGCTTGTGACGGAGGCCATATGTTGCCACGTGTCCTCTTCGAGATTATACAGACAGAGAACCTGCTTCTGCACCCAACCTGACGGTGTCATTACCTGTCTCAATAATTCATTTAATTCATTAAGCTAAGCTAAAAACTTTGGATTTCTTAATGATTCAAATTAATTTCTAGAAGGCACAGCTTAGAACCACACAGGATTCCTTCATCAGATTCACTTCACTGTGGACTGTCAAATTTCTTTTATACCATGAGAGAGATGGATAAGTGAGCTTCAAATGATGATAGGCTACAAGCCACAAAAAGGGTCGGAACAAATTCCTATGTCTCTTCTGTGGGGCTCGTGCTTTAATGGGAGATTGTTGTTTCAAAAGGAGAGGAAGAAACCCGCACTATTTGAACTATTATTACGAGAGAGAGGGAGGGAGGGAGAGAGAGAGAGATGGATATGGATAAAATAAGTTGTCTTCATGCTTTCGGTTCAACTAAGGGGGGACTCTGGTCAATCCTCAGCCCCCACAGGCTGACCACACACTCGTATAGTCCAAGCCTAATCTCACGGATGCCTAAATAATGAATTATTTTTAACCAGAAAGGATCATACTAAAACTTTTTCTCTGCATTTCTTCGTAAAAAGAAAGTTAAGCAAGAATAGTAACAAAACCCAAGTAATTAAATATGTTTCGTTTGCCTACAAAAGGGCCTCTCCTCTCATCACCACCAACACGTTGGTAATCTTTGGACGTCGACTGGCATTGAGTCCTCCCATCGTTCTCTTGTATCCATCGATCTTTTTCTTTCCGTTAGCAGGTTTGGCAAATGAAGCTGGGGATGGCGTCTGCTTTCACTGCTTTGCTCTTTGGCTTCTTTGTCCTGCCTTCTGTCACCAATGCATTCGTTGCTCGGAGGCTCATTGACGTGCCATTTCAGAAGAACTATGCGCCTACCTGGGCCTTTGATCATATCAAGTACTTCAATGGCGGTTCTGAAGTGTAACTCGTGTTATACAAGTCCACAGGTGAGCAAAAGAAAATTCTGTTTGCATCAAAAGAAACAACAGAGCATCACATTGGTTCTTACTGTGCTTACTTTTCATCACCACTTTAGTATGCAAATGAAGCTGGTACCTGGTGACTCCGCAGGAACCGTCACCGCTTTCTATGTGAGTGGGCAGACTTGTACCTTTCTCTTCCCTCTCAAACTTTGCTATAGCTTTTGACTTGCTTTATGGTAAATGGGTTACATTGTAGCTCTCCTCTCAAAACTCCGAGCACGATGAGATAGACTTCGAGTTCTTGGGCAACAGAAGCTGTCAACCATACATTTTACAAACCAATGTTTTCACTGGGGGCAAGGGAAACAGGGAGCAAAGGATCTATCTGTGGTTTGATCCCACAAAAGACTACCACTCGTACTCTGTTTTGTGGAATATGTATCATGTAGTGTACGTTTAATTTCTCATCCAAAAACAACAATGCCATTTTGTTATTCTTTTGTGGTTTTTCCAACAGAAAGAAAGACTGATTCTTTGTGAACTTGTTTGCGTGCATTAGTTTTTTTTGTAGATGACGTACCCATCAGGATCTTCAAGAACTGCAAGGATTTGGGAATCAGGTTCCCGTTCGACCAACCGATGAAGATTTACTCTAGCCTGTGGAACGCCGATGATTGGGCGACGAGGGGAGGGTTGGAGAAGACGGATTGGAGCAAAGCGCCGTTCATTGCATCGTATAGGAGCTTCCACATTGATGGATGTGAGGCGTCGGTGAGCGAGAAGGTGTGTGCAACTCGGGCGGAGATGGTGGGACCAGAAAGAGTTTCAGGATCTTGATGGATTGCAGTACAGGAAACTAAGCTGGGTTAGACAGAAATACACCATCTATAATTATTATTATTGTACAGATAGAGCCAGGATTCCCACAATGCCAGCCGAATGCGCGGGGATAAAGATGTCTGATAGTTCGTGTTTCTCTTTCAAGGCGCCCTTTTCCTGGTAGACTTATTGGTTTTGTTGTACTGTGATTTGATATGATGTTGGGGTGTTGTTCCCAGGCTTTTGTTGGATCTTTGGACGAGGGAAAATGTGGTGATGGATTTTAATAATAAAATGAAAAATCAGACTATGGGCCGTCGAGCTCATTCATGTGCTTGTTTAGCTTCAAATTTGAGATTACATAGATTGAGTTACTCTATGGAATGGAAATGCATGTATTCGATCAGTGACGGATCCCCATAGAGGTGAGGTGGGACGGCCGCCCCACCTGAAATTTGAAGTGTTAATTTGAAAAACTATAACAGTCAGTTAAATTCATGGTTATTACACAAGTTCACCCCCACCTTAAACAGTTTCGTGAGCTATTCGCCCCACTCGACCCCATTTCTAGATCCTCCACTGGACTGTGACATGTGCTTCATAGACATGTAGTGTTTCATTGCTATAATACAAGTTCACCCCACCCGCTACTAATTTCTAGAGCTGCCACTGTATTTGATCAACTCTTTTTATGCTCATACATGTTGCCATCTTGTTCTTCATGAAACGGGGTCCGGGGAACTGGCTTGAATCCTTTTTTGAAGCATTTGCTTGCAAAACTCTCCTAATTATGAGTTCCAAAACGATTTCCAGCTGAACCACAGAAAAGATGTCGAGAAACTTGTGTCGAAGTTGATATGTATGTTACTGGTATCTTTTTCTGGGGGGATGACAATGGGGAGGCCGAAGCCTAACACACATACATGCATGCACGCCATGGGAATCAAACTCACCATTCTGTGAGATGGGAGTCGGTGAGCTCTCTCAACTTCGACCCATTTACTTCTTTCTTCTTCGGGAGACACAAGACCACCAATTAATGTCTACGCAAACGTGTTTAGGGACAAATCCTAGACGTAGATTGGCTCTTGAAGTCGTAGTGATGCATTTCAAGAAATGGTGTGCTTTGCTTTCTGCTTGAAATTGGTCCCCTGAAACGATAAAACGAAACCTAAAAGTTGGGCTCAATGTTAAAGAGCATTGATTGCTTCAATTGCGCACAAGCTACCAACCTTCGTAATTGGTTGGGATCTGTCGAACCCCATCTTGACCATGACATGATAACAATAACAGTAAATAATAGTAATAAAAAACTTATTATTAATAATATGAATTTAAAGAGCATATATAAAGTTATCACTGGTTGGGATGTGTCGAACCCCATCGTTCAACAACTTCTCTTCAGCACCAAACTACATCACAAATGCAAAGTATCTTTTACATCGGTTTTGTATATAACCGTATGCCTAAAGAGCATATATAACAGATACCGGATTCTCATTTCGCTGACCTTGAAAAACAAAAGTGGCATCTCGAGGGATAGAAAAAGTGATCTCTTGCTTTTTGCAATCAATCACAGAACAATCCCTAAAACTACATCATAGTTCAAAATCCCCAACAAAATCAAGTCAACTCTCAGATCATGACCACCAACCATTACAGAACAATCTCACAAAATCTGATGTAATACAATAACATCACCATTAGTGAAAATATAGATAATTCTTCTAACGATTTCTGGTCCAAACCCATACGACTTACAAAAGTGGGTGACACAAAACAATGTGTTGCACTTGAGTCAAACAAAACACGCACAAGTATACCACAAACAGATAAGGTAATGATAATCAAATTAGAGTTACCTGACTCCTGACCCTCTATATCATAGACACACCCTTGGTTGGTTAATTAAGGTTTAGGTAATCGAGGTGGTCCTTGTTAACGAAAAGTTATCGGAGGGTAGACAACCCCATGATGCTTCCTTGGGCTAAGGAAGGAGGATAATATGCAACTCGTGGACAATCAACCTTATGATGTCCGAACTCCTTGCATAACGGTCCCTCATGTCCTCCTTATATATAGTGTTAATGTTTGAGTTTGTCCTTACTTAAAGTTCTTCTCTGATGAACAATTTTTAGCTCTATATCTCATGCCTCTATAATTATAATAGGTGATTCTACGATTTTGTTAACTACCCTAATCACGAAGAGGTCCATCCCTCGTAAGAGATTGACTGCTTCTATTAGTCCACTATTGAGTTTGACTCGATTTACTCTTCTTTGTGCCTTCATGTGAACTCCTAAAACTTTGTTTCGTTAACATCTTCTTACCCTTATAATGTAACATATTTGTCTCTACATGGGTAACAACATTCTGCAACTCGTCAATGTCTATATATATCTTTCCTCTCAGTTACTTACGGATTAGATAAAAAAGTCTCAAAAATACTTATTTGCTCGTGTCTCAGGAATTACCATATCAGGGTCAAACTGCGATAACCTTAAGAACTAGTTTGTATATTCTCTCACTATCAAACCATTTTCCTTTAATTGATTAAACTTAAGCGGTAAGCGCATCCGATCATTATGAAAAAAGAAGTAATAAAAAAATACATTTTTAAATGCCTCTAAGTCAAAGGAGTGATACATGTTCATTTTTGTACTCTCCACCACTATTTTGTATTCCCTTAAAAAAGATAGGATGCCAATTGCATCCTTCTCTCCTCATTAGTGTAAGCAAGTATATCAAAAGTGTTTTCTAGTTTATCAATCCATTCGTAGTGTTCCAATAGATCTATAATTACTCTCTTAAACTCTTTACATCTATTTTTTGTCAAGTCTTGTATTGTCATAGTGGATTTCCTCATACCATATTATAGTAAACTTATCATCTGGTCAAGCAATGTTGCAGCATCCAGACCACCTTGTACAAGTGAAATATGCGGTGGCACCAAAGGTCCCTAAGGTGTCGCTGATGATGCCTCAAATGCCGCAGTAGATTTATACGACGACATTTCCTCATTTACATCACCCATAACACTCGAGTTAAGTTCAAATCAAATCATTGAGAATCATACACATAAATGCGATATTATATTTTGATAATTAACTCGTTATTAAATATACTTTAATAACCATAGACTCTGATACCAAATTTTCACACCCGCTCGAGTCACGACCATGACCCAGCCTGAGCCGATGCCACATGGAACCTTCTTGCGTGGGCATGATGGTGAACAGTAGTTAAATATAATACTAATTTAATTTAACTCAATAAAATATCTAACTGAAATCAATATTACTTTTAAAGTTCTTAATAATACGCCTAAAATTGTGTGGGGCTCACCTGACAATAACCCCGAATAACAAGATTTTCTAAATCGTTTAATAATTATCATACCACCTAAAATAAAAGGCAGCTCTATCAACTCCTACTCTACTCCGTGCACCTTGAAAGTGCTAGCTTCAGGATAAACTATAAAATAATAGGGTGAACTCCTACACGTATCTCAATAGGGAGGTTAAATATCTTTAAACAAAATCCATACTAAAAGCATACATAATTTCACAATCATTTAATAACAAATTATAGTTTTATTTTTAAACCATGATCTCAAATTCATACTTACACATAAAACACGCATACATACATCATTAGTTACGATAATTACAACCTATATTGTATCTACCTCAAAGGCTATGGGAGTCGCCCGACCCTCCCTAACGTGACCTCAATAACCCCTTTTACAATGGTAACCATGTCGACTCTCACGGCAGAGTGTCCAAGAACACACCCTGTATTTGCCCCAAGCCGGGTCGCCCGAGGGACCTTCAAGTCTGTAGAGACCCCAGACAACCCACACAAATACATCTCATATTTTCACACATCATTATATTTATAAAACAAATTATAGTTCATCAAATTTATAAATCATGTCTGGATCCACAACTATCAAAATCTATATTAATACAACATTTAAATACCATATTCATACAACACATGCATATCAAAACATATTCTTTATCAATGAATGTCATAAACATGTTTTTATTTCAAAAGCTTATCAAATAACACATAATTACGAACATCATTTCATAAACATCAATAAAACATTTATCAATCATGCACATTTAAATCTATCTAAAACAAGAAAATTACTTCTATAATGGTTCTATAAAAGAATGCATAACCCCTTACTTGAATGAGCGCTAAGGTCCAATCCTCAAACCGCTGCGCCACTCTTATCATAGCCAAATCCTCTCATTTTAATCTCTAAACAATTATAAATAATTAAAATATTAAATTTATTTAACTACGAATCTAACACAATAAATCGTGTCCAAATCAGATCTCAAATGACCATAAAATCACCCCAAACCCAAGATACTTACCTTTCCCAGCCTCCCCCTTCATTTACCATGTTTGCAATGCAAACATTTTGGATGGATCTGGATCTACAAACCCGGATCCACTTTGATTCACTTTATTACATAAGATGCCTCTATTTTTAAAAAAAAGGCACGTCTCTTCTAAAGCAGAGATTTGTGTGAGTTCCTTCTCCTCTACTCTAGTGTGCGAACAACTTGAGTGATTAAGCCAAGGCCTCTTTCTTTGCTGGTAAATGTCAAAGGCACGAAGTCAATTTAGTTTGATTTGAAATCACTCATGCCATTTCCACACTACACTAAAGCAAGCACTAAAGCACAGATGTTCCGGCCTTTATCCTTACTTATCTATCTTTTTCCTATGCTTGACTTTCAACTTGTCGTAGACCCCCCTGTGATGATGTGAAAAAGAATTGGAGAGTCTCAAAAGAGACACATGATAGGTTGTTGCTTCTCAATGTCAGATGAACCATATCCTTTTTCGTATCTATTTATTATGAAATGTAGCAAGCAGTGCGCTACAAAAGATTCAACATGCCACCACCCGCTATCAAAGGTTATTCTACCTACATACAAGTATATTAGTTAGATCTGTTCTAATCCAGGCCACAATAGAGAAATCCAAGAATTTGACTTGTTGAAAATGATGATTAAGGTTTCGTTTCGGGTCAGAGACATCAACGGAATAGGGTAGGAATGAAGCAGGGGCATCTGCTTCAATCAGCGATGCTACCTTTTTATGCAGAAAGAAAGCAAGCAAGCCTCAGGCTAAATTGAGATTAAGCCCCGGTTGTAAATGGAATCACATCGCATCATGAGTAAGGCTAAAGATTCATAAGGCCCCTAGTATAGTAGCAGATGAGTAACATAGATATCTTCCCTGTGAGTAATGAAGGTGAAACCATATTAAGAAAAACCCGCACAAAGGTCTGATTAAAGGATGGAGTAGGTTTTGACTCGAGGTAGTGGCAGAAAGGCTTTCACATAATTCACCCGATTGAATTGTCAGGTGTGACTTCTCACTCTAATGGTTCGATGGTATTCTTTCAAGGGGCATTATTTGGATCTGGTAATGACATTAAATCAATCGAGATTGACTACCCGTCGCGAGGTTGTCACTCCCACTCTATGTAGTAAGATCGCTATTCCTATTGGTTCTCTCTCATACCGGATGAAAGATTGATGCATGCACTCTCACGCCCGGTTGGCCTCTCTAAACACAAACTTCCATCGCCTTAGATGAAATCCGTGCGTTGAGGTCAAGAATTGCATTACCATTGATTGCATTGTACACCTGCACCTCTATTCTCCTCCATCCTTTGTCCCAAGCCTCTCTCTCTTAGACCAATCATGCAATACGCCCTGCTCTGTACACACAGCATCTACCGACCTGGGTCCTAGCCATTGTCCAGTACTATCGCAGAATACACACACCCACCGCTCTGGCTTTCATTATACTCGTGCGCAATGCCACAAGCTATCAACCGGGAGGGCTCCCAGCTGATCAGTGCTTCTCCTTGTCCAGGTGCTGTCATCCCTAAGACTGACTTCCTGAGCCTTCAAAGACGACATGACTGCAGTAACCACCATGCTAATCTTGGAATGGAATCAATATGTCCAGAAAGACCAAGCAAGAAATTCCTACATCGCCAACTGTACCAGCACTTCCAAAGATATGAGAACCACACCACCTCCGCCCTTCTCAGCCACTCCAACTATGGCACGACACCTGACTCACTATGATTACCATTTGCAGGCGTGTTAGTCTACATAAGTTTCATATTTAACCTTTAATTTTTTTATAAATTAGATTTATATACTTATTGTTAACGTCAAAAATTGAGACAACATAACACCTCAAGTACCCGGTATCGGGTGCAAACTGATCAGTCGTATAGAAAGGAGTTGAAGTGTTCTCAAACGATTAATGACATCTGACACTAGAAAAGAGCAGAGCTGATCTCCATGAAGCTAAAAGGGCAAGAACTAAATGTTGCAAAAGCTTCTGAGGGATGTGCAGACGAAAGTGAAGGGTAGCTTATCTATGAACGCCTCATAAACTCTATGAAAAGGTAGAGAAGAGATCGAAGCCTGAATTTTTTTTGTTCTTGTTTCTTTTTTAAGAGTCGTTTATGATAGCTTTAAAAGCCTTCTCATCTGTGATTGAGATGGTTTCTTTGATGACTTCTACGTTAATGTTTTCTTCATTATGATTCACCTAAGATTAGTATTGAAAGCACTGGGATATACTTCATTCAAACGGATTTTCAAAGACTCGCAATCATTACTCGATGTTCTCTAGTATGTCCCACATTCAAGCGAGGCTATGTGTTTCTCATTCGAATTCAAATTGAGTTGTTCTCGACAACAAACACTTATTAATGTAAAACATGATGGCATTAATTTTAATTTTCTCTAGCTTGCGATTTCATTTTTGATAGTAGTAATAGCAATAGGAGATGTTAGCCAATTTTTTTTCTATTTTATAATTATCTCCAAGAACAATATTCAGAAAGTTTTTTAATGTTTTCTTTTTCCTGGATCGTCTTCGTTGAAAAATGTCAGTAGACCCCTACCCCTACCCCTACGTGAAAGCTAACGCATTGCTCCAACCCTGCGGTGCAGATACCGCCAGAGTTTATTCGCAAATTTATGTGAGTTTCAGAGAACCAGTTTTAAAGGTCATGTCAAAATTGCAGGACATAGGCTTATCGCCTCCGCTCAAGAAGCATTCGGATATTCAGTTTCCTCCGTCCTATGAACGGATAGGAAGAGTCGCGGCTCATGAAGCGGATACACGATCCGTTGTTTTACTCTTTAATCAGAACTACTGCAATGATTTCTCTAAATTAAGTTTGGCTTATGATTTTTTTCTAGACTACAACAACAAACAACAATAACTAAGCCTTTTCTCATACTAGACGGGATCGGCTACATGGATTCTTTGTTTCCACAAATCCCTATAGTGTATCATGTTAGGAGTTAACTCCCAATAAGCTAGATCATTCTTTATTGTTTCTTTCCAACACTTTTGTGGTCGTCTTCTACCTCTTTTAATACTTTCCAAATTTAGTTTTTCTAACCTTCTTATAGGTTCTTCTTTTGATTTTCTTTCTATATGTCCAAACCATCTTAAATTATGTTCTCTCATTTTATCCTCTATTGGTGTCACTCTTAATTTGTTTCTAATAACCTCATTATGTATACGGTCTTTTCTTGTATGACCACTCATCCATCTCAACATCTTCATTTCTGTCACAGACATCTTTTGTACATGTTGATGATTAACTGCCCAACACTCAGAACCATAAAACATGATAGGACTAATTGCTGCTCTATAATATTTACCTTTTAATTTTAATGGTATATTCTTATCACAAAGAATACCTGATGCTCCTCTCCATTTTAACCAACAACATTAATTCTATGTGTAACATCTCCATCAATTCTTCCATCACTCTGAAAAATTGACCATAGGTATTTAAAACTTTCCTTTTGGGAAATACAATGTGTGCCAATTTTAATTTCTATGTCCTGTGAAGTAACCAAATGATCAAACTTACATTCCATATATTATGTCTTTGTTCTACTAAGTCGGAGGCCTTTGCTTTCTAATGTTTCTCTCCATAGTTCCAATTTTCTATTAACTTTTTCCTTAGACTCCTCCACTAATACAATGTCATCTCCAAATAACATACACCAAGGTACTTCATCTTGAATATGTTTTGTTAACTCATCCGTCACCATTATAAATAAGTATGGACTTAAAGTTGATCCTTGATGTAACCCAATATTAACTTCAAAGAAATCAGTCATTTTTTCATGAGTTCTCACACATGTCTCTTATAAGGTTAATATATATCAATGGGATACCTCTTTTTTCCAAAGTTCTCCAAAGAACCTCACTCGGTACCCTATCGCAAGCTTTTTCTAGATCAATAAATATCATGTGAAGGTCTTTCTTTTTTGCTCTAAAATGTTCCATAAGATGTCTCAAAAGGTGAATCGCTTCAATAGTAGATTTGTCTGGTATGAATCCAAATTGGTTCTTTATTGTACTTGATACTTGTCTTAACCTACGTTCGATAATTCTTTTCCATAATTTCATAATATGACTCATTAACTTGATACCTCGATAATTCACACAATTTTGAATGTCTCCCTTGTTCTTATATATGGGTATAAGTGTACTTGCTCTCTATTCCTCAGGTATCTTTTGGTTTTTCTATATTTCATTAAATAGTCTTGTGAGCCAAGTGATTCCTATTTCTCCTAGTATTTTTCAAACTTCTGTAGGAATATTATCTGGTCCTACCGATTTACCACCCTTCATATGTTTAAGAGCCTCTTTGACTTCATTCTTTTGAATACGTCGATAGAAATTGTGGTTTGTATACTTTTCTGACTTGGCTAAATCTCCTAAACTAATACTAACATCTTTATTTTCATTAAAAAGATTATAAAAATAGTTTTTCCATCTATTTCTTATATCATTATTTGCCACTAGAATTTTTTCATCATCGTCTTTTATGCATCTAACATAATTAAGATCTTTAGTTTTCTTATCTCTAACCATAGCTATCCTAAAAATATATCTTTCACCCTCTTTTGAGTTGAGTTTTTTTATATAAGTCATTATAAATCTTAGCTTTTGCTTCACTAACGGCCTTTTTCGCTTCCTTCTTTGCTTTCTTATAAGCTTCTATTGTTTCACTAGTTTTCTTAGCATAATGTAATTTGTAACATGCCCTCTTTGCCTTGATTTTATTTTGTACTACTTCACTCCACCACCAAGATTCTTTTTGTTTCGGTACACCTCCCTTAGATACCCCTAACACATCTTTCACCACTTTCCTAATATGTATAGCCATATTGTTCCACATATCACAGGGTGTGCCAACATAATTCCAAACATCTCCTTGAAGGACTTTCTGTTTAAATATATCTTTTTTCTCACTTTTGAGGTTCCACCATTTAGTCTGAATAGCTCGATGCACTCTTTTCTTCTTTGTCCATTTTTCATTTGTAAATCCATAACTAAAAGTTGATGTTGAGTGGTTAAGCTTTCTCTTGGAATTACCTTACAATCTTTACAACACGCTCTATCTTTTTTCCTACAAATAAAGTAATCAATTTGTGTTTGTGATAAGTCACTCTTATAAGTAATTAAATGTTCATCTCGTTTTTTGAAGATTGTATTGACTATAAAGAGATCAAATGCCATAGCAAAATTTAAAATCTCCCTACCTTCCTCATTTATATCTCCAAAACCAAAGTTTCCATGAATCCCTTGATATCCTAATGCCTCTTTACCAACATGTCCATTTAAATCTCCTCCTAAACAAATTATCTCCCTTTATGGAATCTTTTGAAACACCTTATCTAACTCTTCCCAAAAAGTTGTCTTTATACTATCTTCTAGTTATATTTGGGGTGCGTAAGCACAAACTATATTCAAAACCTCTGCTCCTAACACTAATTTCAACGTCATGATACGGTCACCATATCGTTATATGTCTACTACACTCTCCTTAAAATCTTTATTTATGATAAT
Source organism: Brasenia schreberi (assembly GCA_036023115.1). NCBI lineage: Eukaryota > Viridiplantae > Streptophyta > Magnoliopsida > Nymphaeales > Cabombaceae > Brasenia > Brasenia schreberi. The sequence goes on along the minus strand of JAYKKT010000079.1, from coordinate 21,404,526 downwards.
ACCAACTCCGTTTCGAGCATTTTCTTTACCTGAGTACCATAATTTAAAACTTTTATCCTCTATCTCCTTTGCTTTTTCTCCAACCCATTTTGTCTCTTGTAAACATAGAATTTGAATCTTTCTCCGAATCATAGTATCTGTCACCTCCATTAGCTTACCCGATAATGTTCCAATATTCGAAGAACCAATATGAATCTTATTATTTAGGACTAGCTTCCTTACCCCTTGCATCCGTCCATAATCAAAATGCGGAGACCCTCTCTGAAAATTCTTCACTATATTTGGGCTACAATGTAGCGGGACTAACTACTTTATCCACACCCATCCACGATGTGGGAACCCTCTCTACAATTGATTCACTACATTCGGGCGAAAATGTAGTGACCCTTGCTTACTTCTTACTGCATTCGGGCTCTACAGCACGTCACTAGGCGGAGACGCCCCAAAACAATGCTCATAATTTTTGTAATCCATGTTATAAAAATCTTATGAAGTTTTACGCTGGTTGTCGGAAGCCTAACACAACCCTCCTCCTTTATCCGGGCTTGGGACCGGCAACGCAAGGGTGGACATAGTTATGATTTTTTCTAAACTAAAAATTAAAAGAAAGGACAATGGTAACCTGACAAGAAAGTCCTGACAAGGAGGTCGACTCACAAATCGAAGGTGCCGAGGCATATGCATCTCGCGTGGGCCTCCCGTTTCTCCATCTCCACATGATTGAAAAAGTCACAAACAAGTCATTTCAAAACGATTCAGTTGTGTTGAGCGCAAGTCTGGACACATGACATTCTGTCACACTGCTGCCTGCATTTGTGGCCCCTGGGCTCAGTAGATCATCCTCAAGATAAGTTTCATAGAGAGCCCATCTAGATTCTATGGATATCAACAGTGTTATACAATCTGACGTTACCGGGAGCCAACAGAGAGAGGAATCAATCGGTAAATGGCAACCAAGACTTTTCTTCCCCAACCATCCATACAAGAAAAATAAAAAAGATATAAAGGTTAAGGTTGCAGGGTAGGCACAATCCATCACTAACCTACCGCACTTCTCACCTTAATCTTCTCAACCTTTTTACCCCTATCCGAAGGAGTTTCAAGCCTAACCCAGTCTAGAACACGAACTGCAAGTCGACCTGAAAGCCCGAAACTAATTTATATTCAGATCACCGGCATTGACCCAAGGTCGTTGCCTTGCGCAGCAGTGACTACCTACGCAGTGAAAACTTGAACGGTTGATCCTCACAGGTCATAAACTTAATGTCACGCACACGGAGGAAGCATGATTCATGAGCGTTTCGGTTTAGTATTTCAAATATAGAAACACTAACACACCAACTTGGATCCTTTTCCACAACTGAACCACGATTCACGAATACCACGGGTTTGATGCTGTTGAGAGTGTGCACTGCCGCCTACACATTCACACAATATTATGAGTCTCACCTTAGCTTCCGCTTAAATCGCTGCTTCAGAGGTTGACTTAAGGATTACGTTTTTCCATTATCATTCTGCTCAAATGGTATCAACGGCTTCTTAGCCGGTTGGGTCATCTGCTTTATCACATCAGAACCATCCACCGCCGGTGAAGTTGGACGCAGTTTCTGGCTTCTCGTTGGTTCTAGTCTTTCTAGAATACTTGAAGACTTTTCAGCCACAGACTTCTCCGCATATTTAGCTTGATTCTCTTTAATTGACTGCAAGGCAGGGAATAAGCTGCCGCTCAGTTCATTAACTACCAATTGAACCCATTCATCCTCAATGCATGCTTCCCTTTCTTTGTCGGTAGGCTGTGTCAACACGACTCCATCATCTTCCGATTGACTATCCAACAAGGATGTTGCAGATTCCTGTTGCTGTGTGCTAGTCTTGGAGTCTGGCTTACTTAGTTTTGGAGCTATTGTCCTGTAAAAGCAAATGCACTAAACGTAGAATGGTATTGTTTAGAAAGGCAGGAAACGAGGAATTTATACATTGCTTACCCGATTTGTAGGCTTTCTTCACAAGCGCGTTGAGCTTCATGTGGAAGCCAAGCTCATGCCGCAACGGATTATAGGTTCTTAAATCCATCTAAAATAAACTATGTAAAAGGTTGCTTAGCATTTTTTCAAGAACGTTCTACCATTAAACCTGAACTGATCACTGCACAGTTATCTTAAGAGATTATGGGACATGATGCATGACATTTGACCATAACATCAACGTGAATAATGCCAAACCTGTTGTCAGTTCACATGCCAATTGCGTAGGTATATGGTTCACATGCCCATACCCATCACATTTTAACTATCCTGCGCGTTTCCTATGCAGACCAGTCATCCCAAGTCAGCGGCTTGAATCCGCTCATCTTTAATTCCGCAACACGAAAAGACCCCACTTCACGAAGACGATTAATTATCAATGCAAGTTCCAGTCATTGGGCAGATAGAAGTGCAAATAGTAATAGGTTCTAGCTATTTTATGAAATGAGCAAACATGTCATACCTTCAATAAGTTGGCTTGAATGGAGATCTCGATCTCAACCGACACAATGGAAGGTGGGGTTTAGCCCGCGGCACAAGGAACAGGCATAATTTCCTCCGATCCAGCAAGCTTCTGCAAGATTAAATTTTTTTGAGAATGTAAGGGAGATTAGCGGGGACGACACTTTCCTAGCTATGGCGCGGTTTATTGGATGCTTGAGTTTAAGATTCTCGTAAGCGTGATACTTTTAGAAACTCATGTTGAGTGGAAGATGTTGCATAGGCCAGTTGCAGGAGGCATGGGCATTGGATTCCTGGTAGATGACATAGATCTTCATTACAAAGGTAAGTCTTGACTTGAAGAATCTATGGACTTTATGATTTACGCCGAATACCTTGACAAGAAGAGCTAGTGGTCTTCTATAAATTCAACAAAGCTTCTTACAATATGAAAAGCATTTTCTGGGGTTGGAAAGCTATAGATAATCATGTAAGCTGGCAAATGCGCTGATTGAAAGCTGTAAAGTTTTGGAAGGAAAAAATTGATCTCTCTTCTTTTGTAGTTAAATACAAGTAGGCGACTACATTGAGTACAATGATGCTAAGAATCCATGTGCCCTACCCCATTTATGATAACAGAAGCCTTGGTTTTGCTAGCAGAATATGGAAAAAGTTGTACCCGAAGAAGCATCGGACCTTTCTCTGATGACTGCAGAAGATAAAACCTATTGAAGCCTGATTCTCTCATTGTTTCTGTGTTGCAAGTTGACACGCATACCAATCCCTGATCCAAAGAATGCAATGCTCCACAAATACCACAAAATACTGTCACGTTCGAGGTATGAAGAACAGGAGTTAGCATGAATCACCAAGAAAAGTAGAGAAGCATCAATTCACCGGTTTTCTCCTACACTGAGTGTGTTCAGCTCCTGTTTCTCAAATTCAGCTGAAGATGATCCAGTACCAGCTTGAGGAACCATAACATATGAAGTCCCTATTATGGCACCTGTTCAAAGTTATAAAAGCAAAATTTATAACTGGTGATCACAAAGGAAAGATGCTATGTAAGGTAAGAAAACATAGCAAAAGGCACATCCTTTTTCCAATTTGAACGAGTTAACCATTTGTTAAAATCTAAGACTCTGATATAGTTGCGAATTAATTCAATAAAATAGCAAGAATAATGATTTGTGAATTTGGTGCTCATTACGAGAACCTACCGTTGAGAGTTGAGACTGCACGTGCAGAGATTAATGATATGAGACAAAATGCAAAAGATATCCCTTGAAGCCATTATACCTTCACTCAAAGAGGATAAGTTGGTCCGTTACAACGACATTGAATGAAATAGGTCCATGAATTCTTTGAGGCTCCGAGTAACTGTGGAAGGAGGGAAGATGCAAAACTGTATGATCTCCGACCATCACTCCTGTCTCAATCAATTCGTGCTCTGCAAGTTGTTGGTTCGTGGCAGGACAAGACATGCATGGTTTAGTGCCGTTGACATTGATGGGTAAGCCATGACACCTGCAGGTCTGTTCACAAAGAACAATAATTTTAGCAAATTGAAACTCCTCCAATCTGAAGATGGTCAAATTCTTAACATCCTTTTCAGTAGAGCACTGCTGGCGTCTCTCAACTTAGAAATTTTGGCTGGTTCCCCAATAACAAATTTAACTGACATACGAGATTCCTTGACAACCAATAAATCCCTGTTCATTACTTTTCAGAAATAATATTATTTAGACACGATTTATCTCAAACAGGTTGAAATTCTTTCAGGTTATCTACATACTCCTTGTATTGGGGTGCATTCTCAGATGCAGCTTCCATGCCTTTTCACTGAAACAAGTAGAGACCAGTTGCTTTTTTCACTAAAAAGAGAGAGAAATCTTCTGCTTTTTGTCTTCAGATTCAAGGTCAATGATCTGAGGAGATCAATCAGGAACATGTAAAAAATAAGCCAAGGTACCAATACAAAACTTGAGCATAGCAAAAATGATGATGAGAAATGGCTCATTAGCAAGGGGACATATGTCGAACCATGCTTTTGGAAATGTTAAATGACAAATAGAAAAAAGGTACTTCCAGAGGAACCAAAATTCGAGAGAAGCGTTTCTGTTTATTCCTTTACTGATTTAAACTAGTTAATCTACAGTGTATGATCAATTTTTTTATTTTGCTGCTTGCCTGGTTATTATGCCTTTCTCTACGCTAACTTCCAGATGCAGAGAAAGCTTGGACATATTACTTATCAGAATGTACCATGGTTGCATTTTGAAGAAATAATCCTTGATTCCAGTGGTCTTTTGCATGAATGTTCAAATCCATAATGGTCTGCGTGTTCCAACTAACCTTGCAAGGAATAAAGTCATCGAGCATCTGAATTGCTGAGACAAACAAATTGCAGGATATATAATCAACAGAGCCTAGCAAATTGTTCTTGAAGTAGAAAACTGCTTGCACTTGCCCTCAATATCACCCTTGAGATCTTGAAGCCAACTTTTAACAAGTCCAGAAAACAGCCTGTCATCTAAATATAGACAAGATGTTAAACTACCTAACCAAGTCTAAAAGCCACAGGAACTGGTATTCTGAACGAAGTTAGTCAAAAAGTAAGCAATAAAAAATGTTGATTATCAGTTCTACATGTTCAATTTTTTAAAAAGAAAAAGAATTACTACTTGCCGATTTCAAGATGAAAATGCAGCTGATAAGGACAATTTATTTATCAAGTTCTTATCTCGAACTGTTTCCGTATTCAATGGAAGAAAGCAACCGATGATCTTGTATCACCTGAAAGCTTCACAAAGAGCTGGGACCAGTGTTGGATCTAGAAATTGGCATCGGGTGGGGTGAATAGTCCTTGAAGCTGATTAAGGTGGGGGAAACTACTCGTTATAACCACAGATTCAACTGCAAGCTATAGCCTCATTCATTGATATTTCAGGTGGCGAAGCCGGACCACCTTGCGTGTACCTAGATCCACCACTGACTGGGTCATGCAATAAATTTCTTGTATTACAGGACTGATGAGTTCTTCACATGGAATGCCACATAACTTTCATTCATAAGTTTAACGTGAGAAGGGTATTAAGTGAGAGGCATCCCAGGGCATTTTCAGCCGTCATGTATTACAATCCGGATTTTCTGTCCTTGTGTATTACAATCGCGATAATCTATTCACCTGTCAATGATCGGCACCTGGGTCCAACGGAGATCAGATCAAATAAGTCTAGTTTAACCCCTAATCAGATCCATCAAGCTCCGTGACTTTCAGGAAGCTGTTCATAATCCCAGACTCAAACATGAATGATCAAAGAAACCATCTAACAAACTGGTTTTCAACAAAATGTGTTTTGATTCACAGTAACGATTGACATGACCAAACTGATTGAGCTGAGTCCAATATAAAGTAAATTATATGCCAATCAGTGTTCTTCGATGCGTATTGTATCGTGTATCGTTTTGATCCACGATATCGTATCGTATCGTAATTTAATATTAAAAAATTAGTAAAAAAAAAAACTAGAAAAAATTTGATAATTATAAATAATTCATATAATACAAAGTTTAGTACATATTCATCATTCACGATTCAACAATTGAAAAAGAATTATATATTTTGAAGCAAAAAAAGAAATACATGTACATTTTTATATTGTAATCAGGATCATCAACTAAATAATTTTCATATTCTCCTTGCTAAAGATCTTCGCCAACTAAATAATCTTCATCTTCTCCTTGCTAAAGTTTCTCACCACCTTCTACTTCAAAATCAAAATCTTAATCTTTTTGATAATGTTATTGCGCTCCTTCAAATTAATCCATGAAATGTCTTCTTCGGTTAGGAGTGTATTTTTTTCATTATCTTTAATGATTCATTCCTCTAATATATCAAAATTATCCAAACTTATTGGATCAAATTGGCTTTCTTCTCTATTTAACTTTTTTAATTGCTTAGAAGAAAGAAAGATAAGTAATTAGTAAATAACATTAACAATTGAAGTCAAAAAAATATTGAATTGAATCTTTAAGTAGTAACTAATATAAGATTACCTTTGTCGAAACTGCATATTACAATGGATGAAAACTAAGTCATTGATCTGCTTATGTTTCAACCTGTTGTGCTTTTTTGTATAATGTGTTCAAAGATACTCCAATTCATTTCACAACCCGTTGTACTACAGGTTTGGATAAGAACTCTTATTGCAAAATCTTTAAGGTTTTGACAATGACTTTCAAACCTATTCTACCAAACATTTGTAGAAAAAGACAAACATCAAAAACTTAATCCAAAATAAATATAAGATTTAAGAAACTTAAATACGAAGATAAACAATTTACTTGGACGCATATTAGTATGGTTATGGATTACTACAGGCAAACCCATCAAATAAAGAGCATTATTATAGATCTTAATCTTTCGATGTATAATATATGTTCTACTCTCATCAGGGACTAATCTGTTTATACAATCAATGATGTCTCGATTAACCTCATTGTCTTTTTTAAAGCTTACTAAGTACTTCAATGATGGGTTTAGGTAATATATTATTGCATGAATAGGCTGATGCAATTGTTTGTTCTATCCATTATCTATAATGTTCTACATGGGTATATAATTCCTCTTTCTTGTATTGAAATTACTTCTAATGACTTCTTTTGTCCTATCTATGGCTTCATAAAGATAGCCCATAGATAATTTCTCATCGCTATTAGCCAATCTCAAAACATTCAGTAAAGGATATGTAATCCTCAATAGTTTAACACATGCATTCCAAAATGTACTCTTGAAGACTGTCTCTGAAATCTCATTTAACTTTTTATTTTTTCTATTTTGAGACAACTCTATAAATTGTTGTCACTCATTTAATTAGAGCATTCTCTTTAAGGCTTGCTTTTCTCTCACAATACTCTATACAGATAAAAAATTAGTTGCAAACTGAGTTACAGCTCTACGAAGAAGATCTGCACCATTTGTATATCACTTCATATACAATACAAAGGCATGGTTATAGATAAATTTGGTGATATCTTGGTAATACTCAATTGTTTTCTTTATCTCATTCATCTCACCAATAACCTCAAGGATGAGATCTAAAAAATGGGTTACACATGGTGTCTAATAGAAAGTCTCATAAGTATATGCTAACTCATTTCAAGTTGCTTTATAGTTAGTTGCATTATCTATAATGAATTATACTACATTCTCTAACCCAACCTCATATATCACATTATCAAACTCTTGCCTTAGAATCTCTACAGTATGTCTCTCTTCTGACATGTCTAGAGATATAAAAAGCATAAGTCCTTTAAGACAGTAGACAACAAAGTTTAACAAAGTCTTTCATTGCCAATCTATCTATCCGTTTGTGTTAATAGTGCATCATTTCTCCTTCTATGACTCTCTCAAAGTCGAACAATATTATTTTACTTAAAGGGCATTCTTATCTAATAACTTTCTTCTCAACCTCTTGAATATACAGAAGTACAATCTAGAAAATATGTGATCTTCCTTGATGCTTGGCTACATAAATCAATCTAGTGTCCTCCTACGAGTGTAAACTCCATCTTAACCCTTTTATTGGTAGCGTCCTAAAATAAGACAACACCCACATTATTTCAGATAAGCTTGTTTGAACTTTGAAGTAACTACAAGTAAAACCCAAAATAAATCAAATGGGAAAAAGGTTACATCCTTCTTTTACCATAAGCATCTCCCTTGATAGTGCAATATTTTCCTCCAATAATGAGTTGATTGCAGAAACTTTCTTTAGAGTAGTTTGACCACCCCAAGAGTAAAGGTAATCACTCTGAAGAAGCTTTGAGAGCAGTGACACTGTCAGCAAAACATCTAAGCAAGAGAAATTATGGGATCACTCGGACAAGGAAGGACTAGCTGTCAAATCCTTTCATTTAACAATAATAAATGTAGGAGTTAAGACAGTATTCTTCTAGTCATTGAGACCTTATACTTTCCCTGGTAGCGAATCATAGCTCTAGAGACAAGGGACCCCACCCTAGACAAACTTTAAGAGGAACCCTTTATCTCATATAATGAAATATATGAAGTAAAATCTCAAATCACTTATAATAAGTAGAAATATGGCCTTAGAACCCTCATGATATAGGAATCCTAATTTTCATGGTTGCAGTGCTATTTCCAAAATGATTTTTTGTAGGGCATTTTAAGATCCTGCTTCTTGATTTCTTTGTTGGTTCATAAGGAACCTCTAGTAAAAGAACTCATGTTATTTCAATGGACCAAGATTTCTTTACTGAGTAGGCTCAGATTAAGATGAAATTAGGTAAAATATGAATAAGTAGCATCCAAAAGAGAAGTTACAAAAACATTTTTGCTTGGATTGGGGTGAAATTGAAGGAAGTAGGATTCATGTTATTGTATAACTCAAGTTGTCAAGTTTGAATCGTGGCAATCTGAATTCAGTCCTTCAAATTCGTTGAGATTGGTGACCTCCTTTGGTGTGATCAAAGTTTTTGTCATACAAAATGTAGCAAATAGGAATCAATGCCTTTTAGTTACAAGAATCGGGAGACTATATGCTCCGTATTTGGCATAAACATAATAAAGTTCAATCATTCAATAGGAATGCCTACTCAGATGTCCATGACAAGAGCTGTTTACCTTTTTTGTTTCCCATGATGGTAGACTCCACTGTATGGTAAAAAAAACACCACATACCTGTGCTTTTCCAATAGATCAAAGAGGGGTAGTTTTGCAAGGTCTCTATGCCTGACAAAAGAAGAGGCTACCCCCTGTCTCAATGGGATCTCACAAATTGCATAGACAATTGGGCGATGAAACATAGCGATCACATATTTGTGCAAGGTCTCAATGGGATCTGACAAATTGCAAGGTCTCTAGATCTGATCCAAACAACACATCTCTCTATCTCATAACCATTCTCGCATAAGCACTCTTTACCATTACATCAAAACAAATTCGTGCAAAAAAAATAGATTAAAGACAATTCTCAAAACCAAGCCCAACCCAATACACCCATATACATTCAATCTAGCATGTCATCCCATGCTCTTTGAACTAAAATTCATGAGCTACAAACTATATAAAAGAACATGCGAGTTTGTCTCATTCTTTTCAATATGCGACTAAAGTACATTCACAAGTCCCTCTAATGTGACTTTTACACTTTTAAGACTTTCACATATATCAATGATGCACCAATTGAATATTTGGGATACGTGAACATGAATTATTATCAATGCACATGAGTTTAATAAACGCAACTTATTAACATTAAATCCAACAAAAATAACTAAGAAGGAACACTAAGTTTGAAAAATAATTGCCACTGCTCATCTCTACCATCGTTTCAATGATGAAGTGTAGAATATTTATGCATTCCTCGGAAGGAAGGAACAAATACTGACCCTCAACCTCACCTGTCACCAAAGGATCCATGCTAGACAGGAAGCAATCATCTGGTAAGTTGTTTACAGCATGATGAAAGTCATGGAGATTAAACTCCCCTTGCGGACCTTGAGCAATCTCAAGCAGGCAAAACCTTCTTATAAGTGAAATGCACATTACTTTCTAATAGGAAAAGAAAATAGCTTGTTAGTGTTTTAATTTATAAAGAATGCAATTACTAAATTCATAGTAGGAAGCTAGATTAAATAAAAGTCTCAATGATCTGGAAAACTATATCAAAATGGACGGTGCAAGGAGCAAAACTCGAAATTTGCAAATCAGCATGTTACCTATCACAATTGGTGGAAGCATCACACTACTTTTATTAGCCAGAATTTTATCAGTATATGTTTCATTTCCAAGAAATCAATAATGCATAAGTACATATTGCAAAAGCTTGAACTATAAAAAAAGATATCACTATGTAGATTTGAAATTTTACTCCAAAGTCTATGTAGAGACTTAAAATAATTTTTCACACACTACGTTGTGCGCAAGCATCCCAGCTAGTTTACTTAAACTACCAAATTATTTTCTGACTTCTAGAGCGATTGTAGGGAAGTGAGATATTTTCGACTTAGGCCTTCTTGAACTGGCGCTCAAGGATCAGCCTAGACGCTTTGAGAATTTGTTTCAAGTGGAGTGTATTTTCAAAATTTACTTTCAAACCCAAATGACATAACCAACTTCGTGAAACTAGGTGTTCAAAAGAAAATATTCCAAAGTTCTTAAAAACAGAAACTGTTTAAGTTTTGAGAACTTATTCTTGGATTTTTCTTGATAGCTTCTACGTCTCCAAAAATCGTGAACATTTTATAGTGAGTAGAAACAAATATAGAGATTTAGAAACAATTTTTATTCTAATTTTTGGTGTTGTGAATGTGCACAATTAAATCAAACATTTGCCTCTGCTTAGGCGTTCGAGACTGATCTATGATAGAAATATAGAGGTTTAGAAAAAATAGTATATCTCAGGATACAGATCTCTGATATCTATGAACTTGCTCTTTTAGAAAAATATGGATGTCATCTTTCCAATAAGACTAGTTTCAATGGAATTGGTTCACTGCAGACAAAGTTATGGAATGATAACCCAACCTTTGTTGTTGGAAACATAGGTTTTACTGATTCGGTTATAGATTTATCTGATTTTTTTTATTTTTTTTATATAGTTGCACGATCCTAAAATTCTTGAAAATTTTATTATAAGTGGGCTGATGTGTGGAGATTCAATGTGATAAGATCCCCATAGGTTGACAAACTAGGAAGGGGAGGATATGAATGTGGGGATTCGGTGTGGTAAAATTCTTGCAATTTTGGTGCGAAAGGCTTGTAGGTGCATGAGTGTGATAAAATGCATATGAATGTTTTATCGATCCTACACTAGGAAGGGGAGGATCGAATAGTCAGTTTGGAGGAAATGAGTTTCAGACATACCTTTTTTGAGCTTGACTATCTTTCCGTGGTAAGAGCAAGCTTCCTTTTAGGTGTCCCGAGGTTGCTCTAGCTCATGCATGACTTCGAGCTCTCATTGCTTTGGTAGGTTTTGGATTTCATCCTCGAAGCCTATGTGTGTGCAACACTCATTCTCTTTGGTGTGTGAAGTAGTGCTCATGGGAATGGAACCCATTAGAGCAATTGATTTTGAAAAAATTGAAATGATTTGTGTGAAGTGAATCTCATGCCCCACTCTGTTTGTGTGCCTAGGAATGTCTTCATTTTAAGTTTTCAAAATTTTAACTTTTTTATTTTCAAATGTTTTTTATTTTTGAAGATTTTTAAGATTTTTTTTATTTTTCTAAATGAAGATTTTTTTTGGCTTTTGAATGGAAAAAGGAGTGTTTGGATGATTATCAAGGTTAGATGATTTGATCTCAACACTTGCTCATTTGTGGTCTCATTTCCTTCATCAGATTTTGAGCTCAGTATTGTTTTCCGAGTATGATTTTTCACTCTATGTACCCGAGATGATTTTTCATGGGAATGATGTGTCTTGACCTTTTGGCTTAGGGCCTCAATTTCTCTTTAAAGTTGCCTTGCTATTTCCCTTAAAGAGCAAGTTCGGGTTTTAGATGATTTTTTTTAAGGTTTTGGAAAACCGATTTTGGAAGTGTGATGAGGCCTTCCTTGACATGTTTTCAAAGAAATCATTCAAACTTGACATTATTTTTGGCAAAGAAATCAACCTTTGCGCAAGAAATAGACTATGAAACACGATTTTAAAAAGTGAACTTGTTAAAAGCAATTAATGCTGGTTTGATAATTCCTTAAAATACTCAAGTCCCACCGGGCGTGCCAATTCTATAGATATGAAATTTTACTCTGAAGTCTATGTAGAGACTTGAAATAATTTTTCACACACTACGTCGTGCACGAGCATGCCAACTAGTTTACTTAAACTAGCAAAGTTAATTTATGACTTCTAGAGCGATTGTGGGGAAGTGAAATATTTTCAACTTAGGCCTTCTTGAATCGGCGCTTAAGGGTCAACCTAGACGCTTTGAAGATTTGTTTAAAGTCTAGTGTATTTTCAAAATCCACTTTCAAACCCAAATGACTTAACCAACTTTGTGAAACTAGATCTTGAAAGAAAATATTTCAAAGTTCTTAAAAACAGAAATTATTTCTATTTTCAGAACTTATTTCTGGATTTTTCTTGATAGCTTCTATGTCTTCAAAAATCGTGAACATTTTACGGTGAGTAAAAATAAGTATGGATTCAAAAATTATTTTTATTCTAATTTTTGGTGTTGTGAATGTGTACAATTAAATCAAACATTTGTCTCTACTCAAGCGTTCAGGACTGATCTATAACAAAAACACAAAGGTTTAGAAAAACCAGTGTATCTCAGGGTACATATCTCCGATATTTATGAACTTAGACTTATTGGAAAGATATGGATGTCATCTTTCCAATGAGACTAGTTTTAATGGAATTGGTTCACTGTAGACAAAGTTATGAGATTATAATCTAACCTCTGTTATAAGAAATACAGGTTTTACAAATTCGGTTATGGATTTGTCCGATTTTCTCTGATTTTATTTACGTGGTTGCGCGACAATAAAATTCTTGAAAAATTTACCAATAGTGAGCTAGTGTGTGGGAATTTGGTGTACAAAGTTTCAGATTATTTAGAGTAAAAAGAAGGAAATTAAAAATGAAACATCAAACAGATATAAGATGTAGAAAACAGATTTTCGTGTTTAGAACATAAATGAATGCATTTTGTTCAAAATTAAAAGACAATTCACAATAATTTGAAAGTAAATGACTAAAAGAAATAAAGTAAAGTATAATCATAGCTTAAGAATATAAGACATTAGAAGATATAAGAGACTACAATGTACAAAGGGGTAGAAGAAACTCAAAATCAAACACATAGAAGACATCTAATGAAATAAAATTAGGCAGCATAACAACTAACTATTACATCATTGGATAGAGTCAATTACTCCTTAATTATAACCTATTTAATTGAATGAAAGAAAGGAGAAAGGAAATCAAAAAAGAGAGAGAATGATTGACCTTAATCGGAGGCTCCTTAGGCGGATTTGATGAACACGGCTTGGGGTGGGCAGCACCTCCAAGCTTCTTCCTCTCCTTCTTCTCTCTTTCTCTCTCTTTTTCTCTCCCTCTCTCTCTCTCTCTCTCTCTCTCTCTCTCTCTCTCTCTCTCTCTCTTTCTCTCCTCACTTGGTTGCAGCTCTCCCTCTCTCTCTCTCTCTTCACTTCCTTCAATCTCCTCCAATGCTAGAAAACTAGTCCCAAGGCCTCTATTTATAAGCTTGGGAAGGGGCCTAGAGCCTTCTATGGTTTAGACATAAATACGGTTTCTTTGGCTCAAGCTTGATCTAATTCCCAAAGTTGGCCCATTCATACACATGGGCTGAGAGGGTGGTCCCCTCTTAGCTCATGTGGACTTGGTGGAACCCACATGAGTTGCATTCTTCATTGGACCTGGCTAGGTGAGCTCGACTCACCCTAGTCTGCCCCTTGCTTGACCATGGTAGTTTGCCTCAAGTCTTGACTTGGGTTCTTTGATGCCCAACTTGATTCAACCTTGGTTATGTTCCTAGTCGAGCCTTTGATTTGGTACAAATGCAACTTTTTTATCTTAGGCTATGTTGGTGCGACATTTAATTTGATTCCATCTTAGATTTGGTTCGAAGCTTGTCCCTAAATTAGATCGAGTTCGAATCCTGCGCTTATTTTAGTTAAGATTCATGGTTTCAAATATTTCTTTTTTTTTAAGCCATTTTATGTGAGATATATTTGAAAACATTGAGTTTTATCGAAATCTTCAAATATTCTTTTTGAAAAATAACTGAGTTTCATTCATAGTATTTATTTGCATGGGTGGCCAGCTTTCGCTCCGTGAGTTAATCTTTACCGTTTCAATCACTTTAACCCTTTGTTGGGTGTAGGGTGTCGTTCCTCTTTAAATCTTTGTTGGGTGTAGGGTGTCAAACCTCTTTAACCCTTGATGAGTGTAGGGTCTCGGAGTTGGACTATCATCAATCGGGAGAGTTTTTTTAGGTTTGATTTGTTTTTGAATTTCAGAGGTTTTTGTAAATTTGAAATCTTGTAAACATTTTTGGGTTTGGTTTCCAATGTCTCATTTTCATTTGTTTCTTTAAAAACTTATTTGAAACCCTGGCAATCATTTGAAAAAATAGAATCATGCCAATTTGGACTTAAGGGTAAAACAGTAATTTTTTAGATATTTGTTAAAATTGGATTGTTTTTAGAAGAGTGTCATTTATACTTATTTTGAGGCTGCTACAAAATTTTAGTGCGAAAATGGGTTCGTTTAAGGTGTCTTTATTTAAAAACGCTTAAAATATCTAAAACCGTAATTTTTTCTTTAAAATGCAATTTTTTTAAAATAATCAAATGTTTTGAGAATTTTTTTGGATGTTTACGTACTATCATCTTAATAATGCCTAGCAAAAGAAGTGTGGGGGCAAGTAAGTCAAAATGTTTGAAAAGCACGAAACCAAAAGTTGAGGAAATTTATTTCGAAATTTAATGCTAAATGAAAAAGGATAAAAGTATTACTAGTATAGGGAAGCAAAGCTCTAAAAAGAGGAATAAATAGAAAAAACACAAGATGATCACTGAATTTTCGAAATGAACAATTACACGAGAAGCGTAGCCTACTTTCCTGGTTTAGCGTTTCCAACATAGACTCAATAAGAAACTGAGAGTACATTTATCCGGATCAATTACGAAATCAATGATACATTTGGAGGCATCACGACCGCAGATTCTCATCGAAGTAACGGTACTAACAAACCGAGTAAGTGAGAAATCGGTGAAGAGAACCCCATCGAATCCAGACGATCTGTTTCTGTGGTTGTAGCATAACCCGATAAGATCGTCAAGCGTTCCAGATCTATATCCGCATCCAGATGAAGAGATCGCGTACAGGTTCGCGAGTCGGAGGAAATTCTGATAGGCAAGGAGGATGAGATGAGAAACAGATGATGAAGAAAGAGAGACAGAGTCGGAGACAGACTCTTACCTGCTTTAGATCCTTGAGCGATAAAACCTACGGAGGTCGAGCACAAAGCAGAGGAACGCCATCTTTACTATGTAAGCGCGCCAGCCAGGCCAAAGGGGCAAATTCGTAAGGGGTCTGCGCGCCAAAAGAAATCCAAAATGGTGGATTGGACGCAATGGCAAACGGGACTTAGGATGTACTCTATGGTTGGCCTTAACACGAGGCCCGAGGCTGCATAGTTTTTGTTTTCTTTGTTACAAGAGGAGGCCGAAGCCTCACACACACCCACACTTGCATCTTCTCCAAATCAAACTCTCCACCGATAGCAAAAACATAACTCGAACTATAGTTTTTGTTTTTTTTGTTACAAGAGGAGGCCGAAGCCTAACACACACCCACACATGCATCTTCTCCAAATCAAACTCTCCACCGATAGCAAAAACATAACTCGAACTACAGTTTTTGTGCAAAAACATAACTCGAACTACAGTTTTTGTTTTTTTTGTTACAAGAGGAGGCCGAAGCCTAACACACACCCACACATGCATCTTCAAATCAAACTCTCCACCGATAGCAAAAACATAACTCGAACTACAGTTTTTGTTTTTTCTGTTACAAGAGGAGGCCGAAGCCTAACACACACACATGCATCTTCTCCAAATCAAACTCTCCACCGATAGCAAAAACACATGCACTCTTTTGGAGTCCAACTTTCCACTAACAACAACGGCACTAAGGCATCCTACCTTTGAGATAACGCCGTGGGTGCTCGAACTATGAGTATCACCAAATACTTGTTCCGTGGGTTGCTTACAAATTTTTGGCTCAAATTGAACCTATGAAACTAAAGTTTCACACTAACAATGAACTCCATATTTAATATGGAGTAAGGAAACTAGAACTGCAAGCAGCCAAGTACGAACAACTTGTAGAATAATCGAGATTCGGATCTCCTGAAACCTTGTATCAAGAACACTTTATAAGCAACCCAGAATGCAAGAGCATGCAGGAGTGTGCCCTCGGTCCCACATGTCGCGCCTCTCAGGCACTGCGTGCCTGTTACTTTCAAGGAGGAAAATAAAGGGCAGGACCCGCGCGAGCTCCCGTTTGCATTGCGCTACCTCAACTTCGGTGGTCCGGCCATCATGGGCCGAGAACGCAAACCGCACCCTACGGGATGCAGCTCACTATTTTGCTGCGATGCTCTCATGATTCATAACCCTGGCTTAGAGCCAAAACAAGCTTGCTAGCGGCTTGACACATAAAAAAAAATTCTTTTTCTTGTCAATGCCGCTTGAGCGGATCGTGCCCAAGGCGATCAGGGCTTTCGCGGCCCACTATGATCGAGAAGTAGACTTCCCTCCCATCATATCCTTCGCTTCCGAACACGATACGTAGTCGGACGGTGCCTACCGCCCACCGTTCGGCAGCCACCGTCCTTCACTTTCGTCTGCCTTCCGCACTCTGCAGAAGCCAAGAGAATGCGCCCTCAACAACACAGCTGGTCCTCGGCAAGCTAAACGTACGGGTACCATTTTCATCAGTATCGGCCTTCGTTTCTCCGAAATTCAATATCAAATTGCAATTTTATAAACCAATAAATACTCCCCCTTAACTTCTTAACTCTTGTAAATATTCTATTGGAATCTAATGTTTCTATGGTCGATTAATTTTAAGGACATACTGCATCTTTTTCTAGTTAGAACTTTGCAGGTGAGACTGGTTCAGAACAGCTGCTCTCTCTCTATATGTATGCATATATATTCTGAAAGAATAAAGAAAGCCTTGATGTATACACATTCCGTGGGAATTTCTTCACATGATGTCTCTCTCTCTCTATAACTGTTGGTATTCGTTAAAAATGAACAGCAAGAATATCATAAAAAGCAAATAGATTCTTATCTCAAGATGGAAAGGAGAAAAACCCAACATCAAGGTAGCAAGCCGTACACCCCGAGTATTTACTATACAGTAAAACAAGCTAGGAAGATGCATCATGCATGCATGGCAATCAAAAATATATAGTCACAACCAAGTTGTCATATATAGATTGATTCAAATCTCCTTCACCACGAAGTAGCCACGGTTCTTCACGACGATGTCATACATATGAATGGACTTGAAGCGGCTGAAATCCTTGGGGAGTGTGATGAGATGAATGGAAGAGGTTTTGTGGAACTGCAGTATCTCCGGGTCGTCGTAGTAATGCTCCCACCCTATGGACGTCAGCTTCTTCTCAAGAGACTCGTATGAACTTATAACCTCGCCCGTAGGGATGTGCACCAACACTAACCTTCGCATTGCTGCAAGCTGATTGGACCCATCGATGGGCTCCAGGTGGGGGTTCGATACCAAACGAGCCACCCCATTTCTGAACACCCAAACTCCTGACATTCTCTCTCTCGTTGGTTTTTCGGTTTGAAGGAGTTGTATACGTTTCTTACCATGGGTGGTAGGATATATATAGAGAAGAAGAGTGAAGCTGGCTTGGCACAGTGAGGAATTTTTCGAAGGTGGGGGAAGTCCCACGGTGGTATTAAAGCGAAAGGTGGGGTAGTGTACTTTTGCAGCAGCATTGAGAGAGAGAGAAAGGCACCTTTCATTTTATACGGACAGTGAGAGCAAAGCAAAAGGCTACTCCTTGTTCTGTGCTTTTCTCGAAGCAGTTGATTCTTTGTTCTCTACATGTCGGGCTCTTGCAAGGTTTCCGTCGCGACTGCTCTATTTTTCCCTTCACACGAGGTTGAATTCCCAAATATTACCCGATATAAAAAGGAGGTGATGATGGTGGCCATCTTTGCGAGAGTGCTTTTCATCACTTGTCCTTTCCGGCTTATGGCTTTCTCTGACTGCACCAAATTCCATGATTAAACATATAAGAAGAATGAAATATATAGTAAGCGTACACTGAGTGCAACCTAGCTATCTGTAACTGCAATTAGGTTTGTACTTGATCCCTTCTTCCCTCGCCATGCACTTAGCGTGTAAAGGATGCAACTTCAGAAAGGCATGATGACGAGGTGCTAGGTGTTGTCATAATAAATAATTTGGAAACGTTGCCAAAAGAAATACTTTAGAGAATAAGAACATGAGAAAAGGAGAAAAGTTTCAAAATTCTGTAAAATAATGATCGCCTTCTTCCCACAATGTTATGTTATATATGACCCCCATGGTTCTGCTTTATGGGACCTACGTCAACAAGCGTTCTCTGAGTAGGATTCTGAGTTGTTAGTTCAGTAGCGCCTCTGGTTTGTGATTTTCTGAGAACTCATGACTATCTGACCATCGATAAACATAGAGGAGGTCTGAAAATGAGAACAAACTAAGTGGGTTGGTAACTTTAATCCGATTCTCCTTCTGTTTAATTTTCTAGCGAAAACAAAAAGAACACTACCGTTGTCAATCTTCATGGTTTCTCTTAGAGAAAACAAGGTCACATGAAGTAGCGAAGTGTTCCGATGCTCGCTATCATAAAAAAATTTATATGAGTGATACAGGCCGACACCACCATGATCGTCTCATCTCGAGGGGACTCTCCTCCACTATTGCCATGCACCGACTTTTCATTATTCTTAGCAATGGAAACTAGCTATATTAGCTTGCCACTGGAACTCCCTTGATACTTAGAGCTCCTAAAAGAAGAGAAATACCCTAGTGAGAGAGAGGGATAGAACCAAACAAAATTTAAAAAAATTGTTCCTTGCCACCCTTTTTCGTTACTCTCTTAAGCAACAAATGGCAGAGAGGTTCCCTGCCTCTTTCTTTTATCCTTAATTAATTAATAATGCACTTGTGCTATATGATTTTTAAGTTGGAGAAAGCGAGAATGTTGATCCTTTCAATCATTTCCAAAAGATGGGTAATCGTGGTTTGTATATATGGTATCACGGGCATAGTGGCATTATAAAATCAGAATTGACGAAGTTTTGCTCGAGAATAAAAGCCATGGGGAGTTTGGACAGAGTCACATCCGCCTCTTACAGGAAAGACTAGGAGAACTTTGATGGACCTGGGAACTCATTCCAATTGCCAGCCCATGCACTATCTGGACCGTCCACTGAGCAAAGTAATGAGCCCTAGACGTCTATCAGCAGTGCATTACAGAGGTACAAACGTTATCTTACAATCGAGATGAAACCAGAAAAGGAAAACTTCATTACTGCTTTCATGGAAGTACTTTGGTATAAGCAAACATGCTTTAATCAGTAAATTCACTGACTTTTACAAAGGATCTTGTTTGTGAGGAGAAATTCGACCAGAGAAGAGGCACCGAGAGCGTAGCTCACCTGGCAGAGGGCTCACTCACAAGATGTAGGTCGTGAGTTCGCAATGACAAGTTGAACTCAATGCTTCAAATTTCTTTTTTATTTCTTATCTCTGAAAGTGAGTATTATTTTTGACGTTATAAATGCGTTACTGTGGGAGTGAAAATTCTAAGAAACTATCCGAAAATGGTTTTAGTTCAGTATTACGAAGAAGGCCAGCGGTATTCTCTGCATAAAAAAGTTGAGAACAGTATTCATTTCGGAAACCTTTTCTCCTGAGCCACTAATACATCGTATGGGGTCCTTCTCCATCAAAGATCGATCATGACAAGATGCTTCGATCGATCATTACAAGATGCTTCGATGATCATTCGACTCTACGCCTGTCAAGCATGTCATCCTCCTGTGAAACCAAATCAGCTCAACTTAGCGTGGAATATATTTGTAGAACCGTGATATTCTTAACATTTGGTACATGATCACCAAAATTTTTGTACTGTCTCTTGCATGTAATGCTGTCTCCTAAGGTGCACAAGATATTCTTCAATCTCTACCGGATGATATATATGATTCTCATCTCATTGATATCGTATCACGGTTGTCTGCGTTTGGGGTTCTCTGTGCTCCAATCAAATTAAGCTCTATGTATGAACAAGGGTGGTGCATATCTTTTGATCCAAAAAATAGCTGAATGTGGAAGGTTGGCAGCTCTTCAAGATCGCATGGAGGCAATCCCACAACCATGCACATCAAAATCGAATGAGGCACATAAATGAAAAGATAGCTGAATGTGGAAAGGTGGCAGCTGTTTGCAATCACATGGAGGCAATCCCACAACCATGCCCATGAAAATCAAGTGAGGCACATCAATGAAGCATCATATGAATGTCTTATGTTGAACATCTAAAGGCTAAGGACTATATAGTGGTTTGTCGAATTAATCCCACACTGAGTGGAAAGTATATCAAGGCAGACACAGTCAAATAAAAAAGAGGAAAGCCAATGCAATTAACTCCAAACAAGGAAATGCTGGAGCGACATCTCTTGTTCACTTACAAAGTGACAGAGCCCTCACCGATGGCTTGCAAACTGAGATCAGGCGTGGGGACTCAGATTATCGATGCCTGAATCTAAATTCTTCATCTCTGTTGAGATCAGCGGCGCCGAACATTGAATCGGGACCTCCAAGACAAGTTTGTTATGACTGTTGCTAAGAAGGGACGATCTCAATATGCCGAACTGAACTGAATGGGCATGAAATTTGGTGATCAACAATATTCTTCTTTCTGCCTTGGCAACTGAAAACATCAATCTCATTACCAAGGTCGACCCAAGTAGAATACTTGCCAAGAGGCATAATTTGCTTGTGGATTTAGATCAATACTTAAAGTTACTTAGTTCAAGCAAGAACCAGAATGTCACTGGTAATTTACTTTTCCTTTCGTGTACAACGGGAGGCGAAACAACGGATGCCCCGGCCCCCGGGGATCGAACACCACCTTCGAGGTGCATGGGAGTTGGAGAACCCTACCAGATGAGATTCATCTAAGGCTCATCGTGCAATCTTACCAGTGCTTTTTGTTTACATAGAAAACACTTGATTGTGGTCTGTGTGGTCTGTGCACTGTCACATTAGATCATCACATTAGCCTCGTGAAGAATTTGTGCAATGGTATAAATGAACCCTTAAGACATTGTTTTGAATGACAGTTAAAATGTCCAAGTGAGAACACCCATAGCTCACCTGACAGGGCTCTCGACTTGTGCGAAAGCTGACTGCGTGGGTACCCAACTTCAGCCTCCCGTTGTAACAAAGTTAAATGTATAACATGTACCCTTTTTTTTTTTGACAATTGGTAGGAATTTGTTTAACCTCGCTTCCAAAAGATGAGGTAAAGCATGCCTCTCATCCAAAATCTGAAAAATACAAATGAAGCGGCCTCAAGATACTACAACAACAACTTTTCTCATCCAATCGGCCTCAAGATGCTATGTCAAAATACAAGTGCACCTCACATAAAATAAAAATTCTTACTCTATTAGCCTTTGAGAGAGAGAAGGGGTTATGTATGAGATTAAAGGCAATAACTTAGGTCAATAGAAAGGATTGATCATTCAGCTATTCATGAGACAAAATAGACCAGGTCAAGTAGTTCAAGGAGCAGCTCAACTCATTTACCAATTCTATACATTAATGGTTTCATCGGTTGGCCAGCGGCCAAAATAGCTGAGTGACAAATTTGGCTAAAAGCAGGTGTCACACAAAAAGAGAGCAACAACATAAATTTTGTCGCATCTTCTCTGAGTTTCTTGCCGGGTGAAGCATTTAAAAAAATATAAATGTGAAAAGTATTCATGTAACTACTGACGCTTTATGGTTTTTAATGTTGAGAAAAAGAAACATGCATGAAAATATACAATTAAATTTAATATAAAAGGTTAAGTATTTATGGATGATTTTGTTAATCAATTGAGATAACTTCGCCCATGTAAGGGATTACCCTTGTATTGTTAGGCTTCCGATAGCTAGCTTAAAACTTCGTCGGATTTTTCTAACATGGATTACAAAAATTATGAGCATTGCTTTGGGGTGTCTCATCCTAGCGACACGCTGCAGAGTCTGAATGCAATGATAAGTAAGCAAGGGCCACTACATTTTTGCTCGAATGTAGTGAATCAATTGCAGAGAGGGTTCCCACATCATGGACGAGTGTGAGTAAAGAAGTTAGTCCCGCTACATTGTCGCCCGAATGTCGAGAATAATTTTCAGAGAGGGTCTCCACATTTTGAATATGGACGGATACGGGGGATAAGGAAGCTAGTCCTAGATAATAAGATTCGTATTGGTTCTTAGAATATCGGAACATTATCTGGTAAGCTAATGGAGGTGGTAGATACTATGATTCAGAGAAAGATTTATATTCTATGTTTACAAGAGACAAAATGGGTTGGAGAAAAAGAAAAGGAGATAGAGGATACATGTTTTAAATTATGATACTTAGGTAAAGAAAATGCTCGAAACGGAGTTGGTATTATCAAAAATAAATATTTAAAGGATAGTGTAGTAGACATACAACGATATGGTGACCGAATCATGACATTGAAATTAGTGTTAGGAGCATAGGTTTTGAATATAGTTTATGTTTACGCACCCCAAGTAGGACTAGAAGATAGTATAAAGACAACTTTTTGGGAAGAGTTGGATAAGGTGATTCAAAAGATTCTACAAAGGGAGATGATTTGTTTAGGAGGAGACTTAAATGGATATGTCTGTAAAGAGGCATTAGGATATCAAGGTATTCATGAAAACTTTGGTTTTGGAGATATAAATGAGGAAGGTAGGGAGATTTTAAATTTTGCTATGACATTTGTTCTCTTTATAGTCAATATAATCTTCAAAAAACAAGATAAACATTTAATTACTTATAAGAGTGGCTTATCACAAACACAAATTGATTACTTTATTTGTAGAAAAAAAAGATAGAACATGTTGTAAAAATTGCAAGGTAATTTAAGAAGAAAGCTTAATCATCCAACATTGACTTTTAGTTATGGATTTACAAATAAAAAAATAGACAAAGAAGAAAAGAGTGCATCGACCTATTCAGACTAAATGGTGGAACTTCAAAAGTGAGAAAGAAGATATATTTAAACAGAAAGTCCTTCAAGGAGATTTTTGGAATTATGTTGGTACACCCTGTGATATGTGGAACAATATGGGTATACATATTAGGAAAGTGGTGAAAGATGTGTTAGGTTTATCTAAGGGAGGTGTACCGTCACAAAAAGAAGCTTGGTGGTGGAGTGAAGTAATGCAAAATAAAATCAAGACAAAGAGAGCATGTTACAAATTATATTATAGTAAGAAAACTAGTGAAACTTTAGAGGCTTGTAAGAAAGCAAATAACAAAGCGAAAAAGGCTGTTAGTGAAGCAAAAGCTAAAATTTGAGAGGATTTATATAAAAAACTTAACTCAAAATAGGGTGAAAGAGATATTTTTTGGATAGCTAGGGCTAGGGATAAGAAAACTAAAGATCTTAATTATGTTAGATGCATAAAGGACGAGGATGAAAAAATTCTAGTGGCAAATAATGATATAAGAAATAGATGGAAAAACTATTTTTATAAGCTTTTTAATGAAAATAAAGATGTTAGTATTAGCTTAGGAGAGTTAGCCAAATCAAAAAAGCATATAAACCACAATTTCTACCGACATATTCAAAAGAATGAAGTCAAAGAGGCTCTTAAACATATGAAGGATGGTAAATCGGTAGGATTAGACAATATTCCTATAAAAGTTTGAAAAATATTAGAAGAAATAGGAATCATGTGGCTTAAAAGACTATTTAATAAAAAATAGAAAAACCAAAAGATACTCAAGGAATGGAGAGCGAATACACTTATACCCATATCTAAGAACAAGGGAGACATTCAGAATTGTATGAATTATCAAGGTATCAACTTAATGAGTCATACTATAAAATTATATGAAAGAATTATCGAACATAGGTTAAGACAAGTATCGAGTACAATAGAGAACCAATTTAGATTCATGCCAGACCGATCTACTATTGAAGTGATTCACCTTTTGAGATGTCTTGTAGAATATTTTAGAGCAAAAAAGAAATATCTTCATATGATATTTATTGATCTAGAAAAAGCTTGCGATAGGGTACCGAGTGAGGTTCTTTGGAGAACTTTGGAAAAAAGAGGTATCCCATTGACATACATTAACCTTATAAGAGACATGTACGATGGTGAAAAAACATGTGTGAGGACTCATGAGGGAATGACAAACTTCTTTGAAGTTAATATTGGGTTACATCAAGGATCGACTTTAAGTCCATACTTATTTATAATGGTGATTGATGAGTTAACAAAACATATTCAAGATGAAGTACCTTGGTGTATGTTATTTGCAAATGACATTGTATTAGTGGAGTCTAAGGAAAAAGTTAATAGAAAATTGGAACTATGGAGAGAAACATTAGAAAGCAAAGGCCTTCGACTTAGTAGAACAAAGACATAATATATGGATTGTAAGTTTGATCATTTGGTTACTTCAGAGGACATAGAAATTAAAATTGGCACACATTGCATCCCCCAATGAAAAGTTTTAAATACTTAGGGTCAATTTTTCAAAGTAATGGAAGAATTGATGGAGATGTTACGCATAGAATTAATGTTGGTTGGTTAAAATGGAAAGGAGCATCAGGTATTCTTTGTAATAAGAAGATACCATTAAAGTTAAAAGGTAAATATTATAGAGCAACAATTAGGCCTACCATGTTTTATGGTTATGAGTATTGGGCAGTTAATCATCAACATGTATAAAAGATGTCTGTGACAGAAATGAAGATGTTGAGATGGATGAGTGGTCAAGACCATATACATAATGAGGTTATTAGAAACAAATTAGGAGTGACACCAATAGAGGATAAAATGAGAGAATATCGTTTAAGATGGTTTGGACATATAGAAAGAAGATCAAAAGAAGAACGTGTAAGAAGGTATGAAAAATCAAATTTGGAATGTATTAAAAGAGGTAGAGGATGACTACAAAAGTGTTGGAAAGAAACAATAAAGAATGATCTAGCTTATTGTGAGTTGCTAGCATGGCACAAGGTAGGGATATGTGGAAACAAGGAATCCATGTAGTCGACCCCGTCTAGTATGGGAAAATGCTTAGTTGTTGTTGTTATTTGTTAATCAATTGAGATCCTTGAATATCTCAACTTGTTGAGCTTGACAGAGTTTCAACCCAGTTAATCATGATTCACCTAAAAACAAGGTATAAAGGTAGAAGAAGAAAAAGAAAAGAAAAGAGTATGGTAATTTGATTCCAGTGTTAGTGGTGTAGATGTATGTTTCCCCACTTAATAGCTTGTTATCTCGTATATATATATATATATATATATATATATATATATATATATATATATATATATATATATATATATATATATAAAGGCACATATAAAATATGGATTGACTCAACCCAATCTGCATTTTTCCCGACCCACAAGGACCAGTCCGGCCTGTATGATGCATATCAACACACTAAGCGTCAGCTCAACTGGCAGTGCTCTTGACCCAAATGATATAGATGGCAAGTGGAGGGTGCGTGCGTGGTTTAGGCTTCCTCCCATTGCAAAAGAAAAACCACTAAAAAGTCATCCATATAACTTACCGTATTCAGAAGGAAACTTTAAAGATAAAGGGTGTCGTCCATGAATTGGACTCGAGCTCAGCCACTAAACATAAATTTCCAGCATTTGGTGCTGTTGCATGATCTCTTATTTGCCATATAATTGGTTTGGAATTGATTCGGTTCAGTTTTGAGTCGGATCCAAAACCGGAGATCACTTAATTCCGTTTAGGTTATACTTTTCATAAAACCAAAATTAGGTAAAAACCACAACCAGAATTAGCGGCTTCAAACCGTTGGTTTTATTTTTTCAATTCCAAAATCTTTTAATAATCTTTTTTGGTTCCAAGCAGTTCAAGATTCAGACAAAAATCAGAACCAGAGCAGAATATTTTGAACTAGAACTGGAACTTATTGGTCCTGTTTGGGTTTCGGTTCCTTGTTCTAGGAAAATTGGAACCATCCATGTCTACCGTCTATACACTAAGTCGCTCACAAATTTGCCCCTTCTAAATTCGCGATAGTCCGCAGGGCTGCTAACCCGTATGAAGAATGACCACGAGTTCGACTCCAGCGGCATGCATACCCAGCTAGCTTCGGCATCCCGTTGTAAAAAAAGAAATACTTAATGAATTTTACCAAAGAAAAAAAAGGTCCTTAATGTAGGACAAGACGCAGCTACTGCTGCTATTCATTCCCACGTTTGAGTTCGAACCAACCCGACCCGACCCGATTTACTGTGTCGAACTCTGCTTGAAAAGAAGGGCTTACTTCAAAATTTGAAAACTAATTGGGTGAATCATGCCTTTGTAATGGAAAGGTTTAATTATCCCACCATCTTTCACAAATGCACCAACTCCTTTTTCTTTAATAGTTAGTATTTTGTAAGGAACCATTGAAATATCGTTTTGACAAACCTTTCACAACATTAGCGACCAAAAGAGAAAACCAACACTTTCAATTCCAAAGCCTCTTCATAGCCAACCAAAGCAGTTGCCAGTGCCTTTCCAATCGTTTGAACCAGGCCCAATCAAGAGGCTAACCAAGCCCATGTCCTTGTGTGCAACCTTGAGTGGGTCGAGTCGAGTACATGCACTTATCGGCCTTGTGTACTTTGGACCGCCTCGTACTGGTCGATGTTTGTCCCGGAACGATCTGCCTTAGACTGGTCTGACTCGAGAAGCCCGTTGGCCTGACTTTTTTTTTTGTTACAATGGAGAGACCAAAGCTAGGTCTGCATGCCCCAGGAATCGAACTCACGACCTGCTGCTTCGTATAAGTCTGAGCGCCCTGCCAGGTGAGCTAAAGGCTCTTTGACACCGGGACTTGGTGCGGGCATGGGCACCGCTGCCTTCTCCTTTTGATAAGAGCGAAGGCGTTCCTATCGATGATAGAAAGGAACACCAAAACGATGGCCCAGTTGGGAAGTTTACTGAAAAACAGGGATACGTAGGATATATCCAGATCTTCTATCTCCATCATCCATATTATAGAGAAAAGACGTCTCTGCAACAAAATCTAGGGGAGTCGACCCAACACGTCTCCCTGCAGGAGATGAGGAACACCTTGATATCGTTCTCTTCGATTTCGATCTGTTCTCTTCATCCGTATAGATCTGTTAGGCCAGGATCCAGGTTCTCTCTCTCTCTCATGAGAAAGATTCGTCAAAATGGGGTCTTTTTAGTCACTTCGGATAATATCGTGGATGATCTGGATCTTTTAGAGATGAAGAACTCTCTCATCGAGTTTATTTTCCGATCAGATTGAGATCCCGGACATGAAAATAGACGGAATTTCTTGTTATAATTGGTGTTTACTTGGAGGTTCTACAAGCTGCTTTTCTTTGGGCGGGAGATTTGTTGATAACGAATGCTTTAAGCATAGAACGATGGATTTTGGTGCAGATATTGGAGGCTGGCATGGCGTCTACTGCGGGGTCCACGGGATGGTTGAGGGGGAAGGTGAAGGCCGTCCCATCCGGCGATTCGTTGGTTATCATGGGGAGCAGCAGAGCCGAGATTCCTCCGGAGAAGACCATCACTCTCTCCTCTCTGATCGCCCCACGATTGGTATGGGTACATCTTGAGCCTTTCGAGACATTTATTTGTTGATTATCGGATTATGATAAAAATGTCGACTTTTATGGTAAATTGGTTGTTGGTAGGATGCATTCTTACTGGAAATAGCAGTTACTCACTTCAAATTGTCGTTAAGCACATATATGATATCGATCTTTATGTTTACGAATGGGATATTACTTCATGGATAGGCTCGAAGAGGTGGCATTGACGAACCGTTTGCGTGGGATAGTAGAGAATACTTGAGGAAAATCACAATTGGAAAGGTTCTCCTTCTTTCTGCTTAGTAGTTTGTTCAACGCGTTTTAGCTATGCTCTATTTGTAGGTAGTTCTAGATTGTTGATCTTGGCATATGAATATCTTTCCACTATCTGCACCAAAACCCGCAGTAGACGCCATGCCAGCCTCCAATATCTGCACCAAAACCCGCAGTACCTAAACGCAGTACCCATATAAACAACGTTGTTTCTGAAGGGTGGGCAAAGGTCAGATGCAGAATCTTTCCACTTGCATTTTGTAAAACAAGTTGCAATTCTGGGTTCTTCACTTTCTTGGTTGAACTTAATTTTTGCAGGTTAGGGAACAGGGTCAACAGAAGGAGAAGCTAGTCCGTACCTAAATGAGCTTTTGCGTCTTGAGGAGCAGGCAAAGCAGCAAGGTTTAGGCCGGTGGAGCAAGGTAATGTGCATCTTTTTGTTGTGCTGTTATCTAATAAAAACCCACAAACAACTAGTGCATGTATTATTTTAAGAAAAACAGGGACATTAGATTATTTCGTTAAGCATGCAGGATCCTGGTGCTTCAGAGGCATCCATTCGGAACTTGCCACCGTCTGCAATTGGGGATGCTAGTAACTTTGATGCAATGGGCCTTCCTGCCAACAAAGGTAGACCTATGCAGGGAATTGTTGAGCAGGTTCGTGATGGAAGCACAGTGAGGGTTTACTTGCTTCCAGAATTTCAGTTTGTTCAAGTCTTTGTTGCTGGTATCCAGGTGAGATTTTATTTCATGAAACAAATTATCTAGATGTACGTTCATGTTTGCCGTTAATCACAACCTTATGGCTGCACATTAGGCTCCATCAATGGGGAGACGTGCTGCAGTGGAAGTGACAACAAAAACAGTTCGCTTCCAGTGATGTGGATGGAGATGTTCCCGCTAAAACTCAAGTGCCTTTAACATCTGCACAGAAACTTGCTGCATCCACGGTAGCATCTGGTGAAGTGCAGCCAGACCCATTTGGAAGGGAGGCTAAACATTTTACTGAGACACGTGCTTTAAATAGAGATGTGGGTTATCTTTCATCTTGACTAAAAATTCCTTGCTAGGACTGCCAAATATTGTTCTCTAATTCTTGGTGAGGTGCAGGTGCGCATTGTGCTAGAGGGGGTAGACAAATTCAGCAATTTGATTGGTTCAGTTTATTTCTCAGATGGAGATTCAGCAAAGGATCTAGCACTGGAGCTTGTAGAAAATGTAAGGATTTTACATCGTAAAGTTGATGCAGTGCAAGTGTAGATTAGTGGCTTGGAGGTTTTGTTTTCACGAAGTGTTTGTAACACACCGAATTTAGGCTAAGTTGATTCAGTATTATCAAATTATAGCATCCTTATGTAAACCCTAATGATTTGAAAAAGTGAAACTGCAACATTTCCTAGTTTCCTTGCATCAATCATCTTCGTCCCTTTTTTTATATATATTCTGGCTATGTTACATGGTGCGGGTGCGGGTGCGGGATACGGCAAATTTCAAAATTTTTGGGTGCGGCGACACGGCTAGGTTATATAATATTATATATTATATATAATATTCAAGCTACATAAATCAATCATAATACAACTAGTATTTGCTAATTTTGGGTGCACGTAGGTATCAATTAGCAAGTTCCCTCATAATGATGTGAAACTTACAGTGATTTTACGAGCTAAATATCCAAGTTATGGATTCAAAGAGTTTCAAGATCTTTTGTTGGATATAACATATACTAGTATTTGTGCTAGGATCCACTAGTGATGTCATACTCTTCTGTTCTATTGATCTGGCAATGTTCCTCGTCTTTAAATGTGTTTGGTGACAGAGATTATTCTCTGCAAAGGCATACAGTATAGAGTCCAATTGTTCTCACCCAAAATCATTCAAGCGGCTTTATATTGTATAAAGCTATAATAGTAAGTACACAACTTTATATTAAAGCAAAACATATAAATGGTAAAAAATTACTAATTTCATCATAATACACAAATCAATTTCATCATCCAGAACCATTTATCCGTGAGTTACAAAAAAAATTGCACAATTTTTTTTTTGGACATGCCGCACCGACACGGTGTCAGTGTCGGTGTCGCACCAGTGTCGGGGTCGACACTCCACCCCTTAGAAGTGTCTGTGTGACTTAGTATTCTCGGATCCTATTTTGTACCTGTCCCATTCCTTGATACAACTAATTTCCTATTAGGGTCAAAGAGGGTATAAGCTACCATGTTAAGCTTACTGGAAAATCAGAAGAGAATTATTTTGGCAAAAAAAAGATCTTTTCCAATTATGAAGATGTGAAATCAAACTTATATTTTCTACAGAGGATGGGCGTCCTGCCATAGAATATAAGTATTGTCCTCATTAGACAAGAGTGGCCCGTGAGTGTACGAGTGCCTTTCTACGTGATGACAATCTTTCATTTCATTTACTGATTTCGGGTGTACTTTCCTTTTTCTGCAGAAACAAAGCCTCCCTACAAAACATGCTTAGCTGAGAAAATATTCTGATATGTGAAACGCGGCCCCCATGGATATCCCTAATGTATGTGATAAGATAAATAGGACGCCTGACCATCTGCTTCAAGATCTTTTTTCTTTGGATTTCTGTCATGATTTTCGTGAGTTTCTTATTCTTTGTCAAGCATAAAGTAGCTCAATAGCTCTGTAGGCTAGAGGATTATTTTATGTTGGGCTCTGTTCAGTGGCCATTCATTCTTGTAATTGAATATGTTATCTATGAATTTACATCCAATCTTTCTGAATGGGGTTGTATTTCAGGGTCTGGCAAAGTTTGTTGAGTGGAGCGCAAACATGATGGAAGATGATGCGAAAAGGGGGTTAAAGGCTGCAGAACTTCAAGCAAAGAAGGACAGGTTGAGAATTTGGACAAATTATGTCCCACCAGCCACAAATTCAAAGGCAATTCATGACCAGAATTTCACTGGGAAGGTAACATGTCGCTCAAGTACTAATTTTGGCATTAGAAACCTATGGTTCTAAAGTTGCACAATCATTTTTTTGCTTTGCAATTTATTTGTAGGGTGTGGAGGTTGTGAGTGGGGATTGCATCATTGTTGCTGATGATGCTGTTCCATACGGTAGCTCCTTAGCTGAATGGAGAGTTAATCTTTCTAGCATTAGGGCTCCTAAAATGGGTAATCCATGTAGGGATGAAAAACCAGCATCATATGCTCGAGAAGCCAAAGAATTCCTGCGGACTCGCCTTATCAGTCGACAAGTATGAACTTGCATTCTCTGACACAGATTCAGTAAGATGGTAGTGGCAACATATAAGTTATTAATGTTATGGTCTTTTAGGTCAAGGTGTCCATGGAATATTCTAGGAAGGTTAGCCTTGTTGATGGGCGAAACCCAGTGCCTGCAGCAGGCTCTACAGATTCTAGAGTCATGGATTTTGGAACTGTCTTCCTGGTGTCTCCATCAAAATCTGAGGGTGATGAAGTTGCAACATCTACTGGAGGTAGTCACCAAGAGGGAATAAACGTTGCTGAGCTGATGGTAGCACGTGGCTTTGCTACAGTAATCAGACATCGGGATTTTGAGGAGCGATCTAACTATTATGATTCCTTACTAGCAGCAGAGGCCCGTGCTATAAATGGGAAAAAGGGATACATTCAGCTAAGGATCCTCCAGTAATGCATATCACTGATCTTGTAACAGCAGTAAGGCATTTCTACTCTCTGGTGTATATTTCTGTTATTTCTGGGTATGCTTTTCATTCTGGTGATGTGTTTCATTTCAGAATTCCAAAAAGGCAAAGGATTTCTTGCCGTTTCTTCATCGAAGTAGAAGGCTCCCTGCTATAGTTGAATATGTCCTGAGTGGTCATCGATTTAAGTTGTTAATTCCAAAGGAGACATGCAGCATTGCTTTATCTTTTTCTGGGGTCAGATGTCCTGCAAAAGGTGAACCATATGCAGATGAAGCTATTGCTTTCATGAGAAGAAAAATACTGCACAGAGATGTTGAGGTATGTTCTTGCTTGTTGGAAACGTGTTTGTGCCGAGGAAAAATACAAAATATCAACACGATAAAGAGGTAAAATATGAAGATCGGAGGAGGGGGCGGCCCTCCAATGGAGGCCGCCCCCCTCTTTCTTTTTCTTTCTTAATCCCTGCAAGTTCAACCCTAATTACAACCTATCAGCCCTTATATAAGGAGTTGTAAAACGTGTAAAATATAAAATGATCAAAATACCCTCTAGTACACAAAATTACCAAAATGCCCTTACGACTTCGAACAATTACAATAATACTCTAAACATCAATTTTAGTGTCCTAAGACATTATATGTACTAAAAATGACTCTAAACTCATAACACCCCCCCTCAAGTTGGGAGTGAGATACTTCGAACTCCAAACTTGTCAAAAATCTTCATTTGTTTGCAACATTCTTCATCTGTCTTCATCACTAGTTTAATATTCAACAACTTCTTTGGCTGCAATATCTTCAACTCAGCCTTTCTGGCTGATCATATCAAGCAGCATCTTTGGCTGCAATATAAACTTAGCTTTCCTGGCTAATCATCTCAAGCAGCATCTCTGGCTGCAACATCAACTCAGCCATCATGGCTGATCATCTCAAGCAGCATCTCTGACTGCAATATAAACTTAGTCTTCCTAGCTAATCATCTCAAGCAGCATCTCTGGCTGCAACATCAACTCAGCCATCCTGGTTGATCATCTCAAGCAGCATCTCTAGCTGCAACATCAACTCAGCCCTCCTGGCTAATCATCTCAAGCAGCATCTATGGCTGCAACATCAACTCAGCCTTCCTTGAGCATCTATGGCTGCATCATTACCTCTGCCTTCCTGGCTGATCATCATCATGACTTTCTTCATCACACGTGCACTAGTAATTTCTTCGAGGCTTCTGTAAAACAACTTGAATAATTAAGAACACATGGGTAACACCCGATCCTTCTATGGGTGTCGATTGCTCCCCCTCTCTTTCTTCTTCTCTATAAAGAGATTTGACAGCTACACTTAAAAATCATGTTTCTTTTGCTCTTGAGAAAGCTGATCTTTTGTAATAGGAGGTACTACTCCACCATACACACTTCACACGGCTTTTTCTACGCCCTTTCACATGGTGGCTGCAGCCGGTGTGTTGGTTGGGTGCCTTCTCTCTACCACTCAAATAGCAGAATACAGACATCTGTTTATACTAGTTGGTCTGCGCCCCTTCACATGGTGACTGCAACCGCTTTTACAGCCCTCCTGGTTGTTTACTTCAGCAACCCAAGTTCTTAACTTTTATGATTCTTTGTGATACTGCCGCATTCTATATCAATAAATTCCTCCGACCTCTTCAATGATTTAATTTTTCATGCATATGTAGTGGAAAAAGACTGATTTTCTGTATTTTTCTAAATTTTTTTAAGTCCCTTGGCTATCCATTTTCCAAGCTATCTTCTTTGCTGCAACACTTAGCCTACCTGGCTTTTCAATTTAGCCTTCATTACTGTCTTTTTCAACATCTTTCATAGCTGTAAATTTCTGCAACTTCAATGGCTGCAAATATAATCATTTTGTCAATCCTCATGACTGCAATAAGCTCTTCTAGGCTGCAATCATACTCATCTGCAGTTCATCTGTTTTTGCCATTTTTCTTCCATGGACCTCATTCTTGTTTCATATTCTGTCTTAGCAACGATAACATGTCTTTCAAGTTTTGATAGAACTGAACTTGAAATAATAAATAAAATTACTCACGGCCACCAGGTCTGCCTATTGCGTATCCATCTTCAAATCATGATCTTCAATATGGCTCAATCCACTATTAAATTTTGGTCTTGCATATGACACCATCCAACGTGTTCTTGAACAACATGGCGACGGTCACCTTGAACAGGGGTCAACCATCCTGCAACCTTCTTTGCTTCATCAAAAACTACATCTCCAATTAGGTGATAACCCATCTTCTTACTTGGATCATTGACAACATTTGTTTCAACGACTGCAGCACCTGGTTTGAGCCAGTTCCCTTTGATCATTGTTGTCTGCCCTGCAGCAGTTATGACAATATCAGTTTCACGAACAATGCTTTCTGGATCACGAGTTGTCACTGTCACATCAGCTTTGAGAAGCGTTAAAGCAACTGGCAGCCCAACTATGTTACTGCGTCCAACAACACCCGCTCTTTTGTTTTTATGGAGACTCCGCTCCTGGATAGCAATTCAAGGACAAAATACGTCAATTCAAGGCATCTCTTTGGGGTGCCTGACTGAAATAATGGTTCTCTGCCTTTCATTGCAAGTTTGCCAATATTTAAGGGATGAAACCCATCAACATCCTTCTCAATACTGATTTCGCTCAAGACTTTCTCCTCATTTATATGTTTAGGCAAGAGAAGGTGGACAAGTATTCCATGGACATCAGGATGAGAATTGCTCTGATGAACTTTTGCAATTAGCTCTTCTTTGGATATGTAGGCTTTCTTCCCAACTTCTGCTCCAGATCTTGAGCAAAATCATCAAAAATAGCAATGAAATCACTATTGCATCTACACACGTAACAGGTAAATGCAAATCACGATTGAAAGTTGACTCGTTCCTGCTCTTTGTACCTCAATAAACCATTGTCAACAAAAAAAACACAGGGAAGCCTCTCTCCTATGGCTTTATGGACAAGAGTAGCAGCCACGGTTGAATCAACCCCACCTGACAGTGCACAAATAATGTGATCTTCAAGTACCCTTCTGTTGATCAGATGCCATCACCCTACACTCAGGTCTGCATTGCATCTAAGAAATGAATTGTTTCTCTCTTTCACTGAGAAGTAGATTCGCCTATAAGAATTGCTTCATTTACTATTGCACTTCCTGCTAGCAAAAACATATAAAAAATGGCATTGTCTATGTGGCATGCACAGATTATTCCACGTGGCATGCACACAGATAACTGTCCAACTGTTCTTGATATGGAGTAGACTTATATGGAAATTGAGCAGTGAATTTATCTATCGCAGGATTTTTAGGATAGGGTGACCTTTCTTTTTCAGCACAGCCCATAAAATCTGGGATAGACGATATTCTTTATCCAGATGATGGGCAGTTGTTGATGATTTCTTTCCTAAAATCATGGGTCACTTTTTATCTTATCCTTTCCACCAAATTAGGAAACTAAGTTTCCATAATTATCTTCCTGGTTTACTTTCTCATACAATCAGAAAAGAAAGTTTTCATAATAACTACCTTCTGGTTTACTTTCCACAAAATCGGGAAATATAATCTGTAACTTCAATTTGTAGATTTTTTTTTTTGGTTTTCAAAAGAAATGTTACACAAATGGAAAATGGTTCAGAATCTTCAGATGCTAATGGAGCCAAAGCACTGAAAAATGTTCAGGCAAACCACACATTCTTTCGTAAACCAGCTGATGACGGAGAATTATTGCCTCCCAAAACTGTATTTCAAGGTGAAGTGAAGATCCTCTATCTAGCAATGGCACTCACAGGTGCAACAGATGCTTTTTTTCTTGGTCATCATGAAACACCAATAATCTCCACAAGAACAGATTCCTTGCTTGAAATGGTGAAAACGGCTTCTGTCCCTAATAACAATCTCTCTCAAAAAACTTTTGAAATAAGCTTTGATGCGGTCAAATACTTGCTTTGCAGAATCCAGTACTCCACATTTTGTATATCAATCAATGACGTCCCAAGAACAACAGTTATTGGGTATCTGTTTCTATCAATATAAGCATGGATACGTTACCTCATTAGGATTGCATTGTGTGAAAGAGGCCAACTGCTTCATTTGAATCATCCTCTTTTGATAAAACCACCAATTATTATATTTCAAGACACCACATCTCTCGCATGCGTGCATTTTCACTGCAAGTGCGGACCTGCATTTCTTCATCATAAGAATGAGAAATCAGTTTCAGCTTCCTACCTGAAAGCTGTATAACATCGTATTTACAATGGCTGAGGACATCTTTGATCATATTTGTGTCTAAGCAGCAGCCATCTCCAAGCATTCCACCCGAAATATTACCACGATCGCCGCTATTAGGCTCTAATACCATGTTGGAAATGTGTTTGCGTTGCGGAAAAATACAAAATATCAACACGATAAAGAGGAAAAATATGAAGATCGGAGCTCTTTCTCTTTCTGTCTTAATCCCCGCAAGTTCAACCCTAATTACAACCTATCAGCCCTTATATAAGAAGCTGTAAAACGTGTAAAATATAAAATGACCAAAATACCCCCTAGTACACAAAATTACCAAAATACCCTTACGACTTCGAACAATTACAATAATACTCTAAACATCAATTTTAGTGTCGTAAGACATTATATGTACTAAAAATGACTCTAAACTCATATTCTTCAACAGGTAGTACCCTAACTTCATTGCTTGCTTTCAAGCCATTCAGTTAACTTATTGATTATGTGCAGATTGAAGTGGAAACAGTCGACAAGACGGGGACATTTTTGGGATCTTTGTGGGAGTCGAAAACCAACATGGCTGTGACACTTCTGGAGGCTGGCCTTGCCAGGTTACAAACTGCATTTGGTACTGATCGGATCCCTGATGTGCAACTTCTAGCACAGGCTGAAAAAAGTGCAAAGAAACAGCGGTTGAAGGTGCGTAGTCTGATAGTGACGGTGGTTGTTGCCTCTGCTATTTGATGAGGTTTCTTATTCATGTTTTGTTTTAGATATGGGAAAACTTTGTGGAAGGACAGGAACCCTCTAGTGGTACTTCATCTGAGACAAAGCAGAAGGAAGTGATTAAGGTTCTTCGCGATGAGATTGACTTTCTCTTCTCTTTAGCCATTTTTTCTTTCATTGAGTTACTAAGCTGTCCACAATCAATTTCTACACTTTTGTAGGTTGTGGTCACTGAAGTACTAGGTGGCGGTAAGTTCTACATTCAATCCGTTGCTGACAAGAGACTTGCGTCTATAGAAGAACAATTGGCTTCCTTAAATCTTCAGGCCCCTCCTATAATAGGAGTTTTCTGTCCAAAGAAAGGAGACATCGTCCTTGCACAGTATACTGCAGATAATTCCTGGAACAGAGCCATGGTAAGAACAATGTAAAGTTGCTCAATGTAGAATGCCAATTTGGAGTTACTCATATGCCTGATGTTTTAATTTTAAGGTATCACATTTTTTGAACATTTGAACAATGAAGAGAATAAATTGATACGTGCCCAGCTGCAATTGTTGTTCCGAGCATGATGCATTTCATTTCATGGATTTTGAGTGTTGAGTATGATGATCACAAGTCCTGTGACTGCTGATGAATTGTCTCGTTTTTAGGTTGTGAATGCTCCCCGAGGTGCAGTTCAGTTACCAGATGACACTTTTGAGGTATTCTACGTTGATTACGGTAATCAGGACAGCGTTCCTTATAGTCGGTTACGACCTATCGATCCCTCTGTCTCTTCAGCACCCGGACTCGCTCAGTTATGCAGCCTTGCTTACATCAAAGTGCCCAACTTAGAGGAGGACTTTGGTCATGAAGCAGCTCAATATCTAAGTGAATGCACATTAAATAGTTCAAAGGAGCTTATGGCGATGGTGGAAGATAGAGATACCTCTGGAGGAAAAGTGAAAGGGCAAGGAACTGGTACAGTTCTGATGGTAACATTGGTTGATGTAGAAGAAGGTTCCAGTATCAATGCTGCTATGCTGCAGGTATCCCAGCCTACTCCCCATTCCTCTGGTTGTGTGTGTGCGCATTTTTTTCTGTCAAATCAAGTAAATACTATTATATTCCTTTGTGTTCTCCAAACTTGTGAAGAGAAACATATGAAGCTTGTTGTTCTAGCAGCCCCTTAGCGGTAATTACGGCTGCATGGTTCGAGCTTTTAGTTAAATATAGTTGTCATATTTGCTTCATACTTTGGAGATAGTTGAGATTTGAAAGGTGAAATCTGCTTTCTTCCGCTCGTGATGAATTTTGACATTTCAACACCCTTCATTTTCTTCATTACTTCCTGCCTATGTGAAAATTGTATCACGATATTTATTAAGACAATTCTTCTCATAATTTTTGTAATCCATGTTATAAAAATCCGATGAAGTTTTATGGTGGCTGTGAAGCCTAACACAATCCTCCTCCTTTATCCGGGCTTGGGACCGACAATGCAAGGGTGATCCCTTACATGGGCGGAGTTTCTTCTCAGAATTGTCTTATCAAATTTCCCTTGTTCTTGTATACCAGGAGGGACTCACCAGACTGGAGAGAAGGAAAAGATGGGACACCAAAGAGAGACAGTCTGCCCTCGATAATCTAGAAGAGCATCAAGCAAAGGCCAAGCGCGAAAGGCTCAGGATATGGCAGTATGGAGATGTCCAGTCTGATGAGGAAGACTCGGATATGCCTGGAAGAAGAGGTGCGCGCGGCTGAACGATAACGCCAGAAAGGCAGTAATTTATCAACTCTGGCTGGTTGGTTACTAACGGAATAGTTAATGATAAGAAAGCTGAGAGCCTGAAAACGGCAGTTACTGTTACGTTTTTCCCGTATTTCCATTTTTGTTTTTTGCAGGGGTTTGCTATAAGTAGCTATTCTATCTTGTATCAAGGATTTCAAATATTACTTGTTAGTGCATTGTTGCATGTGAGGTTTGAGACGGCTAGAACGAGTTGTTTGGTCTTAGTGTGCTCCTTTTGACTTCTTCCTGTGCGACTTGTTCAATTTCCAATAGTATTCTGTCTTGCGGAAATTGATCTTAAGCATGGTATGGGGCAGCTGGATGGTTTACTAAAAGCATTATTTTTAAGCTGGAAATCATATATGAAACCATCGAGACAGAGCTGGTTTCTTTATAAGAAAGCACTGTTTCAACCAGACAGCATAGACTGAAGTATTGTTTGCAAGTAACATTGCAACTTCTTTTATTTTTTTGTTTACAATGGGAGACACAAGCCAGGTATACAGGTAGGTCCTAGGATTCGAACTTGCAACCCGAGTCGCAATCGACAGAACCGCCAGGTGGTCCAACGCCCTGGGTGCGTAACATTCCACAATTTGTTGTACACCAAGATATGGTCTCTGTTCCAAGCGGCTGCCACAAGGAATTCCTCTGCAGCGAACTAAATGAATTTCCATTGAAAGTTAGCTTTATTTTCGATACTACAACCCACCTTCAGAAGTTCCCTGCTAACCAAATGAATTTCACCGATAATTGCTGCCATAGAATTTTGGAAGAATGACTAAAATTGGTTCCTTTTGAATTGGAAAGCCTTGATACAGTTGAGGACATCGCGTTGATTTTTAAGCCCTTCGTGATCAATTTGGTTTCAAATAGATAAACAGGTAGACAAACAACTTCTTGTAAGATCCCATCCATCGTTTGACTGGATAGATGAAAGAGGAGCTCAGCTACCCATTTTTCTATGTATGGTTTGACATCCAGCACAATCACGATCGCATCTCGATGCCCATGCCGTGCTCGGCTAAGCAAATAGATAATTTAAGTAGGACCGCCTGTAAAAGGATGGAGCGACAGGCAGTTTGGTCTTCAAGTTTGAAAGTTCATCTTTTGATTTACATCTTCTTCTTGGAGCGTTCGCCCACGATCTTCTGTTTAATTCATAGAAAGAAAGTCATCGGGTGTATATGAGATCATGATTCTATCTTCTTACTGTTCCTGTTGGACGGTTGTGTAATCCATCAATTCACCATGGAAGATGTAGAAGGCGAACAGTGTGATCCCACGCACCACATCTTGTCTCCACTGTCTCTTTCCTGATGAAAGAGTCGATCGGCACAACAGAGACTTGTTCCTTCGACGCTTTTCTTCTTTGTTTGGAGTTAATTGTGAGGGAAATACAAAGGTGGCTAACAAACGCAAGGTGGATCAGTTGGCTTCCCTTGCCGTCTACTGTGTTTGTCTAAGAGAGAGAGAGAGTTGTCATACTACCACCTTCAATTTCTCTCGCTCTCGCAAATAATAAATAGAAAACTTCATGTTCATTAGTTCTCCTGCATACATAATTTCGATATAATCACCATCTTTCACTCTCTTTTAACGTATGAACAGTTCTATTTTTATTGTTACAACAGAAGTGAGTCGAGAGCCCTGGCAGGTGAGCTAACGCTTTGAGTGAAACGTATGACAGCTTTTTCTTTCTTTCACAAAGAGAAGCCGAAGCCTAACACATGCATGCACCTCCGGAGAATTGAACCTGCCACCACATTGTGGGAGTAAGAGAGCTCTGCTATCCCTGGGTGCGAACAATTTCTTTTCCTTTCATGTTACAAAGGGATTCTGGGGAGTTGAACTCCCCACCTGCAGCAAGGGCGCCAGAGAGAGCTCTGCCAGTTGAGCTAATTCATCAATATCCGATGATAATTTATGATTTTTTTATGATTATAAAAGCTAACATTTTCTATTCAAATGAGCTCATGAGTCAAAATGTATTAATTTGATAGTAAATTGACCATCTTAAATGCAGCTATGAGGCAATAGGTTTGTCAAATAAGTGCGGGTCTTAGTCTTTTTTGCTAGGGACATCATAACCCTCAGCACACCCACCCACACATACGAGTGATTGTGTATCGAGTGCAATTTACTTTAATGATAGCTTGACAAGAATAACTATTCAAATCCGATCTACATGTTCAAAAGTTTGGATTTGACTATCAACCTTAGTTTTTAATTGAATATGTAGACTTTATAAAACTTAAAAACTTGATGTTCTTAACTTTAGTATGTACCTACATCAGAAAAGAAAAACGAATTAAGTGGTTGATTTCAAGAAAATTGGTAATCACGCAACACTAATTCTTGCTTGAGCACTTTGGGCATCAATTTTCATTATGAAAAGCATCCCCAATATGACTCACCCCAACGACTATTGACTTGCAATAACTTCTAAACACAATGAATACCGGAGATTACTATATGCACACTCTTTTACTCTCCACACACCTCTTTTTTCAAAAAAAATCTAATATTACCCCTCATATAAACACTCTCTCATCTCAATCCTAATTTCAACATTTCTCTCTCCTCTGCCACACAATCCATACACCCCTTTGTTTCATTTAGCGTTGTTACTTTCTACGCAACTGAATAATGCATATTTTTACGAATCTTATCGAAGAAAAATAAATAAGAATAAAAACAAGAATAAATAAGAATAAAAAGCAAGAAAAATAAAATAAATAACAAGAAAAAGAACAACAATAAGAATCAAGAACAAAAGTAGAATAAAAAGCATATG
Source organism: Brasenia schreberi (assembly GCA_036023115.1). NCBI lineage: Eukaryota > Viridiplantae > Streptophyta > Magnoliopsida > Nymphaeales > Cabombaceae > Brasenia > Brasenia schreberi. The sequence goes on along the minus strand of JAYKKT010000079.1, from coordinate 21,363,143 downwards.
AAAAAAAAAAAAACTAGATCAAGTTCCTAACGAGAGAGACATGTTTTTCTCATTGGAACTTGACCTTATTTTTTCGTTTTGATTTCGGCTGAAAATAAAATACAACAAATCAACGAAATACCCACCGAATCATTGAACTACTAGAAGACCGTGGATGGTTCAATTCTTTTCCTCTCTTTTTTTTTTCTTTTTTCAATCGGATTCTAAGCACTATAAGATGGTGGATGATTGAATATTGTGCATTAGATCGAGCTTAAAGTCATGGGTCACCGAAAAAATTATATGGGATGATCAACGGTAAGAAAAAACCCAAAGAAGGAGAAGGGAGAGAGATATTTTCAGCCATCAGACATATCTGTGTAATTTTTGAATTTTAGTAGGACCAAAATCATAATAACAATAAAATTGAGTGTGTAGACAATAAAAAGGGTATGTGCCTATCAATTGTGTAAATACCAAGCATACCAATGAATAAACATGGCTATTTTCGGGCTAGTACAAACCAGGAATTGGCTAGAATCAAAATAAGTGGAAAGGGATGTCAAACCCGATCACAGAGTTCAATTTCAGTTCCATCTTTCATGAAATCAAAACCACTTCAAAACTAGAACTAGTGGCTTCAAATCCGGTTCCAAAATTTTTCAAAAAATTAATGTTTTTTTACTGTTGAAGCGATTCACCTTTTGAGACGTCTTATAGAACATTTTAGAGCAAAAAAAGACCTTCACATGATATTTATTGATCTAGAAAAAACTTATGATAGTATACCGAGGGAGGTTATTTGGAGAACTTTGGAAAAAAGAGGTATCCCATTGACATACATTAACCTTATAAGAGACATGTATGATGGTGCAAAAACATGTGTGAGGACTCATGATAGAATGACAGACTTCTTTGAAGTTAATATTGGGTTACATCAAGGATCAACTTTAAGTCCATACTTATTTATAATGGTGATTGATGAGTTAACAAAACATATTCAAGATGAAGTATCTTGGTGTATGTTATTTGCAGATGACATTGTGTTAGTGGAGGAGTCTAAGGAAAAAGTTAATAGAAAATTAGAACTATGGAGAGAAACATTAGAAAGCAAAGGCCTCCGACTTAGTAGAACAAAGACAGAATATATGGAATGTAAGTTTGATCATTTGTTACTTCAGAGGACATAGAAATTAAAATTAGCACATATTGTATCCCCCAAAAGAAAAATTTTAAATACCTAGGGTCAATTTTTCAAAGTGATGGAAGAATTGATGGAGATGTTACGCATAGAATTAATGATTGTTGGTTAAAATGGAGAGAAAAATAAGATATTCTTTGTGATAAGAAGATACCATTAAAGTTAAAAGATAAATATTATAGAACAACCATTAAGCCTGCCTTGTTTTATGGTTCTGAGTATTGGGTAGTTAATCATCAACATGTACAAAAGATGTCTCACATAAATGAAGATGTTGAGATGGATGAGTGGTCATAAAAGAAAAGACCCTACACATAATGTGGTTATTAGAAACAAATTAAGAGTGGAACCAATAGAGGATAAAATGAGAGAATATCGTTTAAGATGGTTTGGACATACAGAAAAAAGATTAAAAGAAGAACCTCTAAGGAGGTATGAAAAACTAAATTTGGATAGTATTAAAAAAAGTAGAAGACGACCACAAAAGTGTTGGAGATGAACAATAAAGAATGATCTTGCTTTTTGTGAGTTAACTACTAACATGGCACACGATAGGGATATGTGGAAACAAAGAATCCATGTAGCCGACCCCGTCTAGTATGAGAAAAGGCTTAGTTGTTGGTGTTGTTGTACCGATTCCAAATGGTCTATGATTCAAACCAGAACCGTCCTAGAACTGAGTTCCAGGGTGGTCGGTGGTAACAGCCATGTTTATCCTTGAAGTTGATGCTGGTGCGTTGCCAAGTAGTAACTTGTTGCTACATCTTTTCACAAGAATGCACTATGCTCACCAACCCACCCATACATTTGGACCATGAGACTAACATGTGATTTGATCTAGCATCATTTTTCTCCTTTCCTATATTGCGGTGCTGACCTTTTCTAGCCCTTCTATCTGCAAAGCAATAGTTGGTACCGTAATTTCATTGTGTTCTGAACATTGTACTTACTATGTGGAATTTTCAGAAATTAACCCGTTTTCTTCTTTGTGATTGTGGTGCACATGTGGTCATTGATCTCTTTTAACATATGTGCAATGATGGATCTAAAAACTCTTTTATTAGAAATTCTTTTATGATAGGTGAATAGTCCCTTCAATGGTTTAGGGTGGGGTGAACTATGTATTATAGCTCGTCGATCCCATCATGATTGAAGACTTTAAGTTGATTTTCGAAATTTAGGGCGGGATAGATGCCCCAGTTCGGCTCAATGTGGGATGAATGCCCCACTCCGGCTCAATGTAGATCTACCACTGGAGATACCCCAATATCTGATTTAAGCAAGTTCATCAAAACATGATTAAAATAAAATAATAAAAGCATGCATGCGAGGCAAAAACAAGCAATAGTTAAAAAAAGAAAAGCATTCCATGTGGGTGAAATCTCTCCCCTTCCGTTGTCCTACAAGACGCATGCAAGCGTGCAAAACTGGGGCCGACCTTGCTCTCAAACAGAGCACACCAATTTGGGCCAGCTTCACAAAAAACATTGACCGAATTCCTTATTCATAAATGTGTACTGAATAGCGATGACCATGCTAAAGTTACGTAGAAGGACAGCTGCCTTTTGAAGAGAGAATTTGACCATTGTATTCAAGCTTATATATATCATGATAATAAATATGTATCTATTAGTTTGGACGTCATTTATAAAGTTACGAAGGGCTTTTAAAAATTATAGACAATAACCTTACCATGCTCATGTCTCAAAAGTAATTAACTGACTGGAATAAGTATTATTAGAGGTAAGCAACTTCCAATAATCATATATATATATATAGAGAGAGAGAGAGTGCAGCCTTCCTAATATAAATTGACGTCTATTTTTGTGTTTGAAGACATTAATATCATTTTAAAAGTTATAAAGTGTTTAAAAAATGAGGATTGTATGCCGCTAAAATGAAAAAACAAGTATAAATGTCTTTTATATTTTTTTGAAAAACCCTTATAACTTTCAACATCATATAAATATGATCAGTTTAGACCAGACTCTGTGATTCCAACTGAAACTGAACCAGCCCTTGAATCGGCTAGAATTAGAACCGGTGAAGCTGGACATAGAACCAGGACCCATCTGATTCAGTTTCAGTTCTACCTTTCATGAACCATGGCCCGAAAATAAACCGTTGGTTCTAGTACTTTTTTTAAAACATGGACACAACTATAGTGTATGAGCAATATCTATCTATCTATCTATATCTATATATATACGAGGGTAGAGAGAGAGAGATAGATGAGGGTCCTGAAAGAGGAGTAAAAGACAAAAAAAATGAATGTAAAAGCAAGCTGTTTTACTTGGGGCAAATACAACAAACACCCATCATGGGAAGTCCAATGCCATCTTTTACCACATTCTAAATTCAAGGCATTTTTGTTAGGTCTATTCATTCAACCTCATCGCCATGGCATTGCGTCCAGGAAAACAGAAAAGCTTTCATTTGAGGTCCCTTCATCTAAATAGAAACGTGGAAAGAACTCCTCCTGCCAAACTTTCACTGGTCCCATGGGGACAAACAACTTGGATCCAACGTTGCACAAGTTGAGTTTATGATAAACGTATACCAAGCTGGAAGGATAAAGACAGAGTGTGTCCTTGGCACCATGCATTTTTTTTTCTATTTCTACTGAATTTTCTTCAACAAAGAACTAGATCCTTTTGGACATATATGGTATGTACGTATAGACTGCATCACAACTGAACCGTGCATATATACGCTAGTTTGATACGGTCTACGGAAGCCAAGAAGTCTGATAATTCAATATGTCATGGGGACCGTATCTGAGTGCAATGGTTTTTGGCAAATTGTCTCAGGGTCAGGGTGAGATTCAACAGCACAACAGCCAGCGAAGAAATTAAGTTCCCACTCTTGGGGCGTATTTGAACGGACTCATTTAAGTATATACCTAATATATACGGAGATTTCAAAAGATACAAGTTTATCATTGTTAAAGCAAAAGCTGACATTTAAGAATGTGACAGGAATTATCTGCCCTGCAATTCACTTCTATCTCATCACATCCTTACTAGTTTAATTACTTGCCAGATATTTAGCTAAACTTTGAGAGTTCGATGGTATTAATTTTAGCGTATATTCATTTAATTATTGGATTATTGGCTGGTTATGCGCCCTATATTTTGATCTTTGACCAAAGACCAATGTTGGCTTTATCACACTAAAAAAGAAAGCCTTTATTATCGAATAGAAGGAAAATGTGGCCATGGCTTCTGACAATATGGCAAAGCTTGTCCTCAAAGACTACAAACGAGGGCGACTGCACTCTGGGAAAATGCACTAGGTTGCCACCTCCTTGATGGACCAGGCCATAGATTAAAGAGAAAACTGGATCTCTATTCTTTTTCTATGTATAGAATTTCGTTCTTGTATCATTATTATTTATCCTTCTTCTCACATGCATGCGTCTCTCATGAAAGTTGAGGAGAATCCTGACTCTATCAGTCTCTCGTTAACTTTCTTGTCTTCAACAATGTTCTTGAATATAATACACATATATGTATCTCCTCTCTCTATCTCTCTCATCAGAGATACGTGTGTCTGTGATATGAACGTGTGTACGTGCGTGTCAATGGAGTTGCTGTTGGGCATCGTGTGGTGCTCGATGATGGATATAATTTTACTATATTTCGAAGACTGTAGAGGCTGTTAGGTTAGGAACTTCAAGAAATACCAACGTGAAAGAGCGGTCAAACTGCCAAACGTAAATCGTCCCCTTTGACCGCAGACAGTGGCATAAACTCCCCGAGTCTCACGCATCACGGTGCCCTTTCTTTTTCTTTTCCTTTTTTCAGTCAGAAAAAAGAGTGCCTGCCTCTTTTCATTCGCATAATATATATAAATATATAGACTCCACCCTATGCCCTATGAAGCATCCAGGAAATTTCTCCTAAGAAAACAGAAGAAAACCCCAGAACCCTCTCCTCTCTAGGCTCTTTTCGTTCACTCCCTTTCTCCTTCAGATCCTTGACGCACTTTGAGCTTTCCTTCTTGCTAGTATTTCATATCAAATCATGTTCTTTAGTGGCTAGAGTGGATATCCTGTGATGGGTATCAAGTTTTGGAACCTGCAGATGATCTCATGGTGCTTTCAGATAATGGGAAACCACAGTTCTTGCTGGCAGTTGCCCGACGTTCCTGATCATGATTCCTCAGCCAGAACAGTGAAGGTCATTCAATCAGATGGAGTTGTTAAGGTCTACCATCGGCGGGTTAATGCATCGGAACTCATGCTTGAATTCCCTAAACATCTTATCTGTCATTCCGACTCTTTCCGCATCGGTCAGAAGATCCCGGCACTCTCTGCAGACGAAGAACTCCAACTGGGACATAAATATTTTCTCCTCCCAAACCACTTCTTCCAGTCTGTTCTCTCCTTTGTTACATTGGCATCTTTCGCTTCCTCTTCCTGTAAAGTAGTCAAGAACGTTAGAGGCATTCGACCGTTTGACATACTCAAAACGCCAGACGGCTTCCTCCAGATTAGAGTTTCAGATGAGTTTATATCGAAGCTCATAGAGGAAGGGCCAGGCAAAGATCAGGAAGAGGGTGCCTTAGATAAACAAGGGAATCAACAGCAGCCTAAAGGAAAAGTGTGCACAACAGCTGAGCTGCAAAAGGATTACACGCAGTTGGTTGGTTCAAGGTCTCAACAATGGAAACCCAAGTTGGAGACCATTAGGGAGTCAGAAAGGATGGTTAGTAGATTTAGTGGTGCTTTCGGAATCAAAAGGAGGAAAAAAACATCTAGATCAAAAAGTACCCAGAAGTTGCAGAGATCGGAATCCATGAAAGAAGTTGGAGATCTCCACAAGATATTGTAAATATCAAAATGATAAACATTTTCTTTCAGCTTTTTACTTTAATTAACTATGTATTGCTGAAGAACACCATCAAAAACAAAGTTTTTGAGTTGACGAGATCATCCGAGGCAGTTGATAAGCCTCATGTTGTATTTATGGTTCCATGTAAGCTGATACAGTATAATTACTTAACCAAAATTTCTCGGAATTTCTCAAAGGATGGATTGTTCTTTTCTCTCAGCTGAAGTTGATGTGTAAGATGCTGATGTCAGGGACAGTTCAGCCACTGTCTAACGTTGGCTAAAAAAGGAACAGACTCGTCTTCGTGAATCGTTCAACAATTTTTGAACGAACACAGACAAATTAGGGGTCAAAAGATAGACTGGACCTTGGAGTTCTTGCACGTGCGAAGTCTGCCTGCATGGTCCAACCAAGTCTAGCTGGAATGGCTCGAGTTGGGCTCTCCCTAGATTCGACCTCATGGTGAACTCAAACATATATATATATATATATATATATATATATATATATATATATATATATATATATATATATATATAGTTGACCGGAATATAGAGTAAATTTTATTCAAATTAGGAATAAAATGATTTGAACGATATCCTGTTATCCACTCAGCTGTGCTTGGGAAAACTTGTTCCTAAAATAAAGGCATCGTTTGAGAACTGAAAGGAGACAAGTTTAGCAAATTCACTTATTTGTAGCTCTTCAACTTGAGATCAACATCTATTAATCATATTTAAGTAGAATAACTCAATACAAGAAACTTTACATGTTAACATATCCAAACAAATCTCAACCATACATTATGAGAGATAAATTATTGATATTTTAAATTTTAAATGCAAACAATTACATTTATACCTTTTACAAGTGTAATTAATTAAAAAATAATATTTTGCTTTCAGATCTCAACCATCTATCTTTTAAATTGAGCGATTGAGATTTATTTTGATTTTATTAACATATAATATTGCTAACATGAGTATATCATGCCCCCTCACTCAATATTTAGCCTAGAGACTATATTTGCTGCGATGAGGACGAGGGCTGGCACCAGACAAGTCCATTTCTATGCGTACTAGTGTCATTTTTCTTTTGGCCTCCCAAGTCCAAGATGAAGGATAAGTAATCATCGCATCATAAATATTTAATTCGACCTTGAAGTTCCTTTTGAAATTGAATAAAAGAAGTCGCGGGAATCTTAGCCATATAGCATTTCATGGGGAAGTGAAGGGGGATTCCAGCCCCGTGGGCTGGGGACACATGGTCTGTCCATAGAGAGGTGAACAAACCCCCCATTAGTTTAATTCAAGCTGTCAGAGTTGCCTTACCCAAATATGAGTATACACTATGTGAAGAGTTTGGCAATTCATTGGCCCTGTATATGACAGGGACACGCCACCTTGGCTCTCGTACCCTTTGTGACACGATTTCTAAAGGTATTATATAACTATTTTGGCAGTATCAAAATGATGATTTCTTATATCCCAGGTCACTGAGCTTCAATGACATATGCGAACAATTCTTTTTTTAATCAAATAATGTGCTTGCATTGCACCATCCTTCTTATTTTGGAGAAAACAAGTCACGTCATGGTAATAGCGAAAGTATTGATTCTACGTTTGGCTTGTGGTCATATAGTTGGCGCACATGAGAACGACAAAAACAAGTGGATCGAGTTGGGCCACATATGTATACACAGGCTGATCATGGCGGTCAAAATTGTCGATGGTGTTGCATGATGATAGTCGACGACTTGGACTGGCATATGATACAATTAAATAGTGATGATGGGAAGACGAATCAGAGGGATCTGCAGTGGTTTGGGCCTCATCCATGTCAAAACCGTGAGCCAGTGCAGAAGAAGTCTGATCCAGTTTAGGTAGTTTGGCTGTATCTTGTGAGTTCAATACTCCACAGTAAAACCCATAATACCCACTCAGTGAAATTCCATCACAGCATTTGAAGGATCACAAACAAGTTACGAACATGAGCAGCATTTTCATCGCACAAACAGCAACTCTTCACACAACTCAATTCATGGGGTAGTTGTGTCCCCTGGTGCTAGGAATTCCCAGTCCCATGTCCATGAACAACTACAAAAACTCAGCCATCATCAAGGGCATCATATGCGTCAACCACAATGTCATCATCTGCCTTATCAACATGGAGCTGTTTATTCTTGGCTGCTATGTTGCATGGATATGGGTATGGTACCCGTACCCGGTATGGGTACGGGGTATGCAATTTTTTTAAAAACTAAGGTACGGATATGCTATTATTAAAAAACATAATAAAATAAATAAATTTACATATATATATATATATATACAATCATATAGAGCATTTTATATTTTAAAGAGCATTCTAGTGTTTGAGAATAATTTTATTCTAACTATGAGAATGTCATTTATATTCTTCTTCAAAGTAAGAACAATTAAACACCTTACCCAAACATCTAAGCCATCTATAAATTTTCTACCAAGACTGTTATTGCTGCACCCGATAAGATCTTAAAGTAAATGCCAACAGGTTGAATTTCCAATATAATTTCTGTAAGGAAATAAATCGAGTCACATGAACAATTTTTTTTTTAAATAATAATAACTGTAATAAGAACAACCAAATATGTCAAAATTGACTCCTCACCTGTAACTTCATTGTCCAACCTTTTGTCCGATCGCATCAGAAAACATACACACACGTGTGTGTATATATATATATAGTCCTCTCAGAGGAGAATTGTCCGATCGCCCTTGAATGGCTACCAGGAATAGCATTGAACGATCTACATCCTCGAGGAGATTCTCTGTGTGTATGTTTTATAAAATTTCACGTTAACAAGACCTTGTGGCATAGAACTGAAACATATTCTTGGTAAGGTCGGAAAGCTGCACAACAACAAGAATTATCATTCAATGCAGTTGTTTGCTTCTCAACCCAAGTTCCACATATACTTTACTCTCTGCTGGAAGGCATATGAGTCTTTTGAGGTTCAATACTTACAATATATAGTGTAAAGATCCATCAGATGAAAGATAAGGTCATTGTGTTCCTTCTTTCTTTATCTATGAGCTACACGTATTAGATACACTAACAGCCAGCTGCCGAAGGAAGTTTCCGATGCCTCAAAAACCAATCTGCAAATGCGAAACATGAGGTACATGAGAAATATTTTATGAAGTCCAAAGGTAGACAAACATAATGCATACCCAAACATACCTTAGTAGTTGAAATTTTGCCCAGGGTCTTGCTTAGGCTGCCTGGTAGGGTGGGGTTGGTGGAGGGATATGCATGAATCTTAAGGCATAAAGTGTAGCTCCTTAGATCACTTAAATGTTTAAGTGAACGCAGCGGTTCTGACCTGCTTTGTCCCATTCAATGAGGCTTAATGGCATCGATTCAATATTTGTTCGTCAGGTTTAGCACGTAGGATAAATACCACGGAAAATGAGAAAGCTCTGAAATCTGAGGAGAAAGTAAAGGCAAGCAGACACCTTAAATAGCATGTGCCGCGAAGCGTTCAACCTGACCATGTTATTCTGAACTTAACTATTTAATGTTAATGCAGTGGAGTTTGGGATAGACCATACACAAGACTTTGTGAATATATGAAGCAAAAAGAAAGCTTCCATAAGTATGTGAATCAACACAAGCAGCATTACCATAATTTGCAAGAACAAGTTGTTCCAGAATCAATGTGTGCATATGGATGCTAGTGGCATGCAACGATTATGCCATGGGTAGTGGAGAGATCACTAATCGGTTGGCCTTTTGAAGAACTAAGGACGCAACACAAAAACTCCACAGTGCTGAACGGGCAATAAAGCACTAAGCAGAACCACGATTATACATAGCGCCAGTACATTAGAGCAGAGAGAGGGGAATGAGGTAGAGCAGAGAGAGATCGGGGTAGAACAGAGAGAGAAGAATGGGGTAGAGCAGAGAGAGATCGGGGTAGAGCAGAGAGAGAGAGAGAGATCGGCTAGGGTTAAAACTTTTTTTTTTATCGGGTACAGGTCGACCCGAATCCAATACATACCCAATACGGGTACTTCACGTACCCAGATTGGGTATGCATACCGATACATGCCTACACGTACCGATACGTTGTATGTGGTATCGGTACGTACCTCATATGCATACTCATATCGGGTACGTACGAGATACGGGTACGTCACCCGTGCACCATAGCTTGGCTGCAATGACAAGTACAGAGCGCTTCACATGAAAACTCATTATTATGGATTACAAGACAAGAAACATTTGAATCAATATGATAGAAAGCAAAGAACCATGGAGAGAAAAAGATGTCAAAAGCAAACCTGGCTTTTCTTGCTGGCATTAGCCTCTTTCTCAGTCTTAAGTTTTTCATTTGCAATGGCTGTAACGGAAGAGTCAACCTCCTTTGCATCTTCACCTTTCATGGATACCATGGAGAGTCGCATAACCGTCTTAAGTAGGTTTATATAGTGAAAGCTTTCTCCAAACTATAACATTAAACGTTAAAGGGATGTCAGTTTAAGTCTTTGTGGTAAGATCAGAAGAAAATTTTCACAAACTTGCCTCATACGGCCCGAGCTTGTGTGTTCAAGAAAATCACTTTCAGCCTTGGGGATGAAGCGAGCAAACAACTCCGTTGGTTGACTTGTAATCAGCTTCTTCCACAAACCTGACAGAAGGCAATAGTCTCTTTTAACAGTAGGTGACAGAAACAAAATGCATGACCAAGTCCTCGATCAAGATGGACCAGGTTTTGACTCTTGAATCGAACATGCTAGCACCCGATGCACAAGTGATGAAACATGACGCTATATACAAATTAAATTATAAAAACACCTTTGTTGCCGGAGTTTTTCTACAACAGGATCTGCAAGCTTCTCATCTGCTGCTGCAGCTGCAGACTTTCCTTTCTTGGCCTTTGCATCAGCATTTGAAGCTGCCTTTACCACAGGAGGTTCTGATTTGGGTGCCCGACATCAATACATTTATTTAATAATATTGGGTTAATATTGGGTTACATCAAGGATCAACTTTAAGTCCATACTTATTTATAATGGTGATGGATGAGTTAACAAAACATATTCAAGATGAAGTACCTTGGTGTATGTTATTTGGAGATAACATTGTATTAGTGGAGGAGTCTACGGAAAAAGTTAATAGAAAATTAGAACTATGGAGAGAAACATTAGAAAGCAAAGGCCTCCGACTTAGTAGAACAAAGACATAATATATGGAATGTAAATTTGATCATTTGGTTACTTGGGAGGACATAGAAATTAAAATTGGCACACATTGCATCCCCAAAAGAAAAGTTTTAAATACCTAGGATCAATTTTTCATAGTGATGGAAGAATTGATAGAGATGTTATGCATAGAATTAATGCTGGTTGGTTAAAATGGAGAGGATCATAAGGTATTCTTTGTGATAAGAAGATACCATTAAAGTTAAAAGGTAAATATTATAGAGCAACAATTAGGCCTGCCATGTTTTATGGTTCTGAGTGTTGGGCAGTTAATAATCAACATGTACAAAAGATGTCGGTGACAAAAATGAAGATGTTGAGATGGATGAGTGGTTATACAAGAAAAGATCGTATACATAATGAGGTTATTAGAAACAAATTAGGAGTGACACCAATAGAGGATAAAATGAGAAAATATCGTTTAAGATGGTTTGGACATATAGAAAGAAGATCAAAAGAAGAACCTATAAGAAGGTTAGAAAAACTAAATTTGGAAAGTATTAAAAGAGGTAGAGGACGACCACAAAAGTGTTGAAAAGAAACAATAAATAATGATCTAGCTTATTGTGAGTGAACTGCTAACATGGCACACGATAGGGATATGTGGAAACAAAGAATCCATGTAGCTGACCTAGTCTAGTATAGGAAAAGGCTTAGTTGTTGTTGTAGACAGGTTGAATCGTTCGATTTTGCTCATCATTGAGAATATAAATATCTAAAACCTCGATCATTGAAAAAAGATACTGGGTGGATGAATAGTACAACATTCATACTCGATACTGAATCCGATCATCTAGAGATGAGGACGAAGAACAAGGGGAGAGGAAGACCTTGTGAAGAACCTTAACTGTCAAAACTGAAAACTCCTGGTTATAGAAATAGCTATAAGACCTTAATCATAACGGTCATGCAAGGAGGGCCCCCTTCGGCATGAACCGTTTCATTTTCTAAATAAATTCATTTTCAAAATTAATATAATTATTTAAGGCAGAAATTTGTTTCTTCTAATCGTAACAGGAAAAAGAAAGAAAAGAGAAGGGTTATGGGATAATCTTTTTTCTTTCTCTATTCTTCTGTTATCTCTGTAATTCTTCTTGATGAGACCGACTAGAGATTCAAAACTCAATGGCACCGCTTCGATACAAAAACAAAATTATATCAGAACTAGGTTCGACTGCTAACAATGCTCAAACACCATTGTGACACTATTTTGATCTACTACTAACAAATCGATAGATAACTCCGCCCATGTAAGGGATCACCCTTGCATTGCCGGTCCCAAGCTCGGATAAAGGAGGAGGGTTGTGTTAGGCTTCTGACAGCCAACGTAAAACTTCGTCGAATTTTTATAACATGGATTACAAAAATTATGAGCATTGCTTTGGGGCGTCCCCGTCTAGCGACGTGCTGCAGAGCCCGAATGCAGTAAGAAGTAAGCAAAGGCCACTACATTTTCGCCTGAAAATTTTTCACTACATTCGGGAGGCAATATAGCGGGACTAACTTCTTTACCCACACCCGTCCATGATGTGGGAACCCTCTCTGCAATTGATTCACTACATTCGGGCGAAAATGTAGTGAATCAATTGCAGAGAGAGTTCTCACATCATGGATGGGTGTGGGTAAAGAAGTTAGTCCCGCTACATTACCGCCCGAATGTAGTGAAAAATTTTCAGAGAGGGTCTCCGCATTTTGTTATGGACAAATGCGGGGAGTAAGGAAGCTAGTCCTAGATAATAAGATTCGTATTGGTTCTTGGAATATCGAAACATTATCCGGTAAGCTAATGGAGGTGGTAGATACTATGATTCGGAGAAAGATTCATATTCTATGTTTACAAGAGACAAAATGGGTTGGAGAAAAAGCAAAGGAGATAGAGGATACAAGTTTTAAATTATGGTACTCAGGTAAAGAAAAGACTCGAAACGGAGTTGGTATTATCATAAATAAAGATTTAAAGGAGAGTGCAGTAGACATACAACGATATGGTGACCGAATCATGACGTTGAAATTACTGTTAGAAGCAGAGATTTTGAATATAGTTTGTGCTTACGCACCCTAAGTATGACTAGAAGATAGTATAAAGACAGTTTTTTGAGAAGAGTTAGATAAGGTGTTTCAAAAGATTCCACAAAGGGAGATGATTTGTTTAGGAGGAGATTTAAATGAACATGTCGGTAAAAAGGCATTAGGATATCAAGGGATTCATAGAAACTTTGGTTTTGGGGATATAAACGAGGAAGGTAGGGATATTTTAAATTTTGCTATGGCATTTGATCTCTTTATAGTCAATACAATCTTCAAAAAACGAGATGAACATTTAATTACTTATAAGAGTGGCTTATCACAAACACAAATTGATTACTTTATTTGTAGAAAAAAAGATAGAGTGTGTTGTAAAGATTGTAAGGTAATTCCAGGAGAAAGCTTAACCACCCAACATCGACTTTTAGTTATGGATTTACAAATAAAAAAAATGGACAAAGAAGAAAAGAGTGCATCGAGCTATTCGGACTAAATGGTGGAACCTCAAAAGTGAGAAAGAAGATATATTTAAACAGAAAGTCATTCAAGGAGATGTTTGGAATTATGTTGGCACACCCTGTGATATGTGGAACAATATGGCTATACATATTAGGAAAGTGGCGAAAGATGTGTTAGGGGTATCAAAGGGAGGTGTACCGGTACAAAAAGAAGCTTGATGGTGGAGTGAAGTAGTACAAAATAAAATCAAGGCAAAGAGGGCATGTTACAAATTACATTATGCCAAGAAAACTAGTGAAACTTTAGAAGCTTATAAGAAAGCAAAGAAAGAAGCGAAAAAGGCTGTTAGTGAAGCAAAAGCTAATATTTTGGAGGACTTATATAAAAAACTCAACTCAAAAGAGGGTGAAAGAGATATTTTTAAGATAGCTAGGGCTAGAGATAAAAAAACTAAAGATCTTAATTATGTTAGATGCATAAAAGATGAGGATGAAAAAATTCTAGTGGCAAATGATGATATAAGAAATAGATGGAAAAACTATTTTTATAATCTTTTTAATGAAAATAAAGATGTTAGCATTAGTTTAGGAGATTTAACTAAGTCAGAAAAGTATATAAACCACAATTTCTCCAGACGTATTCAAAAGAATGAAGTCAACGAGGCTCTTAAACATATGAAGGGTGGTAAATCGGTAGGACCAGATAATATTCCCTATAGAAGTTTGGAAAATACTAGGAGAAATAGAAATCACTTGGCTCACAAGACTATTTAATGAAATATGAAAAAACCAAAAGATGCCTGAGGAATGGAGAGCAAGTACACTTATACCCATATATAAGAATAAGGGAGACATTCAAAATTGTGCGAATTATCGAGGTATCAAGTTAATGAGTCATACTATGAAATTATGAGAAAGAATTATCAAATGTAGGTTAAGACAAGTATCAAGTACAACCGAGAACCAATTTGGATTCATGCCAGGCAGATCTACTATTGAAGCAATTCACCTTTTCAGACGTCTTATGAAACATTTTAGAGCAAAAAAGAAAGACCTTCACATGATATTTATTGATTTAGAAAAAACTTATGATAGGGTACCAAGGGAGGTTCTTTGGAAAAAATAGGTATCCCATTGACATATATTAACCTTATAAGAGACATGTATGATGGTGCAAAAACATGTGTGAGGACTCAGGAAGGAACGACAGACTTCTTTGAAGTTAATATTGGGTTACATCAAGGATCAACTTTAAGTCTATACTTATTTATAATAGTGATGGATGAGTTAACAAAACATATTCAAGATGAAGTACCTTGGTGTATGTTATTTGCACATGACATTGTATTAGTGGAGGAGTCTAAGGAAAAAGTTAGTAGAAAATTGGAACTATGGAGAGAAACATTAGAAAGCGAAGGCCTCCGACTTAGTAGAACAAAGACAAAATATATGGAATGTAAGTTTGATCATTTGGTTACTTCAGAGGACATGGAAATTAAAATTGACACACATTGCATTCCCTAAAAGGAAAGTTTTAAATACCTAGGGTCAATTTTTCAGAGTGATGGAAGAATTGATGGAGATGTTACACATAGAATTAATACTGGTTGGTTAAAATGGAGAGGAGCATAAGGTATTCTTTGTGATAAGAAGATACCATTAAAGTTAAAAGGTAAATATTATAGAGCAACAATTATGCCTGCCATGTTTTATGGTTCTGAGTATTGGGCAGTTAATCATCAACTTGTACAAAAGATGTTTGTGACAGATACGAAGATGTTGAGATGGATGAGTGGTCATACAAGAAAAGACCTTATACATAAAGAGGTTATTAGAAACAAATTAGGAGTGGCACCAATAGAGGATAAAATTAGAGAACATCGTTTAAGATGGTTTGGATATATAGAAAGAAGATCAAAAGAAGAACCTATAAGAAGATTAGAAAAACTAAATTTGGAAAGTATTAAAAGAGGTAGAGGACGACCACAAAAGTGTTGGAAAGAAACAATAAAGAATTATCTAGCTTATTGTGAATTAACCGCTAACATGGCACACGATAGGGATATGTGGAAACAAAGAATCCATGTCGCCGACCCCGTCTAGTATGGGAAATTGTTGTACTAACAAATCGATAGATATCGAAGGTATGCTTTCTTTTTCTAGCTTATAGAGTATACGTATCTACAGTTTAGATCCATTGCAAACAAATATATTATTCAGCAAAGATCTGAACAATCCTTTTTATTTTAGAAAATCAAAAAGAGGAACATACCAAATCATATCGCTCACTGATCTAATCAG
Source organism: Brasenia schreberi (assembly GCA_036023115.1). Lineage (NCBI taxonomy): Eukaryota > Viridiplantae > Streptophyta > Magnoliopsida > Nymphaeales > Cabombaceae > Brasenia > Brasenia schreberi. The sequence goes on along the minus strand of JAYKKT010000079.1, from coordinate 21,347,098 downwards.
ATTTCTTGTTATATATATACTGCAAAATTTAAAAGGAAACAAAAGTGAAACAGAAAGACACTAAAGGAAGAGGATGCTGTTTCAACGGATTTTGAAATTACAAGAATAAACGTCCGAACAAATCATATACTTTTACTTCTTTTTTTCTGCTCTTACTGGTTACAAACAACAACATTTAACCTGAACAAGAACGGAGAACTGAGATCAAAAGCGAAAAGAAAGGGATAGAGAACTGAGATAAAAAAAATCCTAGAACACTAGCGTAGCAGCGAAAGACGTTTGCTTTCTACTTTCCTCGGCTACAAGCTCAGCCTCGCCTTCTCCTTTCCTCGGCTACCGGTACCTCTGTTTGACATCTCGTTCTAGAGGCCGAACATGTCGGAAATCCTTCTTCTCGTTTGCTTCCTTTGATTTCAAATTTCAAGCTAGTGGTGAATATCAATGAAACCAGTTGTAGCAGAGAGAAACACCATTTTACAAATGAGGAAGCTTCGCTCGAAGACGAGCCGACTCAGGATCAAAGATGACCGAGAGAAGAAGGTGGGAGTGTGAATAGCTCAGATGAGTCCATTAGAGGACCTTTCTGGTAAAGAGAAGAACTGACTATTTGTTCTTGCTGTTCATCTTTTTCTCTTGATTTCTTGTACAGGACGGAAGGATTTTTTTTCCTTTTTCGCTATTGATGTTTAGATCTAATGTGAAATGCATATAAGATATTTAGGTACGTATAATGTACTGAATGAAGTCAGATTCTAGGTCTTTAATTAGTTTATACACAAAATACAGGTAAAAGACTCCAGTGAGGAGTTTATAGGTGATTGTTAGTTTTTGTATTTAATCAAGGAAGGAGACAGATTCACAAATTTGTATCTTTCTCGCTCTTTTTCTTCCGTTTTGTTTCTTTTTCATATCTTAAATCTGATTGATAGTTTCAAGATTTATTTAAGCCCAAGGAAAAAAAATCGAGTTTGATTTCATTGCGTGGGTGCTCTGATAAATGGCTATTCCAAAGATTGGAAGAAACTATCAGAGATCCAAGATTTCTGCTGCAATAACGTCTGATTCGAATTGAACGCCAGGGTTCTGATATTAGACTTCTTGACGGCTTCCCTTTTCAGGGAGAGTGGGGAGGCCAAATGCGGAAACACTCTCCTGGGTATCGAATTCATGACATTCAGCGTTCCGTCGAACCCCTAGCCAGCGAACTGTTGCTCGTCGTCAGACCAGTAATGAGTACGTGTTCGACGTTCCTAAGTGAAGAGGACGTCACCACTTGCGTTTCGCCACACCAAATCCGCTGATGGCCTTTTTGATATCCAACAATGACAACCATGTCCCTTTTTCTGCTCCCGCTCAGTGGCACTCCAAAAACGACGGTAATTTTACCTCATCTGACAGGCGGCTCAACTCACAGATGAAGGTCGTGAGTTCGACACGCAGACACATGCATATCTTGCTCTACTTCCCACTACAACAAGAAAAAATATTTACCCTTCTATTGAATGCTAGGCTCATTCAACTTCGTTAACAAAAATGACTTAAGGACTCATGGAGTTAGCTTACTTGGTAGGGCTTGATTCACAAGAACTGAACAATGAGTTCGATTCCCCGGGAGCACATACCTCGCTTTGGCCTCCCGTTCTACCGAGAACTCTGATTAAGAAAATTACTGATGAATGGAATTTAAAAAAAAGAAAAGAAAAGGATCGACGTGTAGGAATATATAACAGAAGGCTCTGTCATGACATGCACGTACTTTTGAAGAAAGTGAGGGGTACAAAGGGCTTGTAGAAAATGAGGGTTCTGTGCCACATATATGGAGGACGCCAATTTTCTCTTTTGGAGGACGAAAAAGCACGTTGTTACTGGTATCTTTTCTCTTTTGCCCCATCGGAGAAGTTGTCCGTCTGGTCTGGTGGATGCAATAGAAGAACCAGGTACACTTTTCAGACCATTTGACGTCTTCTTTTCTTCCCGATTACCGTCACAGTTATCTCTATTCGGTTCTTATCGTGGTAATCAAGAATATGCCGTTCGTTTTCTCCGTTTTCCTGATCGATTTTCACTCTTATCGTTCTGCTTGTTTTTCGCCTTATTGATGTTTTCGTCCCCTCTGGCCATCAGGACGCCGGAGATTCAACCGTCGGGATTGAATCGAGAACGGCGATATTTGGGGCTTTCTCGGCCGCATGCTTGCCGTTGCTTCTCGCGGGGGAAATAAAAGAGGAAACATAGGTATCTGGGTCATGTGTCTTTCGGATATACACACACTGTTTCTAGCTTGAAAAATACGAAATCTGGCCTTTTTTAAAACTTATCCGGAGAAGAAACGCGCTCCAAGTCTGGTGTCTAAAATAGATGGAAAGAAAAGAAAAGATATCGTGTTCGGATCCGAAAAATTCGTGCTCGATGCGGATCGTAATGTTTATTTTGAATAGAAGACGTGCATGGGGCTCCTTCTTTTTCGGGTTCGTGTACACATGCACAACAAAGATGACTAGAGAATGGCACGATATTTCTTTTTTTTGCAATTTATTTTTTGGTCATAGGAAAAAGAAACGAAGGTACTTCACTCGGACCCACCTCACCTTAAAAATCGTCTTTATGCACCCTGCTTCGCCTCGCGGGTATCATTTAATAATATATATTTTATATAAAATATATTCTTTATATAATATTTTATTATTAAACTACAAGTTGTTAGGTGTATATAAACATGTAAAATACTTATAATCAACATGTTATATACATATATGATAGGTTGCGTTTCCTCGTCCTATGCAGTGTCGGGGGCGGCGCGGGTAGGAATTGTAATGGGTGATATATATATATATATATAGAGAGAGAGAGAGAGAGGAGTAACTTGAATTTTTTTTTGAGCAATGGAAAGAGAACTAACAGAGTTTACTGATCTTAGATTCATCAGTTCAGTGCAGCCAAAAAACTAGGGCGTTGATGGCCACCAGATGGTGCTTGGGATTGTTATTCTTGTTGATACTGGGAACAACTCATGCTCATGTTCTTACAGTCCCACACCGACCAAGAGGTTATGAAGCCAACTGGAAGTCGGCAGTTTTCTTATCACCAAAATTCACACATACCCCCGGCTTAGTACAGAACAAGTTCTACTTTAACATCGACTTCCCGAGAGGCCATATTGCTCTCAAAGAATTTGATGCCGAGGTGATCGATGAAGAAGGCAATTCAGTGCCTCTCCACGAGACTTACTTGCATCATTGGCTTGTTCTAAGATACTATGAACCAATAGGCTCTTCCGGCAACAAGTCTAGAATCATTCCTGCCAGGAACAATGGAGTTTGCCAAAATCATGTTCTTGATCAGTATTTTGGCCTGGGATCGGAAACTCGTTGGACTGAGACTTACATCCCGGATCCTTATGGGATTGAAGTCGGGAATCTTGCGGAAATTCCTGATGGTTATGAGGAGAAATGGCTGTTGAACGTGCACGCAATAGATACAAGGGGAGTTGATAGCAAATTGGGGTGCACAGAATGCAGATGTGATCTCTATAATGTGACTCAGGACGAGCACGGAAAGCCATTGATGAAGGACTATGTAGGTGGTTTATATTGTTGCTATGATGAGACACGATGTAAATTGAGAAGAGGTGTTGAGATTGTTAGGAGGGGATTGTACTTGAGATACACGGTGAAATGGGTGGATTGGCATGTGGGTGTTGTCCCTGTAAAGATTTATATATTTGATGTTACTGATACTGGAAGCAGAATACTCAATACAACAGATACCCATGATTTTGTGGGTTGCCAGGTACATGATCTTTTTTTTGGTGTCTTACTTTTCTTGTTTTCTTGTCCTATGGGTTCAAAGCTATTTTTGGTGAGTGCTACAATTCACATTTTAGGAGAAATTAAATGATAAAGGCTATAAAAAAAATGAGTAAATAATGATTTAATTGAAGTTGTTTTGCTTGATTTCATGATTCAAACTGATTGCAGGTGGAATACAGTGTTGAACCTTGTGGCAAAGGAGACATGGTTAACGATTGCATAGATACCAAAAGAACAAACTTGGTAGTACCTTATGGTGGGGATGTTATTTATGGCGTTGCACACCAGCATACCGGTGGGGTTGGTGCCACGCTTTATGGTCAGGTGAGATGGTCTACCAGTTTTTCCTCCAATGTTTGAACCTTGAATCATAAAATCAGCCCTAGAAGACCAAAGACTCCAAACTTTTACAAGAATGATCTATGCTTTGTTTCATGCCTTTATGTCTGTGTCCGTGTCCGTGTCTGCATGTGCATGTATGCCTGAACATGTAGTGACTTGCTCATGGGTGAAATTGCGAATTGGTATAGGGTGAAGCCTTCCATGGTCAGTTGGAAGTCTATCTCAAGATTAACTTAACCGATGAATATAAGCAAACAATAACTTCCCTCCAGAAGACCTTTTGCTGTCTCTTTGAAAAATTAGACTCAACCATTACATCCAGTTTCATTACCACAAAAGGCAAGAGATGCTTCTATTGCACTGCTTCAATTCCAACGAATTCATCTCCATTCATAAATAGTCAACGACTCTTAAAAAACACCTGCAACATTATGAGATGGAAATGCTTGCAAGTTGCAACAGCTTTGTAACTATTTTGGTAGTCGTAATGTTCAATCTAATCAGGTTTGATTAGGCAATTTGCTTGTTGTGATATTGATGTGAATCAGAACAAGAAGTTCCAAAACATATTACAGCCAATGGCAGACCCATCTTAGAGCGAGGTGAGGCATGTGCCTCACTCGAAATCTGGAAAATTCTTTAAACAAATCATTCCTGCCGAAGTACAAAAGTGTCTCACCCCAAAAAGATTCCTCAGTCTGCCACTGATTACAGAAGCTCTGGTAGTCTGGTTTCTGCAGAAGTAAACACAATAACACTTTTATGGAAGGACACCGGCTTTTGGTAATATTGTTTATAAACTATGTGATATATTGAGTGACAGGATGGTAGAATCATATGCTCTTCCATGTCAATATATGGTCATGGGGAAACAGCTGGAGATGAAGCTGGCTACATTGTTGGGATGACCACTTGCTATCCACAACCAGGATCTGTTAAAGTTTTCGATGGTGAAACATTGATGTTAGAATCCAACTACAGCAGCTCTGAAATTCACACTGGAGTCATGGGTCTTTTCTACATTCTTGTAGCCAATCCCAAAAGCAATACTTCACATTATCTTGTAAGTTTTCTTTTTCTTATGCTTCAACATTCTAGTGCCAGAGAAAATTATTCCATGTGTTAGAGAGGACAACGGAAGCATGTTAAAGGCTTAGTTCCTCTCTAGAAGGTAACATTGGTGACCTTCCTTTCAGTCAGCTGACTATATACATTTAATTTGTTATATTGATAGAATGAATTATGTGAACATATTGCTAATATCAATTGCGTGTGCATCAAATAAAAGAGATGTCAAAGAAATATAGACAGCAAAAGACCACATACTGGCTGAGAATTGATTGAATATCTGACTGTAATTGCGAATTTCACACATTGATATCTGAAACAAGGTAGTCAAAGAAGATTCTCACTACCAATGAGGTCCTAGATGCATTGTGGATCGGGCTCTGTGTTGTTTTTATTCATCATATCTGCTACATCCATGGTACTTTGAACCACCTGCAGTAAGAGAATATGTTGTATGCAAGTCATTATTTTTCAGACTAAAATATTATATGTTAGTTTGCAATATTCTATCCTATATATTAGTTTCTTGATAGAGAGAAGATTTCTGTGATCATGCTAGCAGTGGGATGAAAGAATTTCTTATTTTACGTGCTTATAGCAGGGAAGTAGGATTGCGCAGCCAAGACACCAGATACCAGTGTATGCTTCCGTGGCACTATTTGTATGTGTAGCTGCAGTTTTGGCCATTGGGGCAGCCATCAACAGTTTGAGGAAAGAGGATGGAGGCTACCAACCTATAGTAATGTAAAATTTATTGTTGTCCTCGAAAGTTAATTATGGTATCAGCTTTAGGAACTATTTTGCTCAAGATTCTTAATGGTTTTCTGCTCTTTGAATCTTCTACTAGGGCTTATGCATAAAAAAACGTGTTTCTGGATTCCGGGGAAGCCGTGATGTTCATATGGAAAGCATATCAAGGAGATCTTGGTTTATGTTGTATCTATTAGAAGTTGAATCTTACTATGTATGCAGTCTAGAAGCTGTACCCATGATCCTAGTTATTAGTGTGCGTTAAAATACAGATGTGTGATCGTGTTAGCTTCCTTCTTGCACACTCTTGATGAGCAATAAAAGGTTGTGACTGTTTGCATAATGCAATGAATGAAGTCAGATTCTAGGTTTTTGCACAAAATACTGGTTAAAGACTCAAGTGAGGAGCTTATTGGTGACTGTTAGTTTTTGTATTTAATCAAGGAAGGAGACAATTTGACAAATTTTTATTTCTTGCTCTTTTTCTTTTGCATATATTAAAGATAGATTGATAATTTCAAGATTTATTTAAACCCAAGAAAAAAAATGGGGTTTGATTTCATTGCGTGGGTGCTCCAATAAATGGCTCTTCCAAAGATTGGAAGAAAATCCAAGATCTCTGGTGCAATAGCGTCTAATATGATTCGAATTTCAATTGAACGCCAGGGTTTCAGATTTATCATTCAATAACAACAGCAACAGACCGTCGACCAGTACTGTTCATTTTATCTGGATGGACAAGGTGGACTGTTTGAATTTATTGAACAAGAATAGTGGTTTAGAATCAAACCAAATTGAAACCGGTTTGGTTCTGTACTGGTCTGCGGTTTTCTAAAACTTAAGAACAGCCGTTTGATTCGAGGTTGAAACCAGAACCGAACCCAACCGCAACTAAGGTTTGGAAGCACTGAATCTTCTCGTTTGTTCTTCTCCTCTCCTAAAACGTGGATCATACGTTTGCTCATCTGGCAGGGGGCTCAACTCACAGGATGAAGGTGGTGAGTTCGACACGCAGACATGCATATCTTGCTCAACTTCCCGATGGTGAAACATTGATGTTAGAATCCAATTACAGCAGCTCTAGAATTCACAATGGAGTCATGGGTCTTTCTTACATTCTTGTAGCCAATCCCAGAAGCAATACTTCACATTATCTTCCTTTTCTTATGCTTCAACATTCTAGCTAGTGGATTCTCACTACCAATGAGGCCCTTGATGCATTGAGGATTGGGGTTTTATTGTTTTTATCATCATCATCATATCCGCTACATCCATGGTACTCTGAACCACGAGCGGCAAGAGAATATGTTGTATGCAAGTCACTATTTCTCATACTAAAATATTAAAAGTTAGTTTGCAATGCTCTATCCTATATATTAGTTTCTTGACGGAGGGAAGATTTCTGTGATCATGCTAGCGTGGGCTGAAAGAATTTCCTATTTTCGAAGTAGGAATCTTCACCAAGATATTAGATACTATGCTTCAGTGGCACGGTTTGTATGTGTAGGTGTAGTTTTGGCCATTGGGACAGTCATCAATAGTTTGAGGAAAGAGGATGGAGGCTACCAACCTATACTAATGTAAACTTTATTATTGCCCTCCAAAGTAAATTATGGTATTAGTTTTAGGAACTATGTTGCTCAAGATTTTTAACAGTCTTTTGCTCTTTGAATATACTACTAGTGCTTATGCACAAAAGAAAACATGTTTCTAGGTTCCGAGGCAGTTGTGTTGTTCATATAGAAATTGAATCTTACTGAGTATGTATGCAGTCTAGAAGAGTGATTAGTGTACATTAAAATACATATGTGTGATTGTGTTAGCTTTCTTCTTGCAAACTCTTTATGAGCAATACTAGTTTGTGCCCACGACAGTTTCGTTAGATTCCTGAAAAAATGTATGGATCTACACAGTTTTTCCTTTTAAGAATTCACACTAAGAAGAAACACAATTATCTTCTGAAACATAAGTACATCTTTCTTGCGTCTTTCCTTAACTTGAGTGAGTCATACAAAATTGTAGGCATGCATAAACTGATTAGGAGGATCGCACTGCCAGGATCGCAGACTTACAATTGCTTATTACAATCTTCTCCAATATAAACAAAACAAGAAGCATTCCAAGATGGATCCCAAAATATCTCCAATATAAGCTCAATAAGCAATGAGCTCTAAAGTCTTGCAGGAGAAGAAGGAATAGTGACTCCATAACTTCTGCCATGAAGCATCAAGATTCAAAGAAACCAACTCCTTACAAAAGAATCAAGAAAATGGCCCCGCAGAAAGAAGATAACTCGAACCCGCAAACGAAATCGACGGCAAGAAAAACACATCGGAGAAAGATACTGTGTGGATGAACAGTAGAGCATTCATACTTCGATGGATTTCGAATTCGATCATGAGGACCAGGAACAAGGGGAGAGGAAGACCTCGTGAAGAACCGCAACCGTTAAAACGTCTTGGAGACTGTAACCGTGCTATCGCCAGGAACTCCAGCAACGCCCTGATCACCGGCTCGTTCCACTCTTGGAACGATCAGCTCACCAATAGTTCACGCACACAGCGAAAGGCTCTCTCACACACAAGGAAGAAGACGGCTTAAAATGCACAATTGAGCAAGTTGAAACTAAAACAAATAAGGTTGATTCACAACATATGTTATGTGATTGATTATTTATTGTACTTTATTATACACTATGATCATCATATATTAACATATGAAGATGTAAGGAGCCAGTTACATAGAAGGGTGGGAGAAGAGCGGTCATTCTTCTGAAATTTTGATATTTCACTGTAAAAGCTATATTTTACTGTTTGAATATATGATTGAAATTCATGTTTCTTCTCTCCTGACACTGTGAAATACATACTTCATCCCTTCTAACACTAGAAAGATCCACTACTATAAGAAGCCAATATTTGGAAGCGGACCAAACTGGGACTAATGGTTGAGTTTGCGAAATACATACTTGGTCCCTTCTAACACTAGAAAGATCCGCTACTATAAGAAGCCAATGTTTGAAAGAGGACCAAACTGGGACTAATGGTTGAGTTTGGTTCCCCGGAAACCGAGAATGAATTATATTGCTTTGGTTTTGAGCCTAGAACTGAACCGAACCAGACCATGAACGCCCCCATTTGATGCTGGGGGACGACCTCAGGCTATTTGGACCCATCTGATATCAAGGAAGCAAGATGCTCAGACAGAGACAGCCAAATGTCACGGTAAAGAAGTCTTAGTAAGACGGAGAGGGAAAATAAAAACATTTTAATCTGATTTGGCTGTCACATATTTGTGTGGTATTGCTGGAGTAGCTCAGTTGGTTAGAGCGTATGGCTGTTAACCATAAGGTCGAAGGTTCAAGCCCTTCCTCTAGCCCTCAAACTCCGGGGCAAGCTGAGCCGGGAACAAGGCAACTCAACCAACAACTCTCCTCGAAACTCCAAAGCGTTGAAAAGGCAAGGTAATTTAATAGTTGCCTCCTTGACCAACACAAACACACGGTTCCACGATTGGCCAAGAAGAGAGAAACCCGCTAGAAACTATAAGAATCTAAAAACGTAGCCAGCATCTTAGTGGAGCTCCACTAAGAGTTTGTAGTGGCTAGATATTTGACAGCGTATTATATTATTTATCAATTATTTTACTCCTCATAATATTTATCTCTTTTCCTCTTCATCTTTTTCGTCGCGGCACTTTCTTGTGCTCGGGAAATGGAATATTACAGTGGACCAACTTAAAGAAGAACAATCCTTATTGAAATATGGCTTGTCGGTCCTTTTCTTTCAGAGAGAGAGATGTAATTCACTGATGGAAACTCTCTTGATCATCTTTTGTGTGTATATATATATATTAATTCGTTCACGGCAACCCTCTTTCTCTCTCTCCCAACGGAAAAAGAAGCAACTATTGCGTGATGTGTCTTAACCCACAGTCAACCAATGCAGAAACCCAGTTTCCCCTCCTTGTCCTAAATTTGATGTATGGAGCGCTCGAGAATAATCTCGAATTTGAGAGAGAGAGAGAGAGAGAGAGCTTAGTTAAAGGCGATCTGAGATGCATGTGAAGGTTTGATGATGCATCCAGTAAAGTAGCTGCAACATGGAAAAAGTTGGGCATCAAAACCAATATGTATTACTTAGGACACATGAAAAGTGGAGTAGCGTACCAGGATGGCCAACAGAAATCTATTTGATCTGTTAGGGCCGATGTACGCTGGTATCAGCCTAAATTTGCGACTCTCTCTCCCTCCTAAGATGCGTCATTTTACTCGTACTGTAATTCTTCTTCTTCAAGCTGAACGCAGTATCATTCTATATAAATGATCTCAATATGCTATGCATGTTGATGTAGAACGTAGAATTGTTCAAATCATAAGCGGCATCTTTTGTATATGAGCATTAATCTGGCCTAATGTTTTCTCAGCTATCACATACTCTAGGCAGCACAGGTGAAAATCTTCCCACAGATTTTTCTGTCTATTTACATTCAAAGTATACACATGATGCATCTTCTTATTTAGCATATAAAATAGCTGAGCCTATTGATCAAATGAATTAAGAAACGCCGATATGGAGTATTCGTTGTCGTTTGCTTGCACATGGAAAAAGAGATTTTTGAGCACCAATAAGGCTACTACTACATTCATCTGTTCGTGATACTGTTCCTGTATTACTCCCAAAGATACCCCCTTATCACATATCCATAATATATGGCTCTTCCTGGGACCCTCCGATCTGTCTAGCTTCTACGGATTTGAACTTCAAAATCTGTCTGTGTGTGTGTGTGTGAGTGGATTAAGTGAAGACATTGGAATAATTGACCTGAAGCAAGAAGCCGAGATTAATATGACAATCCATTATGAGACAAAATCACAATAATTACACGCAAAATAAGGAAGGAAAGGTAAAATGACAATACAAATCCCAATGTTCATATGATCGACATAAACATGTTCATATATATATATATATATATATATATATATATATATATATATATATATATATATATATATATATAAGCTCCAGTCGGATTGTATGGTTCTTAGTCAAATTCTTGGGAGAATAAAAGAACTTGAAATTGGTGGGGCATGCCTCGTGCCATTCTTATTTACTTTCATAATGCACATAAAGTATATATTTCCTGTCCTCCAACATAAAGCCTTGTTTCAAGGGTTTCTTCCCATGGTTTCAGTTTATCACATTCTGTCATTGACGTTAGACCTGGCTAGACATCAACCAGGTATCCGATGGCCTATGGGGATTCGGATCCAAATGGATCTGATTGGGAAATGAGCCACATTCCAACCCGGTTAAGAACATAGGATGGACATGAGTTTAGGTAAACGAAAAGGAATTGGTCAAGAGTGGCTTGAACTATGTGCATAAAGGGCATTTCCACAGCAGACCTAGAACCTGGTAAGATCTCATGGCGTTCTTACCTTAATGACGTTACGCGTCAAATGAGCTACTTCAAACTATAGGATGATGCAATTTATGGAAGCGCAATGACTCTGATGCATCAAAGAGGATGAAGAGCATGAAGCACATATATCTAAGCATGAAGTCCCATGTGAAAGCATCTAAACAAGAATGATATGCCTCGTAAGTCCATATCAAGATCAAGTAGGTTGTGCCATGGCGGGCCTGGACAAGAGTTGTGCCTTGACGGGCATGGTTTTACCCAGCCGGACCAGGATCCTAGCCAGTGGCCGATCTAGAAATTCTTGTAGGGTGGCGCGAGATCACCGAGCAGTTTAGGGTGGTTTAGGATGGGGCGAAGTATGTTTCAAGCTCACAGTATCAGATGTAAAGCTACAGTTTATGTTTTGAACTTTAGAATTTCGAGCGGGGCGGACACCCCACCTCGGCTCTGCCACTGACCCAAGCCCATCCATAACAAGAATATATTTCTTATGATTTGTACAAGTTGTGCTTAGTATGGAGATAATGAAAGCTAAAAATGGTTATGTATAAATGCTCAAACGTGAAACTGTGACTGATAATTTACAGTTTTCGCTGTGCACGTTCCCTGCTTGAGCTTGATTAGCTAGTTATATCTCGAAACATGATTTGGTAAAGCACCACATCAAGGATCCAATCTTAGAGAGAGAGAGAGAGAGATTTAACTGATAATAGTGGCATAATGCTCCAAGAGTTTGATGTAGATGGACTCACAACATTCACATGATTGAAACTAATACTCTACATGTGACCAGCACATTATTATACCTTGCGTGGGTCATACTGTTTTCTTCTATTTTTAGCAATCGTTTTCAATCAATCTCATGCATGAAACATTCGATTCCTAACGATGTAAGTTCTTGTCAAAGCAATTTTTGCGAGTAAGAAGTACCAGCAATTCAACTTTTTTGAGCAAAAAATATAAAAAATGGCTAGGAAATTAAGTTTTCTGTGTTACTAAAGAACTAAAATGATCGTGAAATATCAGTGTTTTAATTCATTAAGACCAAACTTGTGTTTGAATTTCTCGCAGAGAAAAGCCGTGTAATCTGCAATCTCCCTGAACAATTCGACAAAACGTAATTAAATGATGCATAAAATGGAAATTCGTTTCTCATGATCAACTGTTGCTAGCCCGAAGGCATGGAAGATATCAGGTTGCGTCATGTATTATAAATCATCGGCTACTGGACGAGATATGTGGATTGAATATCACAATGAATCCACCATATATATAGTGTATCGACCCCACCCTTCCGATCTGGCTCTGAGTCAAATTAAGAGGCAGAGAAACTAGAAATCTAGAACAACTTGGCCTGGATAGTGATGGTGAAATGCCCATACAAATAAAACTCAAATGCGTGACTTTTTTCTACCATATTCAGAAGCACGTTATTTGTTGCCTCATGCCCCTTAGTTTGAATTAAAGAATGGTGCACACTGAGAGAGACTGAGCTCTCTCTCTCTCTCTCTCTCCATTGGTATAATCCCCCTGATTCTAGAAACACGAAATTTTGGTGCACTGTAATTGACATAAAATAGCATGGCCAATCCTGGAACTTTTTCGCTTATAAGATGGTAAGCATGTAACATCGCCTAAGATACCACACGCAAGAGGAAAGAGAGATCCCAGAGAGAGAGAGAGAGAGAGAGAGAGGCCGCAAGCCTCGACCACACTCCAGACCAACTCTTTGTCTTTCTGTTTCTGCACCAAGAAGGTTCACTTGGTCAGAAAAACTGACTGCATGAGTGAGTTCTCATTTTAACCAGCAAAACGCTTAACCGCATAAAGAGAAAAAGACAGACTGCTTTCCGTCAACCTAATGGACTTCAGTAGCACGACGATCCAATCTTCCTCCTCGTCTCCCTCTTTTTCTTCCAGTGTCACGAAGGCTCGTCGGAAGCAGAACGAGCCCGGCCGGTTTCTAGGAGTAAGGAGGCGACCTTGGGGACGTTACGCGGCCGAGATCCGGGACCCGACGACGAAGGAGCGCCACTGGCTTGGCACCTACGACACCGCCGAGGAGGCGGCGCTCGCCTATGACCGAGCCGCTCGGTCCATCCGAGGCATACGGGCAAAGACCAACTTCATGTACTCTGATATGCCCCCAGGCTCGTCTTTGACAACCATCATATCGCCGGATGACATCGCCAATCCCTTCGTTCACTCCATGGAAACGCTGGCGGCCGCCGGACTCCCCGCCGTGCTGTCGCAGGAAACCACCTTCGCATGCCAGATTCCAGCCGTTCCCGGTGCTCAGACGTGGATTCCTACAGGAACCCAGTTCTACGGCGAGGCGTCGGAGCCGGATTTTCTGCCGGCGGGGGTCGCCGGAGACGTTACATTGCCGATGGCTGGATTGCAGGCAACGGGGTCGGTGGTGGGTCAGGGGTCGTGGGGTGAGGTGGTGGGCTTAGAGGGACTGAATGCGTGGGACGCGGATCCCACTTGTGGGCCACATTTCCCTGTCTTCGGAGGTGAAGGGTTTGACCTGGGTGGTTGCGGTGGGGCCCCTCCGCCTTTCTTTTGACTGGAAGCACCGGGGCCCAGTGTCAACTACGTCATGCCGGGAGAGAAAGGAGTCATCCCTCCGGCATGTGAGCTTCATTAGGGATTACCGATATCCCATGTTTCCTTCCATGTTTTCTCTCTTTTTTCGCAAGTGTTTTATTTTCTGATGTATGTTAATATTAAAGAGCTGGGCTCTCTATCTATCTATCTCATGCATTTTTATTTATGCCTTTGAATGTGTGCACGTACAGGTGTGGTGTTCGCCACATTCTGTCCATCATAAAAGAGATAATGGTTACCTTGGGCATGACTGCAGAGGAAGCCCGAATGTTCTGACACACACACACACACACACACACACACACACACACACATATATATATATATAAGAAAGGAAACTATGATAAATGAAAAGATGTCCTAAATAATTAAATAAGATTTTGATATATCTTTCAATAGATCATACAAATACTCTCTCTCCACTTGGACGCATTCCATCAATACTGGATAACACTAAACATCTCTCTTTTTTCATAGGAAAGCTTGGGGTTTACAGGAACCGTTGCTGATGTGCATGCCTCGAGCTGTATCGAACTGGTCGCCCCTTCCACTTTATGGTTTTTCTGAGTTAACCTCTAACCAGCACAGAACTTTGATGGAGATATGCGGTTTAATGGTGATAGAATTATATGCATAAGGTAGAAGATGCCTGCATCATCCTAAATCGGCAAATGTGCCGCTCACTCATGTCGACAATGTTAGAGTCGGGTATCTGAAATCCCGTTCTTTTTGCTTCACAAGCCAAATGCAAGGGCTTGAAGTCCCCGTTTTTGTTTCGTGAGTTTGAAAAGAACGGTAACTACACAATCTCAACAGTTACCAGCGGAAGGAACGTCCGTCAATGTAAGAACTCGAACTCCTCATGTGAACTGTGGGACTGTCTCACTCTAGGCAATTTCGTTCGTGGACAGAAAAATTACAGATATCTGACTTCTTAGGAGAGAAGATGTTTTCTTATTGAATTTTTAGGTTTCCTATGCCACCTGAATCCAGGGAACTTTGAGTTCCACTGCTAGGGCCTTAGTTCATCAACCAAAGGGTCCAAATGTAAGCTGGAATCCAGGAATTCCCTGCCCTTGATATCTTTTGTCAATCCTAGATACTTTTAATAATTAAAGCATAGTTTTCCGCATTCAATATTTTTTGGTAGCTTATTTTTCTGGATGCAATCTTTTGTTGTTACCTTGCCAATCTGATTCACGCTTTCAGCATTCAATCTTCTGCCGTATCTTCTGAATCTCTCTGTGATGGAGCCTGTGCCCCCATATTGTTGCTTGGTGCTATTAAGGGAATCATTACGGGAATGGCAGATTGAGACAACTTATACCCTTCAGTGTGTTCATACCAATCTGGAGTTAAACTAGCTACGTTTCTCCATGAGAAATTACACCTCTCCCTGTCGTCGGCAGCTCTATAAATACCAGGGACGAAAAGGATGAACTGTTGTGCCACGAGGACGTAAAACATGTCAATCTACACAATAGAATGCACCGCCTCCTTCTGTCTTGTCACAGTAGAATGATCTGCAATGCGCTAACCCATGTTCATCTGCATCATCTTTTCTCTGATAAGCTTGGATTACGTGCCATTATGTATCAAGAATCGTTGCGTCTGTACGCAATCAAATTAAGATCTTCATGATGGTATTGATATTAGATTACATGAGTTGTAGAATTTATCACTGGTTTTGCTCTTGTGATGTGAACAATCCATCATGTACATGGGTAGCATCTTTTAGCTCCTTGGAGCTTTTATTCATGTACTTAGGAAAGAATATTTACAGAAACTAAAGAACGAACAGTTGTTGTTTTGGCTCAATTCTTTAAGTTAATCTATTCGGGATAAACCCTGTCATTCACTGCCTTTGAATGTGCAGAAATTAATTTCGAGCTGCTTATTGGAGTCGATATAAATCAGCTCGTAGGCTCAGGCCTGTCTAACCTAGCAATTAATCATCTTAAATGCATCGTCAATAAATTTTCTTGATATATCTTTTTCATTCAGACAAAATGTTAAATGTTTCCTTAATATGTGATACATTTATGCCATTTTAAAGAGGAGAATGGATTTGAAGAGAACAGGGAGGATCTTCCCATCTGTTCTATTTAAAGAAAACAGCAGATGGTGTTAAAGCCCTGGTGTCAATGCCTTCACCATTTTGTCCCATGAATTAATCTGGGTGCACCTATAATGTCAGTCCCGTAGGCCTCACAGTACCATAAACTATAGGGCAAGGCAGATTCTTGACCGCGGTCCGAACACGTGTGCCATGCACACGTGAGAGCATGCGCCTGTGCTGGCCTATAGGTTAAAAGAGGTGTCTAATGAAGAATTGCAAAACAACTGAACTGGTTAGATAAGGAAGTGTTAAAGTAATGAGACTAACAATTATGAATCTGGGTCAATCATGTATTTTTATTGGGTTCTCATGGTTTCATGAGATTATGATATAAAATTTGAATGATCATAGAGTATTTATGTGTTTTAGTTTTCCACTATGTTTATGCAACAAACAGAGATGGGTAAAAATCAACTTCAAAAAGGATCATCACGTTAAAAAATTTTAAGGCATGAATCACATTTGAATCAATATGAGAAAAGCATAAGAGTAACTCGGTTTCTAGCTTCCCTGATATTAATTCAAGATGACCTATTGATCAATATAGTTATCACACAAGATGCAAGTGCGAGGTTTCCTATTAAACGAGGCATCTAATTTAATGTGGTGTTATACTATCCATGTTTGGGTAAGATGATGTTCTCTTCCGTTTTATTTGAATTGGCTCCAATCTTGAGAGGCAAATCTGATCTGGTCCAAAATACAACGCGTATAGATTTAGATCTGCCTCATTCATCCTGACTTCACATGGATTTGTATTCAGGTCTAACTCATCAAACTTTCATGTGAATCTCTTGATGGAACTTGAATATAATTCCTAGCTTCGCTTTTGAATATGAATCTTGGTTGCCAGTGTATCACATCAAATATGATTATAGCACATATATATATATATATCATATTTAACGATTTCTGGTTTGATTTATTAAGAAAAGAAAGAAGAAAAATAAGAGAAAAAAATGAGAATTGTTTGAATATTTCGATGTGAGTAGAGAGATTCCGCATCGTATCAATCTAGCCTTTAGTATTACTCTTTTTATTTTATCATGCATTAAAATATTAGCATAGTTAAGAGATGCTAATATTTTCTTTTCTTTACATGTGAGTTGTTTGGATAAAGGAAGAACGGAAACAGGGGAGAGAAAAACAAAAGAACAAAAAAAAATGAAAGATGTTCAAATATTTCAATGCGAGTAGAGAGATTCTGAATTGTATCAATCTAGCCTTTAGTATTACTCTTTTTTATTTTATCATGCATTAAATATTAGCATATTTAAGAAAAGCTATTGTAAGAATAAAACTGTTCTAATGAGTTTTTCTATAAAAACACAATTAAATGCTTTTTCTTTACTCCAAAAGGTAGTCATTTTAATGATCATATGAGACAGTTACTCGAAGGAACAAGCAAGAAGAGACCACTAATTATAAGGGTTACAAACATTATAAATAATCTACCAACACCCGGTAACACCTTAATGATTACCATTAAATGCTTGTTGCTCTATTTTCCCATTAAATTATTTTTATCTTGAGAGAGAGAGAGCACCGCTCTCATCATCTCTCTTGCTAAAAAACATAGAAAGAGTTGGAGGCAGAGAATGGAGAGAGAGAATAGTGCATCAATGTTATAATTTTCTTAAAGATTTCTATCGTTTGATATCTAATATCAACCATTAAAATCTTTAAAGCAAATAGCAAAATAGTAAGTCCTTTCAAAAAGTATCATGATATTTTTAAACTTTTAAAATTTAAATTTTAACTATTGATCCCACCGACCGAACAGTTGAGCTCTTTAAGGATTTTTGTGTATGAATGGAATGACTCCATTTACCACCTCTATCTCTCTCTCTCTCTCTCTCTCTCTCTCTCTCTCTCTCTCTCTCTCTCTCTCTCTCTCTCTCTCTCTCTCGATCCTGAATAATTGGGAATAAAATCTTAAACAGTCGTAATTGCACGATAATATTCAATCAAAGATTTTATGCTTGATCTGAAATTCCTAGCAGTGCATAATTAATTTCTTTCTTTTTCATTGATTCTGGCTGATGGGCATCTGAAATTTGTCTGTCATTCATAGAAAGAGACGATTTTAGGGTCCTACGAATATTGGCATAGTGAGGGCGTAATGAGATTTTTGCAAGGTTTAGTTCAAGAGAAGAGAAGAGATGTTAAAGTGGGCCAGGACTGGGGAGCCAGGCCAAACATTTTTGACCCACTTGTGGAGCAGGGCCGAATGGTCCGGCATGTCTGGCTCAGGGGGGCGGCCTGGTCTGTAGGGTATATATATAATCTAAAAAACTATACATAGTATATACATATACATATACATATACATATACATATACATATACATATACATATATATATATATATATACATATATATATATATATATACATATACATATATATATACATATACATATATATATACATATACATATATATATATATACATATATATATATACACATATATACATACATACTATATATGTGTGTATGTAAAAATGAGTCGGGCAAACATTTTAGAGGCTCATATGAAATGTGGCTGGACCGGCCTAGTCCACATTTTCCCCGGCATGTATTGACATATCTATTCAAGAGGATAATAATTCATAATAAGCTTAATCCAAGAAATAATAACTCATAATAAGTTTGAGAATGTTTTCTGGGCAGCCCGAGCTTTTAGCCCGCCCTGCCTAAAAAGGAAAATTGTCAAATAATGGAGCAGGCCTGTCGCAAAATAAATAAACGTAATTTATCTCATGTTATTGTGCATGCTGCAGTGACATAAACGGTGGGTCTATGTTGCACAGATATTGACCCACGAAAGTGAAGATCCAATCCATTGTGATGCAGGGATGTAGGTCCCAAATCCAAGTCAAATCGATGAAAAACATGCAAGGGAAGATCTTGGATTCGTATATGTGCTTTTGTCCGGGTCAGGATTACATCTGAACCGATCCATTTTCAACTTCTCACACACTAAAACTTCCTTTTGTTCGAGTTTCTCACACCTCAAACCTGACATGGTGATTCGGGCATAATAAACTTGAAGATTTAAAATTTCAACTGTGACATGAACTTCACGTATTTTATTTGTTTGCGTTAAGCTCAAAGTTTGTAATAATACAGCCTTGCTTTCCCAACTCGACTCATAAAAGGTCAGCTTGTCTAACTCGGTTCATGTTCAGTTATTGGCCTATCTGACTTTGTTCAGGGGTGCTAAGCGTGGATCAAATGAGCTATCAAGTCAAACGAGAACAGCCCCTGTTCGATTCTTTGGGCTCTTTTACCTGACCTATCTGCATGGACATCGTTTCATAATTATCTTTGGATCCAAAAGGCAGCGATTGAATGTCATCATGTTTATGCATGTTTGTGTGTTAATTTTGTTGTTTTGATTGATGTTTGTGTGTATATTAAAACACATACTATATATATATGAAGCTTGCTATATACTAGCAACATTACATACTAACATAATCTCAACGATCTAATTGAATGAGTGTAATTAATTCAAAAAATAACTTTTTGCTTTTAAATTCAAATTCCAACCATTCATCTTTCAAATTAATGATTGAAGTTTGATTATGCGTATATATATATATATATATATATATATATATATATACCGGATCCTATCTACCTAACATATTGACTCATGCTCACCTATTGTTGGTATGAGTGTAATTTAAACAAAATTAAGAGTTTTTAATATAGGATTAAAGATAATGTTATTATGCTCATACTTTTGAAAAGCAATAATTCAACATGAATGAAAAGCATCAATAGTGAGCATGATCCAATTAATCAATATATATATATATATATATATATATATATTACTGACCTTTCCGTTTAACGTGTTGTTGGCTTTCAGGATGTCAATTTAACGAGGAGAAGAGGATCCACTATTCACTTGCTTGTGACTGACTTGGTTTTCTTGACTAATGGAGCATCCATATTAAAGAAAGCATCATATGTTCCTTGCTTTCTTCATCGATAATGCAACCACAGAACAGTCGCCATCTAGACTCCAACAACTTAAATGCAAATAAAAAAAGTAAACGCATGAGACGCCATCTTACTTCAGTGTGATATTATTTTAGATATTATTGTAGTTGGGGATGATATCACCTGCTACCACAATAAAACAACAAAAGTTCTGCTGGTTGCGCTGGTAGGAGTTCGATTCCCAGGAGGTGCATGCATGTGTGGTCATGGTTGTGCGTGTATTAGGCTTCGGCCTCCTCTTGTAACAAAAAAAAAAAAGAAGGTTCTGCTGGTTAATAAACTATTGTGGTCCGCAAAGGTGGCGGAACTCCTGGTGAGGAAGATGGACTAGATGAAACACAAGCGACTTTGATGTTAGATATTGTATTAACACTTGAACATAATTGTTTGACTTTGCATGCGTCGGGTTTATATTATTAATCATACAAATGCAACAAGATCAAAATAGAGAAATTTTGTGATAATAATAATATTATTGTTATTATATTACTCAAATTAAAGAATAATTTTATAACTTTGTATACAGTCTGTGGTAGGTTAAGGAAATTAGCATAAGCTCAATTATTCTGGAAATTAGTAATAAAATCGATATTTATGAAAATGTACTGAAACTGGAAAATATATTCTAGTTTTGGTTTTACATGAGAATATCCTGATATTTGTCACACGGAATAATATAAGTTTGAAAGAGCGCACACTTTATTATTACTGTTTTGGGAAAAATAAACGTCTCGTTCCCTTTATTCGACAAGGATCGGCTTGAAGGCGTTCACTTTGCTCACGTAACTTCTCTGGAAACGCGCGTCCTGCGCAACTTTTACCGAATTAGCCTTTCCAATGTGAGATTTCACAGCTTAGTGCAACCGGGTCAAGTGGATACAAGTCGGATGTAACTAATTTGACTCAAAGCTAATTGGACCTTGATATCGAACAACAAATCCACCCGACCGTGTAGACCTGAATACATGCACCAGACATGTCTTAAACTCTTCGGAATTGAATGATCTGCTTGTGGTTTGACTTGTCTTAAGTTTCTTCGTGTTTCGGGATATGTGGATAGCTTGTTTATAATTATATTTCCAAGAAAAAACATGTTAGATATTTAATTAGCTTGGAAGTGATGTATGCTTGTGCTTATTTCGGGTTCGGACGACTAATAACACAGTAAGAAAGAACCTTAGATCGTGTCTTTCAGCTAGTTTTACAATCCTAACTGCAAAATATGTATATGCTCATGGAGTTGATTCAGTCAGATAAGGGAGATCCAGATGGACCCATATCCGTTATTGCCTTGATCCAGTGGCTATTATCGTAATTCTTCGAAATTGTATGGGCATGGTAAAGCGGGTTCCGTCAAAGAGAGAGAGGGTGGAACGGAACGCGTCGAGCGCGCGTGCGGTGTAAAACGGCCAGCGACACACGTGCGAGGAGATCCGGTACAAAATCTGGTGCCTTCGAGGGACGGCTCTGTTCGAGTTGTTGGTGTCGTCGGAGAAGGGCGTCGGACGGCGAAGATGGGCACGGAAATCGAGATGGGAGTTCCCGACCCACGCCATCGGAATCGGGTTAGGGTTTTCGCGCCTTCATTTCGTCTTCAACGCGTTTATCTGAAAGGATACGGATGATTGATTCTTCCGCCCTACTCGTTCTATTTTCGTCGATCTTTACATCTGTTAGATTTTCTGCTTTATATAAGATGTTGTTTGCATCCGTTTGTGATTTCGTCCGTGGACCGGAATTCCAAAGGAAATGCTTCTTGTTGATGTTGCTCGCGTTCTGAAACTAAACCGCGATGGGAATGAGGCTTCTTTTGGTTTCGTTCGGTAGTCGGGTTCAGCTCTTTGAGTTGAAGCTCGAGATCGGCTGATTCAGAGTATAAGTTTGAATTTCCGTGTTATTTGTTAATTAGATGTTGATTCATGTGTATTCATGTCACTGATTTTCTTGATCTTTTGACGTGAGTGTGATTGATCCTAGTAATAACAAGATTAACGGTGAGAGATAAGGTGACCATGGGTTTACTGACCGAATGATTCTCTTCAGATACATTTGCCAATCATGAATTTCGTGTTCCTTTGTATGTATCCGAACTTTATCGTACGGCTCTCATGTGATGCATGTTCCGTTCATGAAGCGAGAGTCCTTCTGTATGTATCATGTCATGGCTCTAGAGAAATTATGTGATCCTCTTCTGGAAATACTTCATTGACGCCCTCAGGCTTTAGCGATCAACTTTAGCTTTCGTGTCTTGAAGAAAGTTTTAATGTGTCAAGGAGAGTGACAAAGTTGGAAACTTCGATAGCTATTCGTGTAAAAGTTGGTGGGAAGCTGTATTTCGAGAAAAGAGCAGATTGTTTTTGCTGGAACTGATTCGATGATGAAGCCATAAGTGCATATTCGTGGAACTTTTAAAGGGACACTCACTTTGAACTTTGAAGCAGTGAAAGCCATATTCAAAGTATTCTAAATGTTTTCCTCGAGAAATATCCTATAATATGATTATAGCTTTCTCATTTGAGCAATAGGGCAACATGTTTGATTAATATTGTTGGGGAATTGGTTTCGCTTCACAGAATAACCATAGTGTCCCTTTAGTGGTTCTCATTTGGTTCTAGGTGCATTTTTACCTATTAAACCAAGATGAAACTTTCAAACTCTAGTGCTTGCCATGACTCTATTTCACCGTTCACTTTTACTATAATCCTTTTGCTGAAGCAGAGCATCTATGATGCATCTTTATAAATGGAATCAATTGAAGAAATTCCAAAGGGATGCTCAATGGAGCACTTAGGGGGATGCATATGAACCGATCACATGGATGGGAAGGGCACTTGCTGCCAAATAGTATGACTATTGCAATTGAAATAACTATAGTCATCATAATTCAAGTCTGTTTACATTAGATTGTTGCCACTTCCGTTTAATTTTGATTGGTAGAGATCTTTTGACACAGATGAAAGAGAGTTGCAGAAGTAAACCTATTGCACATTTGTTTTTGATGATTGGGTGGGCAAGTTCAGCTACTTGAATTGTACACAAGGCTGGAAGTTGTTATGTTTGGGGAAGTCAAGCACCTGAACTTGAGAGACGTCTGACCAAAGGAAATTCTATTCAGCTATAGCTCCAATTTGTCATCAGAAGATGAAAAGTACCAAAGAAGTAAAAATTACAAAAAAGTGAGGCATTCAATGTTAAAGAAGCCATATATGTGGGTGATCTCCTGCCCCCCTCCCATGCACGTGTATGCAGATGTGCACATTCATATATTTCTTTGGACACATCATTGTGTATAAATTTGTAGGTTTTCCTGAAAGGGAGATATTATCCTCATTAAGGTTTTAGATTCTAGAAATATCTTGATGATATATCTTGCTTCACTATACTTTATTCAATTCTAGTATCAGGTATTTATTCCTTCATTAGTCATATAATCGATGGAATTCTTTACAGATGCATGTCGTGCTAGATTTGTCTCTGTTGGTTTTGACTTGAGACGATCCTTGACATGCAGGTTTCTTGGGTCAACTACTGCCAGAGCACTGCTCTCCTGGCATATCAAAGTCTTGGCGTTGTTTATGGAGATTTGAGCACATCGCCAATGTACGTCTACAAAAGTACATTTGCAGGGAGATTTCAAGATGATCGAAGTGAAGAGGAGATTTTTGGTGTATTATCTTTGATATTTTGGACCATTACATTGATCCCCTTACTTAAGTATGTTTTCATACTCCTCAGTGCGGATGATAATGGTGAAGGTAGGTAAGGTGATGGCCGTATCTTGGTTTATAGCTGGTTTAGTTACCGAATTGCCTGTTATTTGAATATATATTTGTTTGTGTTTATTCAGGAGGAACATTTGCCCTCTACTCACTTTTATGTCGACATGCAAGGGTTGGAATACTTTCTAATCAGCAAGCTGCTGATGAGGAACTGTCAACTTACAGATATGGATACGCTCATGGTGCAAGAAGGTCTCCTCTGCGGAGATATTTTGAGAAGCATTCTAGGATCCGAACTGCCTTGCTCCTTTTTGTGCTATTTGGTGCTTCTATGGTCATAGGTGATGGTGTCCTTACACCCGCAATATCTGGTAAATTAGTTTTTTGCTATGATTTTAATGCTTTATATGCTCTTTTGAGAATGAATTTGTTGGTTCAGGTGATGTTGCATAATAAGGTATCATATTTACCTTTGTGCTCTTTTGGCAGTGTTGTCATCCATGTCAGGTTTGCAAGTTCGTGCCAAGAATTTGCATGACGGTCAGTCATACTGTGAATGTTCTATTTTACTTTTGGCAAGTTGATTTTCTTGGATGAATAACTAGATGTGCAAAGCACTATCTTTTTGTACACCTTTTCCACTTTTGTCTCACTAGTGACTTCTTGATTGTGGTGTTTTCTGTAAATTGATCCAGGTCAAGTTGTCATCCTTGCATGTATCGTCTTGGTTGGCTTGTTTGCCTTGCAACATTATGGAACACATAAGGTCGCTTTCATGTTTGCACCCATTGTCATTCTCTGGTTGCTGTCGATAGGCATAATAGGCGTGTACAACACTATTGTATGGAACCCAAGTGTATATCGTGCACTTTCTCCATATTACATTTACAAGTTCTTCAGACAGACAGGGAAAGATGGTTGGATTTCTCTTGGAGGCGTTCTTCTTTGCATTACAGGTACTTTGTTTACCAAAAACTCCCACAGGATGTTTATTAATTCATAATTGCTGTCTGGTCCATAAGAAGAAGCAAGTTGGTATATGCATTTCTTAAGGGTGGGAAGCCTTGATAAGGCACATGTACTATTTCTCGTCTCACTTTTACAGCATCAGACGTTGGATTATTTTACCTTCAATTGTGCATATAATGAACTAAGCCCACTTAGCATGGATATTGTTATGAAACTGAAAGGAAGAGGGAAATTGCTGTAACAATCTTTCTCCAACTGAACTGTTTTGTTTCTCGGAAAAATTTACTTTTCTGCTGTTTTACAGGTACAGAGGCAATGTTTGCAGACCTTGGACATTTCACCGCAACTTCTATAAGGGTTTGCTACTCTGCCTACAAATGTTTACATAAGAAGCCATTAGTTGTTTGCATTTTCATTTTATAGTGTTGATCAAGCAGGTTGCATTTATTGGAGTCATATACCCATGTTTAGTACTGCAGTACATGGGGCAGGCTGCTTATCTGTCTAAGAACCTTGCTGCTATACCAACAAGTTTCTACTACTCCATTCCAGGTGAAATTTATTACCTCAACTCACTGTCATTTTATGTTTGATTTCACTCAATTGCATGATGATTTTGTTTAGTTCATTTTCTGATGTTACGCGATCCCATCTGCAGAGCCTGTTTTTTGGCCCGTCTTTGTGATCGCCACACTTGCTTCTATTGTTGCAAGCCAGGCAGTGATCTCTGCTACGTTCTCAATCATTAAACAGTGCCAAGCCCTTGGTTGCTTCCCGAGGGTGAAGGTTGTCCACACTTCAAGATGGATATTTGGGCAAATTTATATTCCAGAAATAAATTGGATTCTCATGGTCCTTTGTGTAGCTGTTACTGTTCTTTTCCAGGATACCACGTTGATTGGAAATGCCTACGGTAATGTTATGAAGCTTCATTCTGAAGAGTCTTTTACTTGTACCTCTAGTTCTAACTGATCACTATTGTCTGTTTACAGGAATCGCTTTCATGTGCGTGGTGTTTGTTACAACGTGGCTCATGGCCCTTATTATAATGTTCGTATGGCAAAGGAGTGTTTTTCTGGCCTTGATATTTCTTCTCTTTTTCGGATCAATTGAAGCCGTATACTTGTCAGCTTCGGTTATGAAAGTGTCTCAGGGTGGTTGGGTTCCTATAGCTCTATCTGGTGTATTCATGCTTACTATGTATATTTGGCACTTTGGCACCAGAAAGAAGTATCTCTTTGAAATGCAGAACAAGGTTTCCATGAAATGGATCCTCAACCTAGGTCCTAGCCTTGGCATTGCCCGTGTGCCAGGTATTGGCCTCATTTATTCTGAATTGGCCACTGGGGTTCCTGCCATATTTTCACATTTTGTCACCAACCTTCCCGCATTCCACAAGGTATCGGTGTTTGTCTGTGTCAAAAGTGTCCCTGTACCCCATGTTTCAGACGATGAGCGTTACCTCATGGGTCGCATCGGACCGAAAGAGTATCGCATGTACAGATGCATTGTTCGTTACGGGTACAAAGATGTTCAGAAGGACAACGATAATTTTGAGAATCAGCTGATTTTAAGCATTGCAGAGTTCATTAACATGGAAGCCGATAATTCTCAGTCTTCAAGTTATGATACTTCGCTGGATGGGAGGATGGCTGTCATTGGAACCCAGGTAAGATCCAGTCTGAATTTAGTGCCCTGTGAGCAGGATGAGGCGACTCAAAGCACCGCCAGGGGTAGCAAGTCCCCAACATTGTTGAGCCTGCAGTCGGTCTATGAGCAAGAATCGCCACAGGCAAGCCGCAGAAGGGTGCGGTTTGATTTGCCAGAGGGTTGTCCATTGGATCCATCTGTTAGAGAAGAGCTTATGAATCTGCTTGAGGCAAAACACGCAGGAGTTGCTTACATCATGGGGCACTCATACATCAAGGCCAGGCGGGGATCTTCGTTCTTGAAGAGACTGGCCGTCAACGTCGGGTACTCGTTCCTTCGTAAGAATTGCAGAGGTCCTTCTGTTGCACTAAATATACCTCACATCAGTCTAATTGAAGTGGGCATGATATACTATGTGTAAGTGTACATATGACGACCTCATCCACGTCGCCTTAGATTCTTTTCCGGTTTTGCTGACCATCACTTTGTAGCTTCTCGATGCAGGAGGTTGGTGGCCTTGATGAGGCCCATAATCCTCGCGGTAGATCAGAGAAAATATGCATTTGAAATTGTAGTTATCCAATAATGGTTACGAGCATCAAATTTTCTTGAAATGATCAATTTTATGATGTACAATCCGGTGAAGGATTCTAGCCAGGACAAGCATTTAATGAAGTATTGTTGAGAATGATATGAGGAAAGAGAGTCCAAAGCAGGGGAACTGATTGAAGTGATGATAGATTATCAGAGTAATATGCATCCAATTGCAAAAGGGTAGCGCTCAGAGCACTAGCTCACCTGGCAGGGCTCTCGACTCATGTGATTAAGGCGTGAGTTCGATTCCCTGAACCTGCATACTCGGCTTTGGCCTCCCCTTTCTAACCACACAAAACAAAAGGTGAGGATAAATAAATAATTAAGCAGGTATATAGATTAGGGATAAACTTCCATTTGACGCTTGATGCGAATTATACACTTGATTCAGACCAAATGGAAAATCACACACATGCATGCACACGCGCATGGCTCGAAACCTTGGCAGTTATTGGAGTTCGGAATGAGAAGACGACCCTATGAGTAAACTTTAAATTTAGACTTCATAACTTAAGCACAACATGTGGACCTGCCGGATTGGGTACCGCGCAGGTTCGAATCCTGCCGTTCACGCTGCCTACTTTTCCTTTTTACTCAACACTCGTCTTCTTTTTTATCCAAATGATATATTTGCACCTCTTGAACGTTTGTATGTGAGCCATTAGTAAAAGCATCCTCGTTGATGTATTGCCTGCTCTCTAAGAGTAAGGGCGTACCGTTTGGATCTTGCTAAAAAAACTCGAACACGTATGAAAAACACAACTGGCCGCACATGTAGATGTATGTCCCCCAATTGGCAAAAACTAATCACAAGTACAATCTTGACCACTAAAAAGGTTGAACTTTAAAGATTTTTTGGCTGTGACAATATTAATTACAAGTTCTTTAATTATTATAAATTATATGCATGCTGCCAAATATGATATAACTCTATTTATCAATCCCATATTCATAAAACTCAACTTACATATATATATATATAAGGAAAAGTTGTAAATATGCACATCCATTGGTGCTTAAATACACTTAAATTTTTTCGATTCAATTGTAGAGATTTTAATTTAAAAGGTAAAAAAATCATTATACTTTGTGTACTTTACATTTAATGCATCATAAGTATCACATGTTTTTCATTTTATTACCTCAATCATTCATCTCAAATATCAAATGTTTAGATAATAAAATGGAATTAAGCATAAATAAGGTGTGCACTCTCTCTCTCTCTCTCTCTCTCTCTCTCTCTCTCTCTCTCTCTCTATATATATATATATATATATATATATATTATATATTTTTTTTTTTTTTTTTCACCACATAATCCAGTTTTATGGAAACAAACAATTCATATACCTGACCACATCTAATGTGGGAAAAAGGCTTGGTTATTGTTGTCTCTCTATCTATCTATCTATCTATCTATCTATCTATATATATATATATATATATATATATATATATATATATATATATATATATATACCATCAAGTTCAGTTCATTGAGTATATACCATTAGTTAAGGAATTCAATGAACGGTAAACTAGGACAGTGGCAGCAGGTGAGGTAGTACAAACGAGCGTGAAGAACATCAATTTAAAATTCGTGCTGCTGTGTAGAACTTGACGGTAACGGTGCAGCCTGCAGGAGCAATTAATAGGGTAGACATACATAGAAGGCCATCTAACATCGAACTTTTTAATGCGCGCGCGCGAGAGAGAGAGAGTTGGGGGGTATAAATAAAAGCAGGCATGTGTTGTATTAGTTTACAAGTTTCTGCGGGAACAATTAATGCGCGGTATAAATGATTTCGTGCGTTCCTTTACACCGAGTTTTAGCACAATTCTTACTGTCATGTAGGTGAGATAGTCACAACTTTTCCCTATTTTCAATATTATTTCATTGGTTCTTTGTTTATCATTAGATATTTTCTTTTCTATTTAGATCTACCCAAGATCGAGTTGAAGTTAGTGTTTTTTTCTTATGATACAATGGGAGGCCAAAGCCAGATGCACGCCCCAGGTATCGAACTCATGGCCTTAGACTTGTGAGTTGACCCATTATCTGGGTGAGCTATTGTTCGTTGTGCCAAGTTAGTATTATCTTTTCATTAACACTGGTATTCCATGATTTTGATGCTTTCAAATATCATAGACATACTAACTTGGTATATTCAATCATCATGTTACATCATCATCATCAACATCATTGTCTACAGTGTGTCAGCCATGTCCTTAGGTTCATCTTGACATGCACGATGCACGTGTGGTCATGTTCATCATGGCAGTCCTTGTCCCATATGCATGTGCCATGCAGATGCAAAAAGAGCTTGCACATGTGCATGCAAATTTAAGAATAGTTCATCTTCTTTAACTTCATTCAAGTTGGCTAGAGGGTGCCAAACGAGGACTTTTTTAAGAAGTTGCTCACAATCCTAATATTTTCGTTGAAGCTTGCTTCACTTATCATCACCATAGACAGAATCATGATTTTGTGGGAAAATTCAATAATTACAACAATCCAACACGCAAACAAGCGTTGCCTTTTATTTTGTTGGAAAAAAATAGGAGAAAACTGGGATGTGAAAGGTGAGATCTAGTGAATTCCAGCTCCATATTCCATACAGAGAAGCTACTGCCAAACTCGGGTCTGGATCCCGTTGGGTGCATTTATATTGAAACTTTACGGGTCTTGATTCAGAACTCAAGTCGAATCAGACTTAATTTTGTTAATCCATGTCCATTATATCAACCATATTTTGTTGGTCTGACCTGGATAAATAACCAACCTATTCTTGTGTCACCGAACAATGCCTGAACTCGCTTCGTGACAGATGATGTTCTGGTTAACCTCAAACCACTAACTAGGGTGTTGAAGGAACCACAGGGACTGAACTAAACCGCCAGAACCAAACCACTCTAGATGTCGATATTTGGTTCGGTTCTAATAGGAAAAAAGTTGGCGGTTTGGTTCATGGTTCCAGTATTAGAACCAAATCGAACCAATATATAAAGTTTATATGTTTATGTACATATGAATCTTGATAAGTTTATGAGTTTATATGTATGTGTGTGAAAGAGAGGGAGTGGGGAGGAGTTTTAGTTTTACTAAGTATATGAGTTTATATATATATATATATATATATATATATATATATATATATATATATATATGAAATTGGGACAGTAGATTAAATAATATGATGACATGATACTCGATATTTAGTTAAACCCTAAAATAAGTAGAACCATGGTCCATAACAGAACCAAACCGGGACCGTTGGTTTGGTTCAGTTTTTACCATGCCCTGAAAAACAAGAATCACAAATAGCGGTCTGTTTTGAGTTTGAGGCTAGCACCAAACCAATCCGTACCATGAACACCCTTGCCACTTACACCCAGCAGATAAAACCAGTTAAACTAGACATAGTAAACGGGTCAACTAGATTTTAGATCCATGCCCACACAAGAAGCTTGATGGGTCTTAAGAGCGAGAAACGTTGCAGTCTGATACCGAATAAAGGCCCGTCCTGCTGGCATATATGAAGGTGGGAACCGATCCAGGAAGGACGAGAAGAAAAGAATCGTTATTACCACGGACTGGATCTGGATCTCAATAAATCCTGCTCGTCCGTTTCATTAGTTGGACCTTGTGTACTCAATCCAACCGGATCCGATCTATGGTTCATCCAAGAGATGGGTAATGCGAGCCGACTTGCAACCGTGATATGTTGACCCTGAGTTGGCCTAGCTTGAACCGGACCGAACCAGGGCTTTTACCTAAGGGCTCTACGGCTTCAACATAGCTAGTCGGTTCCGAACTTCGGTATTTGGGCTCACTGATCCAACCCGTTTGCTGCCCCCAGTAAGTTGCCTCCCACAGTTTTGCATCGTACGGTTCGGATTATTCATTGAGGCATCACGTTCCTTTTCTATCCGTTGATTCCTTTTGTTTCCTTTGATGACATGATTCTATTCATCCTCTAATTTTGTTCGGGCAGCGAACCGAACAAAAGATTGTAGTCCGGTAATAAAGCATGATTGGATCATCAATACGATTTTGGCACAAGGAAGAGAATTCTAACATAACCACTCTTCATTCTTAATTAACTTTCTATAATGTATACAAATAAACATGTCGGTGCTCGAAACCGGAACTAAATCGGATCCTGGGCCATCCTGGTTGCGGTTTTACAAGAGTTGGTTCCGGTCTCGGCACTGGTTCGAAGTGAAACTGCAAAAAAATCAAAAGAAATGAAAAATCAGAAACAAATAAAACGAAACTTTAATCGACGGTTTGAACTGCTGGTTTTGTTGATTACTCTCACGAAAGGAGTAGTAATAAACTAGGAGCTTCCTGGTTTGGTTTCGGGTTTATGGCTAACTTTCTTAGACCCATTTAAATCCAAAGTCATTGTGTTATACATTACAAAATTTGTTTAATTCATTTAACTTATGTAAGAAAAGCAAAGTTTCGAGTTTGATAAAAGGACTTGGTCTTGTCAATCACATCATTGAAAACGTTAATGAAACGATGACCCAAAGTTAAAGAATCAATTCAAATAAATTGCATTTATTCGGATTCGAACATCGGATGGGTATACCTAAAAGCACTAAATCCAGATTCGATCTAATCAACTATATTAGTGGGATACCACATTGACATCCCTAAAACACCATCATTCTCTATGAAAGGAATATTTTGTAAAGTAACGTGATGAAGGATTGGCGAACTTTAAGGAAAACGATTCTTATCATTTAAGATTGTTAAAGACGTTCACTTTATTCGATTGCGCTTTGGCTCTTGTGCGCATTCTTTACTTAATAATTTGGAGTTGCTTGTCACGTTCAGACGCTGACTGAAGAATAAAGAGCTTTAGTAGTCAACCGGCTTGGTTGGCTGTTTCAAACCGTTAGTTAGTGTATTTTTATTTTAAATTTTTAAAATAATTTTATCGGTTTTCCGTAGTTTCATACTTAAACTAAAAAGAAAAGAAATAATAAAAAATAATCTAACTTATATTGAGTTAATTGCTAGTATGACACAAGATCGAGTTCTATACAAACAAAAAAACCATATTTTGTATTAATTAACCTCATCTAATATGAGAAAAAGCTTATTGAAATATGAATGTTAGAAATTGAATTATCCTTTGTATTAAGATATGATAACTTTCTAACCTTATCTATCATGATATGATTTGAATATAGTGTTGATTATTTGTTATATAATAAAGCAACATATATTTATAGAGTGGTGTTTTGGAGCCGAAGTCGATGATTTGGTTTGGCTCTATAAACTATAACGGTTCGGTTCGATTCGATTGTCTTAAAAATTGATAACCAACTATATTCATTTGTTTCAAGGTTAGAGGTTAGTATTGAATCAAGTGGGACATCCAGTGCAACAACAACAACTAAACCTTTTCCCATACTAGACGGGGTCGGCTATATTGATTCTTTGTTTCCACATCGCTCTATCATGTGTCATGTTAGCAGTTAACTTACAATAAGCTAAATCATTCCTTATTATTTCTTTTCAATACTTTATTATTGTCTTCTACCTCTTTTAATACTTTCAAAATCTAGTTTTTCATATGTTATTAAAGGTTCTTCTTTTAATCTTCTTTCCAAGCCGGACACCCGGTGCAATTAGAAAAAAAGTATAGGTAATTGAGTATATCAAAAGTTTTTATATACCATAGAAAAGTTGCACGTTGAAAAAAGAGAAAATCTTTTCAAAGTAAGAATTCTACAAGGGTTTTAACGGGTTGTTTGAATATCAAACTGCCCGTGTTTATATCGTTTTCTTTATACGAATAAGCTGAGCTCACTGCCAGCAGACAACTTCTGTGCAAACATGTTAATGAGTGGTACACCATCCTTTTACCAGTGAAACCAAGTCAAGAGAGAGATTTCTCAGCTCAATGACAGCCGAGCAACCTCTATGCAAAAATGCACATTAATGGCGCACCATCCTTTTTTTTAAGAGAGTGAGAGATTTCATAAATGAGTTCAGAATTTTGAATTGAAAAGAAAAATATATATACTTTTGTACTTCTCCTTGTTAATAAACTTTTTTTATTTTATTACTTCAATAGTTAATCTAAACATACTTTATACATTTATAACTAACTTGATAAAGTTGGACCTAGTTTGAGTGAGCTAGGTCGACCTAGACTTAACTCTAAATCAATATGAACCATATAGATAGAGAGAGAAAGACCTAGTGGTAAATGCTCATTGAACCTCAAATCTACTTAACCATGTCTATTGATTAATATAATCAATAATTGAAATGTTAATTAAAACTATTATTGTACTTTGCAATTGATGCATCACGTTATCTCAACCATCTATGTCAAAGATAAAAAAGGTGAGATGATAAAGTGGATTTTTGCATCGAAACGGTTTGCTACTATATAAGTTTTTGCCAATTGATTTTAACATTTTTTGTCATTTTTCTATTTAAATGAAAATGAAAACCAGAACCGAACGATAAGCGAAATTGACCAGGATTGGATTCGGTTCCACTTCATGGTTTAGAACAACCCGGATCTGGACATGCCAGGACCAGTTTTGGTGCTAGTGGGGAGGTCTGAGATGAACCGACCCAGATGAGTCGGTCCGAACGGGGAGGCGGTTTAGTGGCCAAGGCGGTAATAATAAAGGCTAGGCGCATAAGTTAATCGGCAAAGGGGAAGGAAGGGTTTCGAGAAAGAGGGAAAATTGGTAAGGGAAAGAAAGAGGGCGAGGTTTGTGTGGTCGGCTAGGCGTTAAAAGCCGCGTCTCGTTAGCGGGTTGGTCAGTAGGAGACATCGACGGAGAGAAGGAAGGGAAAGGAGGGGGAGAGAGGAGGAAAGGCAACGGGAAGGAGAGGCGGCCAGCTTGCTATTTCTTGGCGCGCATGATCCGGTGAATAATTAATCTGGTCTTCGCTGCTTGCTGTGCTGCTCCTTCTTCTTCGCTTCTTCCTTTCTTCTCGTTTCCTCTGTGATTTTCCCTGATTCACCCCCCAGCCCCTCTCTCTCCTCTGGAAGAGAAGGTTGACTTCGACGTTCTTCCTGTTGATTTTCAAAAGGTAGCCCCCCTTCTCTCTTGTGCACGTGCGTGTATTAGTTCATTTTGATCTGTTTTGCTTTAGATGCATCTTGTTTTGCTCGCTTCTCATCTCTGTGTTGAATAATCTGGCACTCCTTTTCAATTTGCGCGTCTTCTCTCTCTCTCTCTCTCTCTGTGTGTTAAAGAAGAATACCACGATATACGAACTAGCGGTTCGTCGTGTCCTCTGTGGTAGATTTGTCCATCTTGGACAGACCCAGAGTTTTTGAGCACGGACAGGTTATTCAAATTCTCTTTTTCTGTAATCGTTTCGAGATCTTTGTGCATATTTGACTTGGATGGGAAAATCGTATAAACCTGCTTTCTTTAAATCAGGATTTTGTGAGAAGGGCATGCAATTCTTCCTCTATTTCTTCGGAGTTGTTGGATGAAGAAGCACAAAAAATGTCCCCTTTTTCCTTTTTCTTGTTCCCGTTCGTTTTGAAATTAGAAGTTTTGCAGTTTCCTGGAACGGATGTAGTCTTTCATTGTGTTCTGTTTTTTGAAAAGACACTTGTCGCGTCGTTCTGAGGGTGTCGTTGTAGATCTTACCGTTACTTCCCTCCATTTTTACCGATCTTTGAAAGTTGAATCAAGTTTCACTTTTCTCTTTTAGAAATCAAACCGGACGTTATAAAGCAACCGTCTTCCGTTCTTGGGTTGTGGAAATATGACGGATAACTACTTGAGATCACTCCTGCAAAGGTTCGGCCTTCTTCCGAACCCTTACTATACAGCACCTTCTATTTGTGAAGAGAATATCATCTCTCTCTCTCTCTCTCTGCATGTTCACGTACATCTGCCGCCTGAATTCTTGCTGTAGATCTCGCGTCTTGCCTATTTGCTTCACGTATCAGAATTTCTCTGGTACATAGAGCGTCTCAAACTTGGCAGGTTCACACCTTTGGAACTCCTGTCCTTCTCTAGGAAACTTTTTCTTTGATTCTTTTTATCTTGATTTTTGGTCCTAAAGTATTACTTCGTGGTTCTATGAAAATCTTATTCCTCTGTTCGGTGTTTCTCAAATTGTGGAAGAAATGACGTTCAATTCAAGACGTTAACACAATCTGCAGTATTTTCAAATCCTGACCGTTGGTATGGAAAGTTTTACGTGCCGAAGGGGCTTTCCCAAACGTTTGTTTTGTGTTTCTCAAGTTATGGAAGAAATGACGTTCAATTCAAGACCTTAACGATCTCCAGTATTTTCAAATCCTCGGTATTACTATTGAAAAATTTATGTGCCAAAGGGCTATCCTAATCTTTGAAAGATCTACAGTCTCATTCACAGTACATTTGATTGAGTTTTATGCTGTGAAAGCTTTATATGTTCCAAGTAAGCCTTGTTGATCATGTTGGCCTTAGTTCTAAATCTTGGCAAGTCTTCTGTCACTTCTCTGATATTTGAATTGGTCAACCAGCTCGTAGTGCTCGAAGAACCGTATTAAATAAACCTATTCGACTCTTAAGAGTTTCCCTTCATGTAGCCTCTTCAGTTCTCTGTACTTTGTTCTTTTGTTTGCTTGCTGTGTGTGTCAATATGAGGGTGTAAAGTTCATCTTTATGTCTGAAAATGTTTGAGAGCAAGACTTCCTTCCTACCTGTAAGGACCACGGTCTTGAACCCTTTTATTTATTCTGCAGGGAAGGATCAAAATGGAGTGCTTCCCAAAGGAATATAGCGGCCTGCGTGAGATTGCCACTGCCAATGCACTTGAATGCATGTCGGACATGAGTTCTCGTGGAAGACGAAATAAAATCCCATGTGATCCCTGTACAGAGAAGATTATTCATCCAAAACCTCGCCGTGCTGCTCCTGTGTCACTTCCTTTTGTTGTTGATGATAGAGGCCGTTGTAAGTTGCAAAGACATCACTTCAGGTCGAGGTCAGTTCTTACTTGTATTTGTATATCAGATAAATGATGTGAACTTGCCTTAAATGAAATCTTGTCACTCGCTCAAAGCGAAGGAACAAAAGACTTTTCTTTTGTTTCTAACATCAGTTTTAACCTGCATTGCAGAAATACGACCGAGCAGAAAGACGATGCTTGCCTTGAGATACTTGATATAATCATGACCAAGGTGTGTGGTGTGTCTGTGTGCGTTAGCTTTGAGATACTTGGTATAACCATGAGGTGCATGCGTTCGTCCATGCTTGTGTGTTTGTTAGGACAAATGCTTACATATGGCTATAATTACAGGGTGCAACTGATGAGGAAGGTAGCAGTTTGCCAAGCTACTTCTGTGGATCACCCCCTGCACGAACAAGTAACCCTGTGGTTCATGATACACAGTTCACACGCCAGGCGTTGGTATATGAATCTCCATGTGAAAATTCTCTTGCGGTAAGGTCTTCCAGCAGAGTAGGAAGCCGCCCATCATGTGGTGCCTCATTTGGAGGGAAGCCAATGGTGAGGATTGAGGGCTTCGCTGCCAGCGACTCGAAGCCTAACTGCATCGTTCCGGCTTTCGCCTAACCGTATGCCTTCATGCTGCCTGGTGAACCCACCCACTCGACAAGCAGCAAGAATAAGGAGTGTTGCTATATGTAAATCTTCGGGTCATTGGATCACCGAGTGGCGTTACGCTTTCTTGTAGTTTACTCATGCCTATCCATCATTCGAGTCCGTATTGTACATAAAGTGATTTCTAGTTGAAATTTCAGGGTTTAGTTGCAATCTGTGCATGGTAGGTTTTGTGTCAGGATTTAATATTGTTAGACTGGACTCATTTCAGCATTTAGGGTGTACAGTGGATGGTCGGTCACCCAACATTGTGTAAAATTTTCTCGTAGCAATTTGAGATGGTTTCTGTTTTCAGTTCTGAATTTGGATATTTGTTGTTCTTGTTCCAAGTATGCACAGTTTGAGATGGGTCTTCGTGCCCACTTTTATTCGAGAAAGTGGAGGTCTTGTGCTGGAATCTGATTTCTTAGGATGGCTTGTGGTGCTTGTTCGTGAAACTCGTAACAAACTATGAATTTAGATGAACGGATCGCGAGCAGCCCATCTCGTTTACACCCTTAGACATACCTGACACGGCTCAGTTTCGGGTCATACACTGTCAGTGCCTTTGTGATCTGCGATGCAGTCTCATATCGAACGCTTGTTTATTTACCTATCTATTTATACACGTACTTAAATATAATGTATTATCCTTGAAGGCTTAAAATTTAATATTTTATAAAGATTTAGCATAATTATCTAGTGATTATGTTAAAATTTATTTAATTGTTTCTATAATAAAACTTGTAAATGGCACGTATCTGACAGTTACATTGCTGTGTGCGTGCTCTGGATCCACTGATCCACGTGTCAGGTTGGATCAGATTCAAGCCTTCAAATTTTTACCAGTTCGGGTTCGGGTCGGGTACAGATGAACTATCCTATCTACGTTGAAGCCTGATGATGCTATCCTTATGGCCTTCCTTCTGAAATTGATTAGCGGCCACAAGCGCTTCATCGCCTACCTTCATTCCTACACAGTGAGATCGTCATCCCGCACCGCGCGAACGCTGCCGCGGGAAATTTGAATTCCTACGATCTCGCTCGGGCGCTCCCCACGCTGAGCGCCCATGGCCGCCACACCGTCTTCTCCGTTCAATCCAGCTGACTTGCCGGGGGAGAAAATCCTACGTGTACGGCGGAATCCGAGTCTCTCCCTCTTGGAGATGTGCACCACCATGGAGGAGCTCCGCCAGATACACGCCCGCATGATCAAAACCGGCCTCCGGCGTGATGCATTACCGGCGAGCAGGGTCATCCTATTCACTGCAACCAGGGATGGTGGTAGTCTGGACTACGCGAGATCCGTGTTCTCCGAAGTACAACAACCCAACGTTTTTGTGTGGAACGCCATGCTGGGAGGGCTCGTTAAGCATGGATACCCTGAAGAAGCAGTGGGATTCTTTCTTAGATTGGTTGTCTCTGGTGAGGCGGGCGATCGGTACACGTACCCTCTTGCATTGAAGAGTTGTAGCGAGATCAGTGCAGCTGAAGAAGGGAGGCAAATACATTGTCGAGTGATTAAGATGGGCTTAAACCGGGATGCCTTCGTGCAGAATTCTTTGATGCACTTGTATGCGTCGGTTGGGAATATGGCTGTTGCGCGGCAAGTGTTCGATGCGAGCCCTGAGAAAAGCGTGAGCTCTTGGAATACCATGATAGCGGGTTACAGCGAATTGGGGGCGATAGAGACTGCGCGACAGTTGTTTGACGACATGCCTGAGAGAGACGTGGTGTCTTGGAATTCGATGCTTCATTTGTATATGAAAACAGGGGAATTTATGTTGGCGCGCCAAATGTTTGACGGGATGCCCCAAAGGAATGTTGTTTCATGGGCCTCCATGATATCAGGCTACGTGCAGTCTGCTCATTATAGAGAAGCGCTGCAGTTGTTTCGTGCGATGCAGGATGCAAAGGTGCAACCTAACAAGGTTGCTCTTGTAAGCGTGCTTCCGGCTGTAGCACATTTAGGAGCACTCAATCAGGGGAGATGGATCCATGGTTATGCTCGTAAACACAACATAAAATTGGATTCTGTATTCGGTTCTGCTCTAGCAGACATGTATTCGAGATGTGGGGACATAGAGGAAGCACTCCGGATATACGAGGGCATTCAAGAAACTACGACGATTACATGGAACGCCAAAATCACAGGACTAGCGATGCATGGATGTGGGAAGCAGGCGATTGAAGCCTTTATGTCCATGCAAAGGCTAGGGTTGCAACCAGATGAGAACACGTTTATCGGTGTTTTGAGTGCTTGCAGTCATTCAGGCCTGGTGGATGAAGGCCTTTTGCATTTTAACTTGATGGGTCAAGAATTCTGTGTGAAACCAAATGTTAAACATTATGGCTGCATGGTTGATCTGCTAGGCCGAGCGGGACGTTTCAATGAGGTGATAGAACTCATAAAGAGCATGCCAATGGAGGTTGACGCAGCTATATGGGGATCCTTGCTTGGTTCTTGTAGGCACCATGGAAATCTTGAACTTGGAGAATATGCAGCTAAGAAGTTGACTGAATTGGATCCTGGTAACAGTGCTGCTTATGTGGTTCTGTCGAACATGTACGTCAATTGTGGCCGTTTGAAGGACTCAGGTAAAGTGAGGAAGGAAATGATCAAAAGGAATGTAAGGAAGGATCCTGGTTGCAGTTCAGTTGAATTACATGGCGAGGTTCATGAGTTTATCGCGACGAGCAGCTCTAACCTCAAAAACAAGGATATCTCATTGATGCTGGAAGAAATGGATGAAAAATTCAAGATGGTTGGCCACAAAACGGAGATGAATGGCGATAAGGTGGCCAAAACTTCTTACCATAGCGAGAGACTGGCACTCGCTTTTAGCTTGCTAAACACCAAACCACAAACAACTGTGAGAATAGTGAAGAATATCAGGATATGTAGTGATTGTCATTCTCTGATGAAAAACATGTCTGAAATCTATGAGAGGGAAATTGTTGTGAGAGATCAGAGCCGTTTCCATCATTTCAAGAATGGATACTGTTCGTGCCTAGATTTCTGGTGATGGTGATGTATCATACATTCCAGGCTACTAAAGTTTTGTTGCAGTCTTCAGTTAATGGTGCTTCTGCAATTGCATAACCTGAATGGTAGAGGGGGAACGCCTGGTTGCTCGAGGTAAGGCGTCTCATGGTTCAATGTGTAACAGAGTAACAGGGATCCTGATCTTCAATGACATTTACTGCAGGAGCTCACCTACAGGATTTGCATTGTGTTCTGATGCCAGCTTTGATCTAAGATTCATCCTTGAAAAAGTGGGAAATAAATAATTGGAATTTGAAGAAATAACCAAAATTAATATGAATCTCCTATGTCTCATCGTCACTGATGGAGGTTTTTTTATTTTAGCTGAACCATTGTATTTTAGATAAAAACCAATCACATTACAGACTACTAAATCAAGAACAGATAAGCTTTGTTACTAAGCAAATTCAATCCTAGTTACATGTTGGACATGAGTCTTCTTGAGATGATTTTTATTTCACGACTACTCTATTTATCTAAGAAAGCCAGATTTCGATTTTGGGTGCAAATAGAAACCCCAAATGCAAATGCAAATTTTAGTGGTGCCATTGTCGGGTCCACGGCCCAGTCTCGGCCAGGCTTGTCAATGTCATTTATTAGACAAGTTAGCGGTTGAGGTTGATAATGTCGTGGTGCTACCGGTGCAAGCCTAGGTTTCTCGATGGCTCCTTCATAGGGAACCAAGTAGACTCACATCGAGCTGGCCATGACATGCTTGCTTGGCCAAACCTAGCGCGTTTTATGGTTCTCTGCCGGACCTGTATTCGATTGCTCAGCTACACCACCAGTATCGAACTCGGGCCTCCTTGATCACTAAGAGACATTTTCTCAAGGTTGTTCAAAGTATCGCGAGAAGTTTGAACGAGATTAACGTCATTGTTTCCCGCGTTAGTTTCATATTGGCAAATATAGAGAATATAGAAGGGTGTTCACGTAAAATATGCAACTTCAAAAGTCACCCCCTGCTGGTCTGTGGATAGTGTGCTTCTGCGCCTTTAAATATCTCCCGTTTCCTCGCAAACCGGAGGGAAGACGCGAGAACCCCAACGGCAGCACCGACCTTCATCCCGGATGGCGGCAAATATTCAATCGTCGATTGTTGCAGTACCTTTCAGTTCTCTGTGAACGAACATGGCTTGCCTCGGCACGACTCTCGTCCCGCTCTCTCTAACGAGGTATGATTCTTCGTCTTCGCTCTCCTTCGGGCGCGGCTTCACCTTTTCTTTCAGTGTTGCTCTCGCCGGAAAGCTCTGGTTTCGGTTCCCTAGAAGGATTATACGTTCGCGGATCAGGGCCGTTGTAGCACAGGGAACTCCGGTGGCTCGCGTCGCTGAACGCCGGGAGAAAACGGAGCCTGAGCTGGATGAGATCTCGATTTTGCACGAGAAGATACGGCGGGGGAATGCCGGAAAACGTCGTGGTTCTCGTACTGACCCGATGGGTTCGGCGGAAGCAGAGAAGTACATTGAGATGGTGAAGATGCAGCAGCAGCGGGGTTTACGCAAACTGAAAGGGGAGAAGGACGGATCCGCAGATGCTTTCAGCTACAAGGTCGACCCGTATACTCTCCGTCCTGGTGATTACGTAGTTCATAAGAAGGTAGGGATCGGGCGCTTCGTAGGTACCAGGTTCGATGCTCGGAAGGATTCAACGGAGCCGATCGAGTACGTCTTCATTGAGTACGCGGACGGGATGGCCAAGCTTCCTGTGAAGCAGGCCTCGCGGATGCTCTACCGATATAATCTGTGAGTTGTTTCTTAACTGCATAGTACAATGGTTGCTTTTATCTTTGCGTGACGGAAACGTAGAAACTGACATCGTGTTTGAATTTTAAAAGTTATTCACCATCTGTTGATTGTCATGAAAGAACGGATGCTATTCTGTCATTTGGAACTAATGCGGATGCAAGATAGAAGAATTCAATAATCTTTTAGCTCAGTTTGCCATGCCAGAGATGTGTGGGAGTCTCTCTTCCAATAGGAGAACCGACTTATTATTCGTCTTCTGCGGTCAGTTGTTGAACTTTTTTCTAATTTAAAGAACATTAAGACGCTTGTTTTTGTTGAGCAGCCCCAACGAGACAAAGAAACCACGGTCATTAAGCAAATTAAAAGACACTAGTGCCTGGGAGAAAAGAAGGATAAAAGGAAGGCTTGCTGTTCAAAAGATGGTTGTTGATTTGATGGAGCTGTATCTGCACAGGCTCAAGCAAAAAAGACCGCCCTATCCTAAAATTCCTGCGATGGATGGATTTGCTGCTCAATTTCCATATAAGCCTACTCCAGATCAAGAACAGGTACGGTACATGAAAAGATTCTGAAAGTCTGATTAAATCACTGGATATATCCCACTTCCTTATCCAAAAAAGACCCTCAACTAGGCACTTTCCTGCTGAGAACAGCCTACCTTGTCTGTCCATCATAGGAAATTCATTGTCAAAGTTAAAAAGATTTTAACATGGATTCTGTAGTGCAGAGTGCTAGTTCGGGCATATTTTCAAGGTCATCATTCATGCTTACATTTTCTTATGCCTGTTGTGCAATTCGTCTGCTCTTAGATCCAGGACAGTGATATGTGCATGCCATGTGGACAATGCCATTTTGATATGCTTTAAGTCCAGTTTCTGCTGCTACTCTAAATTATACTTGTCTTATTGTACATGATTTTTTTGTTTCAGGCCTTCATTGATGTTTATAAGGACTTGACAGAGAGGGAAACACCAATGGACAGATTGATTTGTGGAGATGTTGGGTTTGGCAAAACTGAAGTTGCCCTTAGGGCCATCTTTTGTGTAGTTTCAGTGGGAAAGCAAGCTATGGTTCTTGCACCAACAATCGTACTGGCCAAGCAACACTTCGAAGTTATTTCTGAACGCTTTTCT
Organism: Brasenia schreberi; assembly: GCA_036023115.1. Lineage (NCBI taxonomy): Eukaryota > Viridiplantae > Streptophyta > Magnoliopsida > Nymphaeales > Cabombaceae > Brasenia > Brasenia schreberi. The sequence continues at coordinate 21,304,504 of JAYKKT010000079.1, read as the reverse complement.
CAATACCCTCACATTAAGGTTGGACTCCTAAGCAGATTTCAGGTATAATAATGTTCTCCTAACTTATTTGGCGTATGTGGGTAGGCTTTGGTGTTATTCTTCCAAATATCCCTTTTTTACATTTCTCCCCCATTACATCTTTTTATTGATGGTCCAAAATCTAAAACTTATGGAAATACAGTGTGTCCTTTGAACAAATCATCTTTTTTTTGTATACAATCTCATCGTTCATGACACGATTAGGCAACACATCCTGAAGTGTGGACTGCAAAATTGTTATGCATGCATATAGATAACATGAAAGCATATACACATCAGAAGCTGTGGAGCTCTCCTGGTGACTTGGGGAATTTGAATTTAATACTGCAGTGTAATTAAATCCTAGACTTGGTGGAGTTTGAGGTGTTTAGGAAGTTCTTTAAACATTTCTTTTCCATGCTTTAAAGTGTACATTTTTATGTTGATCTACTTTAGCCTATCTTGTCATGCCATGCAGACAAAAACCGAAAAAGAGGAATATCATGCAATGATCAAACAAGGGCTGTTGGACATCATTGTTGGAACTCATGCACTTCTTGGAAGTCGTGTTGTTTATAACAACCTGGGCCTTCTTGTTGTTGATGAGGAACAGGTATATTTGCATAAATCGTTAATGTCAATATCTCATGCATGGGTACGCTTCTTGAGCCAGAAAAAGGTTCAATCCACGAGGACACGAAATTGGATTTGATTCTATTTCTTAAAGGCTCGAAGTTGAGGTGGGTAATAGGGTATAGTCTATTATATACTTGGGGTTCTGCAATTGTCCCTCATAAAATACATTCTGTAAAAGTTTTTTGACATTCACAAGGTTAAGATAGTTTTTGTGATGCTGAGGTGATCTAGATGCCTTTCCATGTCTTAGATACATGGTGTTACAGTCCTGATGCATGCCTATCTGCATTTGTGAGGTTCTCACACGTCTTCCCTGAAGTCTACTAAGATTGTTTTGCACTTATCTGCTATGTCCATGACACTTTAACAGTAATATCTTTGCTGAGAAGCCTGATGGTTTAAAGTTTTTATGCATCGGTTGTTCTTTTGCTTAATATTACATCCTTGAACTTGTCAATTTATGTCAAAAGTAACTGCTAACGTTCATCAGTTAACTCTTGATTGACTTCATTTTCTTCTGTGTATTGACATTATAGAGATTCGGTGTGAAACAAAAAGAGAGAATTGCTTCATTCAAGACTTCCATAGATGTTCTCACTCTTTCTGCAACACCCATACCACGAACACTTTACTTGGCATTGACAGGCTTTCGTGATGCAAGGTACTGTCTCGTGGTTATTGATTCTATACTAGCTTATGTGCGACAATATTCCAGAATGTGCTCTCTTTACCAAGTTAACTTCTTGTCTGATGATTTTCATGAGTTGAAACAAAGTGTAAAAGTTTGTATAAGTATTTAATACGTGCCTGGTGCAAAGTGTAACTATAGGTAATTGAAAACTCAGTGGAGCTACTTTACCATCATTTAGTGGAAAAAGGAAGATTTGGTGACTGTGTGACAGAGGTGCGGGATATGGTGGTGTAGGAAAAGCTAATTTCTTAATATATTGTCTTATATAATCAATAAAATTGCACAAACTAGAATAAAGCTCTGTTGTCATAGGTTATTCACTATTAAAGTAATAGTTGGTTGGTATTTGGTAAAATATAACAAATAATAATAAAAAATGATAAAAAATTAGCTAGCAATACCTAGCTATGTCCAATATCGTATCCATGTCAGTGTTGAGGTTGCAGCTGTGTCCTATGGGATACTTCACCTCTATGAAGTGTCGTTGTGACATGTTTTCATATTATGCATGTTTGACAAAACTTGCTTAGTTGTGGTGTAAAATTTCTGGAATAGAAAAAGGTTTAAGTTTCTAATAGGATGTGACATCAGAAGACTCACAATCAACTAAAACTGAAGATGGCATGTTGGGCATGAGTGAATGACTAGGAGACAAATTTGAGGAAAGGGGAGAATAATCGGACCGATGGGTTTTACTTCTCTTGGCATAATCACTTGCTCGTGCTGCAATGTCCAGTGGTGGATCTGCATTGAGCCGAGGTGGGGCATTTGCCCCATCTGAAATCCTAAAATTGAAAAGAAAAACCGTAGCTTACATCTGACACTGTGAGCTTGAGAGATACTTCACCCACCCTAAACTGCTCTGTGGTCTATTTGCCCCACCACAGAAATTTCTAGATCTGCCACTGGCAGTGTCAGTTTCCTGTTTGTCATGCAGCACCTGCATTTTATAGAATATGAACCTTCTTTTAATTTGGGGAATAAAAAATATCTCCCACCCAAGAAGTACTTCAACGTATTCAGGCTAGTTCTGTAGGCTAGATGAAAGCACACAAGTTTTGGTTCATTCTCCGTACCAAAAGTACGTGAAGAGTTTTCTTCTTGCTTTGTTGCTCCAACCTCATCAATGTTCAGAGTAGTGTTGTTGCCAGCTTAGACTTCAGGTACATGCGCCACAGTGCCAATACTCCAATAACACTTGCTTGGGTTCAAGTTAGTTCTCCAATATGTCCCTTAAAGTGGAAATCTAGACTTCAAATGTGTAACTAGTGTAAATAGGTATATTTTTCCTTAACATTCCCCAGAAGTCCTTGGGCAATATAGCAAGACCTTTGCTGAAACCAAATTCGTCCAATATGTCTGTATTTGGGGTTGGCTTGACCTGAGTGAATAGTTCAGCATTTCATCTCATATTCAAAAGACTCAAGATCAGATTGGATCAGATATCTGATACATTCATGGGCCCTTCACATTGCAATATTTTATCTGAGGAAGGCTAACAGACCCAATCCATCAAATTCTTGTCCTTGGAAACCAAATTGGATCATGTTCAACGATGTTATATATTTAATTAATAAACCTCTGTCTGTCTGTCTCTCCCCCCTCTCTCTCTTTCCATGGTTATTGGTATATATTTACACAATCCCTGTAGAACTTGTTTGCATGTTTTAATACTCTTTCCTCATTTAATGAAGGGAATGAAATAGTAGCAAAATGTAAAAGTCAATATCATCATATAATATGATGGAATAATATAGTATAACCATATCATGCATTACAGTGTGATGCATCAATAAATGGGAGAAAAAATCCCAGGTACTGAGATCATATTGCTAGGTATATATGATCTTAATGTATCATACTATATGATGCAACAAATTGTTTTAACATTTGACTGTCATGTTGTGGAAATCGGAAAGGATATCTTTGATATAAATTTCTAATTCAAGTACATGAATGCTTTAAATAGATCATTCTTTACTGTCTTGTATAAATGCACTCTGCTGTTTTTCCCATTACATATCATGTTTGCAACTTCACAACAACTTTGATATAAATTTCTAACTCAAGTACATGAATGCTCTAAATAGATCCTTCTTTACTGTCTTGTATAAGTGCACTCTGCTGTTTTTCCCATTACATATCATGTTTGCAACTTCACAACAACTTGTTCTCATTCTTGGCTCAAAGAATTTTTTATTCACCTTTCAGCTTAATTGCGACCCCTCCTCCAGAAAGAGTTCCTATAAAAACTCATCTATCGCCATTCAGTGAGGAAAAGGTTCTTTCAGCAATTGAGTTTGAGGTTACTCGTGGTGGTCAAGTTTTCTATGTTCTGCCACGAATTAAAGGTAACTGACTGGCACCTGTTAGGAGAAGCAAAAACTTGTTCTTTCCATTTAACAAGGGCATTGTTTCTTGTTTCTCGGAACTTGGGCTACACTTGTATTTTACTTAAGGTTTCCTGCCTGATCAATTTTCTTTTTTAAGTTTTGCAGACCTTTCTCTATTAATTGCCAAAACACTTCATTTGATTGTTAAATGTTAAACAATTGCATCCCCATACTACAGGACTTGAGGAGATGGTCGATTTTCTTAACCAATCATTTCCAGATGTTTCAATAGCAATTGCTCATGGAAAGGTAGTTTCTTTATTCATTTTAATATACCATATTGGTTTTGCTGCTAGAATTTAATGTGATTAAGTTTCAATTTTATTTTCTTTTGTGTTTGAAAATAATAGAATTTGATGAACTTAGATGTGCATTTCTATTAAATGTGTTGGTTTAAATGCTCTATATGTGAGGGTGAGCAACTGGATGGATTAGTTCTATATGGGATGACATTTGGGTCCCTTAAGTAGACGAGTCTCCATTCTAGAGAGAGAGACGTTCTTCTTTACAAATTGGTGCAAATGAACATGCAGCTTGCTGCATAAGTTCCATATGACCTGACATTTGGGTCCTTTAAGTAAACAAGCTCCATTCTAGGGTGAGACATTATTTTTTCTATTAGTGCAAATGAATGCATGCTGGGCCAGTGGTGCATAATATCGGCTTGTTTTCCAGGGCAAGTAGTTTTTGCGTACTAAAGTTGGAAATGACTCTCTAGTAAGTTTAGCTTTTCAAAGTGATGCTTTGTTCCTCTGATTCCAGTGGAAAGTCTTCGAAGTAACAAGTGTGTGAGAAATATTCAGCAGGTAAAAAGAGGTAGATGGCAATAGCGAGGCAGCTATCATTGTGTCGTTTGTGCTGGATATGTTTCTCTCCTAACTGCTTTTGTGGTTAGCTTTAGTCTATCACTTTGCATGTAACTGCGTCCCCTTGCTTTTCTTGCTTAAGTCATAATCATGCTTGATTTTAGTTATGAATGTCCTTATCTGAATGACATTTCTTCATGAACATATATTTTCTTTCTTCAGCCAGTCATTTCTTTTGCAGCAAAACTCTAAGCAACTCGAGGACACGATGGAGAAGTTTGCTCTTGGAGAGACAAAGATACTTGTTTGCACGAATATTGTTGAAAGTGGTCTCGACATCCAAAATGCCAACACTATCATCATTCAAGATGTTCACAAGTTTGGACTTGCACAACTGTATCAGGTGTAGTTTTCTCAAGCCTTGTTAAGAAGGCTGTTGATTCTACTATATTGGTATCCGTTGAGGTTCTTTCTTATTAGAAGCTCTTTCACACTCTTTCAAAATTGGAGAAAATTCTGACAGAATCAAAGACTTCGTGGGAGATGTAGACCACTTCTCATTTTCCTTTGAACAAATTACAAAACTGTGGATGCACTGTCATTATATGGAGAAGATTGAAATGGATCCACATCTGTCTCTTTTCCTGGTACCTTCTAAGTGATAATGGTATATGAGTGAGCTTAACCTCACCCAACATACATGTGCCATTCTCCTTTTAGGCTTTGTTGAAGGACATTATGTCAAGCACTTGGAGGTCAATTGAAAGCTGTACAACGGATTCTTGTTGTCTCTTGTTTATTCGTCTTAAATATTTGTGTGTCCTTATGCAAATATTCCTACATTTTTCAAACGCTTACCTGTGTTTATCTGGTGATAGCTTCGTGGACGAGTTGGAAGGGCAGACAAAGAAGCATTTGCATACTTGTTTTATCCTGATAAAGCATCACTAACTGATCAAGCATTGGTACGTTCTCAACTTTTTCCCTATCATGCCTTATCTCACTTTTCTTACAGTTTTTTTATCTTATATCTTTCCCCATGATCTTCCATGCCATATATTTAATTTTTTTCTGTGTGTGATCTGTTACACTTTATTGATTCAGTAATCTACAAGTCATAGATTTGTTTGGTTGGAGGTAATCTCTCCACCATAGACTCCATAGTGGGCTCCTCTGCACCTCCTTGGCTGCTGCCGATTACAAGTACATCTTAACCCTAACTAATACTACTACTTATACTATCTTATAACTTGAATAACTAATTTACCCTTACTTAGTTACACAATTACACTAACAATCAGACACAGAAGAACCCAATACTGGACCCGATAACCCTTCTTAACACTCCCCCTTAAGTTGAGTAAAAGATGTTCATTACACCCAACTTGCTTAGAGTTTTCACGAGGTTGCAACTATTGACTGCTTTAGTAAGAAAATCTGCTGATTTAACATGGACCAACCTGAATTCTTGATTTGCTACTTTTTTTCCTTATAAAGTGGCAACCAATCTCGATATGTTTGGTCCTCTCATGGTACATAGGGTTTGATGCTATTTGTATAGTTGTACTGCTGTCACAAAATAAAGATATAGGATATAGCACATCCATTCCCAACTCGTGACACTAACCACATCTCTTCACACATTACTTGAGCTAGAGCTTCAACGCTCGATCGGGCAACAACCGACTTTATTTTACTCTTCCACGAAACAAGATTACCTCGAAGTAATGTAATGTATCCAATAGTAGATCTCCTATCATCTAGAGATCCAACCCATTCTCCATTTGAATATAGTTCAATGTTAATATTTTCAGAGTTAGAATATAAGAGACCCAAACCATGAGTATATTTCAGATACCTCAAAATTTGATAAACTGCATCCATATGTGATTTTGTTGGTGCATGCATAAATCTACTAATCATACCAACTGCATAAGTAATATTTAGATGAGTAATAGTAAGGTAAATAAACTTCCCAACCAGTTTTTGATACTTTCCTACATCTCCATACTTTGTGCCATCATCAAAGTGCAATTTATGATTTACTCCTATAATAGTGTTACACTTCTTGCAATCGGTCATATTAGTGTCCTTCAGTAAATCCATAGTATATTTTTTTGGGGTTAAAAATACTCCTTTATTAGAGTATAACACTTCAATTTCCAAGAAATAGTGTAATATGTCCAAATCTTTTAAGTCAAATAAATGATGTAGCTTACTCTTGGGTCTTGTTATTTCTTTAAGATCATCCCTTCTGATAATAATATCATCCATATATACTATGAGAATAGCCAATTTATTTTTCTTTTTAATAAACAAGGTACGATCACTTACACTTCTATGATATCTCAGCCTGTTCATGCCTTCATTGAATTTTTTAAACCAAACTCTAGGAGATTGTTCAAGACTATAGATGACATTGTTTAATTTAGATACCTTCTCTTTTTATTCCTTGGTGTCAAATCCTAGGGATATTAAAATATAAACTTCCTCATTAAGAGTGCCTTACAGAAACATATTTTTATCATCCAAATGTTTGAGTGTTCAATCCTTGTGAGCTGCAAGACTCAGAATAACCTTGATAGAAGTGAGTTTGGCCATTGGATCAAATATTTCGTTATAATTGATTCCATATGATTGTTTGTAACCCTTAGCAACAAGTCATGCTTTATATCTCTTAAGATTCTCGTCTGCCTTATACTTGACTATATACCCATTTGCATCCCACTGTTGTCCTACTTGGAGGTAGATCAACAATACTCCAAGTATTGTTCTTGATTAGGGCATCTAGTTCAATATGCATCACCTCTTTTCACTAGGGACTTCTAATAACTTCTTCAACACTCGTAGGTACTAGATTAATCTCAGTATTCATAATAAAGTTTTGATAACTTCTATAAGTGTAATAATAGTCAACTATGAATATGGTTTTAGGGAAGGTTGAGGATCTGAATTCGAAGGTAGATCTTTGGTCTTGGTTTCTTCAACTTTGTCTTGATATATCATTACATTCCTCGGTCCTTATTTGTACACCAAGATTTCTTTTGGAGCAGTTTTCATATCCTCTTTATCATTGGGTTTTATTCTACCTCTATAGGGCTTATTGGAAGAACACTCGTAGGTTTATTCATAGACTTCACAGGATTCACAGGCTCCCCATTAGAAGAATAGTAGGGAGTAGACTAAAAGAAGGTTACATATAGGGAGACATGTTTTCCTATGAATTGTATCATAGCATTTGTATCCTTTTTGTGGTTGGAGTATCCTAGGAATATACACTTGATAGCTCTGGGGTCGAGTTTATCCCTGCCAGGTTGGTGGTTATGGACATAACATGTACAACCAAAGATGAGGGTGACATGGAATAATTTTGTCTCATATGTAAGAATTTTTCAAGGACTCTCGCAATGGAGTACTGAACTTTGCATTCTATTGATCAAGTAGACTGAAGTTAAGACTGCCTCACTCTAATAAGATTTAGGTACATTGCACCCAATAAGAAGTGTGCGAGTTACTTCCATTGTGTTTTTTCGTTCAACAACTCCATTTTGCTGAGGAGTATTTCGACAAAGTAGTTTGATGAAGAATTCCATGTGAACGCATATAGTCCTATAATTAACTAGCAAGATACCCCATTATTGGAATGAAGATTTTTGACAAAGGAATTAAATTGAGTTAAGATAAACTTGTGGACAATTAGAAAAATAGCTGAAACTTCAACTTTGGATTTCATTAAATATACTATTGAAAATCGGGTACAATCGTCTACGGACACAAAATACTTTTGATCACTAAGAAAGTTAACTGGACTGGGACCCCAAACATATGAATGAATCAATTAAAAAGATACTTACTAGACTCACTACTAGGATACATAACCCTTTGATGTTTTGTCTTTTGATAGACATCACATTCTAGAGGTACATTATTTGACTCATGAAGAAAGCTAGGAATTACATGGCTGATTTTAGACACAAGAAAATATCCCAAACGCTCATGTCATAGTCTAGTCTATGCTCTATTGGTTGTCATAGCAGAAGTAGTACTCGAAGAACCTCTGGTTGCATAGTGATCCAGTATATATAGTTTCCTTCACAAATTACCATGAGCAAAGACTTTTCCCATCTTCCAACCCTAAAAAACACAATCAGAGAGTGAGAGAATGTGACTGAGCAATTAAGAAATTTTGTTAATGAACTGACATATAACAAATTTATAGGAAAGCTCAGAACATGAAATACACAGGACAAGTTGGCCAATTTAGTTTGCACACTTCCGTTTCCTATCATATACGTTTGGGATCCATCTGCCGGTTTAATTGACTCCTTGTGTTGGAGAAGTCGGTACTCTAGGAAGTATGTTCCGTCTCCTATCATATGATCTGTTGCCCCTGAATCTACTACCCATACTTGGGATTGAGAGGAGGAATAGGATTTACCCTTTGGCCATCGTAGCTTGAGATGTTGATGCTTGATCATTGATTCTTGTATCTAGGCCTTCTCCTCATGGATAGTGTCTGTACTTCTGGAGGGATTTTATGATACATGTGAATAATTCCCTTTATTTTTCATAAAATGAAGTTTGCCTATTAGATCCCAGCATTGATCTTTAGTATGCCGAAACTTACCACTATGGATACACTTCAACTTATCTTTTTTTCATAAGAGAGTCGTCCATGGCCTCTGGCTCTAGAGTTGTGTCCCCCTCTCTCATGTGAATGCTGAAATTCAGTTTTTCCCAATCAGGCATTCTGATACTATTCTCTTTTTCTAGTCCTTTTCTATCTTCTTCTCTAAGAAGTATAGAATACACTGTTGCGAGAGATGATAGTTCTTCTCGTATGAGAATGTTGACTTTCACTACTTCATACTCAAAATTAACACTCAAGAGTAAATCAAACACTTCCTTTTTTTAGCCTTTGGAGCAAGCTTAACATTTGATAGTTGTATAGTACTGGAACCTATGTTGCATGGATACGAGTATGGTATCGGTACCCAGTACGGGGTACACAATTTTTAAAAAAACTAAGGTACGGTACACAATTATTAAAAAACATAATAAAAAATTAATTTACATAAATATATATACATAATTATATATAAAGCATTCTATATTTTAAAGAGCACGTGCTTGACAAATAAATATCAAAGTCATGGAGGTAACTAAAGAATAATAACTGCTAAAATGCATAAAAAAACTCATCATGATTCAAAAATATACAAAAAAGAACCTTTGATTAAGCTTGCTTTTGATATCATATTGGTTTTAAGTGTTGATACATCTGTATCGCATATCGTATTGATACAAAGGTATCGAAGACTGAGAACCCAACTGCTTCTATAAAGACCAGTGGCTTATATATATATATATATATATATATATATATATATATATATATATATATAGAGAGAGAGAGAGAGAGAGAGAGAGAGAGAGAGAGAGAGAGAGAGAGAGAGAGAGATCATGAAAAGCCATGCTTGTGGCTTTGTTGCAGATTATCATCTGCCATTGCGGTTGCATACCGCATACGTACCACGACACATACTCAATTTCAGATCTCTTACTATGTTGGAGATCGTAGCGCTGATGGATGCACTCTGTCAATCACTCCATTGTCGTTCTTAGAAATTCACGTATACATATGCTTTTTAAGCATGAAGTGGCATGCCTGTGGCTTTGGTGAAGTTCATCATCTGCCATTGCGGTTGCATACCGCATACGTACCATGACACATACTCAGTTTCAGATCTCTTACGTTGTTGGAGATCGTAGCACTGATGGACACACTCTCTCAATCACTCCATTGTCATTCTTAGAAATTCACGTATATATGCTTTTTAAGCATGAAGCGGCTGGAACAACTCAAACAAGAACCACAACTTAACTTGGTGAAACACACGTATTGGTACGTACCACATGTACTGATACGCGTACCCGTATTGGGTACATACCGGATATGGGTACGTCAACCAAATTTATGTACCCGTGCAACATAGACTGTAACTCATCCCAAAGGCCATGAAGATATGCATAGTAGTTGCTAACTATTCTACCACCTTGTCTATATTTTCTAATTTTCTCTAATATTTCATATTCCTTAACCACATTTTTCTGTTTGGAATATGCATCGGATACTGCTCATCATATTTCACATGTGGACTCAAGATACATGAAAGTTCTTCCGATTGAGGGAGACTCTAATAGCCACAAAGAAACCAAAGCATTTTCTTTTCTCCATTTTGGATAATTTGGATCAACTTTTGCTAGACAAGGAAGCTGCCCAGTGAGATAAGGTCATCCCCCGTTGTTAGGAAGGTCTAGTTCAACGCATCTAGACCATTCCAAATAATTCCTGCTATCTAACTTGATATTTGTTATTTGGAATGTATTTATTTTCTCTCCTTATTGAACATCAAAAACTGCAAATGGAACATCAATCGATTTACCTTTATTTGCCCTTCTAATTCCTTAGTACACATGGAACTAACCTTGGCTGCTGATGAGACCCAAGCAAAGTTTCCTTCTGCTCAGAATTTCCTGATGCAGCAAAAATGTCCGTGCAAATTTCCTGCAACAACGTTACTGATCCTTACGTGCGATTTCTGTCAAATCGTTCTTGTTGTCACTCTAAAAATTGCAGATTTTGTTGCCAGTAGGCTCTAATACCATGTTACACTTTTTTGATTCAGTAATCTACACTTACTTAGTTACACTAACAATCAGACACACAGAGATCCAATACTGGACCTGATAGTCCTTCTTAACATGATCTTCTCTCCACATGCGTGTTTGTGTGTCTATCTGTCAGATCTTTTACCAAGTTATGATTGAACTTCAGGAGAGACTTGCAGCTCTTGAAGAATGCCATGATCTTGGACAAGGTTTTCATCTTGCAGAAAGAGACATGGGAATCAGAGGGTTTGGGAATATATTCGGTGAACAGCAGACTGGGGATGTTGGAAATGTGGGCATAGATCTCTTTTTTGAGATGCTTTTCGAGAGCTTGTCCAAGGTATTTGTCAGACTGCAATTGTTTGGTAGCATTTCTATTCCCACATCATCATCATCATCCGCTGTTTATATTTATGTTAGCAGGGATAATTACTCTGTGCTCTATGGCATGGTTAATAATAGTGTGGTATCTGCGTCATTTATACTGGTCATGACATTTACACTATAATTGATGGTTAGGCACATCTGAGTTCTAATGAAAATACAAGTTTATTTTCCCGACTCCTGCTGTTGTTTGATGTGCGTACAATAAGGTGAAGTTCAGTAAGAATCCCAGAGCTGCTTGTATCCTTGCTTTTGTTGCCAAAAGTCATCCGGTAACCCAGGCTGAAGTTTCTGGGACCCATTTAATTTTTCTTTGAGAACTTCTGCCTGTTAACCAAAGTCTGGGAGTTTAACAATAATTACTTATTTTAAAGTGAGTATAACAGTTGGAATACCACAAAATTTTCGTTTTCTTGTGGTAAGCTTGGCTCTTTTATGCTTTATTGAACGCTTTGATGGTTTCTTTTGTACCTTACATGCTTTATAACTGACATTTTTTGATGCGTAAGACCCAATGCCTTCAAAACTATAAGCAAGCCTTTTCCATACTAGGTAGTAGGTTTAGCTACATGGACCTTCCATTTTGATCTGTCTTCGGTCATACTAGCATTTAACTACAAAATTTGTGAATGTTCTCTTCTTCTGTAAATCTCGCAAAACAACGTTCTTTAGTTTGACTATGTCTAATTTATACATATTATTTATGTTGCAAATTAAACTATCTCTGATAATACTGTTGTTGCGTATTAGGTTGACGAGCATCGAATTGTTCCAGTTCCTTATAAAACTGTCCAGGTAGTTATCATACTCTTAGTGGGCATTAATAACAGGGAAAATTGCTTATAATAAACCGAGTTTAAATTGGAGATTTTGTTTGCTTCATGCCAGCTAGAGGTAGACATAACGCCCCATCTTTCATCAGAATATATTAATCGTCTAGAGAATCCTATGGAGGTAATCAAGGGAGCTGACAGAGCTGCTGAAGAGGATATTTGGATTCTGATGCAATTCACCGAGCAACTACGCCGCCAATATGGAAAGGAGCCTTGCTCAATGGAGGTATGCATTTGCTTTTCAGCACTTGCAAATTAATTTAGCAGTTCATGAACGATTGTGCTTCTTATTTTTCAACAGATATTCTTGAAAAAGCTTTACGTGAGAAGGATGGCTGCAGACCTTGGTATCAGTAAGATTTATACATTTGGAAAGATGGTTGGGATGAGAACAAACATGACTAGAAGAGTTTTCAAGCTTATAGTAGAATCTATGCCCACAGATGTTTTCAAAGACTCGCTGACATTTGAAAATAACCAAATAAAGGTATGCTTTCAGGCTATTGTTTCCTATTTTTGCTTCTGTTTCAAGGATGCTCGTTCTGCTAAAATATAAAGGGCTGCACATGCTCCTTTATGCATTTGAAATATCCATCTTGTTGTTAAAGGTGATTTGAACTGATCAGAGTTGAAGCGTTAGACTATGTCAGCTAAGGTTTCTGTGCCTCAGATCCCATTGGACCTGTCCCATTGGGAAAAGATAATAGAGATGCATCATTTTTGTTCATAATGCTTTGGACTCTCACGAGGCAAAGTTTTTCCCAGGTTAATGACTAAAAATTGATAGAATTTATCATCTATTGATGTAAAACATCGTATTTTGGACAATGGATTAGTAGCGGCCAGATTTGCATGTGCGCTTTGACAAGTTCGCGGTTTGGATTTGTAATTACATATTGAATTATAATGTGACGATTTAACCTTTGCAGGCAGAATTGCTTATTGAGTTACCAGGCGAACAGCTTCTGAACTGGATCTTTCAATGTTTGGCGGAGTTTTATGATTCCATGCCAGCCCTCATAAAATATTGATTACTCTTTCTTTGAGAAACCCAAATTCTTTTACTTGGCTGATTTCCAATCTGCCAAGTTAATATGATTCTTTTGCGAAAGCCCAAGTTGGAGGATTACAATAATTTTCTTGGGAATGGCATTCTAGTGGAGAGCTTTGTACCCTATATTATTATATCTATCCTATGAAATATTGGGTCTTCTCAAGGAGTCGTCTCCTTGTGCTCCGGAATGCCCAGTCTGCTAAATCCTGGTGCTATGTAAAACAAGATTTGCTCGTGAGTGCTGAGTTATCAGATCCTATCATGAAGATGGAAATCGGGGTGTTCTTCACTTCTATCATAAGGTATGCATGCGCAATTCAAAATCTTTTGAAGCCTTTTACTTGCTTTCATCTGTGAATATATTAGATATCGGGGATCTGCCTACATCTAGCACTTTATATACCATGAATGAAACACACAGATACATTACATATGCTGCACCCAGAAGTTGGATCCAGAAATGTAGTTCAGGCTTCAATTGCAGTTCTTTGGATCAACAGTGGAGGTGAAGAATTTGGTGATCATCACGAATCATGCTGTTGAATTCGCGATTTGGGGGCCTGCAGTGAATTCGGGTGATCTCTGTGACTTGTGGGGAGGATTCCCTCCAAGAGGTGCTCCTGCACTAATCAACTTGAAAAGATTCCAGTCCCGAAGGTGGAAGCTGTAAATGATATTTTAATAAAGATTTTGAGGTACTCCCTTGATCTGTAAAGTTAATTGTTTGATGTTTCTCTACGGTGTACAGACCTTCGGATCTCGTCGTATTCTCTGGTATATTATTTACTTTTAATGTGCAACAATTACTTGAAACGTGTGCTTGGCCTAACACTTGAATGGACTTGCTTTTGAAGGCGTTATTTGGTTTGGGTTCTCTCCACTCTTCATCAGATCCAAACGTCATTGATAATGAGTATAACCTTGTCAACCAACATAGATCCACTCAAAATGACGTGAAAGTTTTGTCGTGTTTTGGGTTGATCTGTTGCTCGGAACAAACATAATCCGTAAGATGGAATTTCCACCCTCAACCCAAGCTTGGTTTTGAATGGGCATATGAGATGTTGGGCTCAATGGAAAAAGAAATGCTGAATGCTACCTTTTGTGGGAATGAGGATACGGGACTTGATTTGGATCTTCAAACAGAAAAATGTCGGTGCAAATCGAGTTCGACTCTGAAAGGAAAAGACCTGAAGGCTGATTCTTTGTTACCTCTCTTAACTCCAACTTAAAATTGGAACCAGATGTATCTGCCCATCAAGCTGAGACTCGGGTTCAGTTTCAGTTCCGTTGTCTAACAGTCTGTTACTTCTTACCTTCCTCTTTACTGAGGTATGTCACTCGGAGCAACCTGGAAAGCTAACCTGGGAGTAAGAGGTGCATGTACCTATGTCAGTCAGACACTTCAAATTTGTATCCGTGTCGTGTCTCTTTTGCATTTTCTTTTAGAAGAACGGCCTGCAACTCGGAAGATTTGTAATGTATATCTCTAGTTTATATATTTCCTTATGAAGGCAGCTTTGATTTAAGAAAAAAACTAGTCATGGGAACCGACCTTAGAACCACCGTGTAACCAGAACCGACTCTGATTATGGTTCATTATTTTTGGAAACGGGCTTGAAATCGAAATAAAACCGACTGTTTTAAACCGTTTTTTATTAAAAAAAAATTTAACATCAAATATCACATGTTGAGCGGTGGCTCAATAGTAGGATGCTTTCAAGGGTTTTGAAATTAGAATTGAAGCTACTTTGAAACTGGTGTTGATTCCAGTTTACTCGGAATCCGACATGTTTAAAAACATGTAAATATATAAATAAGTAATAAAATGCGAGCACTCCGCATGGTTGCACTTTCGAGTCGTTGTTCGTATCTGTGACGTGTCAAAGGCAAAGAATTTGCTCCAACTGTTAGCCGGGTACAGCCCGACCGGACTCGTCCCCTTGGGCTTTGATAACAGGCTACGCGCGTTGTTGAAAGAGCGGGAAAACTGAATAGAGGCGACGCCCACCTTCTCGTTTCCACCCGGTTCTCATTTGGAAACAAACTCTTACTGTATCCGGCGAATGAACGATCCTCCGTCCCTCTCCGGCGAATTGGCCGGGAATGTTTCCACTTGGGGGGTAGATCCACAGAGCCATGGTCCTTCATCCATCTCCGAGGAATTCGACGAAAGCGGTTTTCCATGGTGCTTTGATCCGCCGGGCGGCGGGAATGGAGACGACGGAAGAGACGTCGGAAGTTGTGCCGACCGGGAAGGCGACGACGAGAGATTTGCGGAGTCGTTTTACCGGAGCGGCACGGATTGCTCCTCCTTGTTGCAGGAGGGCCCCGATCCATCGATTAGAACGAAGAATTCATCCCAGGTGAGGCTTGTTCAGGCTGATCTCTTCAAGATGTGGGGTTTCAGTAAGCGTCCCGTCGACTCGAAGGCTGCTGGATCGTCTACAAAACAACCTGTTGGTTCGGATTTCGGGGATTCGCATAAGAATCGGAAGTTGCGTCACGTAGGTGAAGGTAATGTGAGCTCCAAAGGCGATACGAAGCGAGAATGCCCCTTTTACAAGAGAATTGCCGGTAAGGCACCGAATTCACGATTTCTCGAGGATCGCTTGGATGATTTGTTCATCCGTATTCGTGTTAATTAGGAATACATTTTTCACACAGGAACACTTTTCACAGTTGACGCGTTTCGATACGGTAGTATTGAAGGATGTGCAGGATATTTTCTTAAGTCACTTTCACCACGATCATCTATTGTTCCCCAATCACTGCCCATCTTGTAAAAATGTGCCTTGGAGTTGATTCAATGTAAGTCATATGCTTTATTGATATTCATCCCCTTCTGCCTTGGAGTTCTTTGAAATTCTTGTTTCTTTCTTTCTTTTGATATCTGATGTTTGAAATGCGTTCTTACAGGTTCCTCTGTCCATTAGAAATGGAGATTGAGTACAGAATTGAAGGGGTCACAGTCACAATGTTGGAGGCTAATCATTGTCCTGGTGCAGCTATGATTCATTTTCGCCTTGTAGATGGCTGGTGCTGTCTTCATACTGGTGATTTTAGAGCTTGCAGGAAAATGCAGCATTGTCCGCTTCTGCTAAGCCAGCCTGTTAGTGTACTTTACCTAGATACAACATATTGCAATCCAAAATATAGGTAAAAAGCTGAACCATGAAGCACAATATATATAAGGCCTTATACACTTGTTTCTGTGATCGATCACCACGCAATATTTCTTGCTTCAGATTTTCATCCAAGGAAGAGGTCCTACGTTACGCAGTGCAGATTGCTAAAAGTAGTCTTGCAAAGCAGTCAAAGACGCTTGTCATTGTTGGAGCATACAGCATCGGAAAGGAGGATGTTTAAGATGCAATTGCCGAGGCCTTGAATGTACGTTGCCAGCTTTTCATGTTTTGTTGTTATCGTCTGATACCTAATTTACGTGGAATGTATGATTGTAGACATAAACCAGTGAGCAATGGTATTCATGAACATTTTCAGAGTCATGGATACATATGCATAACCCATATCTTGATCAATGTTTCTAGAGCACAACCCTAGATCTAGTTTGAGATATTCCTTTTCTGATTGCATAATATTTTGATGCGGAATTCTATGTCAAGAACTCCAAAAAATGTGATGGTACATTCATATTCCCCAAGAAAAAGCAAACAATGTTTTCGTACCTTTAGAGATGCAGGGATATCTAATGTTTTTCCATTTTCACCCTCTGCCAATCGTTGACCTGGTTGAGTGAAATAAATAGTCGGCATGAAGGACACCAACCCCATCTTCTAGATGCTTGCACCAATTCAAATGCCTGCGCTCTGTTATCAGCCCACAGATTATGCCATAGTACATAAGATTTAATTGCAATCCACCAGCAGGAGTTTCACGATGGGTATTGACATTCTTTTAGGATAATATGTAGGCGAACCACTGTTGAGAATGAAAATACATGAAAGAAAACGCAACCTAAATAATATACAAGGTCTGGATCCGTTTCAGATGTTTATCTTCCCAAGGCACTATTACCAGTGTGTCTTGCCAACCTAAAAGCGGATACCATTCCATGAATCTCTTAACTGCATCATCGTTGGATGCTTTCTGCCGGTTTTCTTGTTTTATCTTGTCTTCACCCGAGTTTAGATCCTTCTTTTCAGTTTCATGCACATCACCTGCTAAGATAAAAAGAACGAGGCAGTCTTGCTGCCTTGTTTATTCTTGTTTGATGTTTGCCCATGTGTTCAACTAATTTGGCCACCTTGGCAACAGATAAAATCTTACTCTCTTGCGTGCCCCAGAACTGATAGGCTATTATTTGGCATATGAAGTTTACACAACAAACAATTTGCCTACCACAAACAATTGCTCTGAACCTATAAGATTGGGCGACATCTCTTGCGTACTTCATCAAAAACGTGGTGCTCGTTGCAATCACACTGCACATTGACTTTCTTCTTATTATGGCTTTATACTTGGAGTCGCACACTCACATGTTTGTGCCTGTACTTTATGAACAATGGTCATGAAAGAAGCTTCACAACTATTTGTTTGGTTGATGAAACTCCAAATATATGCAAGTGCTTCGAGGAGGAGGGTTCTTCAATCATTTGGTTGGAAGCAATTGTCCAGGAGGCTTAGTTCCAATGGTCAGAGTGAACCAGTTCATGTGATTCCTATCTCTATGTTGAACTTTGAGGTATGCCATATCTATTCCTTCTCATTTCTTCTACGGGGTCAAACATTAGAGTGGTTGCATTTTCTATTGCAGAACTTGAAGCAATATATGGATGGCTATAGGCAATTTGTATCAATTGTGCATTTAGGCCCACAGGTAAGTCTCACCCAGTTATGCTCATTGTTACTGACTGTTTGACCTAGAAAGTTTTCTTGGATGAGGTGAAGCTCAATTTTTGTGAAATTCAGATGAGGCCGCTCATATACATTTTCAGAATTGGACCACCTCTATAGATCTTTTCTTATTTTGTCAAATTTCCTCACCTCGCCTATGAGTCTAACTGCCACTGATCTCAACTTTGGGATGTTTGTAAGAAAAGTGATTTTTCATCATGCATCAACTTTTTATAAGTCTTTGTGACTTCTACTTTATTTGCTTTATTTTCATTAGGCTGGACTTACTCTGAGAAAATTGGTTATCTGTTGGATTTAATTAAGCCGAAGAGGCAAGGCCAGATTGCAATATATGGTAAAGTTTCATTAAACCTTTGGATGCTTTTTGGAATATTTTCTTTTTGGTAATTCCCGGAAAAGTTATGTAAGGGATCTCACTCATGTTCTCGTTAATATAATGATTTACTAGAAGGTTGTAGGAAAACTAAGAAAGTACATAGTGTTGCATGGTCACTCGATCCTTGCAACTGGATCTAATTCCTCTAAATACTTGCAAAATAATCCCTTCTTTTGTTTGTTGTGGCTTCTTTAGCTATTGTATGCACGCAGATGACAGAAAAAGAAAAGCACATCCCAATTCTTGTGCCAAATGTTTGTTTGAGGATCATTGCTTGGTGCACTGTATAAGGTGCTCAAGCTGCCAGTAATTTGCCGTGTTTGAGTAGCAAAGGAAATAAGTTTAGGACTACCTCAACTCTCTCTGCTTTCTCCTTGCCATCATACTAAAACATAGTATGCCGAGTATGACCCCCTCCTGCGCTTTGTTGTATTCGCATGGTATGCTTGTAAAATGAGAGATACATTCCATCATAGAAGTTCTGTGTGAAGATTCTGGATGAGGTTTTCTTTGTAGCACGTGTGAGAATGGTTCCTTTCAAAAACATAGGAAGCATGAGACACAACAACAGAAAATTTGGTACCAGAGTGGGTTCACTTTTGGCTGATATTGTGGTGGACGCTGAAGATGGTTGTCATGAACCGATCTCGTTGGAAAGTAAAATCACGAACCACACTTTTGTCGATGGAAGTGGTTGTTATATGTAGTGAATGTTTGGCATCTATTGTCAATCTCTATTTGGTTTTGAAGAACCCTCAAGTTTCAATTTGGCTGCTTTTATGGGAAGCCTTTGTCAACAATATGTCAGTATGCATGTAGTAAATGCTCCAAGTATGAAAACATTTTCTTTCCCCGAATTACTACCAATTATTTTTTGGGATTGCTTTGAAAAATCTTCCCTTTTTCTTCTTCATTCATGTATTCTGCGCATAATTGCCTGTCAGACCTCGTGCATAAATGAGTTCATGTTATCCTGTGCCAAGTTGTTATATCTGGAATTTACTATTGAGATCTTCTGAACCTTGTGTTATTAATCAGCAGGCATTCCGTATAACGAGCATTCCAGTTATTTGGAACTCAAGGAATTTGTTCAGGTTGGCTTAAATGTTTTTTAGATATTTGAATATATTGCTGCTAGGTGTGGCCATTAGAGGCTCATGTTCATTGATTTCCAGTTTCTGCGGCCAGAAAAGATCATACCAACTGTGAATGTCGGGCATACTGCTACTCGCGAGAAGATGCAGTCTGAGTTTAGGGATTGGATGAATCGACGAACTATCATAACTTGAGGCTGAAGATGGTTGTCCTCATCTTTCTTTTCCTTCTCCGCTGTAAAGTTGAGAAGCTATTGGTTATGTGCGCTTTCATATGCTGAGCTGTTTGGACTTGGACCAACATAGCTCAATCATATGGGTCCACTCCCCCAACCTACCTCTGGTTTGACAGAAGATCCGCATAGCTCGTTGGTATACATTACATGTGACTCTTTCCAAAGTAAAAGTCTAAATCCAAATTTAATTGGATTCAATCTCTTAGTAAATCTGATTATTCTGGATTGGATTTGAGGTAAATTTGGTATTAAGATCGTCTAGTGGTCTTACTATTTATCTTTTTCTACTTTATGTTGGGGCAAATTGAGCCATTGTGCGTGGAATCCTTCAGAAACTCTGTTGTATCAGATTTGTAAAGCAGCAAGGCTAGCTTATCTTTGCGTCCAAACCAAGCTCGAGGGGATCCATATTTGCTTCTGTGTACATTGAGGAAATGCCGTAGAACCTTCAACAAGAATAAAGGGCCTCATTTCCTTCTTTTTTTTCCCAAAAAATAATTTCTTTCTTGGGTAAGGTGGATTTGGGCACTGCTAAGTAAGCAGCGGCCTTGGATTTTGAGATAAGACCATCGGCGGGGTCCATGTTCCGATGGTGGACCTATTGGGTTCTGAAGCTGGTTTTGAACATGTGAATTATCAGGTCAGAGGATCCAATGATGAAGCAGCTGCCTTTCTGAAGTTCTCTTACTGCATTGAACGTAAGGAAGGCAGATTCTAAGGTTCGAATTGGAATGAAAATGTGGGCAATCTGAATCTGCCTGATCTGATTGACTCAGATCAACAGTTACCATCAGCATTTATTATCGTGCCAGACTTGGTGCCTGATGCAGTGCCTTCCTTCTCTTACCCGCCTGTGGAAGCCCACCAGTCATCACCAGAACCACACTTGGTTGCGTCTCTGTTCACCAGGCGCTGCCAGCACCTTCTATGAGGTCCTATTTTCCTAGGCTGGCCTATTTGTGCGGGAACTCACCATCAGCACCACCTTCTGCTCCATGTATGCACGAATCTACTGTACTTGAAAGCATCCAGGTGCAATCAGCACCATCAACGCGTTCCCATATGACCCACTTGTGCTGATTCTGGTCAGTCGTTGTCAGTAATGCTTCCTGTTTTAGAGTGCAGCCACCACCGCTAAAGCTGGCATATCGCCATTGAATTCCACCGCCACCCCTACCACCTTTCTGCCCACCAGCATTACCCTAGTTCCATCCTCCAAGGTGGCCCAGTTCTCCTATCAGGCCAGGCCATTTCAACCACAATCATCCTCGACATTGAATTTCGGCACATTGTGGTTCAACAGGCACTTTAATTTCGGTTCGCTCGACATGAACAAAGCTTTACAATATGGTTGTCTTGATTGATTAACGGGTTGATTGTTAATCAGACATAATACTCTTTCTTCGTGGTTGGATCTGATGGGAATATTTGAAGATATCATTTGGATGATATCCTTAACCTTTGTACATGCTAGCTTTAAGCAACACCCAGAAACCTTCAATCACATCCCTTCAAGGGTGTCAAATTGTCAACGGGTTGGGTTTGATCCCAAGCAAACACATAAGAAACCCATTAGGTTAAGGATTAATTGGTAATAAAAGAATTAAAGTTGTTATCCAGTAACCAAATTAAGAGACGTGACCAGTGATGGCAGTTTATAAAGGTGAGAATATAATTGGAGTGCCTTCAACGGAAATATGTATTCGAAGCCACCGGAAATACTTATAATTTTTCCGACGGTTTTACATAGCCGGATTTGAGACTCAAAACCGTCGAAAAAAATTACTCAACCATCGTCGGCGACCGACGATGGTAATAGCTTGATGAGCTTCTTTTCCCTATTCGACAATCAGAAAGCATCTTTTATGGTTGGGATGTAGTCCTATCGTTGACTCCCTGCTGCATATAAAATGTACTTTTTATGGTGGTTTCTTATATTATCAACTACTGAGGACTAGGTATACCTAACTTCACACTGCAGTAACGATTAGTTGGTGGCGAGTCTGACTTTTACATGGCAAAATATCAGCAACTCGTCAATCCACAATTGAGCCGAAACACAGACAACTCATACAATTTACTTAAGCCGAACATGGTTTTATTAATAGGGCAGAACTGAATTCGGTAGAAGTATTCCAAGTCTAGATGCCAAGCCATCAGTACACACACACACACACACACACACTTTTTGAGACTCACAGAGATCGAACCTGCTCTTCAACATGCATGGCCGAGGTACCCACCTCATGGAAGTAGCACAGCAAGCGAATCTGGCAAATTAAGTCGGAGGATCCATTCTTTCTCAAGATGCCAAGAGGAAAAAAGCAGAAAGGAAAAGGAAATGAAGAGACCCATTTGTTGGGCAACAAAATGATGCGAAAGAAAAGCGTTAAAGACTGCAAAACTCGCACTTTTTCTTCTGATCAACTTAGTTAAACTAAATTATTAAATAAAATTAAGATAATTGATTACTTGCAATAAAACACTTCTATGCATAGATTAGTTATGTCCATAACTCTGGATCCTTCCATAGGTCGGCAAACTCACAACACAAAATAAGAAAAGCGAGCAATTAAGATAAATCTAGCATCCTTTTTCCAGAAACACACAATAAAAAGGTCCGCAATTTACATCAATCCATAACTCTGGATCCTTCCATAGCATCAGCATGAAAATTCCATCTCCAACGTGGTGAAACAAATGAAGAGCATCTTACCGGATCTCTCATGAATTAGACTTCTCGCGTATTGGAATCGTGAGAAAAGGATAAAGAGAAAAGCAAATCAATGCTTCAAGCATCGGCAAACACTTCAAAAGCCTTATATATATATAACTCCGTGCGTGTTATACAACTGTGTGAAGATAAGTAAATCGGGAAAAATCAAGTGCATGCAGAAACTTAAGAATGTGATCAATGTAACCGAAAAGGACACAAAAGGACGAAGGGCATCATAAGTACAAGAAGAGAGAAAACCCAAGAACAGAACACAAAACCATCTCCAAATAAAACCAGAGAGGTTTTGATGATTATCGATCAATCATCTTAATATTATGCATATAATGCTGGTCATATACGGCACAAAGCAAAGAAACGAGGACGAGATCAGCATCCCCTAGCGAGCATCTCCTGGAACTCCATCTCTTGATATTGCAGCAGCGCCGTGCGCCCCTGCGACCTTAGTTGCTCGTAGAACCTAGCTATGAATTCCTCCGCCTTCTCGTCTACCTGGTCTCCACCATCTCCTCCTCCGTCGTTCTCGTCGTCCTCTGACGGATAATAGCTCGAGATCACAATCGGAAGCGGCGACAGAGCTGGACTGATCTTTTCGCCTTCGCTGAAATCCATGGAATCGTGGAGGGATTTTTCCGGCGAGAATTCGATCCTCGGCATGATGAGAAAGGCGTCGGGATCATCGTGCTCCTTTACGTTGATGCAGGGAATTGAGGGTAAACGGAGCTTCCTTCTTTTACGTGCGTGAAAAAAAACAGGATCAGGGCTGTTTGTGCAGGAGAATTCGTAATCCCGTGGAGCGTAGCCACGCACAGAAGGTCTTTGGTGAAAGACGAGGCCACGAAGGGATCTTCCGTTTAACTTCCCTCTCTTCATAGCAAGATTCAGATCTATGACAAGTCTGCTCTTTGATATGATGCCTTTCCTCATCATCAAGAAGGCGACGCGAAGGAACTTCCAGAGGCGCTTGGCTCTCGTTGGTGCAGATTGTATCTCCACCTTCATTTTCTATGTACCTGTTATTGGTGTTGGAGATTGTAGATCCGTTCTGCGAGGTGTGACACCTCGCAGAGAGGAAGACGAGTCTTTGATGAAGAAGCTTGCTGTATTTATAGAGAGAGAGGGTGGGCCACTGCACCGCCCTTTACAGGAACCTTCTTTCAGGGAGAAAAGTGCCCAGCAACGGCTCCTCGATTCGTGGTTTTAAATTGAAACCGCATGCTCATAAGTGGTGCAAGATGCCGCACATAGGAGAAACAGAGGTCAGTGATCATCGTGAAACTTATTATCCTTTTCTTTAAGGAATGATCAACATTTATCTATACCAAACTGCAATTACATAATTAAAAGAAACAGAAATGAACATGTTTTGAAAACATCAGTTTCTACAAATTTCTTTTAAAGAGAAAGGAAACGTCACTATAAATGTACCGAGTTAATAATTATTGACAGTTCATAATTCATGTTATCTTAGGAAAGAACTTATAAACGGTGGTTATCACGATACAAAGCGTCAAGTTAAATGATTTAGTACAAGTTGCAATATTCCTCCCCCTCCCCCCTCTCTCTCTCTCTCTCTATATATATATATATATATTGGCACAATGAGAAGGACAAAGTTATATGCATGCCCCAGGTATCGAACTCATGACCTTTACCTACTGAGTGACTCCCGACCCAGGTGAGCTATTGCTTGAACATATCTGTTTGAGAAATCTCTCTCCTTGATCTCTCTCTCACATGTCGTACAGCTTACACATGATTTAAAATTTGAAAGATACTGGTTTCCTAACGGCTATGATCACCGTGCATTATTTTAGATGAAACATTTAGCTTTAGGTTGCTTTTTCCTCGAGAGACAGAGAGAGAGAGAGAGAGAGAAAAAGAATACTTTTATTGAATGCTACACAAACTGACGGATTGCCCCTCGTTGGGGTCACTCATAATTCTGTAGTGGAAACCGGCGATACTTTTGCACTCGGATACCAGGCACTGAAAACAAGACACTCCCGCGGTCCTGTGGTAAAGAAATTAAACCTTCCAATCAAAAGTGTTGGAAAGAAACAATCAAAAATTATCTAATTTATTGTCAGTAACTGTGACAACTGTGACACATGACAGTATTTTGTGAAAACAAAGAATTCATGTAGGTGATCCGTCTAATATAAGAAAAGGCTTAGTAATTGTTGTTTTTGAATTCAAACTTATAAATTAGATGGTTGATGTGTTTTTATACGTTAACGCGTAATATTATTATAATATATCATTATATATATGTGTGTGAAAAAACTCAGAGATTGTGATCCCTTCCGTGAGGATTTAAACATCTTGTGATGAAGTAGTTGGGTTGCTCCGGCGTGGGTGAGCAAGGGCCACGTGCTTCCTTTTCCAGTTAAACAGAAATATGACAGCCTTTTCTCCTAAGGAATAAAGCTGGTTCCGGAAACAAAGGGATGGCCCTTGAGACGCGTTTTGGTTGGTAGCATGGCCCACCCACCCGCAAATGAAGATCCACGGAAAAAGATGCCACATCGTCTATATAACAAAAAACCGTCCTCGAGAAGAAAACGTGGACTCTTAAAATGAAACGGCTGCTTGTCGGTCGAGAGGCGATTTCTTGGGAGGAAGGGCTCGAGGTCGATGGTTGTTTGTATTAAAGTGTTAATCCTCGTGATTCACCAATCAACCCACCTACCTTACATTTTTAATGGTTGATATGCACAAAATACGGCAATGACGTTCGGTTATTTAGCATTATGCTCTTTGCGATTAGGGATGTTCATGAGTTGAGTCTGGATCAAATGTTCATGAGTCGAGGCTGGATCAAAGTTTCCGTTTTTATTTATGTTTTAAAATCTTGTTCTCGTCTTCATTTCCATCCTCGTGACGGGAACTAAAAACATCTCTATCTCCATTCCCCTGTTTCTACGAGGACTCATCGGAGAAAATAAAGATACCCAAAAATAAGTTGAAGTTGATTGATAATCTAAATTAGAACATATTATTACCAATGAAACGTGAGGAATGACAATGTATTCATGAATTCAAAAAAGTAGTACTTTTTTCTATTTTCTCTTATAATTAGTTTTATTTGTAGATGAACCTAACTTTGCATAAGCAATTAGAAGGGCTCGGGATCGAGTTCGCAGAACGGGGACCTCCTATCCCCATCTCTGGCTGGATTTCCGTCATAAATTTTTTTGCTCTCGCCATCCCCTATGTACTCCCCAAATCTGCCCCATTTGAAACGGGTCTATGCAGAAAACCGAAGATCTCCTCCTATGAACATCTCTGTTTGTGATGCTTGGTTATGTGTCCAACTCATGAGTAAATTCTGTGCATAAGCTACATCTCATACATACATACATATTTATATGGGTCACTATTATTATATATATATACATACATATCTATATCTATATATTATATAAAGAGAGAGGGGGAGAGTGTGGTTTATACTCAATAACGAGCCAACAGGCCCTGTTTATGACTTGTGTCTACATTGTTGAATGTTCGGAAGCTCGTATCATTCCAGCTTAGACCGGCATGACCTACTAGCAAGGTGAACACTCCATGAGCTTGCATTTTCTTCCTGTTTTTTTAATTTTACGAGCTTGCAATTTAACTTCGCACCTTGTGCTCACACTCCTCCCACACTGGCCTCCCTATTGGTTGTTAAAAGTTAAAATTTCAACCTGTCTTGTTAGATCCTCATATTGAGTTAGAACAAGCTGAGACATGAAGCGAAAGTAATGTTTAATTATGAACAGCTCGTCTTATCAAGCCAGCGTACTTGTATGCCATTTTTTTTTGGTTGAGCACAAGTCAGGTCGGTGTCGAAAGTTTACTCAATCCAACCCACAAGAATAGTTGCAATTCTCTTGCAGTGTGAGAACATCGTGTCCTTGCAGTTCTTATTACAACTTATAGAACACAATAGTAATTCTCTCTCTCTCTCTCTCTCTCTCTCTCTCTCTCTCTCTCTTGAGTATAGTGGAGAGGCCGAAGCCAGATGCACACCCGTAGCGTTGAACTCATGACCTTCAACTTCTGATTGACCTCCTAGCTAGGTGAACTATTGTTCATTGTGTTGATTTTCTGTTTGCAACGTCATCTCTTGATCAGGTATATGTGGGCGTGCATGCACACATAGTGATGCAACCAAACCTTCAATGCTACAATATTGCGATGTATAAATAGTGTAATACCTGGGGTGAACGGGATCCAGCTTCAGACCTGCTCAAGCTAGAGGAACAACAATCCCCCAATTTGAGTGTTGTTGGAAATAGATGGCTCTTGCCATAAGTAGGAAGCTTGCCATTTTCATGGCATTTTTCATCAGATTTAAGGGTCACTAAGGATCAATAGCAACCCATCTAGTTACTCCATGGATTTAGCAATAAAGAGAGAAGATGAACAAGGATTCACATCATGAAAATCGGTCAAAATCCAGTGAGTTAGATCCATTTTCAGATTTTTATTTTTTTAATCTTTGTGAAAAAGATAGTTGTCGATCGATATTTTGAGCTCAGGTGATGCATTGAGATAAAACAAAGAGTTTTAGAATTGGTGGGTCTAGGTAAGTCGTGATCGTGAAATGGTTTCAATTCGTTGAATTTTGGTAGGGAGAAGCTCAACAAACTCTTGAAATAGCTCAAGACAACCTGAGAAAAAGCAAGAGACAAGTAATTGAAGTGAATTTAGCTTTCAGATGAGCTAGGGCGTGAGTAAAAGATATAAATGCTAACAAGTAGAGATTATCCATGGTAATCCATAAGAATAAAAAAAGTAATTTTATACATCATATTTCATCCCATACAATCTAGTGGAATACATAAAAAAGGCAACGAACAAGAGTAGTGAGCGAGATGGAAATAAAATAAGAGAAAGATACAAAATCAATAATAGAAAAGAGGGTAGAAAACTCTAATACCTAATACTACTTCCATTTGGGTTTTCCGTCCAAAACACTATTGTCGGTAGCCATTTTTCGGTCTGAGGGGAAGAGGGGAGGCAGGCAGATGGTGGGGGATCACCGTTGGCCCTCATTGATGCCGAGAAATGGCGAAATCGTCGCTGAAATCCATGGTTGTCCAAACGTATCCCCTTCCATGTCATGTCGTGTCGGACATACTGTGACGTATATGGATCACTACATCTGACCCGTGTCGTATCCATATCACTAAGTATCATTGTGTGGTATTATAGAGGTACTACGTCCAATTTTGAGTTTTGTTTTTTATCAGAAATGGGTTCTAGGTTCTATTTGGTTTCATAAATAGGTTACGTTTAGGTTGAGTTGAAACATGTTCTAAGCCAAAAACAAAACTTGTTTAAGCAATTTTAAGTTTGCGTCAAGTTTCGTATTGACCCATAAGCACAAAATATCTACAATGTTTTCGAGTTTAGATCAAAAATGGATCTAGGTGACAGTTTGGATCGAAGACCACTTATTTGGATCCAAATTGGGTTTTGGGATCATTTCATGATCTTTAGGATCCGATTTATTGCATTATACTTGTAGTTAAATAAATTTTTTATTATTATTAATATTATTTATAATTATTTAGAGATTAAAATTATAAGATTTGGTAGTGATAAGAACGGCCCAATGGTTTTGGAATGGGATTTTGGTATTCCTTCAAGTAGGGGGTTATACATTCTTTAATAGAACCATGCTAGAAGTTTTTTTTAAAATTTTAGATAGATTTAAATGTGCATGATTGTCAAATATTTTATTGATGGTTCTTAAGTGATGGTTAAAATTATGGATTATTTGATATATTTTTGAGGTAAAATTGCTTATTGCTTAGTTGATAAAGAGAATATTTTGATATGCATATGTTGCATGAAAATGATATTTGAATATTGTGTGTATACAAATTTGGATATATATGGATCCAGATGTGAACTTGTGAATGTGATTAATTATAATTGGTTTTCAAACACAATGATGTGTGAATAATAAGTCGTATTGTGTAGGGTCTCTCGAGACTTATAGGTTCCTTAGTGTTTCAACTTGAGGTGAATATAGAGTATGTTTTTGGACACTCTACCACAAGAGTCTTTGACCGTCGTGGACAAGGTAGACCAATGTTGTGTAAGGAATGGCTTGACGACTCCTCTAGCCTTGTTGCAAACACAATTTGACTATAATTATAGTAAGTGATCAATGTGTGAGTGAGTGTGTATGAATTTGAAATCATGAATTGGAATGTAAATATGATTTGTTATGAAATGATTGTGATACATGCATGCTTTTGAATTTGAATTCTGTTAAAGAGCATATAACATTCCTATTGAGTTATGAGTCGGAGCTCATCCTATTATTTTATAGTTTATCCTGAAACTAGCACTTTTAAGATGTATGGTACCAAATAGTTGTTGACTCGAGAGTGATCATCTACAAGTTAGATTAGAGATTAACTTTTGAACATAAATTTAATTATGTTTCGGGGTTTGTGTATGTGGACTCTTGCACTATTTTGGACGGATTGTTTAGATTTATAAATGTTTGAATTTGATATATTTTATTTGAGTTAGAATTGTGATATGCTTGTCTTACAATTACATGGCATTGGTTTTGTTGAGGTCGTAATCGCGACTCGTGCAAGTGTGACAAAATAATAAAAAACTATTTGAAAATTCCCAACTCATCAAGCATGTTGCCTACGGCTATTTATGAAGAAATCAAACGAAGCACTAATTACATTCAACAACTCTAGGATTTATCCAAATAACCAATAAGTGTCCATGAAAATCCCGTCCACTCGAGACGCGTAGCATGAGCGTGGACACACACACACACATCTCCCTTCTTAAATCCTACAGTGTGCAAGGTGAAACAGCATAGCTGTAACAGGTTAGCAGCTTTGCTTTATATTAAAAAAAGGTTAGTAATTTATAAGTTTTACAAAAGAAAAAAGGTTAGCAATAAAAAAGTCTCTACCTTCTACAAAAGTTTAGACTTACAAAGAAGAAATACAAAATCTCTGTGGTCCTTCGACAGAAAGTCTCTCCCTTCTACAAAGAAAAGAAATAAACAAAAAAAATTAAAAAGTAGAAAATGCTCCAGGTGATTGACTAAATTGGAGGTACCGTGTTCAATTCTTGGGGGGCGCACATAAATGGTAGAAGGTCTACCTAAGCCGAGTTCGCCTGTCAAGAAAAAAGAGAACCAATAAAAAAGCTCCTTCAAGCCTGAGGCTATATGCTTACAGACTCCCTGATCAATCCCCTAGTGAGGTGTTGTTATGTGCAAAGAAATAGATATAAACAATCGTTTTACATTTCAACACGAAACGAAAATTATAACAGTATACGAAACACATATGCCATGTTTCATCCTTGTTTACAATATCCTCTTTATATATAAAAGAAAACATGGATGTTAGATACTAATATAGCTCCTTGCTTCACAGCACTCATATGGGAGGCCATTATATCAACTCTGGACATGTGCATTTATTTTATTTTGCTATTAATTTTTTTTATAAGTTATATATCTAAAAGCATACACAGACACATATATGTACTGCCATTTTCCTGTTTCTTAAACTCTAGCGACCTTGCCGTTTCCGTTTCGTTTCTGCGCTTGGGATCAAATTGATACTCTGATCTGCATGGACGTGGCTTCGTGTGTGTGACGTTCTATATTCGATTGGCCTCACAAAGTATTATTGTTCGGTAACCATAACGCTTGTATGTTTGCAATTATACTTGACTACTCTTCGTGAATGACCTCTGGTTTCGAATAATACATACAAGCGCAGAGATTATTTTCGAAATCAGAGCCACATTCAGTTTTCCTGAAAGCCCTTTTGTAATCAGCATTCCGATAGTTTTCTCTTATCAAGGATTCGAGCACATTTACAGTGTAGCAAGAGGGGCTGCCCATCACGAAAACCGACGTGATGGTATCACGAAATCCTTAGGTGAGTTCTCTCCCATGGATCTGAACCTTGCCCATTGTAAACATTACTTTCGTGGAGCAATTGATGCCGGAGCAGCTGTGGCTACCGACTCCAAAACCAAATTGGGCAGAATCATTGTAATTTTATTAATGGAAAAGCTACGCAGGAGCTCATTGCAAACCCAAGACGCAATCACCTCTCTCTCTCTCTCTCAATTTGGTTTTCTCTTTCCTCTGCTCTTTCTTAAATGGATGGAGCTACTAGAACATCTCTTCTGGTGGTCCAACTTATGGTTCAGTTGGTACAATTCGTAAGGTCAAGGGATGAATTGGGTGGTCGATGCAACTGCACCTCACCATGGCAAGGGTTTTAATAGAAAATATTGTATTACGTAATATGATCCATCACACACATATATGTAATTTAGGGACTTTCGTGTTATAGTGCTTCTACTTTCCCTACCACTGAATCATATAAAATGTCACGACCGATATTGATAAAGCCAATTAGTGCCCGGTTTTTAAACGAACCGGGCATATTCTTTTGATGCTCAACGTGCATGACGTTTATAACATGCACTTTTCCTTGGACGGAAAGCGTGCAATGAGCATTTAACTGTTAACTAAGTTTCTAACTGGTATAAAAAGGTTGATCAGCGTATTATATATGATGGTGAGAAACTGAATTTAGCATTGTTTTTCGTCCTTGATGAGCAGCTAAATTTGATTTTGACTTAGCTATCTTCCATATTAAGTGGGGTTCCATGGTAATTGAACCAGAAGAACTTCCCAAGAAATCATCTCTGCACTTACAGTAGTAGCACATGCACTTCAGTATTTTATGAGGGCCAGTGCACTAAGGTACTTAAAAATAATTCAGTCTATATGATAATATATTTGAGGAAAAGAATTCGGTTCTCCTTTTAAAATATACGTTCTCTTTATTTATTAATTTATTTTTCATCGGCAAGTTCCGAGGTCCCCAACCGCCACCGTTGTGTTATGTTATTTGTTTCTCAAAGGGAGACCTGAAACCATGAGCCATTAGCAGCTTGTCTCAAACGCCATCAAGAGGAGGTCCTCCTCCTTTATTGCATGTACTAAAACCTAGAGTTATCAGAATTGAATACTATTAGATCTCTTTGGACCTGCTCACGTTACTAGTACAGTTTAGGCCAATATGCTTCTGTTTAAGCTCAAACCAAACTTCAGACCAAGCTTGTTCACACAGTCCCTAAAGTGTTCCTAAAGAACATAAACAATTCTCATAAAAAGAATTAACTTGCATGAACCATCATATTATTTAGTTATATTTAATATGGAAAAAGATAAATTAAAGAGGAAAAAGGATGCAACAGGATGGAAGAAGTAAGGTACCTTGCTGTATACGGTCATGGTGTTGGTACTTTACAGCCTTGGTCTCTAAAAGCACCATCTAAATCCATTAATGAAAACGTACAACTGCGCTAATGCCTATCCTCTCACAAAGAGACATTCGATTAGTCTCAGTCAGGTGACAGCCTAAAAGCACACAAATCCTCAATTAAACACTGCAAACACATGCTATATGATCGATCCTCCTTGCTCACTTTCCTTTATATCAAGATGCCCAGACTACCTTTCCCTCAAAACAGAAAAAAAAGAAGATGCCGAAGCTACCTGATTTCTTTAAACCAAATCCTTCCAAAGGTGTATGATGTGTGAAGATCCTATAGTTTTCAAAGAAAAAAAAGCTCAAGTAAATTTTCTCTATAAATATTATATATATATATATTAGACTACTTCCTTCGAACTTTGGTTTTTCTCTTTTCATTTTATATTTGTAGAAATTCATTGTAAAACTTTCATTGTTTCGTATATGGGCGAGACCCAAGCCAGCTGCACGGCCGGTATCAAAGGCATGACTTTCAACTTGTGACTTGACTCCATAGCCGGGTGAGCTATTAAAACTTGGTTTTGATTTTGGTTTGGATGTATAGTTTTTGTGTCACAGATCGAACGGCATAGCAACATGTATTTATAGTGTTTGATGAATTTTAAACAACATATCAACGGGGATAGGATAATAGTGGACTCGAACTCCCCTTCAAACTAAGTTCATGCCCCCTTGTTCAAGTTGATGCTCACTACAAATATAAGCAGTGGTGGATCTACATTGCGTCGAGTGGGCCGTTCACTCCACCCCAAAAATTTCAAAAATCAACTTAAAGTCTATAGCTCACGGTGAGATTTATGGGCTATAAAACATAGTTCTCCTCACCAAAAATCAAATCATTTAGGAACTATTTGCCTCACCCCAAAAGAGTTTTTAGAGTAGGCCCTGGACCCGCAGGTGGTCGAATCCTCGGCTCTTTATGCTGAATTCTTTTAATTCCTTAGGAAGGAAGCAGTTTATTGGGATTATAGAAAGATAAAAAAGGTTTTCAATCAAGAATCCTAGGCCTATGTCTTTGGAGCTTTCTTTTGCCATTTATTTTCCAAGATCTCTCTTTGACCTTCCTTCTTTATGATCCCTCCCTCGTTGAAAATGAAGAAATTGTTAGTCTCCTTCCTCAAGATTACTGAGTTACTAAGCTACCTTCTGTTTCTCTTAAACACGGGTTTCTAGACTGAGAAGCTTTTCTCTCATTCTTTAGACCACGACATTGAACAGGCTCCCCTGAAAGACATAAGAAGCAAGACTAAAGAATTCAAAGATTATTGGCCTTTGTTCAACTTGCAAAAGGTGAATAGCCTCGCATTATTGCTATTTGTTTGAGAAAGTATGAGTGCCACCAACCATTTGATTAAGAGGGCCATGATGCATACTTTTCTTAATCTTTGAATTGTGAAGAAACAACATGCATTACTTAATTAAACCTAAACAACTCCCCCATTGAGGCAACTTCTGCTTTTACTCTCTGTACCCATCACATCCATAAAAGCTCCTAACGGCCCATTATTGAAAAAAAAATAGCTTCTCACGCGTAGGTTGTGAATGCACCAAATGATTAATCCGGAGACGCCCACCGATTGCCTGCCAGCTGGTTTGCAAAATATCCCTTCTTTACCGTCTATGCTTTTTCTCTGAGTGGAGTGGCTTTTGCTCTTGTAACCAGTTCCATGATGAAACTTCATATCACACTGTGAAAATGTCTTTAGATCTCAGCCGTCCAGTTTCATGATGGATGACGGCAGAGATTCTTGTATAATGGCCTTGCTTTATGAGATTAAACAACAGCCATCATCACGAAATTGGACGGATGAGATATAGAAGAAGGTTGTAAAACGAGATTTAACCTAACATCTCATCTGCTCCCATTATCTGCCATGACCAGAAAACCACGTTACCTCCTGCTCTCATTTGCTTTTTCACTCTCCTTGCAACTTTTTCTCTGTCTTTGCATTTGGACTACCGCCGACTTACCACTCTTTCCTTCCTGTTTCTTTCTCCCTTTATTTTTATTTTGATGAATACGCTCGCTCTCTCGTACGTTAAATGAACTTTTCTTCAGTGCTACTCTTTCTTTTCTTTCCCTCTATAAAAGGCCCACCAGCTATCCTCCTTTCATCATGATGAATTCCAACAGTTTTCCCTCTTCTTCCTTCGATTTGGATCTCTTTCCAAGCTCTCCTACTCCAAAAGACTCCTATCAGAAGAAAATTATCAATCAAGATGAAGAACCAAGCTACCAAGTTCTTGAAAGAAGTCTGGACCATAATGGGAGCAGTTCTCAAAGCCAAAACTAGCGCTGTGAAGAGCAAAGCCGGCGCCGTGAGGACCCGTTTGATAGTTCTCGGCCTGCTAAGAAACAAGAAGTTCCTCTTCAGCACCATCTCTCACAAGTTTCATGCGCTTCTGAAACATGGAAAGGTTGATGATCAGCCAAGTCATGTCAACAAAATATCTCACAAATTCCAAGCTCTTCTTGGTCATAGAAAGTCGGAAGTTAGTCACGTGAGTAAAATATCTCAAAAGATTCACGCCTTGCTGATTGGCAATGAAAAGGAAACGGAAGATTGTACTAATGATGAAAGAAAAGCTATTGTAATTTATAATCCCATGTTGATCAAGCCCCCTGTACCGGAAGAGTGCTGCGACGACTTGGCTGACGATGGGTATGGTGATGAAGAGGAGGATGAAGACGACTATCCTGATTTAACTCACTGCCTCTTCGACTCTGAGGATCTTGGAGACCCGACTTTATCTGTGGTTGAGATAGTAAAGCAATCGAAAGATCCCCTAGATGAGTTCATCCTCGAAGACGAGATCGATCGAGTTGCTGATCTCTTCATCAAGAGGTTCCACAGGCAGATGAAGATGCAGAAGCAGGAATCCTTCAAGGTGTA
Organism: Brasenia schreberi; assembly: GCA_036023115.1. Classification (NCBI taxonomy): domain Eukaryota; kingdom Viridiplantae; phylum Streptophyta; class Magnoliopsida; order Nymphaeales; family Cabombaceae; genus Brasenia; species Brasenia schreberi. Next base: position 21,269,461 of record JAYKKT010000079.1, on the reverse strand, counting down.
CCAAGACATGCTTGATAAAAGTGCATAGACACAAAGGGTTGTGTTGTAGAAGAAATCCCTTGAATTCCCGGCAGTCAGTTTAGCCAAGCGATTCGTTGGAAATCTTGGATCAGCATCATGCAGATCTAAGTTGCACATATTTGAAGGCTATGGTGATGGTTTTTTTCGTTTTAACGTCACTATAGTGATAGAACTCTTGAAGCTTGCTTTGCAGCGCGTGTATATATCTCCATGTATGGATTTGCATGGAGTCCATGTGAATAATATGACACTTGCGAGCTTAAGCCATCAGAGTTGATCATGTCCATGACACAGTTCACTACTCCCACAATTCTCAAGCTCTTGAATATTGTAGATTTTACTGTAATCCTGTAGTTAACGATGCAAATTTAAAATGTATTTAGATTATCAACGCATTTAGCTATTCCCATTAGAATGGATTTGGGTAAATTTTGATTGGCCATTTGATGAGCTAATGAAAAGCAGATTATGACAGGAGATGATTCTGTATGGATGGGAGGAAACTTGACAGATGGTCGGTCATGTAAAAATCAACATGGAATCCTCAGTAATGAACAAGAGCCTGCTTTTGTAATTTGGGAACAGTGAAAAGTTGCGGCCTCCAGCTTTTATTCACCGTCCTTAGCGCCACGCCAACTGCAAAAGGAAGCCCAGTTTACAATTTCAATTGGACAACAAGCCACCAATTACGAGAGAGAGAGAGAGAGAGAGAGAGAGAGAGAGAGAGAGAGAGTATCGATATTTTCTCAAACAACGGGTGTGCTCTTAGCTTTTCGTTGCCTGCCTTCCAATTCCTTTTTGTCTGAACCCGCAAAGTAGAGCTCTCTCGTTGCTGGTTTTCTCCGTTCACAAGATTCGAGCATAAGACCTTTTAGAGAAATAAATGTGGAACCACTTTGAGCCAACCAAGAGCTAGTCGTGCCAAGCAACTTTAGCAAAGTAATAACTCTCCTTTCATTAAAACATGAAATAGTCTTCCCTCCAAGTATGTTTGGAGTTGAAGAGGGCAGACACGGACGGTTCTACTTTTTTTTTCGAACCATGAACCGGAATCAAACTGGGATCGGGTTGGTTGTGATTCCCGTTTAGAACCAGCAGTTCCGATTTGAGTAGTAAATCACTTGGAATAAAAAATTTCATTAAAAATATTGAAAACATTTTAAAGAAATTTAAATTTATGAAACCGAAACCAGACTCGGTGGCGCTTGCTTATGGGTCCGGCTCTACTGGTTTTAGTTCCAGCCGGTTCCCGAGTCAGTTCAGTTTCAGTTGAAACTGCGGGGCCATTTCAAACCGGTCATGTCTAGAAGAGGGTGCCAACGGGTCATAATTGAACCCGATTTTGTCCATCCTGATCCCATTGAGGACGTAGTTTTGCAACGACCACTTAGTTAATTACTTGGGACAAACCTGCACCGTCTAACTAATTCGTGTGATCGGGTACGCTGTATGACAACAAACAAACAACAACAACTAACCTTTTTCCCATACTAGATGGGGTCCGCTACATGGATTCTTTGTTTCCACAAAGCCCTGTCATAATTTGTAGAATCCATGGCAAATAAGTATGATAAAGTTTTACGCTCGCTCCTCCTTTATCCGTGCTTGGGATATTCTTTATGACCATTCATAAAAATCCAATCAGACCATAATTTTGATTAATACATAAAAATTTGAGATTAAAAGCGTAAAACAAATTATAATTTTTTTCAAAAATACATCCTTCTTAAAGAATTTGAGAATATGTATTTTTTCTTTAGGTCTTACCCAATTGGACCTGGATCATCCTAAAGTGAAACTTGAAACTGGAACCAGATCCAACCTGTTGACAACCCTAGTAAACGGCATTGCTTTTGTACGAGGGTATGATCAATAGTCGGCCGGCAAGTTAAATGTGTGAGATTGAGGGATCTAAATACTTTAAAGAAATGGCATTTGGTGGACCAGTTCAAGGGTCTAAACACCGAAAAAAATCGTCTCGTTGATCCTGATTGTGTTAACTTATAGTTTTATCAGAAGAGGGAAAAGGGCACGGAGACAAGCAGTCTCACCTTCTTAAGGCAACTGAGTTACAGTGATTTTTAGCTGAGAGAGAGAGAGAGCTCTGTCTCGCATACAAAGCACAGAGAGAGAGAGAGAGAGAGAGAGAGAGAGAGAGAGAGAGAGAGAGAGAGAGAGAGAGAGAGAGAGATGTATGTGCGCGTGCGCTAAACACAAGCATAAGAAGCCATCCATTATAGTATCATCTTTGCTTTATTGATAAACTAAGCAACGTCCTCCATACACAAAAAGACCATGCTTTTTCACAACTTGGAACCTTGTTTAATGCCTCTTCAAACTAAGGGCTTGCTTGGACTGCAACACTTTGTAAACAGGGTTGCTTTCAACAAGGATAACAGGTAAGAGGGTATAGATGTTTTTGGACTTGGTTGTCAATAATTTTCCTGATTTAGATGCCACTAAGTTAGTTTTGACACTGGACTAACTTTAATTTCTTTTTTCCTTTTTTTTTTGGTAACAACAGGAGCCAGAAGCCTAACACATACATACGCGCGCACACATACACAGTTATGGACCCCAGGGATCGATCTCACCACCTGTATCATGGAGCCAGGTGAGCTAACGCTCTGGGTGCACACTGGCCTACTTAGTTCTTTAAATGAATACATGCTACTAGAGCTATTTCTCGAACTAATTCATAAAAATTAGTAACAATTAGTTAAGAAAATAGTACAAATCAATTCTCTCAATAAAACCAATAATTATCAATAGTTTTTCTTTCTAAAATTAAGTAACATTTCTAACATAAAACAAACTTTTTTCTTTCTCTCCCCATTTACTTCCTTCGTGTATGATTTATCTTTCTATTTTTAGACTAATTTTCTCTATATCATCTCTCAACCTCTTTCGTTCTACATTACTTCCCTCTGTAAATGATATTTTCTCCTTCGCATTATCTTCTCACTTCACACTGTAATTTACTTCTAGTTTCTCAAGATACCAGTTTTTCTTTCTCACCATGCCCCTCTCTAGATCACTTTCTTTTTTATCATCACTAGTGCTGTCTTCTCACCAGTCCTTCTCTTTATCTGTGTATTTTTTTTTGGGCCATCTTCTTTTTATAGGTGAAGGATACCACCGCTATCCAAAAGGCCAACCAAGCGTAGGTCTTGGACCATCTTTTCTTTGTGACATTGTTGTCATTAAACCTATTCGCTGTTGATGGATTACTGTAAAAACCTTTCGGAAGCAAACCGTGTTTCACGATCTAAGTTCTGCTTCGCCCTTTGAGATCTCCTCCGCTTTTGCACGTCCTCGTCGTCAACCTCGATTCTTCAGTATTTCACTCTCTAAGCAGCTATTTTCTATCTATGTTTATAGTATTTTATTTCTATTCCCTTTTCCTTTTCTTTGCACCAAATTTATCTCTCTACAAAATGTTCTCTCTCTACATCATCTTTCCACCATCTTTTCATGATTTCAAAACCTTATTTTGGCCAAATAAGTTGTTTGCACCCAACACTATGTCCCGAACATGTCATTAGCGTCATTAAAAACAAAGCTAATTGTCAAATATATTCATAAAAAAATAGTGTTGATCCTGTAAATCGTTAACCTTAGGCCTAATAATTAGCTATCAAAATTAAATATTATGGAACACGTTGAAAAGGTAGAGTTTCTGCATTTGCAGAAGCTTGAGTGATTAACGAGGCACGATCAATGAGCAATGTGGTTAAGCTATGAATTGCTTAGGACTACTTTTTTAAAGAGGTATTCTCACAGAGAACTATTGAACTCACAATATCTTTGTTGATATATTAGACTAAATCTTCTGAATTTTTTAATCAACTTTTCCTTTTCTGTATTTCAGTTACACCTAGGAGAAACTGCTCATCTTTGAATTGTCTGTTATGTTGCGTTCTATAAAAATGGAAAAGATTTTGTAAATTATTTAACAAAATAGTTTCTTTATAATGAGAAATAGTTCATACAATAGAGAAGGAGGTCCTCCTTCCTTATTGCATGAACCGTTACTAATAAGGCCTTATTGTCACTAACACACCACGAGTTATCAGAATTTTTCAACTTAATGGTCTAAGGAGACGTGAAATTAATAAGCTGACATGTAATGTATCAATGGGAACTCAACCAGTATGGACGCTGGTATAAATCGGATGAGAGGAGATGAACCAATTCAACGTCTTTCTATTTCATTACTTGACAGTATTAGGGATATCAGACATGGAAGTAGGTAAATGCCTGATCTCCAGCCATTAATGGGGAGGGATGATAGCGACGAAGCCTCATTATTCTTAATATTAGTTGGAATTATTGTCTACAAAGAGGCACAGAGGGATGGTGATATGCGTCGGTTTTCATTTGCTTTGTTCATCCATTTCTCTAAAATAATTATACTCGTTCATATCAATATACTATTTGGTTAAATAATATCATATTTATTTTTTCTTCTTGTTGTTTGTATGTGAACAATATTAGCTATCAACCGGTGCAATACAAAAGAAAGAACCTTCGTTGCTTGTCGTCCTATTCTATTGGATGATTCTTGAGAAGCACTTGGGCTACAGTGATGCAATTGCCTCAACACGCTTTGCTTTGGTCCACCAAGTGCCTTTTGTCTTGTTTCCTATTTCAACTGTTGGCTTTTATTTTTCTTGAGGAAGGAGACTTGATTAATGGGAGACTATTTCTTGCGGTTCAACGAAATATTTTTGGCAGTTTGAACACTCGTTTGAAATGCATATTTTCTGACGGTTTGTACTTTCATGGATTATTTCTGTCTGTTTTCGATATATTTTTAAGGGTTTTTGTGATTTTTGCCGATGGTTGTACTTTTAGTGGTCTTTTTCTGGGTTTTAACACATTTTCGATGGGTTGAACCGATAGAAAAGGCTTTTTTATGGTTTTAATTACTAGAAATAGTGGATTTTAATCGTCTTCAACAACATGAGATTCAACCTCCAACATGTTAATTACATCAGTAATACGTGAATCTACCTGTACTGGATGCTTAGCTATGTAAGAGGGGCTTTATTTACTTCATCCACGTCTCTTACTCTGTAGTGGACTAGCTTTGAGCTCTCTCTCTCTGAGCTGCAAATCTGGCCATCACGATTTCAATCTCGCTCTCTTCTATTTTTCTTTTAATGTTTCTTGCCTTCGTTGCGAGTCCATGTATTCAAGTGCAATTGCATTTGCGCTATCAGTAATATATGCATCGAAAGTCTTAGTAGCTTAGTTTTTAATATGTGTAAGAAATTGGATGGTAAATACTTTAAAAATGAAGAGAAGGATCTCAAAATATTGAAAGAAAATAATAGAACACGATGTTGCTTTATTGAAATGAATACTAATATAACACAATATGGAGTTCAATAATGACTAAGAAGCCATGTAGGAAAAGGCCTTGATTTGGATTTTGCTTTGTTTGGGGTATGATTAACCATTAACAACAGAGAAATGGTCGAAAGAAAAAAAAATCTCTATTTGATGGCTCTCTCAAATCCTAAGAAACACATTTTTCAAGTAATCTGACGAAAGTTTTATTTTCTCATGTCCCCCAGCTCTTAATAACTCTTAATAAAGCTGTTTTTCTTGTGAATTAGTGAATAAAAATATATGAATAAAAGCCTGTGTTCATTGCACCAAGAGCGTTAGCTCAATGACAGAGTGCTCTAGCACCATTGCTGGTGGTGGGAAAATTCGACTCTCATAGGGTGCATGTGTGTCAATGTAGGTGTTGCTTCCGCCTCCCCTTGTAAACAAAAAAAAAAGGCGGTGCTCCCCCCCCACAAATCAAATTTGAGTACGCGTCATATGCATACTTGCACGAGTCCAGGTGAATCATCTCTCTCTCTTTTGTTATTAATTTGATAAAGCCTCAAACATTTAAATTAAATCTGTTAGATCACATATCTTAGTTGATTGTTCCATGTAGGCCTGCACCAGAGGCACGAGCCAGTAGGCTAGAAACAAGTTGATGTGGGTCGAATTCATGTCGTCATCTCACATCTTGATGCACTCAGTTTCCATCCAATCACACATGTGATGGAAAATACTGATAGAAACTAATTAATAATAATGAAAGGGTCATGTAACATGGGTGGGGAAACGCTCCCCATATGATACAGACATTGAGTCTCACATCAAAAGATAAATTATTTGGATTGAATCGACCACCATAACGAGATCCAACTCACTTACGCCACTTGTGTGATGGATTTAGTAGAAGAAAAAGGTATGAACCCTGTTTATGTGTGATATAAATTGTGGCACAAAAGAGATGACTAATGCAATTGAAATAACAAATAGCAGATGTTTTCTTATTATTTATATTTGGGAGCAGGAACTCTGAGGTTAGGGAGTGTTTGCGTCGGGGTTCCAGCGGGCCAAAACCAGTGATACTAAAATGTGGATTGAGACTGCAGTCACTCAGCCTCCTATCATGAAAACTTTTTTTTCTTTTCTTTTTTTAGTTTATAATGAGGAGGCTAAAGCCAGGCATGCATGCTTGGGGAGTTGAACTCACGTCCTCCATCTTGTGAGTTGAGACCGTTGCTAGGTGAGCTAATGCTTCGAGTGCACGTATAATATTGTCCTTTAAGAGTAGAGATTGACAACCATTAATGCATACATACACGAAGAAACTTATGAACAAAATGGTTTATAAATCATAGCATTACTCTCGAGGAAACTTTTATATATTTGAGTGGCGGATCTATTGAGCCGAGGTGAACCGGAAATTTTAAAATTCAAAAGAAAAACTGTAGTGTAGCTGATACTCTGAGTTTGAAACATCTTCCCACCCTAAACTGTTCCCTGGTCTATTCACCCCACCCTACACGAATTTCTAGATATATTTGGATTTTTCTTTGAAGGCATGTTTTGGACATCTCCATCTGTTTAACATGGCTCACGGGTCCTGGATCACCCAGTTGGGTTCAGGTTTCACCTTTTATAGAACCACAACCGGCTTCATTAAAATTTTAATTCTTTTACTAATTTTTTCTGGTTCCAGGACCGTAATTCTAGGTTCCGAGAAAACTAGAACCGGCGGTGTCTAGGTCCGCGATGCCCCATAACTCTAATCCAAATAATTGAATTTTTTTAAGGTTAAGTAGCTGCATTTTGAATAGTTCAAATATATGTACGAATGTCTGTCAGCTACATTTTGACTACTCATTCCGTAGCTGGCAGGTACCTGAGCCTGACCCGAAACCTAAACCCAGTTGAATTGCGTCCCTGTCTGGGGCAGATAGTGTAGGGTTCCTGGGTCGGGCCGAAATAGTTGGGTACCCAGAGCTTTGGCTCACGGGAAGGCATCTTTGACACCCACTCACAGGTGGGGAGTTCGACTCAGGGGGTTGCATGTGTGGGTTAGGCTCATGGTCTTATTTTTCGTTTCAGTCACTCATCAGAGGATTACTCAGAGGCCAACACCAGTTAAGTAGTACCATTTAAATGCAAATGGGTTTGGTTTGCTGAGACGCCCTTGTCTTAATCATTGACATTGAATCTATTATTAAGGATTGAGCAACTCGTTTGATTCAGTTTGGAGCTTCAAGAGGCCAAACTTAAACCAATAAGTATCATACTAATGTTTTCACTATTAAGTTTCATCGAGGCACAGTTTTTTCAGAACTGAACCAGGTCCAGTACCTTGAATCATTGAACCGGGTTTTGGTTCCAAGACAAAAAGGAATCATGACCAAATTGAAGACCCTCGTGGTTCGGTTATAGTTCATGTATTGATTGATTTTAGAACTGATTCGATCTTGGTCTTGGTCTTGTTACTACTTAGCATGACCGTTTCAAACTGGTCATGTCTAATCACACCTTTATCGAAACTTTTGTAGTCAAAAGCGATGAGGAATTGCATGCAAGGTCTTTAAAAGAGCAAAAGGCAAGCCTCTAAGGAGTCGAAAAGAAAACAATAGAATAGACGATCTTAATTTTTTAATCACTATTAAGACACAAGATCAAGCGATCTTAATTTTTTAATCACTATTAAGACATAAGATCGAGCTCAATGGTTGGGTAAAAAGGTTGGTTTTTGTTGTGCATTTGCTATGAATCTTTTATAGTTGATCTTATTACAACATGGTAGACGTAACCGGTTTCTAACTGGCTCGATAATTCCAACTCGAATTGAACCAGATTGGTAGCCGATTGGACCTGGAACTGGTGAAACCGAAACAAGGGATCACCTGGTTAGATTTTGGTTTCACCTCTTATAAAATTATAATCAAAACTAGTTGTTTCGATACTTAAAAAAAAAAAAAACTTTTAACTTTTATTTTTTTTTAAGTACCGTTTTCAAACGATTTAAGACTCAAACCGGAACTCCTTCGAAATCAACAGTTCCAGAACTGAAACTGTTATGGTTTCAGGCTCCAAACTAACCGGAACTAGACACATCTACAACATGGCAACGGTACATATGGTCTAGCACCTGTCTCAAAATTCATCACACGGACACGTTGCAAAGTATACGATATAGTAATTTTGGCTCAATATGAGGACATTTACTAGTGATGACACATGGGGATGGGGCTGCAATTTGATTTTCAGCAGACTCTCCGTAATTATGTGAAAAATGTGTACGTTATTCGTACACGCTCAGGCTCAGGCTCAGGCATTGTCAGGCTCAGGCTCGGGAGTCGGGGACCCCTATTCTGGTAATCGCATTCTATGTGGGAGCTTTCACCAAATTGACTGTTTTAAAGGGGTGTATTCGGTAAAAGGAGGAGGAGTAAAAGGGGTAATGAGGGAATATCATGAATCACGGCTAGCAGCCAGCAGCGGAAAGAGAAAGCTCTCTCTCTCTCTCTCTCTCTCAATCGAGAAAGACGATCTTCCAGACTAGATTCCCGGGGGCCTTGAACATTAAACAGTCGAATGATCACGGAAAACGTGAAAGCTCAACTGCCCATTTCGATTTCCTCTCAATAAACCGTACAGAAATTCATACATCTGTGTGTGTGTGTGTGTGTGTGTGTGAAAATGCCGAGGGAATGTATGGTAAGAGACAGGGTATGCAAGGTTCGGAAACGGGGGTGTTCTTCCTCTTCGTCTTCTTCGTCGATCCTGAAGAACCACAGGCTAAAAAGAGCGATTTTGATAGGGAGAAGGAGGGCGTCAAGCACGCCTTTTCCTACATGGAAGATGACCTCTTCCTCTCCGTCTCCCATGGTGTTCGCTGAATCGCCGCGCTCTCAGAATGTCGCTCAAAAGGCAAAGCAGGGAACGGTCTCCGCCCGGAAACTCGCCGCGACTCTGTGGGAAATGAATGAAATCCCACATGCACCGCAACACAGGGAAGTGAATGTGGATAGGAAGACGAAGAGTGATAGAGCGAGCCTCTCCACACGTGATCATCATCTCTCGGATCCTTCTCATAGTCCGGTTTCTGACGTACGGTTTTGTGGCTTGCTTTAATTTTTTTTGGTTTTCCGTATGAAATTGATGAGTTTTTCTTATACCGATTTCTGCTTTCCCGTTCCCTTCGATCAAATGAAGACCACTGATCAATCCGGGACTGGTGGCCGAAGAAGAAAAGGAGCTACTGTTTCTCACCGACACAAGTGTCAAGGGTTGGATTCTTCAAGAAATACAAGCTTAATGGAGGTATTCTGGATTTCTAGCATCTGTTTCTCCATTGAAATCATTGTGTTGTTCTCTGCCTTTTGCTCGTTTGGTGAAAATCTTGTTGGTAGTTCATAGCAAATTTCCATAAAATGATCATTAGAGATTTTGTTAAAGGATAAAACTTGTTCTTTTTCCTTCTCTACTGGATTTAGTTTTATAGTTCGTGCCGGTATTTCATACCAATACTTGAACATGGTTGGTGTTTTCTGTAGGTCGACATTCAGTCTAGAGGTTCAACACAAGCCGCATCTTTTGTGAAGCGTGAGAAGGGCACTGGCCATTGCTCTTCGAATTATAAAGAGCTGCTCAAGATCCTTAATCGAATATGGGATCTGGAAGAGCATCACTCGTCCAGCATGTCCCTTGTGTCTGCATTGCGTAGGGAGCTCAAAAGAGCTCGTGTTAAAATCGATCGATTAGTTGAGGAACATACGTCTGGTCGCCACGAAATTGAATACCTGACGAAACGATTCGCAGAGGAGAAGTCTGCATGGAAAGGCAGAGAACAGGAGAGGATTAAGGCTGCCGTGGGAGCCATTGGATCAGAATTAGAGATTGAGAGGAGATTAAGAAAGAGAACAGAGAGCATGAATAAGAAGCTAGGCAGGGAGTTGATGGAGACAAAGGGATTGTTGGCAAAGGCCATGAAGGAATTGGAGAGCGAGAGGAAGGTCAGGCAAGTGATGGAGGAAGTCTGCGACGAATTGGCTCGTGGAATCGGGGAATACAATGCAGAGGTGGAAGGATTGAAAAGAGAATCTGCCAAGGTGTGGGAAGAAGCGGAGAGGGAGAGGGAGATGCTGCAATTGGCCAACGTATGGCGTGAAGAGCGTGTTCAGATGAAGCTCGCCGATGCGAAGTTTCATCTTGAGGAGAAGAATGCTGCTCTTGACAAGTTGAGGCTCGAACTCGAAACTTTCGTCAAGGCGGAAAAAACGAGTAGTGAAGAACAAGAATGTATTGTTCATGCTGCTATTAAGGAGCAACAGCAATCTGACCATGGAGACCAAAGTAGGGACGATAACGAGCGGGATTCTGGTGAACATGACTCTACGAATAGCGATCTTCATTCTATTGAATTGAACAGAGATGAGAATAGCAGAAGCTATAAGTGGAGTTACACTGCTGGTGCCACAACAGAGGAAGATGGCAATGATCTCATCTTGCATGATTTAGAGAGGGCAAAGGGCACCTCCCTCTCATTTCATGCAGGAAACTTTACGAAATGCATTGAATGGGATGTTGGTAGCGATGAGAAACAAGAAAATGCGATCACACATCAAAGGAGGCGCTCTGAGGCCAGAGACTCTGCACTTTATTCTAGTCATATTCGAAAGCAAGATTATGACTTGGAAATGCAAAGGTACAATTATTTGAAAGGTTTGAGACATCAAGCAATGGCTGGTTCGAAGATTGCACCTGCAAGTCCGACGCGAAACTGGGACCAACTTTGGCCTTCACAAGAGCAAGGGAGTGTTGCTAATGGCAGATCCGAAGCAACAGAGAGAGATAAAGGAACGAGGGAGAGTGGTGCAAAGAACTGGCTGGTAGAAACTAAACCAGAAGGACTAAACTTATACGAGTAAATTTGCAGTTTCCTTCTCTAAAACCATTGTCTAAGCTTCCATCTTCTCTTCTTTCTCCACTGAATAAGCACTCTTTTGTGCCAGATTCTATCAGCTTTAGATGGTATCACAGAGCTTATGTTGTACAAACTACCTTTTATTGTTAACGAAATTGATACTAATAGGTATTTCAAAGGAACTCATGACCTTTGAGGGGCCAAAGCAGATGCACGTCCTGGATATTGAACTCATGACCTTTGACTTGTAAGTCACCCCATAGTCATGGCAGTTGTTGCTCTTTGCGATGTTGAAAGCTTGCTCTATAATGGCCAAGGCTCTGCTCCTTTCCCTTTAAATGCTAGATAGCGAACCGTTTCGAAATTTACTAGTAATAGTTTGTGATTGAATTTTTATATATGCGTCAATGTCATATCTTCTTTTAGTGAGTTATCTGTAAGACAGTACGATATGCTGTTTGAAGGGTGACAAGATTGACCATCTGGGGAAGTGTTCTCTACTCGATCTCCTTTCTCCTTTTCAGTAAAGAATCCATTCATCTGTAACTTAAACATTTGAGATACAGAAAAAGCCAGATTCATGAAAATACTACCAAACCAGAACAAACCTTTTCCTTACAACGAGTGAGGTCAGCTACTGAGAACACTGAGTCGCCATTCTTGCACTCTCGTTTCTCACGTAGTATTCCGGATCACGTCAAAGAAGAGGGCCGAAATCAGTCTTCCCCAAATAAAGATCCCTCACTACTTTGGCATTGAAGTTGGACTCTTGCAATGCTTTGATTTCTTTTATGTCGAGCAATTTAAGTCTTCAATAGAATGAAGCAGTGTTGATGGTTCGCATTGATGAATCCGATGTACCGAATCCAGTGCATGTTGGCATCATAATAAGATTTAATCCAACCTTTAAACGGTCCAATGAGTGACGTTGCAGCTGTATGGTACGGTTCACAGCTTAGTTATTAGCTTAGTTATTGAAAACCATGACGGAAAATGTTATTTTTATTTTTCTTTATAATTTTAAAACTTTTAAGAAAATTACCAGTTCGAAACGGTTCTTAACTCAAATTGAAGCTGCCTTAGAACCAGCGGTTTAGAACCTTAATCGAAATCAGCTCAATGACAATTTGGTTACGGTTTAAGGTTCTAGGCTAACCAGAACTGGCCGTTTGAAACCACCAATTCGTGTTTACCAAGAACCAACCAGACATGTCTAGGTAAGACATTAAGGCAACCATATTAGGCCTCCAAATTTAAACTCATTAATGTATCAATTCTGTAGGACGTAGCACCTTTTAGACACCTATAACACAAACTTTTAGGCCCCAAATTTTTAAGTCACCCTTGTACTACCCAATGTTTTAGGCCCTACAGAATTTGTCTTTAGGACTCAACTTGTGTTGAGCTACCCCCACCCACCCACCCAGATCTCCCTAGACATGGCTGGTTTTTCCGTAAACTGGAACGGGTAATTCTGGTTAATTGGAATGAGAAACTGGAACTAGGCCTATTCCGGTTTCTGGTTCAAACTCCAAACTGCCAAGAACCGTGGAATACATGAACAATGAAAAAAAGAAAAATAGCTGAATAGGCGATCAGGAACTACCATTTCCGCTTCCATGGAAGGCGAAACTGGACCAGAACAGGGAGTACTCCGGTTTGGTTTCGGGTTCAGTTTGACTAGTTTCGGTTCCTGCAGGTTTTCAACCTGGTTCGGTTTCCATTGGAACCGTGTGGCCCATTGCAAATTGACCATCTCTACTTCTCCCTTTTGGTTTAATTGCAAAATGCCTTCGGTTTTACGTTCGCAGAGTGCACGGAAAACCCACTGCGTTTAAGCATAGCAGTACTGCTGCTAACCCGTATTACGCTAGAGTTAGTGGATCCAAATCACCAAATACAAGAACCATACTAAGGTGTTTATATCGATCGCCTTCCTGTGCTAAACGGTTGTCATCTGTAGAAATTAGGTGTTGAACTACATATAGACACATATACACATAAATATACATACATGCAAGAACACACACACACATAGTAAATCAGATCGACATGACCCGAAATTGATAACACTTTAAACAAATTAGTACATACAATCCAGTAGCTCGCTTTTGCATTGAGGCATTCTGTACAGCCGGTGGTCGAAAGATCTAGATTTGAAGATGAGGCGAATATCTTGTGAAAAAAAAGGTGTGTGCATAGTAATTTGGGAGTGGCAGCAATAGCAATTATGTTGCATTAACCCTAAGATGCATCGTATATGGGCCTTTTGTTGAGGAGAGAGTTCATATTAGAGCCCACGGTTATACCCATAGGCTCTTTTGGGACAGTGGGAGGCCGAAGCCAAATGTATGCCCCCGAGCATCAAACACATGACCTTCAACTTATGACTTGACCCCCTAGCCAGGCAAGCATTTCTCTTTGTTTGGCATTGATTTTGATGCAAGATTATGATCTCATAGGTCGCTTGATCCCTGTCCCATCAACAACTCGGCTCACTTGATTCGTGTCTCTGCCAAACCCAACCAGCCAATAAACCAAGCAGGGCAGGCCCCGAACCCGACCCACTTCACCAGCATCCGACGACGCCCACATTACACTCATGTATAACCATTACCATACTTGATACCCTCACTCCAAACTTGCAGCCATATGCATCTACATGCTATTCTTGTGACCCGACCTAAAAGAAACAGGCAGATTCAAACCTTGACATAATATAAACCAGCTCGTTCATCATCTGACCAGCAGTGCCATATCATAATGGTCATGGCTAGACAAGTTTGTGGGAAGCTAGTGCTGGTGTGCACCACGGTGCTCTTGATGCAGGCAGCGAACCGGGAGAAGGGTATTGCCGACTGTGAGGCGCTGTGCACAAACAAAGGGATCGAGGTCATGCCCTGCATCCTCCGGTGTGAAACTGAACACTTGCACTGCTTGAAGGCTTGCCTCTAGTTATGACGAGAACAAAGCCAAAATACTCTTCAGCTTAGGCCTCTAAGAAATAATTGCTCTATTTTGCTGATGAGAAGCTAAACCTTTGTGGTTCCAATTTAAGTATGAAGCATAATTTGAATATCAATTTCTTGGCCAACATGTATTCACCAATACTAGACGGTGTCGGCTACATGGATTCTTTGTTTCCACATATCCCTATCGTGTGCCATGTTAGCAGTTAACTCCCAATAAGCTAGATCATTCTTTATTGTTTTTTTTCAACACTTTTGTGGTCGTCCTCTACCTTTTTTAATACTTTCCAAAATTAGTTTTTCTAACCTTCTTACAGGTTCTTCTTTTGATCTTTTTCTATATGTCCAAACCATCTTAAATGATGTTCTCTCATTTTATCCTCTATTGTTGTCACTCCTAATTTGTTTCTAATAACCTCATTAAGTATACAGTCTTTTCTTGTATGATCACTCATCCATCTCAACATCTTCATTTCTGTCACAGACATCTTTTGTACATGATGATTAACTACCCAACACTCAGAACCATAAAACATGGCAGGCCTAATTGCTGCTCTATAATATTTACCTTTTAACTTTAATGATATCTTCTTATCACAAAGAATATCTGATGTTCCTCTCCATTTTAACCAACTAGCATTAATTTTATGTGTAACATTTCCATCAATTCTTCCATCACTCTGAAAAATTAACCCTAGGTATTTAAAACTTTCTTTTTGGGGAATGCAATGTGTGCCAATTTTAATTTCCATGTTCTCTAAAGTAACCAAATGATCAAACTTACATTCCATATATTCTATCTTTGTTCTACTAAGTCGGAGGCCTTTGCTTTCTAATGTTTCTCTCCATAGTTCCAATTTTCTTTTAACTTTTTCCTTAGACTCCACCACTAATACAATGTCATCTGCAAATAACATACACCAAGGTACTTCATCTTGAATATATTTTGTTAACTCATCCATCACCATTATAAATAAGTATGGACTTAAAGTTGATCCTTGATGTAACCCAATATTAACTTCAAAGAAGTCTGTCGTTCTTTCATGAGTCCTCACACATGTTTTTGCACCATCATACATGTCTCTTATAAGGTTAATATATGTCAATGGGATATCTCTTTTTTCTAAAGTTCTCCAAAGAACCTCTCTCGGTACCCTATCATAAGCTTTTTCTAGATCAATAAATATCATGTGAAGGTCTTTCTTTTTTGCTCTAAAATGTTCCATAAGACGTCTCAAAAGGTGAATTGCTTCAATAGTAGATTTGCCTAGCATGAATCCAAGTTGGTTCTCTGTTGTACTTGATACTTGTCTTAACCTATGTTTGATAATTCTTTCCCATAAATTCATAGTATGTCTCATTAACTTGATACCTCGATAATTCGCACAATTTTGAATGTCTCCCTTGTTCTTATATATGGGTATAAGTGTACTTGCTCTCCATTCCTCGGGCATCTTTTAGTTTTTTCATATTTCATTAAATAGTCTTATGAGCCAAGTGATTCCTATTTCTCCTAGTATTTTCCAAACTTCTATAGGAATATTATCTGGTCCTACCGATTTACCACTCTTCATATGTTTAAGAGCCTCTTTGACTTCATTCTTTTGAATATGTTGGTAGAAATTATGGTTTATATACTTTTCTGACCTGGCTAAATCTCCTAAACTAATACTAACATCTTTATTTTCATTAAAAAGATTATAAAAATAGTTTTTCCATCTATTTCTTATATCATCTTTTGCTACTAAATTTTTTTCATCCTCGTCTTTTATGCATCTAACATAATTAAGATCTTTAGTTTTCTTATCTCTAGCCCTAGCTATCTTAAAAATATCTCTTTCACCCTCTTTTGAGTTGAGTTTTTTATATAAGTCCTCCCAAATCTTAGGTTTTGCTTCACTAACGGCCTTTTTCGCTTCCTTCTTTGCTTTCTTATAAACTTCTAAAGTTTCACTAGTTTTCTTGGCATAATGTAATTTGTAACATACCCTCTTTGCCTTGATTTTATTTTACACTACTTCACTCCACCACCAAGCTTCTTTTTATGCTGGTACACCTCCCTTAGATACCCCTAACACATCTTTCGCAACTTTCCTAATATGTATAGCCATATTATTCCACATATCACTAGGTGTGCCAACATAATTCCAAACATCTCCTTGAAGGACTTTCTGTTTAAATATATCTTCTTTCTTGCTTTTGAGGTTCCACCATTTAGTCTGAATAGCTCGATGCACTCTTTTCTTCTTTGTCAATTTTTTTATTTGTAAATCTATAACTAAAAGTCGATGTTGGATGGTTAAGCTTTCACTTGCAATTACCTTACAATCTTTACAACACGTTCTATCTTTTTTTATACAAATAAAGTAATCAATTTGTGTTTGTGATAAGCCACTCTTATAAGTAATTAAATGTTCATCTCATTTTTTGAAGATTGTATTGACTATAAAGAGATCAAATACCATAGCAAAATTTAAAATCTCCCTACCTTCCTCGTTTGCATCTCCAAAAACAAAGTTTCCATGAATCCCTTGATATCCTAATGCCTCTTTACCGACATGTCCATTTAAATCTCCTCCTAAACAAATCATCTCCCTTTGTGGAATCTTTTGAAACACCTTATCTAACTCTTCCCAAAAAAACTGTCTTTATACTATCTTCTAGTCCTACTTGGGGTGCGTAAGCACAAACTATATTCAAAACCTCTGCTCCTAACACTAATTTCAACGTCATGATTCGGTCACCATATCGTTGTATGTCTACTACACTCTCCTTTAAATCTTTATTTATGATAATACCAACTCTGTTTCGAGCCTTTTCTTTACCTGAGTACCATAATTTAAACCCTGTATCCTCTATCTCCTTTTCTTTTTCTCCAACCCATTTTGTCTCTTGTAAACATAGAATATGAATCTTTCTCCGAATCATAGTATCTACCACCTCCATTAGCTTACCGGATAATGTTCCGATATTCCAAGAACCAATACGAATCTTATTATCTAGGACTAGCTTCCTTACCCCCCACATCCGTCCATAATCAAAATGCGGAGACCCTCTCTGAAAATTTTTCATAACATTCGGGCGGCAATGTAGCGGGACTAACTTCTTTACCTACACCCGTCCATGATATGGGAACCCTCTCTGCAATTGATTCATTACATTCGGGCAAAAATATAGTGGCCCTTGCTTACTTCTTATTGCATTCGAGCTCTGTAGCACGTCGCTAGGTGGGGACGCCCCAAAGCAATGCTCATAATTTTTGTAATCCATGTTATAAAAATCCGACGAAGTTTTACGCTGGCTGTCGAAAGTCTAACACAATCCTCCTCCTTTATCCGGGCTTGGGACCGGCAATGCAAGGGTGATCCCTTACATGGGCGAAGTTATATATATATATATATATATGTATGTATGTATATATATATATATATATATATATATATATATATATATATATATATATATGTATGTATGTATATATTATAGAGAGAGAGAGCTGATAGACAACGTCCCATACTTGACATTGCTACTACCACCATGCTATCAATCAAATGATTGTAAACAAGCCACCCATCTCATGTCGCATGGCATTGATCACGATATTTATATTGATGGATGACTCGATCTACGTCGTCTGTCCAATCACACAAACGATGCATATCGTCTAATAGAGTTTGAGACGAGAGAGTGTCTAGGAACTCCATTTTTCCTATATATACACACAAAGACATAAGGCACTACTGGATGATCCTCTCATCAAATTTGTATAGTTATCATTTGTTTTATTATTATATTATATATATATATATATTAGGAGTTGCTAAACACTCTACTAGATGGCAAATTAAGTTACCAATCAATATCGATACGAGTATCAATATATGCATGCACATGATGATGAGTATCTTATCATTATTGTATAATTGATCGTATGAACAATAATGATGATCAATTTAATATGAGAAACTGTCTAACAACCCTAACACTCTCTATTACATTGATTGGATCATGTCACAACTCTTTTTACTCATGCCCAATGATTGTTCTTTACATGAGTATAGTTTTGAAATCCCTTAATTTGTTTTAAAATTTCACTTGTCTCAAGGAAAAGCATGTCAGACGTGAGCAGGCCCGGTTTTCCTATATAATAGTTACGGCTTGAGCTACATGTTTCGAGGTAGATGAGTGAGACGCCATAACAGCACTCTGACGCTTATGCTGCGGGTTGGGAGTTGGACTCGAAGGGAAGGAGGGTGTGAGGCTTTCGTTAGGGATGTTCACATTGGTGGAATAGGAGTAAAGGTCAAGGTCTATGCTTCCATCTCTTTAGAAACCCACATTCAGTCCTCGTGACAGGGACCAAAATTGCTTTCCTATAGGTCTCTGCGAGGACCTATACCTGATTAGTGATGTGGGTAACAGAGATGCTCTAGGGCCAAAGGTGAGAGAAAGACACGCTAGGGCAGGAGGAACAAGAGAGGGAGAGAGACAGTAGGGCAGAGGAACTTTAAATGGGCACCAGTGTGGGTTCGTGGAGCTGGGACTTGCTGTTACCTGTTTCCATCTTAATTCCCACAGAATTTTACTCCCTCCTCCCTCCTCCCTCCTCAACCTTAAACCCTGTCCCACGAACATCCCTAGCTTGGGCTTCGTTTTCGGAACCAAAAAAGAAAAGACTACACCTGTATCTGAGGGTAACGAACACAGAGAAAAGAGTGGCCCCTCTATAAAGACAGATTGTGGCTAAAGAGGGAGCCAAAAATTGACTAAACTTACTCAACCAAGGTCCGCGAAAATGGACTCTATCCTGCCTTCGTAACACTACCATCAGACATTCCTCTCTCTCTCTCTCTCTCTCTCATCTGGATTGTACATCCAGATCATACCCAAGTGATGTGAAAGCATATTTTTGGTATTTGACTCTTCATTGAAGAGATTTTACAATCATCAATTCTGAAAGGTATTGAAGCTTTCAAACGTCCCTGC
This sequence comes from Brasenia schreberi, assembly GCA_036023115.1. NCBI lineage: Eukaryota > Viridiplantae > Streptophyta > Magnoliopsida > Nymphaeales > Cabombaceae > Brasenia > Brasenia schreberi. The sequence goes on along the minus strand of JAYKKT010000079.1, from coordinate 21,250,237 downwards.
ATATATCAGCCATACGTTAGGACTCGTGAAGACATAATTGAATTAATTCAAGTCTAGATCCACTTGACCCGAAGGCTAGCAGTAAGCTTACACCTCTTTCCTTTGGTTATAGACGAATTAAATCAGTTCCAATGAAAGCACTTGGTCTATGTTATTCAGAGATCACGATATGGAATAAAAGGAGTTGACGGATAACTTGAGAGTTCTGAAGAGAAACTCAAGAAGTGAATGCTTTTAACTTAAATTGTGCCCCAAAAAGATTTTGTCAAAGTTAAAGTTGGTGTACTTTGTATATCAAAAGGATGATTTAAAATGCTTAAGGTTGTACCGAGAAGTTAGCCCAACAGCAGGGTGCTCTAGTGTAGTTGCTGGTGGTGGGGAGTTCGATTCCCAGAGGGTGCATGTGTATGTAAGGCATCGACCTCCTCTTGTAACCCAAAAAAATATGCTTAAAGTTAATGTTGGAGATGTCACAAAATTGATATTGTTTTGCTAAAACGAAGAGATGCATAAGGTATCACTCAAATGGAAGCAGGCATGCACTATTGACACTTTTGTTGTTGGTGGGGAGTTCGACTCCCAGGGGGTACATGGACACTATCCTTTAGGCAGGAAAAAAAAATGGAAGCAAATATTATAACGCGACAAGAAGACTATCCTTTAAAGTTCCTGAACAAAGATTCGTCCGACAGGAGTGCTCTCTCTTTTGAGATAGTGGAAGATGTGCTCTCGGGAGAGAGTGCATCGGGTGCCTACTGATGGTAAACTCAGTGCGTAGGAGTACTCACCTCTACAATTACGGCCAATTCCGACTTTCTTCTTTGAGTCAATTTTGACTGTAAAAAAAACCGGGAAAATCAATTCCGACTCTTTCTAGTGCCAGAATATACAAACAACAGCCGGAATTAAGCAGAATCCATGTCCCAATGCTAAAAGACTTAGTTGGAAAGCTGCTATCAAACAAGGGTTCAACACCAATACAGTAGAGGCAGCTTTTCATTTTATTTAGAATGAACCTGCGGGTTTCCATGCTCTGCACCTTGGTGCTAATATATTTCAGTTCTACTTTGAAGAAGAATGCTACTTGCTTTAAGTTCTATCAAACACTCTGTGGCTCTTCAAAAATTTTATCCTGCATCTTCACTGATGGTCTATGGAAGTCCCTACACTCTCTATGGTCTTTACGAGATTCCCCAACATGGATAACATTTCCGGGGCCTAATGGAGATATGTCAAACAGTTAAAATGGGGACCGGAATTGGAGGTTACTTTGAGGCAGTTCAAGATTTAGACATCTGAATTGAGCATTGTTGGGCCAAACGACTTAGTAGTAAGAATATCTATACGATCTGAGAAGTTTGGAGTTCACTGCAAATTTTTCTGTTACATTGGACATGAGAACTCCTGCAACCTCTTTTTAGATGAGTTATCAAAAGAAGCACAAGCTCCAGATTTAATTAACATTGAGATTAAAGCCGAGCAGTATGGGAAGAGAATCGATATCGCCAAAAGATAAGAAATTCTAACTATAGTATGATTGGGATCACATCATCGTCAAGGAATTCGGCCCAAATCACGTTGGTGTAGTTGAAGAAGATAGCTGCCTTGTCAGAGAATTCCAGTCCAGCCAACCTCAAAGAGACGAGAAACCATGACAAAGGGAGTGATGGTTCAGGTTCCAAGATATTTTCCGGGAATCTGAAAGTAGCTACTGATATTGAATTACAGGAGTCGAGAAATTCAAAAGACATACAACCATAAACAAGGTAAAGGCATAGAAAATGGAAAGGATTTCATAGGGAAGGAAAAGGACAGTTCTTTGTCGAACGTTCATTCAGGGCAAGAACTTCTCTCTAGAAACAATGACGGACACAAAATAGCAACGAAACCAATTACAGTGAATGCAATGACTGATCTTGGGAAGATGTCATCAGATCACATCTCCACTACCACTCGAATTCCACAGGACAACCTCAAGAAGACAACTCATTGGTCCTCCAAGCCAAAAAAACAAAAAGGGAATCAATATCAGGAAGCTTGCTCGTAAGAAGAATATGAACAAAGGCCTGACAGTGAGCCTTAAAAAACCAATTTCAAAAGATAAAAATTATAAGTGGTCATGTATATATAATGAGGTTATTAGAAAAAAATAGGGAGTGGCACCTATAGATGACAAAATGAAGAAAATCGTTTAAGATGATACGAGAAACTAAATTATGAAAATGGTAAGAGAGGAAGAAAAAGACTACAAAGAATTGGAAGAAAACAATAAAGCATAATTTAACATATGTTAACGGTTAGCATAGCACATGATCTGACTCTATGGAAACAAAGAATCCATGTAGCCAACCCCATGAGAAAAGGCTTAGTTGTTGTTTTAATCGAATGGCATTTTACTGAACAGTATAATAACCCAAAAAGTCGTTGTTAGCATATGGATAGCCCAGTTCTCAAGTAGTGAAGAATTCATCTCTCGTGAATGATGGTTATTGGAGTCGATGTGAATATATTAGTACCTTCATCTCTAAAGTATCGCTGAGGAGCCATGTGGCTCAGACACTGTGACCGTGTTTCTTTCATGGGATATTTTTTTCATTTGCAATAAGCTTGTTTACATTTTCAGCCCTCAATATTGATAACTGCTCTGTTTACTTTCATGAAGGCCAGACATCTTCGAGACTTCAATGACACTGCTGCTATTGCCGAACGAGAAATTAGGTGGCACTTGCACGGATGAGAGCGTGAAAGAGTTAATGGAGCTGATAGTATGCTGCATTCATTCATGTGGACAGAGACGGCACTCCAACTGTCACCCTTGCGAGCCAGTTATTTACAGCTTGAGTACATAAATATAGTAACACTTTCATCGTCAACAGATTGAAACAGTTTGCAGGTCTGCTGATTCAGTGTGTCCACACATTTGTGTGGAGACAGCAAGAATCAGAATAGTTTCAGGAGATGGAAATCGATTTGGCTGACCTCATTTCGTGAGGCACTTGAACCATCACCACTAGAAGCAATAGCTTGAGAGACTAATCACCCACTCTCTAAAATTCTTTGTTACAATATCTAATGTACAAAGATCTATTTCTATGCAGTCTTTTTGAGAGAGAGAGAGAGAGAGAGAGAGCAGACATCAGTTGCTTTGCAATTGTACAAAAAGAACAACTGTTTTCTTCAGTAGTGTTCTTTCCAGTTCTGTATGAAATCGTGTAACATTATTATTTCGTGAGAATGCATCCTAGAATTTGAATGAGATTGAGGTTCGTGTGAAATTCATTTAATGTTCACTTTGTTGGTAGTGGAGCTTAAATTTCCTTGTGATGTGGATTGTTGGTTGGTGGCTCTACTGGATGCATGTTCCCAGATATCGAACTTGTGACCTGTACTGAAACATGACCCCGCATGTTGTTGAAGTTATGATCTAAGGTTTTCTAGTCGACCCTCTAGCCAGGAGAGCTGTGGCTCGTGTTGCAAAATCTTATGGTTCATAATAATGTGATGCAGGTTTAAGTAGCCCTATGGTTTTGCCTTACGTGACAACAGACAATAAGTACATCACCAAGAGGGGGTTTGGTGGCCTCAGGAAGAGAACAGCAAGGACGTGTGCTTCTTGCGATCACAGGTATTCAAGCAGACTCGTGCATGATATTCAAATAGCTCACAAGGAAAAAGGGAGGCTAATAAATTGTTCATCCACGTCATAGAAATGTTTAGCTCAGAGGGGAAACGGCCAAGTAAAGAATATCAATCAAAACTGAAGCAAAACTGATTGATCTGAACAATTAGCTGCCCAAAATGAGCAAAGTTTCCAACAATCGTCTAATCAAATTACAGAAGCCCTCAAATTCCATACACACCAAAAGAACTGTGCTGTAGAAGCACGTGAAACTGATGGCAGAGTAGAATGAGAAAATCAATTATGATTAACATTAATCGACTAAAGAGGTCCCAGGCAGGTAAATACGGTGCATATTACTTTCTTCGGCAGGTTGGACACTTCTTCTGGAACTTGGCCGCATTGGTAATGCAGGAGTGGCAGAAGATATGCTAACATAAAGTTGATGTCTCCTATTTCATGGTGTCCGTGCATATCGCACATATCGAATTCACCTTCACATCCACTGGATGACTGCTCGATCCATTTGCACAACCCCTCTGTTATCAGCAGGAGAAATCAGGTTCCAATGTGACTTACAAAACATAGCACAACTAACCAAAAAAAAATGGAGGATGAGGGGAAAGACAGAAACAACAAAAAACAGCGGTTGGTCACCTCTCAAGAGCTTCTACAGAAAGAAAATGTTGAACAATCACGGAGCAGATTAACCAAATAAACATCTGGATGGTTTTTAAAGATGCTAAATTCATTCAGGATGTCTAGATGATGCACCATGATCAAGTTAACCGCCAACTTACATGGTAGAAAAACTCTATTTGCAAGTTGTTTGCTTTTAGCCAGTGACTTGTCACTATATATACATACCCTAATGGCCTAATACCCTTGATCAAGATGGTCATCTGACATGTTTCTCCAGACGCAAAAAGGGAAGTATAACAAAGATCATGTGATTCAACAATTCATTTTGTTAAGAATGCTTGGGGTTAGGCAGACTTGATGCATGTAAAGTATGAAACTTCCGACCTCTTATCAGAGAGCCCAACCATCCCTTAGTCAGTGGTGTGCCGCTTAGAAGAACCTTGAAGTTCCCTTATGAAAATATACTAATAAGGCAAAAGCACACAGCCACACTTATCACCCTGTTAACTCTTATTATAGGATCCTTACACATTTCTATCATGATTGATGATGAATATAACAGAAGTTGCACCATCATTAAAATAAAGGTATATAAAGCTTGAACAGAAAGTAACCAGCTTACCGGATTAATCACATTAGATACCTGAATACCAAAGTTGCCTAATGCATGCTAGCCAAAATTTATTTACGAAAAGCAAAATTCCCTTTTAAGAATAACCAAGTTTCTAAAGTAAAATGTCAGAAACATGTTGTTGAGCCTATATCACAATTCCACAATCACAACTAATTACGTAATGACATACCTTATCAAATTACCCTAGACTTGCACGCGTAGCCTCTCCATCATCAAGTATATGTATTGTCTTCCGTGAATACTCTGCATGCCAACTTACTTTTCAGAACTGTGATTACAGAAAGAGATCATAGAGAATGGCCATGTGTGTATTGTGTGGGTTTGCATGTGTACACGCACACACTCACACACACGCACATATAATATATATATATATATATATATATATATATATATATATATATATATATATATATATAGAGAGAGAGAGAGAGAGAGAGAGAGAAGGTGGGAGGAGGTACAAGCTCCAAACCCATGTGAACCTTTATAGAAAGGAATAATTCAGGATCAACCAGTATCAACGTAGGAAACACATCATACTAACAAAAGAAAGAATCAAAACGCCCAAATAAAGAGATTACTGAATGGGAACATGCAAAGTATAATCTTACACAAACAAAGAAGCCTAAAACATGGTGCATGTGTGGGTGTGTAGGTGCACGTGTGGGTGTGGGTGTTAGGCTTCGGCCTCCTCTTGTAACCAAAGAAAAAGGCCCCAGCGACAAATATAGACGTGAAAGAGGCAGGAAAGAGGAGACATTCAAAAAGATCGATGAAGTCCAACAATGCATAGATAATGGAACAGTAACATATTTATGTTAAATTAGCCTTTTCGCAAGGAAGGCATATTTTACCACGTAACTGCCGCCTACGTAAATTTGATATGAAAGGCTTTCGTGGCACCTCAGTTTCTGAAACGACCTGTACTCTCGCACTCACCTCTTCCAACGATCTTGAGGAAGAAATCTGAACATCGTCATCATGGTCATCATCATCAATTGTAAATCTGAACATTGATAGAAAACCGTGTCGAAAACCGGTTAGATATCGTGCCAGAATTGAACTGAAAACGTCCTGTCCTTAACTCGAGATCCCCTCCTAAAATTGCCTTTGATCTCACCCGATACAATGCATCCCAATCAATCTGCTCCATACACCTAATAAAAACTCAAAAGCAGCGAAACACGACGGCCACACAAGATTTCCAAACCTAATTATCTCAATCAACACAAACAACCTAAATTTTCTTCACCCAACTCAGAGCTCGCCAATAAGAATGCGATTGAGAAGCCAAACGAATAAGGGGTTACAAATGAAACTAGAGACATCTGAACAACATGCATAAACTTCCGAAGACCAAGTAGACATCGTTCTCAGCAAAGAATGCAAAAAAGATCATTCTTTTCGATAAGTAAAGCAGAAAAGCCCATTTGTTTGATGATTATCCAAATAAGGAGAAAATCAAACCTTTCAACTTCTGTAGGGAAAATTTGGCGCTCCTAGATCCGAAACGGGGCCTTTTCGGTCCAGAAACCGGCTTCAGAAGGCGGGCTAGGGGTACAGTGATGAAAAATGGAGACTATCAAAAAGACTCCCTCATCTGAAGATATTACATTTATACCTTCTTTTTGTTTCCGGAATTGTTCGTTTCATGAGGGTATCCTGCTTAAATTGACTTCCTCCAAAATAATCAAGCTGCCGGGAGTACGTAGGCGTTCCCTCCACCGCGCAGAGAGAGAGAGAGAGAGACCCTAATTCCGCCATGGCCGCCCTCAGAAGGAGCCTGCTTCGTCTCCAGCAAACCCTAAATTTATCCATCAGATCGAGCAATCCTTCCTTTTCGAACTCCGGAAGGTTCCCCCTCTTTCTTGGCAGGTGATCTCCACAACTCATGAATGTAAAAGTTTTGTTAGGTTGTGCTTTTGGATTACTAGTTCTTTTCTTTCAGATTGTTCTTTTAGTGGTAATTTGTGAAAATCACCTGTTTTCTTTCCACTAAAATTAAATAAAATCACCAATTTGTGGTTAAGAATCAAGTGTGCATATTGGAAACCGTGTGATCTGGCATTTGAATTGCAAAGATCTCTCTGATATATAACTGGAACTTTTCCTTCCCTTCCCCCTTCTTTACAGGTTGAGTCTCTCGAATGAATCTGGCCCGGTGGATCACGATCTCTCAGCGGAAGAGCAACGACGACGATTAGAAAACAGGCCCCTCTCTCTCTCTCTCTCTCTCCTCTCTCTCTCTCTCTCTCTCTCTCTCTCTCCTCCCTCCCTCTCTCTCTCTCTCTCTCTCTCTCTCTCTCTCTCTCTCTCTCTCTCTCTCTCTCTCTCTCTCTCTCTCTCTCTCTCTCTCTCTCTCTCTCTCTCTCTCTGTCTCTCTCTCTCTCTCTCATCTTCTCAAAATTTTGAAGGGCTTTCCATTGCCTTTTCATGGTGCCCATTTCGTACGCACATTTTCCTCCGTCTAATATATGCTTTAATTTGATTGTGGGTGCAGATTGCTTTATCGAAGCAAGCAGAGGGGATTCCTTGAACTGGACTTGGTTTTAGGGAAATGGGTGGAAGAGAACATCCACTCCATGGATGATTCACAAATTAATTATCTTGTTCACGTTCTTGATCTGGTATGGTAATTGCGATCCATAGTCAACCCCATCTAAGCAAATTATTCATTACTAGTTACTTTGACTCCATTTAAGCAAATCATTGAACCAGCCATCTTCTGAAACTTTACTTGCTATCTAGCTTGAGTGTGTGTGTGTTCATCTTTTGATAAACACAACGCGAACTCATTTGCCTGGTACGTTCTGTATGTGGATTATAACAGGTGTCATTGTTGTTCTCATTCATAAAGAGATATTACAACAGTTAATATCTATTCATGCTTATGTTCTGATTGCTTCTTGCAGGAAAACCCAGACTTGTGGAAGTGGTTAACTGCACAGGAGCAACCACCCGAGGCAGTAAAGGCTAATCCAGTTAGTATTTACCAGACACCTTGAAGTATTTGTTTAACCACCCATTATTTATTTGAATTCTAGTTATTTAATGCATTTGTATGCTTTAAACAGGTTTTCAGTGCCGTTCAAAGCCAGGTTTTGGACAACCTCGATGCCCATTCAGCACCTAATACTCGTGCAACACCCGGACAACCTTGGGTTAGAGGATGGGATGATAAGAGGGGTCAAGAAGGTTCCCAGTATGGTAACCAGTAAGCTAGCATGTACGCTGCAACCATAGTGCTGCTTTTTCCTACCTGGACACGCTGCGCAGTAATTACATCAAGGGCACATTATATAGTTATAGGCATATAATAGAATCCTAAACAATAACTGGCCCGCGCATGCCCAGGCAATGCAAAGAGAAGTTTCTTGATTTTAGTTGGTTCTTGGTTTGATTTGCTTCAATACATCTCATATGATAGCTTTGTGCACATTATGAGTTGTAAGCTAATGTTTGACCCTGGTTAATAACTTGATATGCATGTGTTCTATGGCATGTGCAGAGGCAGTGTGCGTTGTAAATTGGACGTCTCAGTTTTTCTGTATACTTTGCTTATGCAGTTTGCAGCCTCTTGTGTTCCGGAAGACAGGTTTCGATGCTCGAGCTTTGCTCGATCAATATTTGGATGAGTTTGTGTGATGTGAAGTTGGATTATGTGCTCAGCAGGGGCATACATTTTATGGGCACAAAACCAGGGTGGGAGCTAAATATGAACCTACCTTCGCCTTTTGTCTATGCTCAGTGTTGAAAGATATATATATATATATATATATATATATATATATAGCTTCGTCAGTAGAAGATATTCTTTTCCTAATCTCTAACAGTCAATTTTCCCTTTTTATTATATGGTATATTTGAGAGCAGCAATGTGATTTCTTGGCAAACAAAATCGATCCAGTCTGAGTGTAGTAGGAGCTTCCTTTTCTATTGGGACATGCAACTTCATTTTTACAGTTTAAATGAGATGAAAAAGAATATCTTATTGGGCCCTGCATGTTCAGGATATCCATTTCCATAGACTTTGATTTATCCATCAAGATCCAGAATTTAATTCTACATGGATTATGGATTTAAATTACCCATGTTCCCAAGTAGCGTACTAAAATTCCAGTTTATGTTTGGGTTGGAACCAGATCGTTTTGCATCCTCAAATGACACTACATAACTTCACAATGAGCTTTTGAACTGCGAACGCCCCAATAGGCTCTGCAGAAGTGTAAGATGGCGTAAAGCGTTCAAAGTCTAGTTAGACATGTCGTTGTGCCCATTAGTGATTTATGATATATATATATATATATAGAGAGAGAGAGAGAGACTCTTAATGTATAAAAGGATCTCCATAGTTGATATATTAAACCTGAGGTCAACGAGTTATTTCTAAAACCATTATCACCTTCATGATTTGTGATACATCGATTTGAATATGTGTTGCATATAACGGGCTTCCTAGAAAAAATAACTATCCGCACAATGAGCAGTTGCATACGTGACTAGGGGGGCTACTCAAAGTTGAACGTCGTGAATTCAATACCCATCTGGCTTTGGCCTTCATGTTGTACTAAAACTAATTACTACAAGAACAGTTAAGCCTTTTCCATAGTAGATGGAGTCGGCTACATGACTTCTTTGCTTTCGTAGAGTTTGATTGTAGTGTCATGCTGACAGCTAGTTCAGTAGAAGCTAAACCATCCTTTCCTTCTGTCTTTGCTTTTTTCTTTTAACATATTCACCATATAGTTTTTCACATTTTACCATAACTTCTATTAGTCATCTTTTCACATGTCTAAACCAACTTTAGATGGTTTACCCTTACTTTTACCAGGTGTTCCTTTCAATTGTCTTGATAATCTCATTAAGAATACCATATTTCTTTGTGTGACCATGTATCCATCTCAATTTCAATTATGAGCTTCTTAAAATAATGACTTTAATAGTGAATGTGTTTTACAGGAAATCATGTTTAAGCCCTAACTTGTATTTTTTTCGTATAATAAACTTGCACGTGTTCATTGTTCAGTTTTTCTTATAAACTTAATATGCCCCTTATGCCCTGGGCAACCAGCGGAAGTCGGTGCCATTGGTAGTTGATATCATCAATTACTATGAAAGTTCTGTATTAGTCTGGCAATTTCTGTGGGAATCCAAATATTTGAAATACTTGGTGAACTTTTTTCTACTCAGTATCATTTAAACAGTAAGGATGAGCCTCCACCACCAAGAACTCCAGTTAGATTGAGGCATGACGCACTACCCCAGCATTCCCCCTCAACATTTTTGGAAAGTAAAATAATCAACCTATTGAAGTTCAAAATGAAACTTCCAATGGATCGTTCCTGAGTTTAAAGAAATTCATAGGTATAAAATCCCCGATGAAATGGAAAATATCTACAACTACCAGGCAATTCGTCTGGCTTCGGCATTCATAGAATCTAAAGGAAAAGAGACTCTCTCTTGACCGTATTTCAATTGTTAATAGACTCAAACCAAAAGTCCCATATACCTGCATCATGTATTGCAAACATCTAGAGCTCCCCTGAGGAAAAGGTGAAATAGAAATTTTATTTTTAGAGATCTAAGAGGAGGTGAACATGCCGGTGATCAATGTGGTGAACCAATAACAGTTAGAAGTTGATGGTATCACTCGAAGTTTCTCACATTTCAGAGCCACTGCAAACAACTGTAGTCGAAACTAGTATTGGCAACAGTAAATATACACGATAAATTTAGAACAAAATCCAGAAATAAGCTTTTATTACTTTGGGGCTGCAAAATTCATGGAATTCACTAACTGCAACTAGCCTAAAAGAAAAATGCCCATAAAACGGGTCTTGTCATCCTAAATATTGGGGACTTGGATATATGTACAGAAACGAATTGAAGGTGTGATCCTGCACTGTGAATATTTACAGAACTTGTTACCCATAGTTCAACCTGATTCCCTGTTGGCCTTTTCTCATGGGCATCTCTGCTTCCTCCCCTCTTTGTCATGGTGCAGGAAGGTGGATCATGCAGCCCAAGCACTCGTCAGATGCAAATGACTGCAATCCGGCCTTTGCCAAAACAGACAGTTGATCCTCTGTGCAACTACTGATTCCATGAACCTAGGAAAGGCCTTCCCATTGCATCATGCATCACTGAGCTCTGATGCATCAAACCCGAGCTCATACCAGCAGCCAGAGGCATGTTGATCCATGCCATGCTGCTGTTTGCTTTGTGCTGGTTATTCCCAACAGGCGGCATCATGTAATTAAATGGCTGGTTACTGGATCCAAATTGTGCACCATGACCTTCACAGTGAATCTCATTGCCTTGCGAAACAGTTCCACCAGCATACGCACTCCGTGTAACATACTGGTCGGATCTCACAGAATTGTAAGATGATTGCCGCAGTCCATTCCACTGTGGCATAAAACCAAGCAAGCTGTCGCCCCCAACGTTTCCATTACCTGGACATTGACCCTGAGAGGACACGGGAATCTCCAAGCTAGACCAGCTAGCATGCGCCCGACTCTCACAGGAACCCCAGTGGTGGTCCAACATCTCTCCAGTTGCTGAAGACTGGATAGGCAGCACACGGGTAGGATTCGTTTCCCAGTCAACTGAGCCAGTGGGCACAGTGCAGGCCTCATGATTCGGTCCCTTGTTAGCATACTCGTACATGTTCTTTCCTATAAGGTGAATAGCATAAAGCTCTTTTTCTTGGGCCTCCCTCTGTTCAAGCATCTGTTGCTGTTGCTGATCTAGATGCTGTGAGTAGCAGAAACCCTCTGACTGATTGTTGCTCGTCATCAAAAAGTTCAGTTCTTGTCGTGCCATCCTATCCACAAGCTCAAGAGGTGGGTATGAATGTTGCATTTTAAGATGAGGCGTATTGATTGACCGGCTCTGTCCACCATCTGCATATGCATGAAAAAGAGAAAGTCTACTGTCCGCTTGCATCGATGAACCAACATCAGCATCATGTTCACATAAAATCGCCTGTTCATGTTCATCTCTGAGTATGTTTTCCTTCACAAGAGTGGGTTGCCCTTGAACTGGCTGATTCTGTCCGATAGATAATTTATTTGAACGAATACAATCTTGGCTTTCTTCATAGCATGAAATACCTGCTTTGCTCATCCCTGACCAGACATCTTCAGAAGCACCTCTATTGTGAGCTGCATTTTCATTTGATTTGGCATATTCTAGAAATTCAGGCAAACATTGTCTAATACAAGGCTCATCAGAATTTTTCTCGGCTGCCATGGACACAACTGATGGTCCGGAAACATTTATCTCAGAATTTCCAGTCAATACATCAGCCACGCTCGTAACACCCTCCACCAGTTCCTCGCAGACAAATTCATTCTTATGACTGTTCCGCAAAGGAATCCATGCCAAAGAGTGATGATGAGTGGAGCCAAGAACGGCTTCATTGTTCTCAAATTCCATGTCACTGGAGCTATCATTGTCCTCCGATTTCTCAGAGGTAATATCAGGTTCATGTTCATTAAGTGCAGTCCGCTCCAAAGCTTGATGACCACCAGAGGAAGTGACGGTCTCTTCTTGTTCATAGTTCTGGACAGCAATATCAGAGTCATCATCTGAAGTAATTTGTTGGCCGACTACAATATTGTCTTCACTTTCTTCTTCCTGAACCTAGAAGCAAAACCATCCGTAAATTGTTAAGTACCTAATCAGAAGAGAAGATTTCTCAGCAACGTCAGCTACCAAGGACCACGAAGCATCAATCTGAAGTCTGAACTATCAAATTTTAATACAACACTAACAAATATAAAGAAGAGTTTGGCTATGCATGTATTAACTGTATACAAGTACCAGGAACATACTTACTAATGACACAATCTACACAAGTTTTTAAGAGAATAGCAAAATACCTCATTGATCATAAGCCTGAATTTCTCTCCGATTTCCTGACCTACTAATGTCACTAATCGGTTTATTTGTATCCGTCTTTCCAACTGACGAGCATAAGCAGCAGAAATTTCTGCACCAGCAATTCTTGACCTACCATGGAAATGAATAAGGGCACAAAAGTAACGGTTAATTTAATGAAATACTGCAATTGTAACTTGTCACTAACCAATGTTCGTGCAACTTCTTTTTCTCCTCCTCTTCCAGCTTTTTGGTGTCACCCAACACCCGGTTGAGAGACTTGAACTTAACCAGTCCGCTCGTCTGCTTTCCCTTTTTAACCATTTGATGCTCTGTCCTGATCTGAATGCCCAAAAGCAAGAAGACACAATTAAAACTGTAGCATATGTTCACAAATCAAGTTATTCTAATTTAAAGCAGGATCCAGGAAACAAAGTTTCAAGCTCCATTTTAGGCAAAACCTTGATAACCTCCTCCTTAAGTTCCGCAATAAGAAAAATAAGTGAAAGACTACTTCCTGAAATGTATACTACTTGCAATAACCATGTAGATTCCACTAAGGGTGCATCTCATAAACATGATGATGATTGACGTGCAACTGTCCATATGCACATATCTTTGAAGTTTATTTTCTGTGCATACAGAGAACATAGCCAAGGCACTTGAAGTAAAAACAAATGAGATGCTTTTGCGGGTATCACAAAAGGAAAATTACAGACAAGCATCTGCACTCAAATGATGTACTCATTTGATAGAAAACAAATCAAGCCACACCTTAGAGCAAGACAATGCATCAGGGTCACTGGCTTGAGAAGATGTTTCGACCCACCGATCCTCTTCTGCCAGATTTCTTCCCCTTTTTTTAATTTTTGAAGTGGATATGGATCTCCCACCTTGCTGCATTATTAACCTGCTTGAACAGATCAGAAAAAGAATTTCACCTACTTAAGGATCCAATTACTGACTCAAACGCACTTATGTCATGACAATCTTGTCTCAACAACCAAAAAAGGGCACCCTCAACTTCAGGGAAACACCCAAGCATGCATGTATGAACATGCACACTTTTTGATGAGCCACCACTCAAACATCGTTCTAATTATGGGAGAGGAAGGGATGTCACGAATTAGCTAGAGCCAACTACTATGTTTGCCTTTAAAGAACAAACAGCACAAAGTTCTATGCATATGAAATATTAGATCCTCCTCAAACAAGCCCATCAACATCCGGAATACATTTCCTGATCCTAGTCGGTATAAGTAAGCTACTTAAACTATGAAGTGACAGCTCATTCAGCCACTTTAAAAAGAAGAGTGTACAGCTCTACCTTTCTCGAGAATCTTCATGGCTTTCGTCTGAGATGTCATAGTTTTCATCTCCAGTTGAAGAATAGGAATCGGTAGATGGTGCCAATTTGTCTTTCAGCTTCAAACGCGAATCATGTGCATGAGATCCAAAGCTATCATCTCTATTCTTTTTCAGGTGTCTATTTTAGATGCAAAAATATGATTAGAAATCGCACATGCCAAATGCAAAAAAGTTACGCTCAACAAGGATAAATCTCAATGATTGTTGAGAATTTGCAGCATCTTTTAGCACAAATTTGAAACAACCAAAACACTACCAGCAAATAGAAAGATCTATATAGCACATTCAGCATGAAATACATGGCTTTTTTATAATTTTGTTGTTGTCATCATCATCATTACTTAAAAGATCCATTCTCTAGCAAACTCTCATGAAACAAATTAACATACTATAGATAACAACATTCAAAAATATCTTTCATTAAGATGAAAAACCTTAATGTCCTCTGAATGTTTCCTGGTTCTTCACAACTTGTCAAGATCTCCTTCAACCTCTGCAAATCCTCCAGCAAACTGAACAGACAAGTCAAACAATTCTGAAATTACATATTTCACCAGCATCAAAAAACCCATAACAGCAGATAAAGATAAAAAGTACCATGTGAACCATTGATAAAAGGTGCATACTTATTATGATACTTCTGCAGCTCCAAGTAGTAGTCACTTTTGTTGGCCTTGAAGCTCCGCTCCTTTTTTATGACAGCATCTGGGTGTGCATTACCAGAGCAAAGCAAAGAGCTCCTGTTGAAGTCAACAAGTCTATTTCACTTCCACATTATCAAGAAGATTAGCCTTTTACCAAGTTTAGCACAGATAAAAGGCAAACATCTCAATATTTCAAATGGCAAAGCTAACTGGAAAATTTTGAGAAGAATGGAATGCAAACTTCTAATGAAAAGTTAACATTTGACCAAATTCAACAACATTATAAAAGATTTCTACGACAAAGTATCCCGTCTTTAATGAACTTATGTACTTTGACTTGTTTTTAATATCTATAGAAACGATGTACAGATACCACCAGCAAAAGGCAAAGTGGACAAATTCATCCCACAGTCACCACTTCAGGCATTTGAAGTACAGGTACCACAGACTAGAAATTGGCCTTGGAGGAAGTAAGATGCAAATTTAGGATTATCTTCAACAAAAGTGGAGATACAACAAAGTATTAACAGATGCTCTGAGATGATGAAGATGAGGAAACTACATGATAAACAAATTTATGAATACTATAAAGTACCACAACCACAGTGAAGAGACTCATGAAAATCATGGCTCAGCACATAACATCAAAGATAAGGTGTAACAAATTACAACCCAAGACTAATAAGGTAATCTTGTAATATCTAACACCAAAATGTAGCTGATATCATCTTACTGCATGCAACAACCTTGCAAGGAAGCAAAATATTTGTATTCTTAACTTTTAGAACTTAGACAGGATGGTTCAAAGTTCAGGCACCATACAAAAGCTTATACAGTGACAAAGATTAGAAAACTAATATCATGGTTAGGACAAATTCATCTTAAAAAATATGTTCCAAGATAAGTGTTACTGACCATTCAAGAAAAGGATTGCCGAAATGGAAGTTTTCTCCATTAAGCAATGTCCTTATTATTTGGTCTACTTCCATCCCTTTGGGTAGAAATTTGCTCAAAAGCGTTCTTTCTGACTCGGACAGGCAGATTTTCCAACCCTATGATTTATCGAGAACAGAATCAATATGTACAATGCCAAATAACAGGTAAACTTAACAGGTAGATGCACACTTTCCCCATGCATCGTTGAGAAATTTTACCTCGTAAGAAAGAACCCCTTGTAGATTCTCCAACTCAAAGATCTCTTGAGGAACGGGCATAATATCAGCCAAGGATGTGAGACAATGACACCGATGGGTTGCATCAACAAAAGGGAACAAATATCTCCAGGAAATTGCAACCTGATCTTTCCTAGCGACAACAATCTTTTGCTTCTCGTTCCACTCAAGGGAGATGCAGGGATTCAATCTCAAAGCAGGGGGAGGTAACTCCAGATCCTTCTTCTTTTGCTCTCTATGTTGCTCAGGTACATTGCGGGTTGCAAGATTTACTGCATTCAGGCGCCTCTTTTGCTGACCAGCTGCCATTTTTGCAGCTAACGAAAACCACTCAAAGAAAAAATGGCATATGTTCTAAGTAAATGGTTTGAAAGACTCCCTGCCTCTTCTCTTTGAGAGAATAAACTGAAATCACGAAATAAGCATTACTCCTTTAGTCACATTTAACATTTAACGGATTAGATGCAGAATACCTAATAGAAGTAAACTTCCATCTAATGGCCTTTAAACAACTACGATAATTCAGGCTTTCACATGTCCGCAATCAAGTCAACCACAGGTTATCTTCAAATGAAATAGATATAGACAAATCTCCAAAAAATTAAGAAGCAGAGAATGAGATGATAAAACAAAGTGCAGATATGTTCGCTATAAATAAGAGATGTTCTATACAAACAACAAAACAAGGGAAAAACAAATAAAAGAAAAAAGAAAAGGGAAATTTCAGGGAAACAACTCTCGTAGCAAATAAGAGTATGAAATAACTATATATGGTAGATAACACATGACATCACCTGAAATGCTACCATACACATGACATCAACAGAAATGCCACCATTATGCACCAAAAGATCCATACAAAAATCGGCCCTTTAAAAGGAGAGGCTGATTGACTCCATTAGAAAACAAAATATCGCTTTTACAACCTTCTACCCAACAAAAGGGTATTTTTCAAGCAATTCAGAAAGCCAAAACATCGTATAAAAGTCAAAAACGTTAGGAACGAACCAAAATATTCCAGAAGAAGAACCCAAAGCTAACGGCTTCCACCATACGTCGATACTGAATTTCTAATTTAGTAAAGGAATCTATACCAATTCCATCAAAATGAAATCTTTAAGAAAAGAGATGCAAAGTAAATAACAAGAAAAGAACTCTATAAAAACCACTAGTCCCACCAGGCGGACAACGAAAACATCGCAACGCGCCGGAATCCTTCGGATATTTGGTGGATTTGAATCCAGGCTTGATCGGAGAAAACGAGAAAACTACCGACGGAATTGGAAACGTTACAATTAGGTGAAAAAAAGGAAACAAGAGGAAGTACCAGCATCTACGTCGTTCTTCGGTTTGGAACGCGAGCATCTAGGGCTCTTGCCAAAGATACAAAATTAGGGTTTCGCCAATCCGCTTTGTCCAAGCCATCCTTGCGGGGGGGGGGGGAAATGGAAGGAAATAAGCGAGGAAGAAAAATGGAGTAAAAAATAAATTCAGTAGCGCCTGACGCTTGGCTTCGGTGATCCCTTAATTTACGAGACCCCCTCTTAACTCCTCGTAATTCCATCGTCATCCATGGGGAGCAACGTGAAAATATCCTACTAACCCTTCGCATCTTATGTATTACTAAAGGGCTTCACTGAGAGACGCCCAATGTATGTGCGATTGTCAGTGGGTCGGGTTGGATTCAAACCCGAACCAGAATTCGGTTAGTCAGATCTAATTACCAAAACACAACGTATGTTAAAAATGCATCCAGTTTTGGTTTTAAATTTCTGCAGTCCAATCCAAATCTAATTTCTTAGATATTCGAAGAATTAAGTTATGTAAACATGAAATACGATCTGGGAGTGACAGGATGCAACTTGTTGGCATACCGGAACCACAGGATAAGCAGCTTTGGATCTTGACACTCACACACACACACACACACATATGCTACCTACGCGATATGAATACATATGACATGTAAGCATGTATGGTGTCTGCATGATATAATACATACATACTCACATACGATTATAATGTACTTATTATACTTGTCCTCTACATACACAATGCATATAAAATACACATGCATAAAGTATGTATATCGTATATACTACATACATGTAATATGTTCAGACCTACCCGCCCGAAGGTCTGGGTTCGAAGAATATGCCTGAAGAAAATTTGTCAGATCTAAGTCGACCAACTTTAAACTGAACCCAACCCGATGACCCACCCAATTTGCCACCAATTCAATAATATTCATCACGTTTAGGTTTACAAAAAGGAATTTTAATGCCAAGTTCCTTTCAATGATAAGCTAATAGACTTTACATTCTATCTTTATGTAGCCGCCAAATGAGAGGAATTGCTCATCGTCCCACTTGCCCCCGTAGCCCCATGCTCCTCTCGTTTTGGTTCGGGAACCTAAAGAGAGAAGCTGAGCTTGACTTAACCTAAAGATGCATATTCTGCAACACTTTCATAGTTGAGGTTGCCTTTAAACTAGTTGTGACTTATCCAAGGATGTCACTTCTATTCAAAGTCGTACAAAATTTAGAACCTGGAGCAAGTTCATCGTCTGGCTCATGGCTCGCATTTTGTCTCTCTGCTCTTACATGAGCAAATCAGGCTAGCCGTTACTATCAGCAGTGAAGCATACCACCAAACCTTTGAAGGGTTACCTCCTTGGTTTTCTCTTAATTTAGCTTTTAATCCTTTTCAACAGATTTGATTTAAAACCCAACTTTGATCACATTGAGAACAGTAACAAAGAAGATCCACCTGACAAACAGGATAAACAGTTCAAGAACCAAAAGACCACACTCATTCCCTAAACAGCGAGTCATCTAATCTAAACCAACGGCAAAGAGGCTCAATCAACAGAGAGACGTCGCCTCTTGTACTGCACCATCACGCTCCCTTTCACGCCCACAACCATTGCGTTCCAGTCCGTCTCTGGGAAAGGGGACAGCAACTCCATCTCGAAATTCCTCAGCAGGTGACTCCAGATAGCCTTGATCTGCAAATAAGCAAACGGTTCCCCAAGGCAACCGTGCCTACCACCACCAAACGATACATACGAAAACGCACCAGCCACCTTGTCTTCCCTCCCCCACAGCAAATCGATCAGGATCATAACTATTTGGATCCTTGAAAATGTGAGCTAGCCTGTTTGCAAAAGCAGGGGATGTGGCAACTATATGACCCTAGGAATGTCAAATTCTTTTCCCTCTCGTGTTTTGACACTAAAAACCACAGGTGTGAGCTTCGCAGCAACATACAATCAATGGAGGTGGAGTCTCAGGGAGAAGCTTCTTTAATGCACCATTTTAGGATATCCATTTCAGCCAAGACATCATGATCAACTCTGTTCCCATGCTTTTCCATCAAATTCTTCTGCTCATCCAACACAGCAAAGAAAGGTACTTGGTTGTGACGGAGGAGATATGCTCCAGTCAAAGTGGAGGTAATTGAACTAGTGTGCTGTCCTGCAAAAAGACAGCAATGAGCAGTCCAGTCACTTCAGCTTCTGTTGTTGGACGATCATCTTTGTATTTTTGAGTCAATGAAGCACAGAAGCTTAGCCATCCCCTCTGATTTACCGTGCTTTTGCGAGAAGCTATGATGTTTGCAAAGATTTCAGCAAGCTTCTTTGGCAAGTGTTTTATCACGCCATGGAGTGAGCTGGGATGGGCAGGTATGGAAAAGAGAACACTGATTGGAAGCATCCCATTATCAAGGTCATGGAACAAAGCAGAGACATCATCAAAGAGTTTGTCACTTAACTTCACGCCCCAAGAGACATCTACTAGCTGTCAAGATGATCAGATGCTCGCGCTCATACTTCAAATCAACGCCACCACTTGATCCCCATTTTGAGAAGTAGTCCTGCACGTATCAAATGGATTGGTCAATCCATCAGCCTGCATAAAACTTGGTCAACCTTTTCTTTTAGCAAGAGTATGTGATCTTTTCAGCACCTAATCCGTTGAATTCCACTAAAAGTTCGAAGTTAGCTTGTTTGAGAGGGAATAATATTAAAAGGCTGGACCTCTTACGAAAGTCAACCACTAGTCTACGCCATGTACTTGGTTAACATAAGCATTGAGTTTTGAAATCTCAGCTAATCTAATTTGAAGATGAAGGGGTTGAAACTTCTCCTTTCAGCCGCATCGTTCAACTTCATTCTGGCCCACCTAAATACTACAACTAACAGAAAAGCGTTCATCACCAAAATACTGGTCGAGATTTAAAAGCACGTAAATCAATGTGGTATCACGACATCTGGCGCACTTGTTCGTGAATAAAGGGAGAGGACCAGCAAATAAATACAGAAAAAAACAAGACACGCACGTCGTGACAAAACCACTCAGAAATGAATGACTTGGATGACAGTCGTCTGCAGACAATTTGGTCCAAGAAAACAGACTCGGACTTTTATAAAATTCTCAACAACCCCGTTCCTCTTGTTTTTCATGGGTATAGTAATTTCTACACGGGACAAACTGCTTCCGTCAACCACTGTAATTTTTATAGAGCAAGTTGTTAGTTGATTTGCAGCATATTTTCACTCCTAGAGAAAATTAATCAATCCTAATCAGTTATTGTAGTGCACAATCATTCAACTTCATAGAAAATAAATAGCCTACAACCTACCTAATCACAAAAACATTCGAAAAGCAACCATAAATATCTCAGTAGCAGAAAATTAAAATAACTAAGGATAGCTAAAGTGAGAAGTACAACAAAGTTGGAAACCCACAAAGTTTATCTGTAATTATTACATATAAGCATTATCAAGGAAAAAACTCTTGTTTATTTGGAATTGAATGCTAATATGACACAAGATAGAGCTTGATAGAGAGCCCAGGTTAGTGGGGGAAAACATAGTTTTCATTTTGGTTTATTACAGGTAATTAGTAAAATACACGATGAAATCACATGAAGGACAACTAATTTCACTGAATCAGAGAATAACTTGAGTTAAGGGAATAGTTTCATTTCCTTGAAAATGTCTCCCAGAAAACCAAGCCACTTCTTACCACCGGATCATATAAAAAAGAACAGCATGATTCATGAGATGCAGCAATCACCATATCCAGCTAAATCGTAGGAATACCATAATGACACCAGAAACTATGTATAACATGTCAAATAATAATACTAAGAGAACAAGAAGCAGTAAGACAGAAGTACCTCTGCTTCCACAACCATCTGATCGACGTAACCCTTCAACTTGGTCACTCTCAAAGCCTCTGTGAAGAACCTAAACTGTTCCTGCCTCACAGAGTAATCTACATCAAAGACGACGCCGGGCCCAAAAGTAGGCACGTTAAACTGGTAAA
This sequence comes from Brasenia schreberi, assembly GCA_036023115.1. Lineage (NCBI taxonomy): Eukaryota > Viridiplantae > Streptophyta > Magnoliopsida > Nymphaeales > Cabombaceae > Brasenia > Brasenia schreberi. The sequence continues at coordinate 21,228,941 of JAYKKT010000079.1, read as the reverse complement.
CCTCTTGCTGGCTGAGCTCATTCTCCGGTGCCTTGAAGAAGTGAGCGGACACCTCAGGACCGATGAGAAACGTGACATTCTTGTGCAAGAGATTGACGGAGAAGACGCTGCCGAGCTTGTCATACTCTTCGCGGATCATTATGATAGGCCCTTTCATGAATTTAAGGAGTCCTCCAATGAGAGGAAACGTCTTAACTGTAGGAGGATCCCTCCTCTTAGATCCGGAGAAGAGAAGAGCAGAGAGGAACTTTGCGACGATTACCGTGGTGAAAATCAGAAGTCCGACATAGTAGTAGTTGTTCTCTTTGAGATCCATTTCCATCAGCAGGTGAACTCTAGGTATTCGATCGGAATCAGGGAATAAAGAGAAGAGAACGACGAGTTACGGAACTACAGAAATCGGTATAAATAACTCCGGTTATATTGTATTTTAACTAGATAGTTAGAAACAAGTAGTTGAAAATGAAGCGTCGTATGTCTAGTATATTTCTGCTCAAGGTGATGAGACGGTGACGCCCGCGCGGAAACCTGCGGAAAGAAACAGGAAAAGCTCGATTAGAGAAATGTACGTCAAGAACAACAACGAACACCCGAACTTCTTGCAGATTTTCGAGGAGATCGGGTATACATATACAAAAAGAAGAATTAAAGGTGGAACTTTTCGGTTGTTTGAGTCGGCCGTTTTACAGAAAGACACCACTGGATATAAATCAGCAGCGTGAACCCAAAACGAACGACCGGAAGAAGAAAAAACGCCGATCAGAAGAGGAACAAAACCCCGTTCTTTACACGAACTTTTCGAAAAAGGCACGACTAGACATCAAAGAGAATTTTGAAAACAGATCGACGAGATTTTAACCAGTGAACGAGCAAAAGAAGAAAAAACACCGAAAAGTGAACGAATATGTATCGATACGAATACCGATCCTTCGATCCGTATTCCATACAGAAACCAGACAAGAATCGAGAAGCGCAACCGATAAGATGATCGGATACCAGAGAAATGCGAGAAGAAAAAACGGAAGGACAGAGTCTTACTGCACGGTTGCTCCGTCCGATCGGAATCTCCGAAATCTTCGCCGAGTAGGCGACACGGGCGAGACTCCGCCAATACACTAACCAGTCCTTCCGCTCATGCACGACGCATCAGGCGTTCGGCGAAGAGTGTGAGTCCTCCCTATGCCTCTCGCCAACGCACAAATATAAATAGGCGTTACAAGTAGAAGTATCTACTGTGCTTCTTTCTCTTGTGCAGGTGGCCTCCGTGCGCCCCGCTGTCTCAGCCCTCCAAGTTGCTCGCATAAATAAAGGGAAGGGAAATCGCAAAACAGAAGGAAGAGGACGGTGGGCGAGCCGCCGGAAAGAGGTGAATGAGAGGAATTACCGCTCCCGCTCCCGCTCCCCCGGTATTCTGTTGCAAATGGGCCCTACCGATACAGCCAAACCCTCTGAAGGTATCCCCCTTTTTTTATTCTTTAGGGAGCCACTCTATTTTATTCATTTTACTGCATTTTATTTATTGGATTTCCCTGGTAGTACCTAATCTCTCGATAGAAATACAATAAATAACCTTCGGATTCCCTTCGGCGTTCTTCTTTTTCTCTGTTACAAGAGGAGGCCGAAGCCTAACACACACACACAAGCACCCCTTGGGAGTCGAGCTCCCTACCACCAGCAACAACGGCGCGCGTTGCGCTAACGCTCTTGATGCAATCGAGTTGAGTCACGCTCGAGAATAATCAACTCGATTTGTTAAGAAAATGCTTAGATTGAGCCGGACGTCGAGATCGCCTTGTATTTGAACAACTCAAGTCTGGTTCGATAGGTTCGTTTGAGCTCGGTTCAATCGGAATGACTTAATTAAGCTCAGCCCGAGATGGCTTGGTGAGTCAAACTCAAGTGAGCTCATGAATAAACATCGATCTATAAAACATTTAGAATACAGTTATATTATAGAGTTTGTGTAGAATTTATGATAAAGTTTTATGGTGACTATCGAAAGCCTAACATAAATCTCCATTTTTATTCGAGCTTAAGATTGATCATACAAGGGTGATCTCTTAAATTGGGAGTAATACTCATAATTGTTAAAAAGAAAAATTCATTTAAGATAAGTTGAACACGTAGAGGAGCAAACAATAAAAACTTCGGTAAGTAAGTACAAGAAACTGGCTTGTGAAAATGTTAAAAAGATAAAGAATAAGAGTATAAAGTGTTAGAAGGAAACAATAAAGAATGATCTAGTTTATGTTGAGTTAATTGTTAGTATGATACATGATCAAACTCTATGAAAACAAAGAATTCATACCACCAACCCCATTTAGTATAGAAAAATGTTTAGTTGTTGTTGTTGCTGCTGATGTGTATTGTAGAGTTTGTTTAGGATCACGAGGTCCTAGAGTTGAATACTAGTGAGCTCAAGTTTAACTCGAGAATGATCAAGTTGAGTTTGAGTTTGAGTTGTCTCCAGCCGAGCTCGAGTATTCGTGAGCAACTCTCCCACTCACATACACGAGTGGATGCTTGCATACAGAGAGTGTGTGTGTGTGTTAAGCAAAGGTGGTGTGAATAAAAGTATGGTTAAGGAAAAAGCAAGAATTGTTTATGCGAAGTATTACTTGTGCTCTTTGGATGTTCTTGCGGGTTTGCGTGTGGGAACGTGCAATCTTGTTTTATGCATCCCATTCAAGTTATAGTGGCAGGGTGGGAATCACATGATAGACGACCCTTCTTTTATCTTCTTTCCTGTGGATACGATGCAATGGTCTTCTCCACATGCACAAAGAAGTGGGTACGGGTCGGGCTTCTTACGGATCTGGTGTGTGTCTCATAGAGGCTCGTGGTTTGGTTTTGTGCTGCTTCTAGGCTCAAGCTTGAACCAAACCAACACAATCCATTGTCAGTATAGTAGAACAAGACCAATTCCTAACTGGTTCGGATCCAAAGTGTGGCTCGCTACGTCTTAAAGTGGGACACAAAAAGTTAATAACAGCATCCCCTTGTATAAAGTATCAATTGTAATTTTCCCTTTGGCTAGTTAAACGATACAAGTTTAAACTGCATGAGATTGGGATTTTATATATTATACTATATATACATATGTATGTGTGTGTGTGTTTGTTTTAATGGTTCGATTTAAACCCTCAAACCATTAACATTTTGGTTCTATTGGTTTGGCGATAGGCTGTAGGACTTAGTGTCGTGAAAATGGGTCATCGGGACGGACCGACTCTCGAATTGTAGGGGATGGGTTACGAAACACGAGACCATATTTTCAAAAGGGTTTTACAGTCCAGTCTGTATGGTTGATGGCCAAGGCCGGTGGTCCCATAGAACCAAACCAAGAACTTGTATATATATATATGTGTGTGTGTGTACACACAAACGCACACACACACTAGAGAGGAGAGAGAGTATGCCATTCCTAAAACATGACATCTTTCTCGACAAGTTTTGGCAACATTTGGCCCTTCAAGGGTTTGATTGGACTAGCATTTTCATGGCTCTTTAATGTGGATCAGCAGCTCTGGTCCATATTTTCCTTAGACCACAAGGGCTGGGTTGAGCCTGGCCGGCACGTATTGACCACTGTAGTCGAGTGGCATAAAGGCTGGATGAATCTGAAAAAATATGCTTATGTTCCTCTCGAAGGGGAGTGCATAGATTATGTATCATTTTCATATATATATATATATATATATATATATATATATAAGCACAATCGTCCTTCATTTTTTATACAAAATCATTTTCCACTGGTAAAAACTGTTATTATTATCTAACAATTCATAAAATCACCTATGTATAAATATTAACGTTTTTAAAGTGTCTTTGGTGATAGCAACAACGATTTTAAGTGATAGAGGACGGTTTTAGACCACGAAAATTGGCCACAGTCCTCAATTAAGCAAGCTTGGATCAGTACCTTATACATGTATGGGTGTTGTGCGTATATAATACATAGTTTGCCCCATCCGACATCATTCAAAGGGGTTATTCGCCCCACCCCCAAAAGATTTCTAGATCCACCATTATATATATATATATATATATATATATATATATATATATATATATATATATATATATATATATATATATATATATATATATATATATATATATATATATATATATAGTTTCTACGTAATAAATAAATGAAAGCTACTTGTCTCTTTACAAAGCAAATGAGTCAGCGAAGTTACAACTAATGCTGAACCAAGACAAAGCCTTCATTTCTTGACAGCAGTTTTACTGTGCCCACATTTCCAAAAAAAACTTTCTACCGACGAAAGCAAGAAAGATGAATTATACGTTGCCGAGCCAATTCAAATGACAATTACTGCTACTTATAACCAAGACCATGGTTTGGCTCGTTTTGGGTTCCAAATATGTCGATCAATTATAAAGCGAAGACTTCAAAATAAGCAACGAAGGCCTTAAAAGTGATAGAGCTCAATGGCGACTAAGAATCTCAACCAACGCCACTTAACTTTGATTTGATTGGGTTTTCGGCCTTAGTTTTAGCATTACTACTTATTATAAGTATGCACATTTGCATTCACTTATGCTAAATATATTCTCTCTCTGTGTATATATATATATATAGAGAGAGAGAGAGAGAGGGAGTTGTAAATGCCCACACACATCCATGCTCAAATCCACCTCTTTCGTTCGATTGGTTAGAAATTTGAATTAAAAGTAACAAATATTGTTCTGCTTTTCTACTTTGTATTTAAACGTTTTGAGCATGAATGAAGTGAGTGTATGGACTATTCTCTCTCTCTCTCTCTCTCTCTCTCTCTCTATATATATATATATATATATATATATATATATATATATACATACATACATCCTGACTTTATATAATGGGTGTTGTATGGCATATTATCAAATTGTATTGATGTTGATGTTTCATCACAAATTGTTGTCATGGTTTTAGCTTTACCATAAAGTTTATATAAGAAACCAAATTTAAACACAAGTGAGAAGGTTAATATCTTAAGAAAATAACTAATATTTGGCTCGTTTATGTTGGAGTTCGTCCTCATTTTTCATTGTCTTAAACAAGAAATGACAGAACCAAATAACGACTCTTAGGAATGTTCATGGGGTGGGGTGGGACTGGGGATCATGGTCCCGGCCTCCATCCCTGTTTGAGGATCTACCCCTATCTCCACCTCTATCCCCATAAATGATCAAAATGGCCCATCCTCGCACCCACGGATCTCCGTCAGAAGGAGAGAAAGAATTGCAAAACTCAAAAGAACCTCAAACTTGACCTGAACTTGTTAAGTGAAGAAGATGATCTGAACCAAGGATCACAGGTAAACATGGTTCACCATGGCCATGGTACACATGGGTAGCCAGCCACGCTTATTTTGAGATTCTCCTTCCCTAGAGCTTTTGCCAAAGTTGTCCAATTGCCATCCATGTGATCTTCAGAGGGTTGCACGAGTGCCCTCAACTCAAAAAGGTGATCGGCTACGCATTCACTTGCTTATTTACAACGGCAGTTGACCCCACGGATCCAATACTAAAAGCTACTATTTTCCCTTCTTTTTTACAATGAATATAAATAATCATAAATATAAATAGATATAGATATAGACATATAAAGAGAATGGTTCATGCGCACACTTATTCTTATTCATGTTCTACTCTTCTTATAGAACTCAATCAATAGATATTTAAGATCAAAATAAGGTATTTTTTCTTTTAAATTTCAACTACTGATCTCAGCGAGTTAACGGTTGAGATTTTTTAGAATGTTTAAACAAAGATGGATGTGCGCATGGACTAATCTCTCTATATATAAACACACAATAGGCTTGTCACCTTATGTACTGATTCATTCTTCAAAATGGAAAAGATCTATCTTAAGAAATGGATGGTAGAATTTAAAAGTCAAAAGTACACATAAATAAAATTCACCTGGAAAAGTAAATGGTACTTTTTGCTTTTTCACTTTTGAATTCAATTGTGATGAATGATTAAAATTTTTGAACCATATGGGAAGCATATTAAACTTTTATATGCATGCTTGTCAAATCTTTGAAAATCTCAATATTCTATCTCATGTGAAAAACAAAATTACTTAATCAATTTTTTTAGGTGTAACTCAGTCATATATCTACTTTTTGTTTTTTAATTTAATTGAACTTAATCCTCTATTTATAAGAATGGGCAATCATATTAGACATACCTTATATATATATATATATATAGAGAGAGAGAGAGAGAGATTGTCATCTTTATACCATAGTTATGTAGCATAATCAAGTACTTTTTCTTCTTCTACTCCTTTTTAGTATACGTTGTTTATTTATTATTCAAATAGGTTGATTTTTGAAAGCACACAACATACGATTTGTAGGGTGGGGTGAATAGCTTGCATATATACCGTGGGCTCTGTTATGGCCCACTTTTATACCGTGAGCTCCAAACTCATATTCAGCTCATATGGACTAAGATTGGCAAGCCACATAGCCTAATTAAACTCATATGGACTCTTTTGTGTTTGTAAACTTGTATTTCAGCTCGTTTTAACTCACATTCAAGACAATATTCTGGTATTACTGAAAGGAACAGTTCACCAACTTGGCTGGTTCAAGTGGTTCAGCAATGGTCTCGAGTTCAAGCCTTGTGAAAGGAGAAAGCCTCATCGAAGCACACAACATACGATTTGTAGGGTGAGGTGAATAGCTTGCCAATCTTAGTTCATTTGTAAATTTGATTTTCTGCTTCTGGAAAATCCTCATCAAACTTTCAGCAGTCATGATGAGAATTCAATTCCCTTAAGAGTACATGCGAACATTTGTGTTTCAAGTATGCACAACAACAACTAAGCCTTTTTTTCATAATCATGTGTCGTACTAACAGTTAACTCGGCCAATTTTATTATTTCCTTTCAACATTTTTGTCATCTAACGTTCTCACAAAAAACAGGTCGAACACATTTTCTGCTCTTCTTGTTGCATCATACTTTAGGTTGTCATCAACATAGAAGTTTTGTTTTCATGTCGTGTCTCATATCGCCGGCCCTGCAATAAAAGATACACAAAATATTCATGCGGGAGAATGAATCTTTCTAATGTGTGAATTTCGTTCATTGGAGAAGTGTGAGTAACTCAAGCAATCAGCACAGATTGCTCAGGTACATGGTGAATCCATTTCAAGACAACCTAACTGCACATTCGGGTCGGGAATTCACATCTCGGGCCAGTATTAGAATTGGCCACAGATTGAGATCCTTGATTGAAATGGATCTCCATAGGTAAAAGTGGCCATTTTTACGGCGACCCAAAAATGGGCATGAACACAACCTAAAGGGTTTTGTGCTTGTCAACGGTGGACTCATGAATTTTTGTTGAGATGAGGCATCCTTTTGTATTTTATATCTGTGAAGCACTTGTATTTTTTTATATATAATAACGGACTCAAATTTTTTAGACTTCCGATGAGACGCCTATAGTGGGTCTGTCACTCATGCTTGTGATCAGCAGAATGAAAAGAAATTGAGTCAAGTTCAGTTCAGCTGTTGACACAAAATGATACAACAAATCTTGATCCGGTCCACAAGCATGAAATTGCTGGCAATTTCAAATACAACACAAAAATCCAATAGGGATCTGCCGCAATAGTCCATTCTGTGTCCACCCCCAGTGACAGAAGAATTATGTATGTTGTGTTTGGGTGAACTTCTTTTAACCTAAACACGAATCGACACGCCTACACATGCCTTCTTTCCATTCGTTCAGGATCTTGGATGCCAAGGTTCTTGGGTCTTGGATCAAAGCAAAGCAAAGCTGAACCTTCGATTCAAGTCATATTCGGATCTGTCACCAAACGCCGCTTCGACAAATTCGCTCACGAAGTCTCGCACAGGACGGATCGATTGGTGATGGCGTTACGACGGACGACCAGCCAATGAAACGCAATAAACCAGTAGCATATCTCCACTGATACCTAATCAGTTCGGCGGAGCCTTCCTCAATTCTCTATGAACGGAGCCACGCGACGAATCCTTTCCTTGAGGGCGAACGACCAGGGAATAGGCGAGTTACTCGATCTGCACTGCCCTCGGTCTTCTACGTCCACCACACACATGCAAGGAAGGAAGAAGACGATGATCTCTCTGCTGAGACTCCTGGCTGCCAGTTGTTCTCTTTCTCTTATCAAAAGCTAATGATGTCTTTTAATCTGACCTCAGCGACGGATTTAAAATTTTCTGTGCAGTAGCGCGAACAGCTTATCCGACCATTCAAGTTTGGGCAAGCTATGTATATAGTGATCATGAATTCAATCCTCTTTCTTTGTTTTCTGAATTTCAGGTAGAGCGGCCGCTGTACCAGGTCTTAATGTAGATTCATCACTGTCCGACCTCCTCTCACTAAGCAAAACCCAACGATAAGCTTGGCTCTTGTCATGCATGGTCAAGTTTTTGTGGATCTTCGATGGATTCATGGTCTTTGGATGTTAGAGAAGCTCGGTCAGCGTCCTGTGACAATTCTAGTTCGCCAAATAATTACCACATTCCCAGGTTGACGAGTTTTGAGTTGTTCAAGCTTAGTCGAGTTTCTGCCTGACGAAACCACCAAAAGAAGCGGGATACAGGACGCTGTTTATAGTGAACATGACCAAGTTGAACTTTGATTTGAACCGGGTTTAAGACAAGATGAGCTGTTTGGCTTTCAGCTCATTGTGTCATGTTATCTCGTCAGCTGCCCGGGATCACATAGTTTGAGCCGACAACTCGAACAGGTCCATATATTATTACATTGGATCAACTTGCCGCATATAGGCTAAACCTAAAATGTGTACTTGAAGAAGCAAGATAATGATCTTATTGATGGAAATTAGATAAAAATTCACAAGTTCTTAAGTGTAGGACTTCATTTCTTATTGGGTTCGTGTAGCTCGCAGCTCGTCTCAGCATATGAGTTTCATCCAGTCTTAAACAAGCAACCGGGACGAAAACAAACAACATTATGGGTTAATGACGGGGTAAAAACATGGATTTAGCTCGGCTTATTTGGCTCTAGTTTTCCAGCCCGAGTACTTGCTTACTCTTGTTTCATTTAGTTTTCGACCGAACCAGGGTCGAGCTTAGATGAATCCACCATGACTCGAACTCAATTAGGTTCGTCTCGAACCCAATTAGGTTGGCTTGTTGCGCACCACTAGCTGTGGGCAGGCACCATCAAGATCCGGCCGAGATAGTGAGAGGGGAATCAACAACTCCCACCTCACGATTCGGACTATGGCGTTTTGTTGCTTGAAGACAAACAAAACCAAATGAAAGAATGAAACTGAAAGGAGAAAAGAACTCGCCTTTTGCTTTCCTCTTGGTGTGCCGCGCTCGAGGAAAAGGAAAGAGTGACACTACGTGGCTCGCGCTCTCTGTCATTGAGGCAGTCGGCCGGCGACACCTCGGCGGCGGCGGGATGGGCTCCGATGAGAACGCCCGGAGCGGAGCTAAGGGCCTCGTGCTGAAGGCGCTCGCTCTAATTGGTGGGGCCCTTCTCCTGCGAAAGCTCACCAAGTCCGCCACCAGGTGGGACCATGCTCGCGTCGTCGCTGGCGCCCTCTCCGGCGAGAAGGTCCACTTTGACCTCCCCTACCTCTTTTCCTTTTCCAGGCGGGTTCGTTCTGATTCAGGTTTTTTTGGGCGTGCAGTTCTCGTACGAGCAAGCCTGTAGGGATCCCACGAATTACTTCAATTTGAGGTATCGTTTTATTTTCTGTCTTTGATTTTGATGGTGGGTGTAGTGAAAATTTCAATTTGAGTGAGGAATTCGCGTTTCTTTGTCATGGGTTCTGCGGATGAAGGTGATCTCAGTGACTCGTTGGTGTGGGGTATCCATTTTTTGTTTTTTTATTCTGTTTCTAGGTGCGCTTGAATATGCTTGGAAAGTAATGAAAACTGCACTTTTAGTTGTGGATTGTGATCGTTGGGATCGTTTGATGCTGAATTTCAGCGGAATATTTATATTTGTTGACCGATTGGTGAAGTTGGGGATGGGGGGCAGAGTTATTGTTGGAAGGCATTCCCATGGAATGTGAATGGTAGTGCTTATTTCTTCCTTCAATTCTGGCGAGGTTATCGCTATGATTTGACATGAGAAATTATCGGGTTGTATTACTTTTAAGGGACTGAGTGTTACGAGCTTTTCAATATCATGTTCTGATTATGGTAGAGCATTCATGCCTCTTGTTCATTTACATAGTCCAGATTCCTATGAACCGTCGAGTCACTGCGCTCTTTTGTTGGAACCATCAAATTGAGATGGAATTGGAACGCATCCTTTGAAGTGCAAGACGTGTCATTATTAGGCATCTAGAAAGTAAAGGGAATCTCAAAAAAACGCGTTTTGCATACTACACCATGAAATGTCAATCCCTTGTAAGAATTAAATTCATGGTCTGAGCGAAGACATTTAGTTATATTATCAGAAGTTAAAATTAAGAACACTCGTCATGTCTGACAATATAAACTATAAAGCATGATGATCCGTAGTGTGTTGGTTTTACGTGAGGATAGTCTGTAGTATCCGAATATATTTTCTCATTATTATAAAGATTCCACTTGATTCTTATTGCTTTCAGTGGTTTATACCTGTTTATACCTTCTTCTTCTTGCATATGAATTTTGTTACTCCTCTTTTTCTAGTTGTTACTTTTTATTGTTTCTGGTTAATCTTTCATAGTGTCCAATCTATTGGAGGTTCTGTTTCCCTGCTTCTGTGTTCTGCCTGTCCATCTGGGTGTGTGGATCACACAGAAATAGTGCATCCTAATCTTGTTAGGTGCATGTGCAATCCTATTTGATCTATTCCTTTTATTTTCAGGTATCTAATGAAAATATTACATCTTGTTTTTGTCAGAATGCTGACATGCCCAGCAGCAGAGATGCTGGATGGTTCGAAGGTTTTGTATTTTGAACAGGTAAAGACATCCATAATAAACATCTATTTATTTTCTCGAATCTTTTAAGAAGACATGGCTTCAATTTTGGATTTCCTGTTGTGTGGCAGGGGTTCTGGAGAACTCCTGAAAAGCCTTTCCGGCAGGTATGAAAATCTTGTCTCAACTTTCCCTATTAAGCTTTTAACTTTTGCTGGTTTCTTTTGGTGTATTTTCCAAAGCTGCACCTGCTGAAGGATTTGGAATTTTCAGCATTCTTTCTGATTTATCTAACATTGAACTTCCTAGTCCATTCCAGTTACTTGAATTCGTGCTTTGGATCTATGAAGTGTATATATGTAATGAAAGACTGTCGTGCATTGGTATATATACCATGTTTTGCATAGATGTCGCAGCATTTCCTTGCCCTTCCTGTTCTTTTTATTTGTGATTATAAAGATGTTGCTGAGGTGGATATAACCTGAGCCAATGAGTCCTGCAATGTGTATATACTGCAGAAAGACTTTCAAGTTTAGGATAACTATTGGGGTTAACTTGCTTTTAAGTCACTTTGTGAGAGTTGGTAGTACTTCGAATGAGTTTGAAACAAATAACGTGCTAAGGGGTCTCCTTTTGCAGAGATTTTATATGGTAAAGCCTTGCTCCAAAGAAATGAAGTGTGATGTTGAGGTGAGGGCCATTGAGTTTTACTTCAGCAAAAGTCATGAGCTTGAGATCACATTGCAGTTTCCTTATTTGATTTATTCTTATCAATGTGCCCTACATGGTAAAGATTTTCTTTTGTAGACAATATGTGCTACCTAGCCAAACTCGTTTAATCACTGGAGTTCAATTTTATATACTTCCTAGTTATGGCCACTGCAGAATGTTTTTGTAGAATGTAAAATGTACCCAACAGACTTCAGCTGGAACATTCATGTCAACTCTGTTTCTTTCTAAAGTACATCTAGCCCAAATGGCATTGTTACACAGAATGTCAACTGCTTTTCTGCTTAGGTATCTTCTGTGAACAATAAGATCCGATTAGGCTGGTTATGTGTGTTCTGTGCATTAAACTATGATGATTTTATTGGTATTATCGTATTACTGCTGTGCATATATGGATGACCCAATGTTCTTATGGACATAATATTGTCAAAGTGGTTAGGAAGCTTTCTAAATGGTGGTTCCTTTGATACAATTCATCACTATACGTTTGATGTGGCAACACTTTGTTGACATTACTCTGTCTTGCACAAGCTGAATTTCATTAGAAAACAAAATCAAAGGCAGAACCTATTTAGGATTTTGATTATGTCCAAGTGTTCTAAATAAACCCTGCACTTAGATAATATGATTATTGTATACCGTGTTTCATTCTTACAGGCCCCCATGGAATTATTATATGAGTTTTCTGATTACTAATACACAATCTAAATGAACAGCTGAGTTCATATGCTATTAGGGATGTAGAGGAGTACAAAAACTTCTGCGATCGTCCGAGAAAGCAGTGTCCTCAGGCTGAAGAAGTTATTACAGTAAGCTGAGAAAGAAACTTGTTACTTTGTGCTTTTGCTCCTTGAATGAGTCGTATTCTTTGCAGTCTGGTCTATTTTCATCGCCTGGTTTCCTGAAAAGGAGCAGAGCAGATATCTGATCATTTGTATATTTGTCGTTTTTGTTTAAAACTTTAAATAGAACTGTTCAATGTTAGAGATGCATGAACTTGCCGTTTTAATTCCTGTGAACTGTCCCACTAGCATGTGAACCTCGGGCGCCATTGAGATTGAGAAACCCTAAACATTCTGACCACCCTCAGCCAAAATCCTACAATGATAGGACTCAAAAGTTCAGAGCCATTCTTCTATGTCTACTGCTGCTTCGCTTGGAGTCTTGGACTCTTAGCAGCTAGGAAGGTATGATGCCTGGAATATTAGGAAAGGTGTTTGCCATCTTCACTTTCTGTTGCCTCAATCCAATTGGGTAGTCACCCAAAGTTTCGAGCATGCAAATGCTCTTGTGAGGCTCATTAGCTCATTTATTGTGTGTTACGGGTTAATGGTAATATCCAGATAGGGTGTGTCAACCCAGTGGCTTTCACTTGAATCAACATTGTTACAGCATCATGTTATCTGATTGTTCACAACACTGCCTGTAGGATATTGGGGAGCACTTGACAACTATTTATCTTTCACGTTGTGAACGTGGGAAGCGTTGCTTGTATGAAGGTTCTACTCCACCTGGTGGTTTCCCCAATTCATGGGTATGAAGCTAATTCTTAAGACTGGTAGTTTTCTGTCCATTTCTAAGGTTGAATTATTGTTTCGCCTCCACTCATGAGATTTAGGTCCCATGACATGTGAAAAACTAGTTGCGGTAGGGGACATGTTTGGGGAATGTAGAACTCATCTGGTTATCGTAGATATGCATGCAGACTGGTGCATTTTCATACGCACCACCAAAAGTGGAGGCAAGGGTTGGACAGCAGGGTCCCGGGCTGAGAAATGACGGTGCGTAGGGGACACTGGGTCCCTGTTTTTCTATTGCTTGAACCTTTTGCTCTCTTGCCATCGCTGATAAGTCGGTGATGATTCTGAAAACTTCTCTGTCAGTTACATTGTGGGTTTTCTGCTATCTGGCAATGCAATGTTGCTGATATTTGAATAACGTTCAGTGCAAATAAGAGAAAGGCTAATAGTTCATTATCACAAGGCACAGGCCTTTCCGATGTCAGAAACATCAAGTTCCAACTTAGGAAGAAGGATGGTGGTGGTTAGATTTTGTTTGCACATGCATATTTTTCTTGTTACTCTTATTAACATTGTGATGAAAATTAGTTGCAGAATGGTACTTCGTACTGCATGTCGGAACTTGCTATCCACAAAAATGGTGAGGTACATACTTGGGACAGAGGATACGATGAGGAAGGCACCCAGGTAGCCTAACGTATTGAAGCACTATAATTTGAACTTTATGCATGCCTTGGAAGATAACTGACAACCTGACGTGTTAAGATTGTGCGTTTGTTGATACAGGTTTGGGGAGTAAAAGCTGGCCCATATGAGTTTAAGCCTGCACCTCCTCCGAGCTTCAACGACATGTATTCTCCTTTGAATTTTGCCCCTGTTGTGTCCTTGGAGAAGAAGCTTGATGATTCTCTTGCTTTGCAGGATTGATTAAATATTGAATGTTCGCCCCATTAGTTAATGTAAATTTTGCTATGTTTTTTGGGGCCTCTATCTATCTATCTATACACACACACACACGGCAAGCATTGCATAATGCCTAGCGGATAATTAGTATGGCATGTTTGACAGTGCTGTGGTGCGGGGAACCTATTTCATCAGAACAGAATCCACCATTCTAATTCAACGAGTACGAAACCAGCTCAAGGCTACTCTTAGCAATCGATTCCAAGTCTTGCTGGATGAGGTTTGTATTAGGTACCTGAGTATGCGCATAAAACTTTATTAGATCTTTAAGCAAGAGGATGATATCCACGAGGACTAATTCATCAGACCCCATTATAACTTAATAATGAAGTGTTCTTAGATGGTTGACCTTCCTAGGAGTCCCTGTTGTGTACTCTACACAATCCCTGATTCAAATGATGCGTGAAACCACTATTAGGGTGATGATGTTAGGCAACATGCCATAAAAAAAAGATGATATTTGCAATATGGGAGAAAGCATTGTTATATTGATGTGATTCAAGTGATGTTCACAACCGACCGATTTAGTTGCTAAATCTCAACTCCCACCCGCTTCCTCCTCAAGTGACAGCAAAAAGAATGATGTATCTGTACAACTTTGTATGAATAGCTTACATGCAGAGTTTGCATCAGTAATTGGTGCGAGTTATAAAGGAAAAAAGGGCATTACAATTTCACCAAGTTACACAAACACAGAAGAGAGTATACAGGAAAGTACAGTAGTATGAGGAAATAATCACTGAAAGGCACTGTTGAGATAAAAGTAAAGACCAGCAAGAGCTGGTATCCCGACTACAATTGCAATTGGTAATGCATTCCTGTATGATATTCAAAGTCACGAGTTTATAATTAGAGAATGCTCGTACGGGAAACGCAAGTGAAGCAGAAGAGAGGGGGAATGCATACCCAAGGCTTCGTCCCTCTTCAGCTGTGCCTTTCGAGCTTTTCGAACTTCCAAATCATTGGCATCCTTTGTCACAGCCGGTTGGAAAGGCTTAAACCGCCATTTTGGTGCACCACATACTGAGACACCAAACGCATTGAAAGGAGATCTGTTCATGGTGATGAAATCAGAAAAAATGGGTGTGTGAATTGATTCAATCAATTTTTAAGTAGATGTAATTTTCTGCTACATATACCTTTCGATATCTATCTGGATTTACTGGAATATGTATAATAATGTGGGGATATTGCATTTCAAACAACAATGCAAACTCAGCTAAATCTATCTATAATTTCTGTGTAGAACTGTGCATGATTCTAAATAAAATGATGAAGGATTACCTGGGCTGAAGAACTTCTCAGGAAGTTTCTCAAATGGGGTTCTATCATTGTAAATATACCTACAAACAGAAGGCCAAAGGGATTGAGTTCTTACAACCTGATGAGAAGACAAAATGGGTTTTCTTTGCTTTGTAAAGGAAGTGACTGGAGAATTATACCGAGTCTCTGCAAATGTAAGTTTCTTTGGACGCAACCCTCATGATGAATCTTGGTGGTGAGGAAGCCAAGGGGGAAGCTGAAGCAAGCAAGAGGTGAAGGGATATGGCGCCATGTAAGAAAATGAATGATGGTTCCTGTTTTGGCCTAGTTCTAATTCTATGGAAGGTAGAACCGGAACCGAACCAGGTGGTCTCCAGTTATGGTTCCAGCTTATTCTTGGTCTGATTCAGTTCCAATTAAAAATGTCGAACCTGTTCGAAACTGGCCATACGTCTACCTCTGCCTAAGTTTCTCCTTTCGTTTTTTTTTTTCCAAAAAAGAATGGGTTGGAGTCTTGGTCAAGTAAGGGCGGTGAGGATGGAGACCGGAGAACACATCCTAGGGACCCACCAAGCAAGACCACACCAACCATCACAAGCAAGTTTAGTCGTTAATAACAACTTACCCTGATTCACCCAATAAAGGATATGAGATGGCTATGAGCATTTTTGAGTCTCACTTGCTGCGTAGGTTCAGGTGGTGGTTTGGTCGTGATCTTGAGAGTGATGATCATGCTTTACTGCTACCCAGACAATGAAGTCGGGTTAGCAATAGACCCGACTGGCATGGGCATGGGATGAGTCGAGTGTCGGCAGCCGAATTGAATTCAGAACCATGTGCTCCTAGGGTTTCAATGGAGAACCCAGATCTGGCTCTAATTCTTGCCATAGTAGAAGATCCAAAATCAGACGACTTTTTATACGTTGGATAGATCTCTGTGTCTAAATTCTAATAAATTAAAAATCACATCAATCGAAAATGCATCGAGAAAGATACGGTTAAAATCGTATGACCTTATCATGTAGTATGCGGTCGACTTGACTTCCATCTCCAAGTGATCCGAGCGTGGCATACTTCTCAACTTTTGATCCGAACCTCGACCCCATCTCGAGAAAGCTTGGGAAGAGAAGCGTCGTGCTCCTAATCACGATGAATCTATGATAGAATACTTTTGAGTCGAATTCCCAAAAACTCTAACATGCATGATTCTCTTGAACACGAAAGTGACACACTCCACGCTCTATCAAACAACGTGATCTCGGTATCATTTGAAGGTATCCGATTTCAGTAACGACATAGATATCACGTCCAATCCCTCGATCCACCGTGACAATTCCTGCTTAATCTACTGGCAATCGAGCAACGTTCCTTTGATCTTCCGATCTGACTAGCACGCCCTTGGATAGAGAAGTGATGTGTGATCCACCGAGGTTCTACCTTTCTGTCGCTGGCCGGAGTGGTCTCTAAAGCATTCGCGCTCGATGGAGAAGAAGGAAGCATGTAAAAACGTATTTATACAGAACATCAAATTTTGCCAAAAAGAAGTCGAGTTCCCTGTGGTACGTGAATCCCTTTTGCTTTGTTTTCCTCTAGCTGCTAAGATACTTCAGTTTACAAGTTCTCTCTCGCTTGTCTATTCATTCAACAACAGATCGAAAGCTTAACCTTCCTCAACATCTGCGAGTACTTAGTTTTGGAACTTCGTGAAACATTTCGTCACTTCCTTCTCGCTTCCATATTCTCCCGAGGCTTCTTATATTTTTGATGTATCTTCTTTTCTATGAAAAGGTAAGTGGGGTTAGACTTCTACTAGCTGCTTTCCTATAATAAATTATATACAGTTTACACAAAGTTCTTTATATATAGAAAGAGAAATTAGTTCATGCTCACATACATGTATGCTTAAACATTTTCAAAGATCTCAACCTAAGTTGAATGAATAGAATCAACCATTGAAATTAAAATCTTAAAAATAAAAGATACTTTGATATTACAAACTACAAAATATATATATTATATTGACATGATCAACACGACACTTCCTTGACATGATTGTTGACATCTAAAAATATCAAGATTATATCATCACGAAATGATCAAAGCTGATCTTTATTGGTGCACGATGTAAAATCATTTTGAAATTACCAATCAATGAGATAGATAACATGATAAACACTCGTCTTTCTCTTTTCTAGCTTTATATATATAATTGGATCATTCTCTCAATTGAGGTTGTTTACTCATGTTCCTCATTATTATTTTTTATAGTAAAAGTACAGTTTTAAAAGTTATAAAAATATTTGGAAAATAAAAAACAACTACATCTATACCATCAAAATATAATGGTTGATCAGTACGACGGTGAGAACAATCCCATCATTTATATATATATATATATATATATATATATATATATATATATATATATATATTTTATTTTTTATTTTTTTGTTACGGCCTTTTTTTATACTGTTATGAAACTGAGGATTTGGAAATTGAGAATATTGTTTTGGAATAGTAATGTCTTTGTATTATGACCCGCTCCG
Organism: Brasenia schreberi; assembly: GCA_036023115.1. NCBI lineage: Eukaryota > Viridiplantae > Streptophyta > Magnoliopsida > Nymphaeales > Cabombaceae > Brasenia > Brasenia schreberi. The sequence continues at coordinate 21,211,012 of JAYKKT010000079.1, read as the reverse complement.
ACCATAACGCCTTCGATGAAATCAATGATAAACCTAACCTAGACGGCTAGACCAACCTAGATTCGGTCTCTTCGAAAATTCTGATCAGGTTGACGACCATTTCCTCTGGAGCCATGGGCTGTCCTGTTTTTGCTTACTTCAGAGTCTCTCTCTCTCTCTTGTCTGAAAATAATCTGCTCTTCTCCTGCTGAAAAACCAAACCCTAAGTAATCAAAAGAATTTCCCCCCACCCTGCCAACCACCGCCTCTGCGACGTCCCAACGTACACTCTTTTCCTCGAAATTTTTATTTGATAGATAAATCTTCGTACCGACCATCCAATTTTTCTGTCTCTGTCTCTCTGTGCAGAATTGTGGTGCATCGGATTTGCTGGGAAGGGTGATGATGATGATGATCGAGTCTTTGTGCCGTTTTAGGCGCACGCATCTTAGGATCTTCGTCTTTCTGATGATGGGTTTCTTTGCTTTTGCCCAGAAACATCACCAGGTTCAACATTCCGAGCGAATCTCAGGTTCGATTCCCGTTCTTTTCTCTTTTTCTGTCTTTTTTTGGTGTTGCCGTTTCCATAGGAACATGGATGCGTAGCATATTGAACACCAGATTTTTTATGCTTTTTGAAGTGATTTTGGTGTAGCGATTTGCTTTCATTCCAGTTCTCGTCACAAACGATTTAGGCCTTTGTTGCAATTGTTTCTGGTTAGGACTTCTTCTAGCTGCGATTGTAAGATACGTTGTTCTTTTCTTATTGTAAGTGGTTTGTTTATGTCACTAGATCGAGCTCAATGGCGACTGAGAATTCATGTAGCCGATCGCACTTAGTGTGGGAAGAAGCTTGAGTTTGGTTCGTTTATGTAGTCGGACACGAACCTTTTGTATCTGCAACCTGATTTACTCTTTTACTGATCATCGGGTTGTGATTGGACGGAAATCTGCACTTGGATTGTGATTCCTTGATTACTGGTTGAGCTGAAAGCAGATTTGATTTGGACGGAATGATCTTAAATCGGTTAATCGAATTATGGCCGTGGTTCCAATGAGAGTTCACTTTATGTCTGAGTTCGGGAAATTGTAATGGTGTTAACTTTTTGTCATAATTCCCTCTTTTTGTGGGGTTCAAATTGTAGTTTGGTTAAAAGGAAACAGTCAACGAGGGCAATTGAAGTGAAAACAACTTCTATGGAAATGGGGCAGAAGTGGGAGTATCAAGAGAGTGATTGGAAGGTCACGTTCTCCAGGGAAACCGTTTTTAGTGGTAGGATTAAGCAACTCCATGAAATCGGCTGGCGCATGGAAGTTCCTGCTATTGAAAGAGCGCAAGGAAGCTTTGCTGTCCATAAAGTGAGACATGCTTAACCGCCCAACTTAAGGATGCAAAGACGCGTAGAACCCCAGATAATGGCATGCACATCCTAAGTCCTTCTGTATAGTCGCTTGCTTGTTTAGTATCTGGAAACTCGTTTTATTGATCTTATTTTGTAGTGACTTTTTCTTCAACTTTGGCTACATGAGAAAATCAGTTGCTCTTCTGAAGTGCATGAACAGAGAAAATGCTTTAAAATTCCTACCATGCTCGGCTTCTGTGAGGAGGCTGGCTTTCTTTTGTGGTAACTGTGGTCGTGAACATTTTGGTTTCTAGCATAAATTTGTCCTGGTTTTAATATTACTGTAGTTTCATGTTTTTTTTCTGTTTGAACTTTACTTGCCACATGTATTTACTAAAATGTTCTTGGTCTAACTTTATCCAGAATCCGGGTTTGTCAATGTGCAACACGAGTTTCTAACATCTAACTATTTGGAAGACGTGTCCTGCCTTAAGATATGTCCTTTGAATCCCGTTCTGTCTTCTGATTGCTCGCATATGCCATTCTTTTCTCTTTCCTATATCATGTCATCGCTGGAAGTGGTTATGTTGATCTCCTCACCATAATTTGCTTTTATCTGAATCTGGAATTTGTCAGCTAATGAATACGAATCCATTTCTTTGTCCTTTCCTGGTTGCGAGAGGAACTGAATCTATTCTTGATGTTCTATTATTATGTCTGGACTTGTATTTGCTATGGTGATTCAGACATGCAATTGCGTTATCATCTTGTGGTTCTTTGTTTTTGGACCATCATATTTGTTTAGTCACAATGTATATTCTGCTATGCCAATTCTATACAGTAACTTAACCTTATTTTGGTAGAGAAATATCATTGCCATGCTTTTCTTTTTGTTTTCAGTGTGTGCTGGTGATGTGTTGGAAGATGATCCAGTGGGAAGGTTGAAGGTTTTTGTTTATGAACTTCCAAGCAAATATAATAAGAAAATTCTGCAAAAGGATCCAAGATGCCTCACTCATATGTTTGCTGCTGAGATCTTTATGCACCGGTTTCTCTTATCGAAGCCCTGTCCGAACCCTTAATCCTGAAGAAGCCGATTGGTTTTATACCCCTGTATACACCACCTGTGATTTGACACCAAATGGCCTCCCTTTACCTTTTTAAGTCACCGCGAATGATGAGAAGTGCCATACAGCTTATTTCTTCAAACTGGCCTTATTGGAACCGACAGAAGGCAGATCATTTCTTGTGGTTCCTCATGACTTTGGGGCATGTTTTCATTATCAAGTAAGAAATTCTAGTATATAATTTTAATTTATTATTATTTACATCACTGTTAGTGCTATTTAAGTATTTGAACCAATTGTGTGTTGTCTTGAGAAGTACCTCCGGTTCCACTATTAATACTGTACATGGATCTTGTAACATGCACTTTTATCATTTCATGTTTCCAGGAAGAGAAGGCAATCGAAAGAGGTATTCTTCACTTACAGCGTGCTACCTTGGTTCAAACATTTGGACAAAGGAATCATGTGTGCTTGAAAGAGGGCTCAATCACCATTCCTCCATATGCTCCACCACAGAAAATGCATGCCCACCTAATTCCTGATAAGACTCCCAGATCCATTTTTGTTTACTTCCGAGGACTGTTTTATGATGTTGGAAATGACCCTGAAGGTGGTTACTATGCAAGGTAGGTCTTATTACAACTTACAAGTTCAAAAGGAGGGTTCGAATATGTCAAGCCTTTCATTAATTTTTCGTAGCATATCTTACACAAGAAAGCTGACTTTCATCCTTTTATTGAAAATGCAATGACTTTGTGTTATAGAGTAACTTGATTTATATAATTATATTTAGTAGAATTATTGAAACTCGGTCACATATTGAGATTAACTCTATTCATAACCTAAAATTGGTTCTTCTAAAATTTGACTAGAAAATCTAAGTAGAAGTAAGTATGCATGAACTTTGGTGCCATGTATTGATGCTTTCATAACAAAACAAACTCTGATCAACAAATAATCCTGATGGGTCAAACTAACTATATTTTGCAATCTTACAGAGGTGCAAGAGCAGCAGTGTGGGGAGAACTTTAAGCGACAATCCACTATTTGACATTTCCACCGAGCATCCAACCACATACTACGAGGACATGCAACGAGCCGTGTTTTGTTTGTGCCCACTTGGATGGGCCCCTTGATTCCAAGATTGGTTGAAGCTGTGATATTTGGTTGCATCCCTGTTATTATTGCAGATGATATTGTTCTGCCATTTGCTGATGCAATCCCATGGGAAGAGATCGGGGTGTTTGTTGATGAAGAGGATGTCCTCAGTTGGATACTACACTCACATCTATCCCACCAGAAGTTATATTAAGGAAGCAGAGATTGCTTGCTAACCCTTCCATGAAGCAAGCAATGCTATTCCCCAACCTGCTCAACCTGGAGACGCATTCCATCAAGTTTTAAATGGACTTGCGCGTAAGTTGCCACACATGACAGGAGTGTATTCTTGAAAGCAGGGGAGAGGATCTTGAATTGGACTGCTGGACCTGTTGCTGATCTGAAACCTTGGTAGTCATGGGTTCCAACACTCATTTCTGTAACTTGCCAAAGAACAATTATGTCAACATCATTAATCTTCCAGTGAGTTGCATTGTTGTAATCAAAGCCCCTAGTTGGTTGCCATTCAGATTTTGAAGTTTCGTCACTTTGATGTAAGTGGATGAACTTTTATATGTTGGGGGGCATAATTTGAAGAAAGTATATTTCTATCATACCTTGGGCTCATTGTATCAAAGCATTCATCTTGTAATTATGTTTGTCAGTCATCAATTCACATCCTTATTCAAAAACAGGTAATAAGTTGTGTTCCTTTCCTGTGGAAGTTCAGTGTTTAATAATCTAATATCTTTTTTAAGTTTTGAATTGAACTTTGCTTAGTAGCTATGAAGGGCCAGTTTTATGTGTTGATAGCTATATCATGTACCTGATGATTCCCTGCACAATCTTGACCTGCTGATCGATCGAAGAGAAACAACAATTTAGGAACAACAACAACAAATAAGCCTTTTCCCATACTAGATAGATAGGTCGGCTAGATGGATTCTTTGTTTCAAATAATAATTAGTGAAAGCAATAAGGCTAAAAAGCTTTGGAGTTGATTTGTAGCAGACCTGGTCGATCAAGCGGGGTCCGCTTCATAGTTATTATAGCCGGTTTGATCATCGCCCACTTGGTTTGATCACTTGGCCGAGACCCTCATTATTCCTTTAGCAAATTCTGTCCGGTGGGGAGACACTAGTTATTCGAAATTGGTGAAATTGGACTATCTGGTAAGTCTAGGTTGTACTTTAAGAAGGGTTGGTGGATTTGCTCCTTTTGTTCGTTTAGTTAGGTGATGGAATGACATTTCATAATGGTTAGTTATTTCCACCTTGCTTTCTTTTTTCCACATTCACACTACTGACTTGACCACCGTCCCCCAACCACCGAAGCAGAAGAGGACTAATGCTTCATTCATATTGCAAGAGATCTGCTCGGTTGTGAGTTCGATGCCTGGGGCAGTCATACCTGACTTCCATCTCCCCATTGTAAAATCAAAGAAAAAGGTAGAAGATGATGGGGTTCGCAGATGTGAAACAAACACAAGTTACATGAACTCCGAGCTAAGTTTTTCGATTAGGCAAGATGGGGTTAGGGAGACCGTGTCCGGTTACACGAACAGATGAAAGGATTACAGTGAAAGCATCCACACAAGGGGTTTGTCCTTTCATCAGTAATGGCTTCCAGGAGCCCCCATCTTTACCAATACGTAAGGCATAAGGTCACCTTCTTGAACCACCTCTGAGCTCTTTGTTTAAATAAGAGTGTGGTCAAAGCCGATTATGATAGTTTTCTCAACGTACAGTAGCAAATTTAAGTAAAAACGTAGTTCCTTTTTGTACACTTTTTTTTTATTATGATAGTTTTCTACACTTTGAAAATAAATTATGTGTGGCACCAATAGAGGATAAAATGAGAGAATATGATTTAAGGTGGTTTGGACATATAAAAAAAGATCAAAAGAAGAACTTATAAGAAGGTACGAAAAACTAGATTTTGAAAGTATTAAAAGAGGTAGAGGACGATCACAAAAGTGTTGGAAAGAAACAATAAAGAATTATCTAGCTTATTGTGAGTTAACTGCTAACATGACACATGATAGGGCTCTGTGGAAACAAAGAATCCATGTAGCCGACCCCGTCTAGTATGAGAAAAGGCTTAATTGTTGTTGTAGTTTTACACTTTGGATGCCCTTTTCTACACATTTTAGAGTGTGGAAATGAAACTCAACTTATGATAAAATGAAGAAACATCTTATAAGAATTATATGAAGATGAGGAAACATCTATCAAGATAGAACAAATATAGATGTAGTATATCACACCAATTCAACAACATATTATTCGTTTTTTGAATTTTCTTTTCCTTTTTGGGTTACCATACGAGGCCGAAACCTAACACTCACTCACACATGTACCTTCTGGTAGTCAAACTCCTCACCAGGAGTAACAGCGTTAGAGCTCCCTGCCGTTGAGCTCTCGGCTGCAAGAAGCTGACATCTGAACCGAAACCGACCCGGTTTGCCAGCCCAAAACCATCATCGCTAAATATCGATACGGGTTTGAGCCAGACCCGAAACACAATATCCGCATCCCTCCGGGTACCGAAACAACGTTGAGAGGCGAATTCGTCCCAAACCCATATCGAAAAGCTCGGAAGGTTATATTATACCTATCGACACGTGGACGGATGGGATTCGATTCTGATTGTCTCTAACTTTCAACGGGCGGCCAGCCGTTGTTGGAACGCCGACGTTTGGGAACAAATTCTTATGACGAAATTACCCTTTTATCTCGCAGTCGTCATCGTCGTCGCCCGAGCCATTCCGCGTCATAAAGAAAAAGACTGAAACACCCTGCCCAGTAAACTATTTCTGATCGCGCCAAGACATCTTCGAAATTGCCAAGTTCGTCATCTTCGTAACTCCGATATTAATAACAACTAGAGGAGGATATATTTTAGAAATTGCATGAAGCATCCGAGGAATATCCAAATACGGCAGGTATACGATATCTGTGTACTCTAAATATATACACATTAGCCTTCTTTCGTACATCAAATAGGGTAAGCTGATCATCGTTAATGAGTTCGGCTTTAGTAAAGCTTAGACTCGACCAAGACCCACTTTTATGCAATTTTTGAGTCGGTTTAATAAAGCTCACAACTTGTCGAAACCTGAGCTTTTTTTTGTTAGGGGGGAGGGCCATGGCCCAAACCCCAACCCGTTTTAGGCATTGAGTAGAAGTGTTCAAGAGATGATGGAACTAAAGCAAATGCTTTGGTTCAAATCTCACACGAAAAATCTTACATTCGGTTCATGGTTCCAAGGTTGGAATTGAACTATGACAATGGAACCAAACCGCCTTATGTTATGAACACACCTTACTGTTCATCAAATTTGTTGCTCTCACTACCGGTGTCGATAACAGCTTAATGACTAACAATACAAGTTTAGAAATAGCCTGTATTATGTACGAATTGATGACATTTTTGCGAATCAAGCAAGTCAAAAATGTTTCTAGCAACAAACATAGGCAAACCTCCTCAATAGAAATATAGCCCACGGTTAAAATCAAAGTTATTGCTCTCACTTTTAAATGATTTCTTGGCCGGCCGTTCCTCGGTTTATTGAAATGCAAAAACTAAGTGGGTTTAGGAGGGGATAATCGTAAAAGATAAGGAAATTTAGGTAACATCGTTGCGTAGTTGACACGTCGGTCCCGTGTCTGGAGCGTTAGGTGGAACCGTGGAAGCGTCCACCCAACAACGTTCGTATAAATTTTCCCCAGCAGCCATCCGCCTCTGCTATTCTCTCTTTCTCTCTCTCTCTCATGGCGTCTATTTCTCACGCGGCTGCTTCTTCCTACTCTTTGAGACTTCGATCTTCTGAATCGAGAGCCCCGTCCTCTCTTCAATCGTCAATCCGTTTCAACAGAGGAGCATCCTCGATCAGGCTTCTTTCCCTTCATAAATCTCGCTGTGGAAGCGCTAGTTTCGGGTACAGATTTTTCCCTCACATCCGTTTTTCGTTTCGCTCTTTTCTTCTTGATTTTCGGTATTTTTAGTGTTTTTTTTGGAAAGTGACTTTGTGTCTCTCTGATCACCTTTGAGTTGGTTCTCGTTTGGTGCGGTTTTTCGGGGGATCATTTCGGTTCTAGATTCGGTGTTGTGGCTTGCCTCTTTCAAGAAGTTTTGGAATCTGGAAGTGTTTGGTTCGAGGCACTATTTGGAGGTATATGCTAGTGCATGAAGAACAAACCTCGATGTTGCTTGAGTTACGAAGGAACTGCTGCGGTTCTCCAGATTCGGTCGCGCATGGTTGCGCGGAACTTTATTGATTAAGGCTTTTAGCTGGATGCTGGCCGTAGGCTTCCTCTTTTAGATGAAAAGTGATTTTCGTTACTCGATTACAATGAGGTCTAGCAAAAGAAATGTGCAGCGTATAGAGTTTAGTTTTTGGCAAAATAGCGGTACGGATGTGATCTTCGCGCCGAAATACTTGTGAATCGACTATCTACATCTTCGTAATGTGGAGATCTGCTTTAAGAAAGGTTAGCAAAATAACAGTTTAAACTTCCGGCTTATAAAATCCGATGTATAAGTTAAAGGAAAATGTCCGAGTGGTTGATTTGATGTCTTCTTTTGGTTTTCCGAACACGTATATGCAATCAGTGTTTTGGAGAAACGCTAGAAAAAACGTATCAAGAGCTCGAGTAATCGAGCTCAAGTTCATGAGTACGCAAGATCTTTCCTTCTTACAAATCGTTTTATTATGTTATTCTAGATACGTCCCTGTAGAAGCTAAAGTATATTCCCTGGGTACTGTTGTAGCACATAGTTCGGTCTTTTTTTGCTGTTGGTGGTCCATGCGCTCTGTAAATTTATCTTAAAGTGAGATCCATGGAATTTCTTTTATCATAGAGACAACAAGCTGATATTATTGTAAATTGAGTTGGTAAAACATCCTAAGTTTAATCTAAAAGTAAGTTGAGACTTTTACGGGAATGTGTGGATAGAAGGAAGGGAATGACTTCATGAATTGATAAAACGATAAAGGTGTTTGCGGAGAAATAAAAGCAAGAAGGGCGAAGAAGAAGATTGAATCATGAAATCAAAGATCAGATAGCTTTTGTTTGATTATTCTCTTCGAGTGAGGAGTCCCTCCAGTGTGTTCTCTTCCCAGGGATTGCAACGAAATTCTGGCAGCCTTTTCTTAGATAAAGCCCCTGCCTTCTTAATGGTCGCAAGTGTGTTAAACATGTCATCCCTATTGCAACCCTTGTCATGAAACTGGCATCACTCAGGCCCATATATGCACTTATTTCAATCTGTAGGTTGTACGTTATTATCCTATCAGAAAGTGGTAGGAGTCGTCCAGGTAGTTTGCTCAAGATGTTTGATTTCAGAATTGTTAGTCATGGAAGTTAAGAAAGTTTATCGTGATTGATAAGGACTTTCTTTTTCTTTGTCCTCTTAATCTCATATAGCATCAGATGCTCCCAATTAAATGGGAATGGTGCTCAAGTTGCAAAGACGGTGCTTCATGATCTCTATGAACAGCAAGGACAGAGTCCATGGTATGATAATCTCTGCCGTCCAGTCACTGACTTGAAGCCTTTGATTGCAAATGGTGTCAGGGGCGTCACTAGCAATCCAGCGGTACTGCCTAAACTCTACTTCTTTATGTTTCTGAAGTAGGCTGTAATAGTCATTTAAAGAAAATGTTGACACAATGTATAGCGTCACTTCCTGCAGTATTCTTTGATCTTCAAAATTGGTGGTAAGATGGAGTGTAGTTCACTTTGAATTTCTTATCACATACAAAGGGAGTTCTGCACACAGAAAAATTGCAGTAGAATTAACTTGAGATCTGGAACACAACTTTGTCATTTATATCTGAGTTTACAGCATCCATTGATTCAAAATGGACCCTTTTGCTGGTCCACTGAAATGTAACCTAATTGAATGTTTCTTTTTCAAGGGAGAGAACTTCTTGAATGGTTGGATGGATGGATGTTCACTTATCTAGACAAGATATGCAAGGGTCATTACACCATCTAATCTTGCCATAAACGTATTTTCAGCGTGTGATAATTCCTGCAACCCCCACCCACTCACGCTCACATTTATTGGCCCTACACATCTGTGTTTCGTTGGCCTTTGTATGTGTGCTATTTCAATAGCTAAAAACACTCAAATCTTTGGTTTAAAATACTTTTTTTTTTTATATAACCGCATTGCAATGTTTCTCTTTTCTGCACCATTCAATTATATCTTTTGTTCTCTTGGATGCAGATTTTCCAGAAGGCCATCTCCTCTTCAAGTGCTTACAATGAGCAGTTTAGGTAATTCATTTTATCGTACTCATTTTGATTCTTGAATATATCTTGACTTAACGTGCCCATACTTGTTATTTCTTTTCTGTATAGAGAATCCTGACTGAATAACAGGACTGGCGAGCTTAAGAATGAGTTAACTAAATCTATGCTTTTCACTTGAGAAATGCCTGCAAGTTATACTTAATATCTGTACCGTTCTGCCTATGGGTTTGTGCTTTTAGGTACAGTTTCTGTTTGAGGTCCTTTCTGCATTCTCTGAAGGCAAACTTAAAAGCGTTGGCTGATGCCTATGTTTTGGGAGTCTGGCTTACCTAAGCATCACCAATTGATACTTTGGATTATACTGTAGTGAAAATCAAAATCAGCTTTGCTTAGTTTTAGTTAATCAGGGGGAATGCCTTAGCGTCCTGCCTGGCTTTTGTTCCCTAGTTTGGCTACACAATTAATGCCTGACACTGGATTAGTTACTGACATGGTTTATTGCAAGCATTCTTACAGATAGAACGAGGATCATACTAGTGATGATGACTGGAGCAACTTTTATAATCAAAACAAGAAGAGGACTGAAAAATAGAAAAATTGTTGAATTATCTCAAATTCTCAATGATGCACTAAAGCATGATCTTGAAAAGAAAAAATAATGGGTACCGTTTATCATATGTATCATGTATGTTGTTACTAACTTTTGGTCTATTAAGACATGATCTGGTTCCTTTCACAGGCAGCTTGTGGAGGCAGGAAAAAATATTGAAAACGCATACTGGGAACTTGTCATAAAGGATATCCAGGATGCATGCGTTCTCTTTGAGCCAATTTATGACCAAACGGATGGTGGTGATGGTTATGTTTCAGTTGAGGTCTCTCCTCAGCTTGCCAATGACACGGAAGGAACTGTGGAAGCTGCAAAGTGGCTTCACAAAGTAGTTGATCGACGCAATGTCTACATAAAGATACCAGCAACAGCAGAATGTATCCCTTCAATTAAGGAAGTTATCTCTCTTGGGATCAGTGTCAATGTGACGGTAATTTCTACTGCACGTCTATGCCAATGTCATAAATTCATTGGACCCTGTATGGCAGGGGAGCACCAACACGTCTGTACCTTAGCTATAGGTGATTTTTTAAAATATTTTCTTTAAAATTTCGTAAAAAATTGTAAAAGATCTTTAAAATCATGGAAAAAGTTATATGACATACACCACACCAAGAGACAAAGAGCTCAACATCAAAGCAAACCGGACACATGAATCCATTGCCCAGAGCTTCGTTTTAGAACTTAGGATTGATGACCATTCGTGGATGTAGAACAGATTTGGGATTTTAGGAGAGAAAAGTGTTGACCTTTAGGAGAGAGAGGCAGACATGCTAGAGGAGGCCAAGAAAGCTGTCCTAGAGGTGCTTAAACCCACTCCAAGCCTTGATTTGGAAAAGACAAAATTCCTGAAGATTGATACGTATAGTACGATATGCTGCGGTACATCCTTTGCTGCCATATAGACCTACCTGAACATATGGATAGGTAGCAATACGCACGAGATGTGCATTGTATCATACAATAAGGTACCACTTTTATGAGTTTGGTCTATGCGTATCTTGCTAGTAGAAACTGCCCCCTATGTGGAAGTTCTTTTGTTTTTTGTGATTTCATCTTCCTTGTTATGTGCAAGGCTTGATATTCTTCTAAGAATTTTACCAGCGTTTCATCTATTAGGGGTTCTCAGTCATGTTTAGAGTTCATGTCAGTTTATAATGCCATTCCCAGGATAAAACTTGTTCCCTAATTATTTCCTTTTTGGAACAATGCTTTCACTATATGGTTTATGGTTGAATCTCTTTGAGTACATGTTTTATTATTACCAAAGATAAACACGTGATGTGAATAAAACAATTGTCTTATATATTAAAACACATGGATGGGAAATATGGTTTCTTGTAGTTGTGCAAGCATGTCCCAGGACTGCGATCATCACTCTGAAAAGCTTAGAAGTGAGGAGAAGCAAGGGATTTTAGTGGTGGTGCGAACAAATAAATGCTGTTGAGATGTTCTTAAGATTAACTGAAAATTGATATGTCAAGTTGGATCTTCTATGATTTTGTTTTCTGTATAAAATCTTTGGTTTGTAGAGTGGCTTGTGGGAAAACTCTGGCGTATGAAACCTAAGCCTAATAGAGAGTTCCGCCTTGAAAATTTCCATGGTAAACATGCTATCACTAATTGAAATGCATTGGCAATAGTTGACGCTTGGAGATGCTGGCTTTATTCTGCATTCATGAAAATGAAACCCAAGTCTCAGAGATGGTCCTTGAGGTTCACTGCCCTTAAAACTTAAATTATAGTGTGTGACCAATGTTCTGGAATAATTGGTCCAGCTTCAAAAGCATCTTGCTTATCTGTGCCTGGATATGGAATTTTTGCCCCTTCCTTTGAACCGTACATCATGTTGCACAATTTCTCCATTGCATTGGTTGGAGCATTTGCTCTATGCTGTCTGCAGTAATGATGCTAATCATAACTCACTTTTCTGCAGCTTATTTTCTCCATTCCAAGATACGAGGCCGTAATTGATGCTTACCTGGATGGCCTTGAAGCATCTGGTTTGAGTGACCTGTCTAAGGTTACAAGTGTTGCTTCCTTTTTCGTTAGCCGTGTTGACACACTTATTGACAAATTACTTGAAAAGATCGGCACACCCGAAGCACTTGCTCTCCGCGGGAAGGTAAATTTTTAATAAATGCAGGGATACACACACATGCATGCATACACATCTGCACGCAAAAGCACAAATAAGTATGTGCACATCAAGTTAGAAAGAGCAAATGTTTTATGTGCTATTTGTTGTGGTGCGACAGGCTGCTGTGGCTCAAGCGGCTCTGGCATACCAGTTATATCAGAAGAAATTCTCAGGTCCAAGGTGGGAGGCTCTGGTGAAGAAAGGAGCAAAGAAGCAAAGGCTGCTGTGGGCCTCTACAAGTGTGAAGAATCCTGCATACCCCGACACCTTGTACGTCGCCCCACTCATTGGGCCTGATACGGTGAGTTATTTTCTCGAACTACACCAGGAAAAGTTTCTATGCATGTAGTACTAGTATTTTCAAAGGAAAGCTGGTTTGCTTGTATGGTGATTTTGGTTTTCTTCTGTTTCATTTCAGGTGTCGACCATGCCTGACCAAGCTGTTCAAGCGTTCCTGGACCATGGAGTGGTTGCTAGGACAATCGACTCAAACGTGGCAGAGGCTGAATCTGTTTACACTGACCTAGAGAAATTGGGGATTGATTGGAACGAAGTTGGATCTCAACTGGAAGTCGAAGGAGTCGGCTCATTCAAGAACAGCTTCGTCAGCCTGCTTAATACTCTGCAGGAGAAGGCAAATTCCCTCAAGTTGGTTGGCTTGTAAGTTTGTTAATTATGCTACTATGCGAAGAGTGTTTAGCTGATCTTCGGGTGTAGATAAACCATATTGGCCTGTTCTAGTCTATGGTTATTGATTTTGCTTAGATGTTTATGGTCTAGACTCTAGACTTCCCTTTTGGAGAAGAAATAAATCACCCGTCCAACTCTCTCTCTCTCTCTCTCTCTCTCTCTCTCTCTCTCTCTCTATATATATATATATATATATATATATATATATATATATAATACACACACACACAAAAAAAAAAACTAGATTGCATAAAATCCTTTCTTATTGCATTTTGGATCATCAGAAGGAGAGCACTCTCAGCCTTTACAATATCATAGCATGATAACTAGAAACCCCTTCCGTAATCTTCAAAATCTGAAATTTGATTGTTTAGTAGAGATCTTAACCAATGTGTGAATTTGTAAACTATTACTTTTGAGAAAAGGGCTTAGGCCGTGAGGCATCAAGTGTTAAATGGTAAGGAAGCTACAGGACTTAGAAGTAAAATCTGATGCACGGACAGAAACTAATTAAGAAAGAAATCAACAAAAAACAAACTCTTAAAAGATTTAAAAAATCGAATAGTTACAACTTACATCAACAAACTAGAGAGAGGGAGAGTTGGGTAGACCCAAAACTCTTTTGGATCAGAATCCAGTTCTGGAATGGGTTCTTTTGAAAATCTGATCCAAAATCCTTGGTATGGTTTTTGCTTAGGTGGTTGAAACTTTTAAATTCTTCATTCTTTTTGAATTTACGAAATTCAGGTTAGGCGGCCGGTTGATGTTTTTCATAAATTCAGGTAGACCCGTCGCTGGGTCTGTCTGTCCCATGTAACTATGGATCTGTTCTTTTGTTACACCCTGGTCTTAACTGGTTTCTTACAAGTCGAGCTCAGACCAAAGCCAACCCCTTAGCACGTTTAATAGTGACAGGAATCCAATCCATGGCAGCCTGATTTCACCAACTGCGTCACACACACACACACATTACACTCAAATGCTAGCATTAATGATGGTTGACCTCGGTAGGTCTGATCTTTAAACAAAAAGAAGACGAACCACCATGTTCTTCAGTTGACTTTGATTGTGATGTCTTCTATTGATTTTAAGTCGTCCTTATCACCATTATGGTGTGACTTATTGGTTTCTCCCGTTGGCATGGAAGTTATCTGCAAGCATGTGGGATTGGATAGATCGGCAAACCTGGGAAATTTTCTGGAACACCCTAGGGAACTTTTTTTTTTTTTTTGCTTCTGTTGATTCTTTCTGGGTTTTATCGAATTATGGGAGAGGAGGATCCCTCCTCTCACCTTGTCCACGAATAGGCCTACAGTACATATGCCACAGCAAAGAAGAATGTTGATTTGTTCTTCTTTTATAAATATTTAAATAAATTATTATTAAAATAATATTTTGGATTAGACATGGCCTGATTAGTTTCTTCTTTTATGAATTTTTAAATAAATTATTATTAGAACCATATTTTAGATTAGACATTAGACATGGTTGGTTTGGAACCAGCCCGATGATTCCAACCGGAACTGAATTGTGCTAGAAACCGGCTGCAACTAGACCTGGAAAATGGAGAGTCTCAGTGTGTTTTCAGTTCCACCTTCCATGGGACTGAAACCAGTATAGAACTAGAACCGACAGTTGCAACTGGTTCTATATTTTTTATTTCTTATAAAAATTCAAAACCTTCAGTAAATTTTCTGGTTTCAAACAGCTTAGGACTCAACTAGAACAGGAATTGGCGGTTCCAAACTGAAACTAGAATTCAGTTCCCAGTTCTAGGAAAACCGGAACCTGTGGTTTGGTCATGTCCATTTTAAATACAGTTCAAGTTTTATTATTTATTTTACTAAAAAGTGTACTTTCATTTTTTTTCTATTATTGCATAGGCATGATTTGCCTTTTCAAGCATTCAAGTTTCCTTCAAATTTTTTAATATATATTCCAAGATATTATCTAAAAGAGTTATATACTTGGACCATGGTTTGGAACCACCATTTTTCGTTTTGGTTTAGGTCTTAAACCACTTGGAACTGAAAAATATATAATATTTTGAATTTTGACAAAAATTATGAAACCGACAGTTCCAAACCGTTGGTTGGGCAAAAGCTGAAACAAAAACCGAACTGGGTCAAGAACATATTCAGGTTCTAACCTAGTGTACGTTCATGATCGTATAGAGTCATATCAACATATGTAGATTATGAGGACAACTAAATTAGTGGTCTTGATTGCCATTTTTTTTTTGGAAATACCCTTAAAAGTTGAGTGAAACCCACCTTGGCGTCCTAAAGTTTGATCCAACTAAAAGTAGATGACATCTTTCGGGGAGGCGTGTACAATCAAGCGGTCGAATGGCCACGTGGCTTATTGTGCCACCTCTGATACTTGAATGATCCCTCTGGGATTGGTTTTAGCAGTGGTGACGATATCCACGGAATCATCGGAATAATGCAAGGACCCCAAACTTCCATGATTGGTTTACTTATGTGCCCCCAAGACAACCACCGTGGACTGATGTTCATTTGAGACACATACATCGAGAATACTTGGGCCAACTATCACTGGCACCATGGAGGGTCCATCTATCATTTCAAAATTTATTAGAAATTTGAAATGGATCGATGTAGTCCCCACTAAATTACGAGCCCCTAAAATTTCGAGACAATGGTATGGACAGTTGGTAAGGAGCTCAAGCTTTCTTCGCCATATACTTGCTTATGCCGCACATGTGAACTCATCTATTTTGGCAACAATGAAGCTTCAGATTGGAAGTATTTGGAAAAGTGGAATATGAGTTAGGCTATGTGGTATTTCTAAGTGTGCACTTGATGAGCATCCCACTAGTAGATGCACTTTATCGAGCGCACAAATTTGGCAAATATACTTGTAAGTCCAAAAGGCTGAACCAAAAATGTAGGGAAAGCGGATTCCCTTATCACTACCTTTTTATTGAGCTTCAATCATTGATCCGTTCCTTTCTGAAGAAGCCATGAAATGGTACATACAACGTTGCCTATTTCTTCCCCTATTAATCGGTATTTCTCATCGTGGCATAACCTTTTCAAGCTTTCATTGGCTAGCAAATGGTCGACTGTTACAGTTTACGGCGGTAAAAGCATGGCATAAGAAAATTCAAGGTGTACTCGTAGGAGAAAGCATGAAAGGAAACAGAAAGGCATCATGAAGAGTGCAAGCTAAAATGAGGTAGGGGGTTGTAGTCCTGTCGTAAGACTCTTTCTTAGAAGCTTGCTTGGAGGAAATAAACAAACTGATATGGCGAAGTTCCATTCCAGGATAATGCATCCGGTTAGACCATGTTAGAAGGGAATTCTTTTTTTATGACGAGGCAGTCCTAGTGTTAATTAGTTCTGATGACTCACGTGCTAGAGCATGTTGAAGGCTCAAAATTGTGAGATTGATGATTAATTTGTATGGATCATACTTCTTCCTAGGTCTGTCATCGAGCCATGTGCAAATAGGAAGATTAAAGCTGTTTAGATATTGTCTAAGTTAGCCGGCGTCATGTTATTGAAAAAATATGATGCTTTTGTTGGGAGACTGTATATGTCCTCTGTGTTTGATTTAAAAGGAATAAGCTATGGCGACGGTAATTCTGGCTTCGATCCTTGAACATACAGTTGCATGAGCTGTCCTGTTTTGGGAATGCGGGTTCGGCATAGGTGTTCTGATTGATTTGGAAATTAGAAACAAACGAGTTGTGATGATTCTCGCTCCTTGTCTGGCATTAGATGTATGCTCTTAGAATTTCCAGCTAGTGCAGAATAAAATGATTTATGCTTGAGTTCATGGCTAGAAACAGAAGACCGCTCAATCACGAGGGGCGGAATGCTGCCCCGATTTAAGCGTTAGATGCTTTATAATATTTCGATGAGTGACATGGTGGCTTGAGGCGTCTGCCAATGCCACGGAGATAGGCAACTCCTTGCCTCGAGAGCTTTAGGACTATACTGACTTTTGGGACATACCCATGATACATTTGACGACGGGCCACAATCATGGGCGAGCCCCGGTATACGCGACCATGGTCATTCCTACTTGCGATGCTTGCCAAACAATTGGTTTTACCATTATAATGCCTTAGTATGATATTGATGTCAAATCATTAAATGATAATGTCCCATTTTGAGACGGCGTTCATAATTTTTCTAAGCAGATTTAGAAGGATAATCTATTAAAGGTATAGTTTGGTGGTTATATGAATTAATATTTGCGCTCCTAGTTAGGGTTCAAAATGGTACTTTATAAAGGACTCATTTCCGTCGGACGTGTAACTAAACAAAACTTCTCTTCTAATATCAAGTAATCATTGAATGGCTTTGGGTTTAATAGCATGTCTTTAATCTATGGCTTCTATGATTGGAGTCATGACATTCGGTGCGAATCTATTGGAATTAGACGTTGCTCCGCAAACATCATTTGCTGCAAGGTTATTCAACATGACCTGATCGGTCTGGCCTGATCTCGAGCTCTCTCTCTCTCTTGTCTCTCTGTTGTCGTTGATTTCATAATTACGCTGTCCCGAGGTACCTATACAGAGCCGCACTGTAGTATGGAAATCCTACCCAATCGGTGGATGTGACCTCTCACGCACAAGTTCACTGACCGCTTTGACTGAGTAATATCCCAGGTCAATTATGTGAATGAAATCCATTTGAGTATTCATCAAATGTTTCATTATACATAACAACAAATTCACTTATCTATGTTAATTGTTTTGTACAAATAATTATTGGAAAGTCAAATATGTATAATGTATTCAGAAATTATAAGTTACAATAAATATATATTTTGAAAACGATACTTGTTAGAGGTCTTAATTTAGTTTAAAAGAAGGAAAAAATATTGGCAACCTATAACCAATCACTTTTAAACAAATATATATACTCATACCAATTTCAAATTAATGTATTTTTTGTGTGAAAGTAGTTAAGTTGAATTATTATGATGTTGTTTCACATTCAAAGTCATTAATATAAATATGTACTAGCTTTAATGAAAAGTATTACACATTAATTAAAATTAAATTCCAGTGAAAATTTATATAAGGATTAGATCTTAACATTGCACTACCGATGCCTTGTGAAGTTAAAGCTTATGTTTTAAGTTAAGAAAGTGTTAGTACAAAGGATCTGGGCTGAATAATTATAGCAAAACGGAGTTAGTTGATTCAAACTTTCCCCACCTACAAGGTGTTTAATACCCCCTTGACTAATGGAAGGGGACCTATAGGGTAGAGGCCATGAAAAACAAATTGGTAATTTTTTTGGTCGAATCAAATTATTTACATATAGATAAAGCAAAGTAGAAAACTAAAAATGAAAATATAAGCAGTTAATGGCCAGATATCTTATTATCTAATTACTATGGTGAAATAGCTAGCTTAGGATTTTAGTGTTAGTAGTAAGGGTCATGCATTCACATAAATGAATAACAAAGATCTTGATCTGAAACTGATACCTGGAGAAGACATAATTAAGATGCACGATTGCTAAGGAGTGAACCATACAAATGACTTTGATATAAGCCCAAGCCCACTCTTTCATGAATTTATTGGGCTAAATTTATAGGGCATCTCCAGTTAGGATGTATATGGCCTTGTCGGAGTATATTATTATTGCTTAAATCGATTGAGCGCTAAAATTGATTTTCAGATTCATCTTTTATTCATAGAATCAATGAGAAGCTAAGTTGATAGGTCAGACAATTTCTGAGTGAGTAGTGGTAGGTTGCTGATTTGTGAATACACTGGGAAAGAATGAGACTGCAGATATCGCAAACAAACTATTGACTACGTCCATGAATGGTATTGCGTATATTAATGGGTTTTCCTGCATCGAAGCAGTAGAAAGTGCCATTCAAGATGGTGGAGATATCATGGCGAGTTTACCCTTGACAAGATGTTCATGAAGAAGATTGGAAGATATTTGAGAAAAGAGAGTCTATGAACATCATATTCAATAGGCTACTTGTGGAGCGTACTTTTATTGAAAGGAGGTAGCTATTCTTCGATGCTGGAATCGGATGAATATTACCGGGCAGGCTTCCACCATGAAGAAGATTGGAACTCACCTTCCAGAAGGTGACTTGAACAAAACCCTAAACCGGTAGACGATATTCAGTTGTGATTAACCATCAATGGGGTATACCCAATATGCAACTACTTAGCACGAGGATGGATTGTCTGACATAAGTTACAATGGTGTCGATTCTAGACTATTGGAATTGGACTTAACTTTTTAGAATTTTGATTCACCTTACGTTCGTGAATATTGTATTTTGTTCCTTAACTAATGTTTTATCTTGAAGTCTGCTTGGTTCTTGCTAGTTTTTTTTCGATAACGTGAAAAACCTAGTTATAAGGGTACTATTAGCTTCATGATTTAGATCATTTTCTAAATTGCCTTGTAAATTATTCTTGAATTGGTGTTCCTATTTTTCCTTGTGAACAACATGATTTATATTCCCCTTACAGCATGATCAAGCCACCAGGTGAAGAAAGTCACTAAACGCTGAAGTTAAGCGTAGTTATAGTCC
Source organism: Brasenia schreberi (assembly GCA_036023115.1). NCBI lineage: Eukaryota > Viridiplantae > Streptophyta > Magnoliopsida > Nymphaeales > Cabombaceae > Brasenia > Brasenia schreberi. The sequence goes on along the minus strand of JAYKKT010000079.1, from coordinate 21,191,270 downwards.
AGCAAGGGAGAATCTTTGTCTTGATACATCCTTAGTATCTTTGAAGCCAAACAATGATCATTATTGAAGATGTGTCAAAATCTTGATCTAGATGTTTTTAATTTTTTGGAGCCAAAGGACACCTGTTTTCAAAAGGAAATGAGAAGAATCTAGACTTGATTGTTCATCAACTTAATACTCTTAAGTACAATCTATTTGAACTGTAGCTCTATATACGTATGATGCCATGTGATAGGGCCTCGGTGGCATAGTATAAGATAATATGATAGTTATAATAATTAAAGTGATGATAGGATAAAATTAATAGGATCGAAACGTAAATCCACATCTTGTTTGATATGATAGAACGGATTCTATAGTGATTGTATAATATTTTTTTAAGAATCCAAAATATCCTTTAAGCATAAAAAGTTAAAATAATTAAGAACTTGGCGTGTGATAATAAAAAAGCTTTATGGTTGTGGTGATGGTCAGATGGTGGTGGTGGTGGTGGTAATGGTGGTGATGGTAATGGTACTAATGGTGGTGGTGGCGGCGAAAGGCGGCGGTGGCGGTGGGCGGCTACAACGGTGGTGAGGTGGCGGTGGTGGCGGTGGTGATAGTGCAATAGTGGTAAGGTGATGGAAGTGGTGGCGGCGGCGAGGCGGGGGTGGTGGTGGTGGCGACGGTGGTGGTATAATGGTGGTGGTGGCGGCGGTGGTGAGTGATGGCGGCGGCGGTGGTGGTGATGGCGGCCGGCGGTGGTGATGGTGGCGGTCAGTGGTGGTGGTGGTGGTGTGTGACAGCGGTGGTGCATTGATGATGGCAGTGGTGGTAGTGACAATACGCGTGGTGTGCGGGTGGTGAGTGGTGGTGGTAGCGGCAAATGATAGTCAGGTGGTGGGGTAGTGGTGGTGATGGTGGCGAGTGGTGGTGATAGTGGTGGTGGTGGTGATGGTGGTGGTGGTGGTGGTAGGTGGCGGCTGTAGCGGTGGTGGTGGCGGTAGTGGTGATGGTGGTGGTGGCGGTAGTGAGGCGCGCGTGATGGTGGTGGTGGCAGGTGGTAGCTGGCGGTGGCAGCCCAGCAGTGGTGATAATGGTGGCGGTAATGGCAATGACGATGGCGCAGTGAGGTAGTAATGCGTAGTGGTGACCTTGAATAGTGAAGTAGGAGTGATAAAAATGAAATTAAGGATAAGATTGGAATAGAAATCTATTATGTCTTGTCGTGTCTTGGGGAGAGGATAAAGTTATCGACTTTAGAATAGGATAAAATGAGAGCAGCCTGATTCGTTATCTTATCAGGTTGAATATTCAAATATTGAATAAGACTTTAATAATAATGCTTATAATATTATAATAACCACCGCTGTCTGATCATGGCGTAACCTAAAATTGATGATCAGCCCTTTATGATTGAAGTAGTATAAAAGTAATTAGTACAGAAAAAGAAAAGCATTTAAGTATCACCCCAAAACTTTTAGACATAGGCCCCAAATTTTTAAGTCACATGTGGTATTCAGTTTTTGCTTTAGGCCCAGGGGAGACGCAAGGTGCTCATGGTAGCGAGAAAAATAAATTAAATAAAAACCAAAAATTATCTCCCACTATTTTCATATACATAACTATATTATAAGTTTCTTTCTAAGCAAATAAAATAAGTTTTTCAAGCAACAAAGAATTTAACATAATATATACAAATAAAATATAGCTTATTTAGAAAAACATGCAAACGGGTCCTTAGCTCCATTAATGAAACCCAATATGTGGAACCACATGTTGGAGAAATTGAAAAGGAGGCTATCTACCGTAATAGAGTTTGTATCTGACCAATCTGTCATATAAGATGGTCAAAATATCACCCCAAGAACTCTTGGTATCCGGCTAAACTTGTAAGGATAAAAACGTTTAAAATTCAAATTGGAAGATCTCATGGGCCAATATTTGAACACGGAGACGTGCATTAATTACTGGCTTACAGCTGGCTTCATTTGTTCATCGCCATTTCTACGGCAAGCCTGTAAGGAACGAATTGATACTTCTTAAATTTATAGAGTAAGTGTTTTTTTTTAATAAAAAAGTTTTTTTTAAATAAAAAGTTTTTTTAAAACCAATTGTTAGGTGTGCATATTAATAATTGCAAAAAAATTGTTTATTGGTAGATAACCAATCGATGGAAATTTAATGTCATCAGGTTACAATATTGGTGTATATAGAATTGTATAAATTGTAAATTACGTTAGCAATAAAAGTGACAATAAATTTAATTGTAAGTGACAACTCCACATGCTCACTGGACCCAAAATTGCACACAAATTTATGCTACTTCACTACAGTGTTTGGATTCGAACCAAACAAACCAAGTCTTTCCTTTGAAGATGAAGCCAACCAAACCAAATCAAACTAGAAATGAGGCAAAACTTGGTATCTCATCTGATCAATACTGATAAAAGCTAAAGAAATAAATGTGCCCTACCTTGAAATAATCGTTGTGCATCGCATATTCTTACAAGTATATGCGTAGCTTGCGTTTTTTACTGAGAGAACAATCCTCTAGTGTGTGATTTGTTTCTATACAAATTAAGACATCCTTTGAGTAATTCTAGAACCTCCCTGGTCGCCCTCTTGGAGACCCACAACTCTTAAATGCATGCACCTAGCTTCGGTCATGTTCATCATACTGCAAAATGACCTAAATGCTATGTACACAATTTAATTTCTTATGTCTATGCATAATATATATATATATATATATATATAGGAAAATGGGATCCTACTCACAACTGACATGCTCATCTATTGTTTTTCAGTGACACAAATATAATTTAAAAGTTTTAAAAAAATTTAAAAAAATATTATTATACTCGTACTCCCAAAAAGTAATAGTTAAATATAAGTAAACATATGTGAACATGACACAATCACTAATCTCTCTCTCTATATCAATTATTTTATTGTAGAATAGGATGAGGATGGTTTTTCCTACCATGATCAACCATAACATAGCACTCGAAATTCATACCAGTTTATGCATAACATGTACTGAAAATTGTTGCCACTATGAACTGGAACTAAAACCAAGCCTTCTCTCACACTAATTGAGTTCAAATAGATCAATTTGCGGTATCCGTCTCCACGAAGATCCTTTCTTATTAGCTTGAAAGCGAGGCACTTTATAATTAAGGAGTTCTAAAGAGTAGTATCGATCTTGCCGATTTAGAGCGCGCCGTGTTCACCAGATTCTTCCATCGTGAAACATGCATCAATATTTATAAGAAACTTGTATAAAATGTTTTAATAAAGACGTAGAAGAAAATCTTGAAGTTTCAATGTACCCGTACCCGTACCGGGCAGCTGTCATCCATCCCACGAAAGCAGGTTGAGACGCATTTGGGATTGCTAAGTGGCAAGCTTCGCGATCTGGTCGCCGATAGCCGACCCAGGGCGAGCAGGTCGCGTAGTCATTTTGCATTCCCGTCTGCATGCTGCTGGCGGGTCTGCTTCCTTCGTTAATAAGTGAAGTCAAAAACGTGCCTCGTGTGTATATGGGAAGGCAGGCATGGGATCTACGGCTACGGAAGCGTGAATTTACAACTGAAAAGCAGAGGGGGAGATCATCGTCATGATATATAAATATCGCTAGTGCCTTTCCACGACCGCCTTCATTCTTCTTGTGTGCATGATTTTCCCATAGTTTGTTCATCATGGATGGTGCAAAGGAAAACAACAGCCTGGCAGAGAATTTGGAGAAGAAAAAAGTGGGATTGCTCAGGCAGATCGTTGAGAAAGAAGACCCAGATGTTAAGGTAAGTTCTGTTTCTTCGTCTTCGTCTACTTGTTATTGCTTGCATCAACCAAGATGAGTCTCAGAGATTGTGTCTGTTGAAATGTCTATCAAGAATATCTGAGAAATGGGTTTTGAAATGGAGGATTGTGGGTACCATTGCATGGTACTGTCAATGGTCCACCGGAGCCATTAAGGGTTTTTTACCTGCTGCAAATGGACGGTTTTATGCAATTTTTGCCTGGTTTTTTTGTTTGGTTGTGCATTCCCTCATGTCAAGCGTGGTTAGTTCGTGGTATTTCATATTTTGGCATTGAAAATACATTTTTAAGTGATGAGAGGTTTATGGTGGCTTTCTTCTCTGAAATTTGTCTTTGGAAAAGTTGCTTCAGTCCTGGGTTTTATTGGGATTGGAAGCCAAGGACTGAATTTAATGACACAAAAAGGATCTTTGAATATTAGCAGCCTGGTGGGTAAGATGTTTATCGATCCTCATCAGTTCATTCAATTCAGACATCTTTGCATGGCTTCAGTTGAAAAGTTGCATACTAGTTGGTGGCATTAACTTGTCTCTTTACTAATGAAAATGACGGTATATGAAAGCGTCATAATTTGTTTCCAAGAATATCTAAAGCTATTCATTTTAGGAATGGACAAATTTTCCTCTATTTCCTTTATGAACCAATCAAATTCATTAAATTGGCAAAGGAGGTGATGGGCATGCATGCAGGACCAAGACGATATGATGCTAAGAAGGTTTCTGCGAGCACGAGATCTGAATATTAACAAAGCAGCTGCACTACTTCTTAAGTACCTTAAATGGCGCAGGACCTTCGTTCCAAAGGGATTCGTTGCAGAGTCTGAGATATCAAATGAGATTGCAAAGGACAAGATGTTTGTTCAAGGAAATGACAAGAAAGGAAGGCCCATTTCGGTGGTTTTTGGAGCCAGGCACACCTGCTACAGGAATCTAGATGAGTTCAAACGTAAGCTTTCACTCCTTAATGCACAGCTCTAATTGCCAACTACGATTGAGATGTGTGTGTGTGTGTGTATGTGAAAAGTTGGTAAAACTAGCCTTTCGCTCTGTTCTTTTGGATCTCTCATCTAGATCTTAATTTATGAATGTGATTCCTACAAAATTTTGTTTCTCAAGAACCGTAACTTTGGATCATGAGACTTACATGAGAATGTGAAATGGTCTAAGAGCCTAAAAGAACAAGGGTCCATACTTTAGGAAAACTTTAGGCTACAGGAAGCATACTTGTTTACATTGGTTAAGTACAATGACAGGCGTTATTCTTACCAAAAGAACGATCCTTCATACATATGGATCGAGATTGCCTCAAACAACTTGTTGTTTTGGATTTCTAACTCAATAATATGTGTATGTATATACACACGCACAAATATAATACATACATACATATATATATATATGTAATACTTAACATGATACTGTTATTTATTCTTATGCATGTTACTGCACGTTCAGCCTTCTGGAAATGCTCCTAAAAGTGTCCAACATGACCTTCTCAGTATCACAAAACAGAGATTTTTTTATCTCATACGGAACATGCCTGATAAATACAGAACGTTCTACTATTGCTCCTCGTGCTGACTTTGCTCCTTTAACTGTTGCTGCAGGCTTTCTGGTTTACAGCATTGGCAAGATATGTGCAAGGTGAGACATTTTGCAAACCACCATCTCTATCTTTTCTTTTTCTTCTTTTGTTTTTGTTTACAATGGAGAGGCCGAGTGCACTCCCGAACTAACGACCTGCAACTTGTGAGTCGAGTACCCTAGCCAGGTGAGCTATCGCTTTGAATGAGTGCAACCACCATCTCTATCTTAATGAGTCTTGTATAGGTGGAGCTTTAATGAATGTGGTTAGAAACACTGTACCATACCACATTCATCCGAAGGATGAATAGCAGCAATGGATGTCGTCTTCCTACAGTAGCTTGGTGCACTTATTTTTGCAGCCGAATAGTAATGGTTCCCTTCCATTTATTCTGCATGATTTCGTGCATTAAACGATCCATTTTGTTCTGCATCATTTCGTGCATTCAGCTCTCCATCTTTCTTTCTTTGTGCACAGAATGCCACCGGGACAAGAAAAGTTTGTGGTCATCGGAGATTTAGAAGGCTATGGTTACTCAAATTGTGATATCCGGGGTTTTCTTGCTGCTATAGAGATTATGCAGGTCTCTCTCTCTCTCTCCCTATATATATGAATGTATATATATATGGTAATGAGAGGCCTATGACAATTTACAGGATTACTACCCTGAAAGGCTTGGAAAAGTGTACGTAATTCATGCCCCTTATCTCTTTTGGACTGCGTGGAAAATTGTCTCTCCTTTCATTGACAAGAACACTAAGAGCAAGGTGACTCCTAATACTCCCCAATAACATATTTACGAGAGAGAGAGAGAGCTAGGGGGCAGGGTGGGTCTTGTATGGATGGCCCTTGACCGTCATTTATGATCTTATTTTGTGACGTCGCAATCCAATTTGCAGATCGCTTTCGTGGAAAATGAACGCTTGAGAGAAACCCTCTTGGAAGACATCGATGAGGGCCAGCTCCCTCAAAGATACGGAGGCAAGCTACCCCTTGTTCCCATCCATCACTCGTAATCTCTCTCTCTCTCTCTCTCTCTCTCTTTCTCTCTCTCTCTCTCTCTCTACAGTAGGTGTAAATCGTCCCTTGCCAGCATTCAGCAGTTGATTTAGAACTGTAGCTTATAGTACCTACATTTTATTATGTGCGGCAAGTTTCTTTTCTTCGCGCTGAAAGAACAAGTCGCTATCTGATTCTGATACGCCACATGGTCTGTTTCCATCATGTGGTAATAATAGCAAAGCTGGTCTAGTCTTAGTGACTCTTATGGCGACACATGCAGCCTCTCTCTCTCTCTCTGAGTAACTACCATGCCGGTTGTCTGGACAAAGGTTTTCATCCGCATTCGAAGGTTTGATCATGTGATTGTAGATGAAACATTGACATTTATGGCATGTCCGGTGCTAAATCCTAAATCTCCTTCGTCCTCATATTTGCTTAGTCACATCAGATGCAATCGTGCAAATATGCTGTATGCGTAGATGGATAGTTCTCTCCAAATTATTATAAGAGAGAGGGAGAGAAATTAGTACGCTGAAACATTTTCAAAGACCTCAACCTTTCCATGTTGAACATCCACGGTTAAGTTAAAAAGTAACTTATACCAAATATATTTATTGTACATGCAAAAACTATCAACATATTTTTTGTTTTTGACATTTAAATTTCAAACATTGATTTTGTCCATAAGACATTTGAGATTTAAAAGTAAGTCTAAGCATGAATTGACGTACGCATGGACCATATTCTCTCTCTCTCTATATGTCTATATATAGAGAGAGAAATTGATATATGCAAACATTTATTAATGCTCAAAGACCTTTATTGTTTGATGATGTGATTAATAATAGAAATTTAAATTTAAAAAGTAAAAAGTACCATTATATATATTTATATATTAAATAATTTTAAATTAAAAATATCTATTGTTGATCATCCGGGTTTAACGATAGAAATGTTTAAGTGGATCTAGGTAACAATAGATGTGCATGTACACTATGCTCTTTCTTTCTTTCTTTCTTTATATATATATATATATATATGTGCGTCTGAGAGGCCTGACTTTCCTCAAGCAGACTAATGGTATTCTTTGGAGTTTAATAAAAATTTAAAAAAAAGTCCCTAAGAGGATTCCTTTTCCCTCATTTTCTTTTAATGATAAGGAATTCTCTTAGAGGCTGGTAACTTGCGCCCATCTATGTGAAGGACAAGTCCCTTTTAAGGAGCTGAGCTCCCTCTCTTACATACCACCAAATTGCTGGACCTAGAAAGTGCGTGAAATTCAGGTGACGCCATTCATATAAATTTTCTAAATATCCGGACCACCTAACTTTTAAATTTTTGTCTGGATTTCATTGCATTTTGGGTAAGACAGCAGCCTCACGTCGCCCATGAGAAAGCCCTTCACCGTGACATCGATAATAAGGCTAAGGTCATGCACGTCTGCATGCGGTTAAACTTGAACCTGTTGCACTTCAGATCAGCATCCGTTGAATACACACTGTAAACTCATGAGTGCTTTGTGGACGTAAAATACAAGTGCGTCTCACCCCAAAAAAATTGTTGGGTCCGTCACTTGGGGGCTCTCTGCAACTTAATCCTTTGCCGCAGACAGTAGCGTCGGCTAGATGAACTCCGATGGTGCATGTGTGTATGTGTCCGAGTTCTACATCTTTAACTGAAGATTCGCATATCAGATTGGAGTTGACATTGGTTCATCGCCTGCATGGTGATGCCATAATCTTTTGATTACCCGATTGATTTGAACGTTGTCTTCATGTTACAATTGTTGCTTGGATTCAACCGAACACAATCAACCAATTAATAATTGGATTGTGCCATATGTGGAGCATTTCCATCCAAGTCAGATCTTCAACCATATTATATCCAACTTCCATAAAAATTTGCTTGATTTAGCATATTGGGTGGCTTCCATTTTACTTCAAACTCAATCCAATATGACAAGTGGAATGGCTAGTTCATACCTGGAGCCAATCGGTCATTCTTAGCTACTACCACCTTTAAAAGAATCAAGCTACACCAAATAAAGAACCAAGTAAGACTTACAAGAGAACCAAGTCAACTGAACCTAGGCAAGATTGTTAAACAAATCGATCGAAATACGCAGACCACAAGATCAAATCGTTGGCTTGTAACTTATGCCTTACAAAGTCCAGGATTCATCATATATATATATATATGTATATATATGTATATATATGTATATATATGTATATATATGTATAATATGAAAATTATATACCATTTACTTTATGGAGGGCAAGGTTGCAAGTAGGGTTCTTTGCTGCTCAATTCGTTTTCTACAAGAACAATTCGACCGTAAGTACCTTAATGCAATTATCTTCATATGATACAGTTAAAAAATTTAAAGAAATGTCATTTAATGAGCTCCCGCGAGCTGAACCTTCCATGCTCGTGTTCGGCTAATATGTTGTAATCAATAGAACATACATAAGTGGGTGAGTGCAGAGCCGAACACTATGAGCAGCTCAGTCTGTTTTCCAGCGCACTGGTGCGTAGGAGTCGCTAGAAAGAGCTGATCCAAATTAGGGATAACCAAGATGTTTCTGTGCATCAAATCTTTAACAAGTTCAAAACATAAGGTGCCAAGATTCTAGTAATTGATTCTCCATGATGCATTCTAGTACCAAGTCGTGGGACAAGGCCGGTTCCATGTAAACCGGAACTGATGGTTCGAAACTCCGGTTACAGTTTGTCGGGAACATGAAATTTAACCGCAGTTTTTCTTGGTTCTGATATGAAAAAGAAAAGACAGGAAATTAGCAGTTTGAACCATTGGTTTCAGTTTCATAGAAGGTACTACTGCAACCGAATCGGGAACCCTATGTATTCCGCTATGCTTCCGGGTCCACTTTGCTGGTTCCAGTTACATCCAGTACTCAAAAGTATTACAGTTCCAGTTCAAAAGAGCGGGTCGGTTCTGAACCAGCCCTGTCTACTACAGTTCCACTTTGCTGGTTCCGGTTACATCTCTAATCGGACCCATTCAACCAAATGAGATACAAGCGCACGAAAAGAGGACGTTGAAGGGTAGAACCGACATTTCGTTGCGCCATTCGCCGGCGGGAAATTCAAAATACCAAAGGCAAACCCAAAACGACACGCGCTTCCCCAAACTTCCCTCTCTCTCTCTCTCTCTCTCTCTCTCTCTCTCTTCTCAGGGAGTTACTTCTCCCAATCTCTGCAATACCATCTTCGACCGTTGGAGAGGAGAAATGCGTGGTCAGGATCTTCCGTGCGATAGCGAAGGGGCGTGCATGGTGTGCAGAGCGAAGCCTGGCGAGACCGAGACTCTCTTCTGCGCTACTTGTGCCGGCCCTTGGCACGCCCCCTGCCTCTCTTCTCCGCCGTTCGATCTCTCTTACACTTCTGGATGTGTGTGCCCCGATTGCTCCGCTCCTTTCGATGGTTCCGCCGGCGTTCTTCCTCCGTGGATTCTTCCGGTGGTAACGGCGCGTCGAACGAGCTGTTGGCTGTCATCCGACCAAATGCTTCTTTTGTGGTAACATTCTGCTGCATTATTCATTTAGAGTTCAATATCTTAATTTTCTGTGGCTTTACCCCTTTCTATCATCATGTTGAATCACATTTTGTCATCTGTCAGCACATAATCTTCTTTGCCGTTGTTATGTCTTATGATCAGTTCCGGTTTTTATTTAGATTTTAGTTTCCTTTTTCCTTTGTCTTTAGATTTTTGCACCATTTGTCTCTTACATTGCATATGGACACATCTTGAAGCATGCTTTATTCACCATAATTATTACGAATACTATCCTATGGTTGTCGTTCACATAGTTAATGCTCCACTTTGGTGTACAATTGACAGACCCCTTGTGGACATAATTTCTGCCTGAAGTGTTTCCAGAAATGGGTGTGGAAAGGGAAGAGGACCTGTGCGAAATGCCGGGGTTCCATTCCTGCAAGAATGGTTGAACAACCCAGCATAAATTCAGCATTGGTTGCAGGAATCAGGTTGGCGAGGATGCCGAAAATGGTTGCTTGTGGTCCTCTGAAGGCCTACAACTATTCGATGCACAATAAGGATAGACCCAACAAAGCTTTCAGAACTGAGAGAGCAAAGTATTCCGGGAAGGCTAATGCCTGTAGTGGCAAAATATTTGTAACTGTGCCACCCGATTATTTCGGTCCGATTCCTGCAGTGAATGATCCAGAGAGGAATCAGAGGGTTCTTGCTGGTGAGTGTTGGGAGGACAGGATGGAGTGTAGGCAATGGGGAGCTCACCTTCCCCAAGTCGCGGGAATTGCTGGACAATCGGATTATGGTGCTCAGTCTGTCGCTCTCTCAGGCGGATATCTGGATGATGAAGATAATAGAGAGTGGTTCCTTTACACTGGGAGGTTAGACATAGATTCTGTTGGTTTTGGTTTTTGCTTCTGATCTTGTGGCAGCCGTGCTTAGTTTCTCTTTTTCATGTTTGATTGTTTCTTGTTGTGATTAGTTAGTGGCGGGAGAGACTTGAGCGGAAACAAAAGAACAAACAAAGACCGATCATTTGATCAGAAGTTTGAAAAAATGAACGAGGCTTTGCGTGTCAGTTGCAGGAAGGGGTACCCTGTCCGTGTGGTCAGGTGAATCCTGTTTCTCTGCCTCATTCCTCTGATTCTTCCTTGTTTTCACAAACATATCTTTGAATATTTTACTGAACCGCTATGTTATTCGTTTACTTAGTTTTCCAGTTTTGACTAGTGTTTAAATAATACTCGTAATGGCAGAAGTATTCATGGCGATAGTAGTATTACTGACAAGTATTTTTTTTTTTGTATGGAGTAATTTTTCTTTTGTATGGCCATGGTTCTCTGGTTGATTCAGGTCTCATAAGGAGAAGCGCTCTTCATATGCACCAGAAAGTGGTGTTAGATATGATGGAGTTTATCGCATTGAAAAATGCTGGCGTAAGGTTGCATTCAGGTGCGTCCTGTTGATTATTCTTGCTTTTATCTGGTGGAACAAAATGCCCCCACCATTCTTTTGTAATTGCATATGTTACTATTATGATCATAATTTGCTGCCTTAATTTTCAGTTCTCAAATTAGCACTGAGATTCATGTGTTTCTTTCTAATAAACAAAACACCACGTTCTGCTGATATCCGTGTTTGGCAGGGTTTCAAGGTTTGCCGTTATTTGTTTGTCAGATGCGACAATGAACCTGCACTATGGACAAGGTTTGGGTTCTAATAAATCTTCTACATCGTACCTGGAGCAACACAATTAATCTCTTAGCAAAACACACACACACACAAACGCAGATAAACACACTCACATACTCACAAACTGGATAACTGATTCATGAAACCAAGTTCCACCGCTATGCATGGAACATGTATGTGTGCATGTGTGTGGGCACATGAGCTGGATAACTGACTCATCGGTCCAAGTTCCTCTGCTATGCATGGAACCTGAAGCAGACTTTGATGATAATGGATAGGCTTTGTATATGTACATGCATGTACCTATCCGACTTATGTGGAACCCAAACCTCTGTGTGTACGCGTGTTTGGGAGTTTGCATGTGTGTCTGCACATGAGCTGGATAACTGGTTCATGAATCCAGGTTCCTCATGCGGTGGAATCTAGGTTCCTCCAACAGCCCATGGATATGTTCTGGTCTCTTCGGTCCTACATCTTTTGTCATGTTCAACTATTTTCTAATATAGACATTTTTTTTTTGTTTCAGTGATGCTCATGGTGATTTTCCTCGGCCGTTGCCAAATATCAAGGATCTTAAGGGAGCAACTGATATCACTGAAAGGAAAGAGGGCCCTTCGTGGGACTGGGAGGTCTGGCTTTTATTGATCATGTAGATCATTCTTTGTTAAAATCTTATGCCTTGACTAGATGTCCTTTTCTGGACAACTTATTCTGCACGCTGGGGTATATCAGTCTCTTGCCTAGCATTTTACACACGATTATTGACAGAGACCATTCTTACCTTCTCAACTTGTATTTTGATTTGGAAAAATATTTGAAACATAAACACGGATTAGAAATAATAAAAATGATCTAGCTTATTGTGAGTTAACTGCTAACATGGCACATGATAGGGCTCTGTGGAAACAAAGAATACATGTAGCCGTAGCTGACCCCGTCTAGTATGAGAAAAGGGAAAAAGCTTGGTTGTTTTTGTATAAACACTGATTAGTTGTTTGTCACATTTAACTGTTTTTTGTTTCTTCATATCTTTCGAGGGTCTTCAACAATAGACCATTCAGCTCTTCAATTTTGAGGCTATTTATAGGTAGGATTTCTGAGTAACTGACGTTCGTGTTTTCTTATTTCTATTTTTTTATGCGAGTCACGATTGGTGCTTTGATTTCATACAAACACTTGAAACTATTTGTAGGAGGGAAAGGGATGGTTTTGGAAGAAACCACCTCCACAGAGTAGGAGCAACCTGTGGATGGAAATGAAGATAATGGCAGGACTAAGAAGGCAAGCCATGGAAAGAAACGTAACAAGATCCCTGTAGGTCAGTTCTCAGCTGTTATTTGTGGAGAACCTCTTGGACTCCAAAGTCAAATAGTTTTGATCTGTCAAAAGTGTGAATTCTAAATGGGTGGCGGGATTTTGCAATCTTGGGAATTAGCCGGGAACATATGGTGGTTGATTTGATCTGCGTGAGTTCTCGGAAATTAGCAAGAGAACGTAGGTGGTTGATTTGATCTACTTTGTTTTCTACTAGACTGAGTCGAAGTTTCCTTGTAAAATCTGGCTTTCTTTTTACTTTGCCAACCTAACTTGGCTGTATGATTTTGTCTTTATTTCTGTGATTTTTTTAAAAATTTTTTGTCAGTTAGATGCTTCAAGAGTCGTGATTGATGAATGAATTTCAGTATATGGCTTTGATGAGATTGTTGTCTGCTTTCCTCTTGTCCTTTCTGAATTTCATGTTTCTATACTTCCCTGGTTCTGAATCTTGGTGATTGTTCTTGTCAATACAGAAATCCTCTGTGATCTTTACCGGAAGGTTATGACTCTTCCAGTTACCACTCCCTGTGGTCATAGCTTTTGTAAGGCCTGTCTACAAAGTGCTTTCCCTCCAGTGAGAGAGAGAAGCTTTGTGGGTGGCCGGAGCTTGAGAATACATAAAGTAGTCAGGCATTGCCCAACATGTAAACAACGCATTGACGAATTCTTTGAAGATTCAAAGGTATAAAACAAAACGGGCATCAGTCACATTGATTTGATAACGAGGGTCTTCTTCTAAAAAACATGCTTGATTTGGGTCCTCGTATGCCCTAAATTGTAATGGTTTAGATACCTATAGCGTTGCATTTTACTGATACAATTTTCCTTTCAGTTACAAATTAAGTTGATGTACAGTGACCATCTAACTAATTGATTATCCACGACCTTCACGTTAACTTAGACCTGCAAACCATGATTGAAGACATTCAAAAGAGGGCAAGGGAGAATGAGGTTGAATCAAGTGGACGTGAAGCAGAAATAGCTCCTTCTAGTCCCTTGCTTGTTCGGTCTGATGGGGATTTTGAGTAATTGGTACCTCTTCCAACAGTCCCCTATACAGAACGACACATTAGCACAAGTTTTCTGACTGTTACTGTCTTGGGCTTTTACATGGAACAAGTTTATCTAATTTTATCTATGTTTAGGAAATACGGGAAGATACATGTATCATTCATACAAGATTTTTTACGGTGAGATGATTGCTTCAGACTACGGCTTTTATATGAAGCAAATTTTAATCTCGATTCACTGTATAATTCAACGGTTTGCAGCTGCATTTAGACCTTGATGGTTTGAGGAATGACTTCTAACCTTCATAGTGATGATGCCGATAGAGAAGCCTTGGTTGATGATTCTTTTATATGGACATGCTGGTTGAATAACATTTTTGATAGCCGGAATTGGTGCACTAAAAGCATGTCAACCTTTTCGTTCTCTAATGTTACAATCTAGATGGTAATGCATTACCACAAACCAAAGGTTAAAAGCCTCTTTCTGCTACCTTTCTTCTCGGTCTGTGGAAGTGGCAATTGGTCATCGGAAATCAAAGGTTTTGCAAGTTTTGATCTTTAAGAAAACATAAGAACGAAAAATTTCATAAACCTGCAATTTTGAATGTTGAGCTCAGAGAAAAGAATCAAGTGAATCCAGGTAGCTTCCTTCATATCTAAGTCCTTTCAAAGACAGATTCTGCTAGGTTATTACAGCACATTTTCTAGAAAAATGTTCCCATCTCAAGTTTTTGAGGGGGGGTCTGAGTGCCGACCGTGGCGTGTGAAAAGTAGAGATGTAGGTTCATCTCTGGTTCAAATTCTATGACAACAAAGTTTGTCTAAGAATAGCAAGCTCCAGAAAACTTTCCTTCTCAATCAAAGTTGAGCCGTGCAGATGAACCAAGTTAGCCGGTCATGGTCTCAAATGAACTAAATTATCTGTGTTTATACCAAACAAGATTTTCTGATGCAAAACTGTATTTCAAAATCTACCGTTGTCCCTTAGTTTATCTTGGAATTCATGTAGAAGACTTACTACATGCAATATCTGAAGCTCTGATGATTGTAACCTATCCGTGTATGATGGTCTCATACTGATTTTGAAATAACTTTTCCTTTCCTGTATATTCATCCATCTTCCCTTGTATTTGTTACTATTGTGTCAACATTTTTGCTCAACTCGAATGGATTGGACAGCTTGTTATTTATCTTCTCACAAGCCACAATCATTCACATGGAAACGATTAGATGGTCATGCAAAATTGAAGGATCAGGAGGCTCCAATAATACTTGTTTTAAGCTTATTGCCTGCACTGCTCTCTTGGCAATAAAACTGTTTGTTCCTTATGGTGCATGTTCTAGTACCCTGTCAGGGGGCTTTGTGGGACCCCACGTGCTTTTTGGGCAATAAAAATATGGGTGCCCATTATGGTGTTCGCTCTTGTGCCCTGAGAAAAGCAAGTAGATAATCCCGCACTACGAGCAACAAGCCCACAACCTTCCCAGGCAAGGATTGCGTCTTGATGGAGAATATGAGTCAATATTGTCTTCCCAAGTTTTATAATGTGTAAACTAATAACTAAGGCGAGCAAGGAACTCTATGAGGTTCTGTGGACGTGACGCCGAAAGATGTAGGTTGGCAGCTTGTGTGTGGGTGGAGGGCACGCCGAAAGAGAGAGAGTTCTTTCTCTTCCTTCCCCCTCTTTGCGTCTGTACTTCATCATCGCGTCTTTTCCTATCTGCTTACATATGCGGCTCCATTCCCTTAGCTTGGATTCTCGAGCCCACGCCTCTCTCTCTCTCTCAAAACATTGTTCAGTCATCAACCAGCAACTAATCTTGGGATGACATGATGTGGGCACCAAAACGGAGCATCGCTCATGTAACTCAAATGCCATAAAATGTATGCAGAAAGTACAAGCCTTTCTTGCACTGGGGGAGAAGTAATTAAATGTGCATCTCTCTCTAAGTAATATATATAAAGAGAGAAAGAGTATACTCCATGCATTTATATTAATGATATTTTTCATTTTTAGATTTAAATCTTCATTATTAATCATATCAATTAAAGGATAAAAATGTTTAAATAGATTTTATTATAAATAAACGAATAAATGCATTCTCTCCCTCTCTCTATATATGGACACACTCAAAAAACAGTTTGAACCTAGCTACCTAACAACTAGTACCTATAAGATCGAAGAAAAGTGATTGGATGCACAAGCAAAAGCAAAGTGTACACAACCAAGTTGTATATATATATATAATAAAAGATTAGAACCCCATATTAGGACTTCTTTTACATGTAAGCTTAAAAGAAGCACTCCAGTTTATGTCCACAAGAATTGATAACATTATATATACCACCTCTACACTGTGAAATACATATTAAAAGATCTCATTCTAAAGGACATCTCTAAAAACCTCATGCAATTACTGTACTAATGATGATTGATCCTTAAGGTAGAATTTTCCATTAGAAGAAATTGGAAAATTTAATAATAAATTTCTCGTCCTTAACTGATGAATTTCAAACACCTCTTGTCAAGGGACAGTAGATCTGATCATTTTTGGCCTAGGAAGCTGACTTAAAAACTAAGTCGTCGGGAAATCCCAAAGTCCACTTCAATAATTTCCAAGGGATCGCAACAAATTAAAGCGTGTTTTCGACTCAAGAGTCCAAATGCAGAGTCGTCGTTTACTAGAAAATTAGAAGACAACTACAGCAGACTTAGGGTTTTGTTAATTTGGAGGCTGGCGTTGAGAATGAAACACAGAATCAACTTCCATGTCCAAATATTTCTATACATACAAGGAATTAAGTTCTTCTCAAGTACCAGACGTGGTTTCTTTTTAACAAGTGCAATGATTTTGATCAAGATCCATTTCCACACCCGCATGCAAACACAAACTCCAAGCCGAGTCTTATACTCCATACGTCAAGGTGCATGGAATGTAAATCCATTAATGCAGCTGTCGCCGCTCACTTATTGTATTGATAAACATCATCTCTCCCTACTCTTCCCATTTTAACGATTTTAATGCTTATTTCCAATAATTATGACTCTGGCATATATATCTCCTTTGGTCAAAGATACTTACATCTTGGTTTTTATGTTCATTGAAGTTGAACTTTTTCTTTGATAGGCGTTTGGAGAGGCCTTATCAGATGCACACTGAATATAAAATTTCTGACACTAGTCGGGAAAGATCAATTAGGTAACCATTAAGAGCATTAAAGACCTTACGATAGGCATTCTCTTACAGGATCTCATTATTTTTATATTCCCATCTAGAAAATAGCAATTGATTAAGGTGAACAAATATAAGCAAAGTTTAATAGCTGATGTAAGAAGGAGTCTAACCTGAAAGTCATAAACAACCAATGGGCCTCATTTTCTGCACTTTCTATATTAAAAGTTTGGCAAAGATGTGCAGTTAAGCTCATTACTGACAAAAAAAGTGGAATTATTAGGCACCGTCACAAGAAAGTGATTTCGTCTGACTTCATCACTCGTGACTACTGAGGACAATAATTAGGACATGGTGCATTCTCAGGATCGGTCAACATTATCACACTCAATTTTCCACCCTTAATACATGTAGGATTGTCAATAGCAAGCTATATCTCACCTTCGGTACCCACTCTTCAGACTGTCTTTCTCTCTCTCTAGAAGACATCATTATGATGTATTTTGAATGCCCATCTGCGTAGAGGAAATAATCCCCACGCTGAGGTGAATACCAAATGCAGATATTTCTAATTGTCTATGTAACCGAAGAAAAGTTGCCTCTGAGTTTGCATTCCCATCAAGAAAATACGGTTTGAAGTGCTATCCGCTTATGGCTTACAATATTTGAAGTGCTCGGCTGCAAATTACTGAAACTACGTTGGGGGTTGTTTGGATCAGATCTATGTTTGGGAAAGATGTCCATTATAAGATGTAGGTTCTTTGAGAATGGATGAGGATAAGAAGTTACTGAATTGCTTTGGTAATGCAAACTGCAATCATGAATGTTTTAAAGCAGTCAATGGTATGAGTTTTAGAAGGTGAATGCCAGTGAACGTTGAGATTAATTGAAGTATGTTAAAGGAATTCCACCAAGTTGCCAGCAGTTCAATTAACAGAAAGATAGTCTTTTCGTGAGTTTCAAACAATGCAAGATAATTTAAAACCACCACCTACCGAAGAACTCCACAATCTCTGAACCCTTCATCTTTAAAGCTGTTCTTTTTTTAGCATAAAAAGAAACATAAAAAACAAGCATGCATGCATGCATAATCCTTATGGCTGCACGGTTCATGTGCACTCATGCACACTTCATGCCTTACACCCGTGTTCTTTCCTTATAATTAATACACCGATGAAGGCGTAGAAATTCAAAGCACGGCGAGAGATGTTCACACCAGCAATGTCCGAAACTGAATGAACTGACCATCGACGTGTTGTTCGCAATAACCAATGTTAGGAAAAAAGGTTTAATTCTCCCCGGCGTCCCCATCAGATAAGAGATCCAGAAAGGAAGCTAAAATACATAACGCAACCAGAACCAACCAAGTTTTACACGACCACCAAAATTTCTAGCTCACTCTATTTCGGTTTAGAACCCTCACCAAACAAGAAGCATCGATGCCTTCATAGCATCGTGAAAGAGAGAGAGAATACCACCAAAAAATTGTTCACTGTCTCAGGTCCAAATTCCCCACGAAGAAAGAAAGGGAATGAGCCATGGAGGTTCCTACAAAACGTGTGCGTGTGGAGAGAGAGTCATCATTTATTTTCATGCCAAAGAAACATGGTTGCACCACTGACTCTGAGAGACATACAAGCTTTGCAACACTCTAGCTAACCCACAATCACCGCCTGAGGAAACCCTAAAATACATAAAGACCACGACACAAAAAAACTCGAAAATATTGAAAAATCAAATGAAAGAGGCACCCAGCTTCATCGAATCTAAAAGGGCGTTTCATCTCTTACGTGTATCTCGAGACGTACTACTTTTGGAGGCGAAGGAAGAAGAGGTTGGGAGTTGGGCAGTGTTGGAATCGAGTAAGGTAGGTGTAACAATGGGGATGTCACCGTCACTACCCAGTAGCTGTGCATAGTGGAGGAGATGAGGGTATCCTGAGTGGTGCAACCGGGCCGTCTGCCCGGCAGGCTGCACCATACCCTGGACCCGCTCGGGGAAATTGAGCTTGGCCTTGCACCCCTTGAACCTCAGCGCGGCATCATCATAGGCCCGGGCTGCGTCCTCTGCAGTGTCAAACGTCCCCAGCCACACTCTCGCGGCCTTCTTGGGATCGCGAATCTCGGCCGCCCACTTTCCCCATGGCCGCCGCCGTACTCCTCTGTAGTGCTTCCTTCCGGTGTTCCCTTCACGATCACCATATGTCGTTAACATCACAATTCACAGCAAAACAACAATATTGAATGTACTTAACTTGGAGAGAAGAATTTGGAAGTGCTGAAATTGGTTTATGTATAATTTCGCTTTTCAATGGCAAAATCTGCGCTCATATATGACAACACAGTAAGAGTCTCACATATCGAAGAAGATCGAGTTTGGAAAGATTTGAAAGGCTGGATTCTCTTTTCCTAATTAACTCTGGAAAATATGTACATTGGAGTGAAAACAAAACCAGTAGGAGGTTAAAGGGAAAACAAAATATGAACGGTTCAGAACCTTCTCTATTTATTTCATTCAAGCCTGGAGCCACATATTTAGAGGATCAATATATTCAAGGACGAAAGTATTTATCTTAACAAACTAGAGAAGATTACGGTGGATCACATCTTATTCGAATGGGCCTCTATATCTACTCTTCACGTTTAGTAGATTTCAACGCGAACTGCAAAACAAAGAGAAGAAGGAAAGTAGATGAACGAAGAAGTAAAGAAGAGCAACGATCTCAACCGGATTCCTGAGCATTGTCCTGAACATCAGCGTCCGAGCTGGGCGGCTGGTTTTGGCTCACTGCAGTGGCATCGCCAGGACCGGTGCCGATCACATGAGCGAGAGCGGAGACCATGACAGACATGTCCTCTTCTGAATGAGCGGCGGCATAGGTGAAGGGGAATGGATCGGGAGAGGAAGAGAAATAGTTGTAATTCTTGGCTTCTGCTGCTTCTCCCTTGTTCTCCTGGTTTTGTGAATCAAGAGGGTCGAAGTGACCACTTTCCATGCCTGCAACCCAGACAGCCTTGCACTGTTAACGCCTTCACTTCACCCGTTGCACTTATCATCTCAAGATGAAAGCTAGAGATGGTTATATACTTTGAGAGAGGGGCGGGGTGGCGGGGGAATAATTGAAGGACGGCAAGATGCGAAGTGGCGGATTAGGGTTTGCAGATGATTGAGTATTGGTTCCTTCTGCCTTAGTTTACTCCAGTTCGGTCCTCAGATTGCCTTTGACCTTTTTTAACTTGGTTTTTATATATTAATCAAGTTAGGAACCGAAGGTGAGTAAACAAAGGAGTAGTGTTGGCTTTCTCTATATCCTTCACTTCTCAAATCGTGGGTGCAGGCTGCAGCTGCCTTGCATAGTTACCTCTCTCTCTCTCTCTCTCTCTCTCTCTCTCTCTCTCTCTCTCTCTCTCTCTCTCTCTCTCTCTCTCTCTCTCTCTCTCTCTCATACGCACACGCAGACTCTTCTTGTAACATCATCATACTTATTTCTTTCAATCTGTTAACTTGATTAACAAGGTTCAGTAATCTTATCGTTAATTTTCAGGTAACCTAGTAGTAAAAGGTCAATTATCTTGGTTGAGTAAATCAGTAGATGGAATATTAACCAAGCAGGTCTGTCATACGTAGAACGCGAGGGGTGCGTATACAAAATCGTCTTGGATAGGAGACAAATGCAGATCACTCAAAAATAGCGGGATCTCCTGTCTCGCTGCTCAATGATTCATTGGATTTTCTTCTATCTTTCTGCATGCGGAGTGCTTTTCTCGCTTTCCATAAGCCAGCGATGATACTGATGATCATGCCATTGTTTTCCCGAAAGAATTAAATTCGATTGACAATTACAGTTTGTTGCAGTATTTTTCACAGAAGATATGTAGTTCCACCCAAAGATATGCACCACGGAATTCCCTGGCAGCTAGGTGCCGGCATGGACTGGTAACACACTCCACTGTTTATTTCAAGGCCAGACCTTAAAAGACCGTATACAAAACCAAAGTGGGAGGGACAATGGTTTGGACAAGATGACTAACGGTAAGAAGACGTGGGAAACTATATTATGAAAATATTAAAAGGGAAAGAAAAAGACGATAAAAGTGTTGAAAGAAAATAATAAAAAAATGATCTAGCTTATGTTGAATAACGGTATGACACATGATCAAGCTCTATAGAAACAAAATAGCAGAACCCATTATGAGAAAAAGGCTTAGGTATTGTTGTTATTGTTGCTGAGTCCTTAACCTTTGTTTTAAAAATGAAAACCATAAGTTCATCAACATTCAGTTAATCTAATCCGTTATGGTTAATGACTAATTTTGATTAACCATAAAAAACTTGCTTGGTGATTCACTAACCGTGAAGCATCATCAAGTATAAGAAAACTCAAAAAGGATTTCTTATTATTGGAAGAAAGGTTGGTGCCTAACTTCCAGCTTCTTCTTGGCACAATCTGCAAATGATTGGTAGGTTGCTGTGAGCAAATCAGATGAGTAAAACTATGATTTACCCTTTGAGTTATATTCTGTCTGTTGCATGATTCATAAAAGATCCAAGAAAGTTTCATGCTCGCTGGTCGTCAACAACCTTAATGCATCTTTTTTCTTCATTTAAGCTTGGACTTACTATGAAGGGCAAAAGCATAGCCATATCCCGACCACTGGTATCAAGATTAGTTCAATCACATTCTACAGGTTATCAGTGGACATGAAGAAACAGAAAGAACTATTTGACTTTATCATTGTTGGGGCCTTTATATTAATTAGAATTGGAGCATTATTCAAATTAAAGTGGGACCGCCATTTTGGAGACGCATTTTGTTAGATTATCCTTCAAATACGGTGACATTACCATATGGATAAATTCATTGAAAAGATACTTTGTTAACAAATTCATGAAATTTTATTGGTTTATTTTACTGTGTTGCAACAACTTTTTTTCCTTTTTTTGAAGATTTATATTTACGGGTTTCTTGCAGAATCTTCTCAGGTTCTCTGGGGTAGTCTCTGATTATTCAATTTTTGTCTCCTTGCACTATTATATATACTACTCCCGACATGTTACCTTGCATTCAGCAAAACCTATGTGGAACGAGTAATTTACTTAGTTAACTAAGCGGCTCAACGAGAAGTCATTTGATTATTAGAAAACTAGTTGGTGCACTGATAATTGACGAGGCATTAATCTAAACATCTCTATAGATTATCTAAGGAATCTTATGCAAGAAGTTTAAACCACAGTGAACCATCCTCTTGTGTATATGTCCTTGCATGTATACACCTATACACAATGGTAAAGCGTAAGATCTAATGTACATGCTCAGAAAACTCATGGGTAACGGGCCTTGCATTTTCAAATTTGTTACTCCTGCGTGTGTGTGTGAGAGAGAGGGAGAGAGGTATGTCAAACGCCGATTTTCACTACTCATAATTGATACTAAATTATGAGAAAGGCCAAAAAGAAAAACTAAGATAATGGTTATTTTTGGCTTATCATGGGAGCTGAAAGAAACCACATGCAATGCTGTTGAATAAGGGAATTTAATGTATTGGGTTGAAAGCCTGCCGGACGGTGCACATGCAAATCTCGTTGAATATTTACCCATGCTTACTTCCCTCAATACAAGATGGCCTTGTCTCTGTTATGTGTTGCCGTCACTCTCCGATTTTTGCAGCAATGGTCCTTAACCAGAGGAGAAAGAAAAAGTATGGAGGCATACCACCAGAGCTGCTGGACTAATTTTTGAAAATTGAAACCATTTTTTCTACATTGAATCCCTTCGTGATCTCTTCTCCCATTCATCACAGCAACTTTTCAGGTTTTGATAGGTTCTTTCCCATTCAGGTCAATTGATTGGCAGATTGTGCCTTTTGAAGGCAATTATACCAAGTTAATGAGACTATTTCACAGTTTGGTCGCCTACAATCTCAAAATGTTGCTTCCGAAGAATAATTAAACATGAGATCTTCTCAGACATGAGGAAGATGAAGACATACGTTGATATAAGGTTGATTCCATTAAAAAAAGAAAGGAAAAGAAGGGTATTTACCAGTACTAAGAATAGTTAAAAGCAACCCTTCCATTTTCAAGCTCAGATAGAATGAATCTGAGTGAATAATATTACGAGTGCAATTTCACGTACCTTTGCCTTCGCATCTCATGTATCATTTACTCTGACGAACAGACCAAGCATATTAATGGAGATCTCATTCTAACTCAATGAGTACCAATAATATTGTCTCGACGTAGCCGTCCAAAGGGAGCTTTCATACTTTTATTCTAGAGCTCATGAGTTTAAATGCTTTTCCCAATATCGATGGCATGGTTCATAATTTCAGTCTGGCCAGTGAAGTTCTGATATTAGAAATAAAAGCTAATTTGTTTGGTAATATGCAGATATTTAGTTCCGTATCAGAATCTGGTTTGGACGAAGGGAACACACTAAGCAAAATTTAGAATCCATTCTCTTTTCGTTTCCAATCTTATATTTTGGTTTTACAAATACAAAAATTCAAAGAATGGTAACTTCCACAGTGATAGCATAATAGAGATAAGACTATATATATATATATGTGTGTGTGTGTGTGTGTGTGTGTGTGTGTGTTATGTCCTCTTCCCCATTACTTAGAAGAAGTGAGCTACCTTGACTCACCCTCTAAGGAAAGGATGATTCATTCTGATTGATATGAGGGTCTAAAGGCCACTCGACAATTTCATTGACGACTTCGATTCACATTCGGTGACATCGGCTGCAATTACTATAAGGTAGTTGACATCTTTTTCTTCACGCCTACGCCTACTTATAGTTGTAGGACCTCTCCCTTCTCTTCCTCAACCATAGGCTTCAACCTTCTAGTAGGACCGCTTTCTTCTGCTGCTTCAACCGCTTTTAATGGTAGGTATAGGCTTCTCCTCCTCCTATCAGTTTTGACAAAAGAGGTCCCGTATGCAATTACTTTCATAAGTATCTTCAAAATAAGGCTGATCGGCCTAAAATCCTCACATTCCGCGCGAAGGTCATAATTCACAAGAACATCCTAAGGTCTTATTCAGAGGACGTAGAGTGAGATTTGCCAAGGAACTGTTCTTTTAGTCAGAGATAAAGAACGATCTTTAAGAAGGTCCAGAGTTTCCTATCTCTCTATGGAAGGCAAGACTCATTCCGATTCTGGAGCCTGCATCTTTCTTGCACGGAAATGAATGACCACCGTCCAAAGTGGCCGATCCTTTCAACAATGCCCATGGACTAAGTGCTTAGTTGGGCATGAATACACATCGTTAGAGGTAGGCAGCATTAAGTGTAATATATATATATATATATATATATATATATATATATATATATATATATATATATATATATATATATATATATAGAGAGAGAGAGAGAGAGAGAGAGTTCTACATGCACAATGATAATGATGGATGGTGCATAGTCGTGCATAATTTCCCATGTAGATGGTTCCACCGGTCACTGCCTTCCACTACAACTCCTAAACCACCTAAAAAAAATCTAAATATTCATGTATAGGTTGTTTTAACTGGTAGAAGGTGGTTGACGGTGGTGGTCAGTGGGTTAAAAATGGTGGAACCATGTGAAAGCGGGGATTATACACAATAATGTACAAAGCAACCTATATATATATATATATATATATATATATATATATATATATATATATATATATATATATATATATATATATATATATATATATATATATATAGAGAGAGAGAGAGAGAGAGAGAGAGAGAGTAGTGCCTAATAGGACAGTGCCGAAGAAATGTTACATGGTCCGTTAAATCAGAACGTATAATCTACCTGGTTTCGCTCACGCCATGGGGTTGGATGTTTCTGCTCCTCATGTAGCTAAGGAACTGCGTTGGCAACTCTGCAAGCAATGACTGAACTACCAGGATTTCTCCATCTACAAGATCAGTGAGCAAAAAAATGGACCCTGTTATAGACGTTTTCAAGTTTTGGAGCGAAGAGTCAGATAAGAAAGAGTTAGAACTGCCACACATTTTGCACGGCACTCACTATGTACATCCCGCAGAGGGACAAACTGAACAATGTCCCGTGTAGCTATACGTCCGGTAGAGCTCTCAAGTCTCTCCACTTTATCTGCATCTAAGATCTGCCAAGAACATCAAACTAAATAAGGGTACTGAGCAATAAGTCCAGAAAACAGCATATTGCACCAACTTCCAAAACGGAGCCAAGATCAGGACTCTCGAACTGTAGTCACAATCACTAGTTACCAGCCTAACCTCCAAGCCCTGAAGAAGCCTAGCCAACCTAGGTAGGACTAGTTACATAATTCAGGACGAATGGAGAAATCCAATAAAGAGAAGAGAAGAAACCGTTAGAATTTATAAAACATCACCTTATAGAGTATCTGAAATAATGAAACACATAGAACTATGTCATAAGAACATAAAAGTAACTCTTCTTACTCCTCACCTATGTACTCAATTGAGGCACTTATAGGCAGTTACACGCACTCAGATGCCAAGCTTAACCTTTTTTTATTTTTGAATGAAGCCTGGACAATATTTTAACTGCTAAATTGTTTAGCTAAAAGATTTTAACTACTACTCCTGTGAAATAAAATAAAAAACGTCATAAAGTTTAAAATGAAAATGAAATTTTACATGCAAAAGTTAACCTAGTTTATGATCCGATTATTCTCCAGGGTCATAACTAGGTCGATAACTTGACCAAAGTAATTAGTGCATTTCAATAATTATTCTCCAATTAACCTAGTGTTTTTCAGTAACATATCTCCACATGGGATGGATGAGTTCTCGGAACCATTCTTGCCTAATAAAGTCAGCATTTATCGGAATATGAATCCCTAGTTAGGTTGAGGATCTTGTAAAGACCACTAGGAATCAATGTGCTTCACTTCACATTCACACCTTAACACACCATCAGGGAGTTTGAGACCAGGTTTGGGAGATGGACCTAAATAAAGACTAGCGTATACTTTTGTCTGGAATAAAGCATGAAATACAAAAGGAGTACCTCCATTTCCTTGAAATCAGCACCACCAACTCCAACGATAAGAATCGACAGAGGCAAATTAGAAGCTTTGACAATAGCGTCCTTGGTTTCCTGGAGGTCCGTGATGACTCCATCCTGGATACATATTTACAATTTAGGAACAGAACTAAGCAACAGATAGAGTAAACAATACGTCCGAAGAGTCGTACTGTTATTATAAGCAACACAAAATACTTCTGCCTTTCGCCTGCCAAAGGTTGACTAGCTATTAGGGCTGCATTATTGATGATGTGACCAAAAAGTGTTGGCCCAGCAAGTGATACATTGTGAAGCGCACTTGCATATGCAGACATAATGCTGTGTATTCCTTCCACCTATCATATAAAATTATATCAATCACTACTTTCACAAAACAATATGTCGAACAATGTGCCTGAAGTACATACGAGGAAAAATCATTTAAGATGGTTTGAACATGTAGAAAGACGACCAAAGGAAGCTCCGATAAGAAGGTATGAGAAAGTATATTGTGAAAATGTTAAATGAAGAAGACCACAAAAGTGTTGAAAGGAAACAATAAGGAATGGTCTAGTTTATGTTGAGTGAATTGCTAATGTGAGACATGATCGAGCTCTATAGAAACAAAGAATCCATAAAGCCGACCCCATCTAGTATGGGAAAATGCTTAGTTGTTATTGTTGTTGCTGTTGTAATGTGCCCCAAGTACATAATAAAAACATGGAATGCAGTGATTTGAATAGGGAAAAGAAAGACAGGTGATAAGTTATGAAGGATCAAATGCAAATTAAGCCCATAAATAGTTTATTTTTATGTGCCTACTGTGTTGCCTAAACAATTTATTAACCATCAAATATCTAACATACACAACCTATAATATAAGATACACGTTCAATATATGACACATTTTAGTACGCTAGTGTCATATTTCATGCCACTATAATTGTAAAATTGCTCCTCAGAAAATTTGTACGGTAAGCAAGAATTGGGAAGAACCTACTTTCTGCACCCTTTTTCTCCATAAGCAAAAAATGAAGGAAGAATAGCAGATTGTTTCAACCATTAAATTTTCCCCATGCATGACAGTGGCCATCGATAAGATTGTGAGAAATTTCATAAGAACCCTTAACAAGCAAATGTATATCATAAGGTTAAAAGATAGATTGTGTCGTGGCCAGTAAGTTCTAGAAGACACAATGTTCCAAAGCTTACCTCAGAATTATGCATGCTTCCATTGAGATTGAAGCAATGAGACACTGGACCATCAATTGGCCTAGCTCCAAAACCCCATGCATGGAAGCGCTTATCAGCATCATAGAACTGCAACACCTCCCCAACCTCTAAAATTGCCTTTCGACAAGTAGGAGCAACATGTTATGACAATGTTGAGTAATTGATTGGAAGCCTAAAGTACAGATGTAAATCCTTACTTGCTGATAAGCATTTGGCCTCCCATTATGGTCGATATAGTGTAAAGAATCTGGAAGACGAGGGTTTCCATTCGAAGCTGCCAAGAGAAAAACTCTAAATCATAACATGCATACTCTAAAGTTATAAGTATCCAGTCATAAATATGTCTTAATCAAGAAAGTACTTCAATTTGAACGTCAATAGAATAGGAAGGAAACCTGTGAAATCAATTGCTACCATGAAATTTAGCTCATAGCCACTAGCAATGTAGTCCAAAAAACTGTATTGCACATTTTCATGAAATTTATCAACAAACAACCGTCCCTCCAACACCTAGTTGAAGATGATAAAAAACCGGTTAAGATTCTCTGAGACCAGCATATACTAGTAAAGCCATTCTCATTCTCATAATCATAGAAAAACCTTGTGGTTGTCACCATCAGCCCCGGGCCGGAAGAAGTCCTCCCCAACATGCTCATTATGGAGTCCTTCCAAATCTGTCAGCGATTTCTGCATTTTCCTATCAATTACAGAATTAATGAAGATCATATTCACCATAAGAGCAATGACAAAAAGGTGATGGGAACAGATGGCAATACAAAAAAGCATTTGATCCTTTCATTACCCAATCAACTTATGTTTGCCATTAGAATTGAAGTCATAACATTCTATAATTAGCAGGTTATCCTGCAATGAAATATACCCAATGTTAGGCAATCAAAATTTATCACTAACATGAATGCCAAATGTGGAAAGATAGAGTATATTTACCTTGCTTCCAACTTGTTGTAGATTCAAGGTCACTGGCTTCCATGTAGGATTAAGGTCATTCTTTTTCACCTCCGTCTTGAAAATTGGAATAGATGATCCATTCTCCACAATTTTTGATATTAACAAAAATGCATTCTGTAAGAGAGAGGAGTTTTAATATAATGATCACTTTTTCTTTTCCCAATGCAACATCACATAAAATTCAGTTTTAGTTACTAGAAGTTTTCTGCATATGCGTACACTTTTTGAAAGAAGATCCTTATTTTCAAGATCAGAACATCGTAATAACAACTCAACTACTGTCTTTGAGCTGATACATTCTTCAGCAAGGATACTAAGGCGCCCCAAGCTTTTGGGGTCAGCTCCCTTATTTGCTCCAGCGGGTTCAAGACTTACTGTGAACGACCTGGGAGATTTAGTCACTATCTGTAAAATGGAAGGGAACAAAGAAGCACGATTATGCAGAAGATATAGGCAATAAAACAAGCATGCAACTCATCGACTCACAAACAGTGCATTTTCATGGCATTGAGTCTCTGACTCTCTAGATAGTGCCTTCTGTCAGATGACTGACAATGAATAACATTCCAAGCATTACAAAGAAAGGTCGGTGACCAACCTCAGATAACGTGCAAGTAGCCTGACCAAGAAACTGCTGATCCTCCAGCTGAAGTGTCCGCTTGAAACCATTAAAACAGCTCATGTCAAAAGACTCAAAACTTTGAACTGTTCCCCACAGCTCCAATTTCTTGAAAAAGGAAAAGGTCCAGGAAGGGGAAAAAAAACTGCATGCAAAATACTCGGCTCATGATCAGTGGTTATTATCAACAAACATAAAAGCTACAATTCACTGTAGCCAATATTGTGTACACGTATCTTTCTGTTCTTGCCCGGCCTCTACAAGATAATAGTTATCTTGTAGCAACATCATATGACAAGACTACCTTGTTTTCTTGATTTAGTAAAGAAAAGTCCAGTTATGTTTAGAAAGATCCAAAACTCAGGAAAATCAATGATATCACATACTACAATGATATACAAATGCACCTCATACCACACAATACTGTGTGATATCACAGGTGAATCAGTTAAAACCGTACATGGACCTGAATAATATAGAGGTATTGGCATACAATATCATTGTATCTCATCATACAATACAATATTTATAATGTTTTCTGTACTAACAGCAGTACGAAGAGGGCAGTACCACAGAAAACTAAGTTGAGTAATGGTTTGGCTATTTATTCAAGGTTAATGAAAAGATACGGCAAGATCTTAGACAAGAAAACAGGTAGAGATGTGCTTATACACTAATAGATCAATCATAACTTTGAGGTGGCTGAGCAAGGACCCACCTATTAAAAGACGTATTCCTTTTTGTATAGAAAAAAAGCCACCTGAAGTAGCCCTTAATAGAAATCCAAGAAAAGACCTGTCCACCACTTAACACCTCATATATGCTAGAAGGGAAAAAAGAAACAGAGAAGAGCTTCATGAAACAAGTACGGACCTAAGTAGTTAATAGCGCTATAGCACACTATAGCATTTTAGCAGACCCAAGAATGCTATAGCACGCATGGTTTAGCGGATGACCCCCCTCAGCGCTATTAGCAATGCGAACACCGTTATAGCGGTCCGCTATAATTGTGTTAGCGTACTCTAGGTTGGGTCGGACTAAATGGTGGAACCTCAAAAGCGAGAAAGAAGATATATTTAAACAGAAAGTCCTTCAAGGAGATGTTTGGAATTATGTTGGTACACCCTGTGATATGTGGAACAATATGGCTATACATATTAGGAAAGTGGCGAAAGATGTGTTAGGGGTATCTAAGGGAGGTGTACCGGCACAAAAAGAAGCTTGGTGGTGGAGTGAAGTAGTACAAAATAAAATCAAGGCAAAGAGGGCATGTTATAAATTACATTATGCTAAGAAAACTAGTGAAACTTTAGAAGCTTATAAGAAAGCCAAGAAGGAAGCAAAAAAGGCCGTTAGTGAAGCAAAAGCTAAGATTTGGGAGGACTTATATAAAAAACTCAACTCAAAAGAGGGTGAAAGAGATATTTTTAGGATAGTTAGGGCTAGAGATAAGAAAACTAAAGATCTTAATTATGTTATATGCATAAAAGACGAAGATGAAAAAATTCTAGTGGCAAATGATGATATAAGAAATAGATGGAAAAACTATTTTTATAATCTTTTTAATGAAAATAAAGATGTTAGTATTAGTTTAGGAGATTTAGCCAAGTCAGAAAAGTATATAAACCACAATTTCTACCGACGTATTTAAAAGAATGAAGTCAAAGAGGCTCTTAAACGTATGAAGAGTGGTAAATCGGTAGGACCAGATAATATTCCTATAAAAGTTTGGAAAATACTAGGAGAAATAGGAATCACTTGGCTCACAAGACTATTTAATGAAATATGGAAAAACCAAAAGATGCCCGAGGAATGGAGAGCAAGTACACTTATACCCGTATATAAGAACAAGGGAGACATTCAAAATTGTGCGAATTATCGAGGTATCAAGTTAATGAGTCATACTATGAAATTATGGGAAAGAATTATCGAATGTAGGTTAAGACAAGTATCAAGTACAACAGAGAACCAATTTGGATTTATGTCTGGTAGATCTACTATTGAAGCGATTCACCTTTTGAGACGTCTTATGGAACATTTTAGAGCAAAAAAGAAAGACCTTCACATGATATTTATTGATCTAGAAAAAGCTTATGATAGGGTACCGAGGGAGGTTCTTTGGAGAACTTTGGAAAAAAGAGGTATCCCGTTGACATATATTAACCTTATAAGAGACATGTATGATGGTGCAAAAACATGTGTGAGGACTCATGAAGGAACGACAGACTTCTTTGAAGTTAATATTGGGTTACATCAAGGATCAACTTTAAGTCCATACTTATTTATAATGGTGATGGATGAGTTAACAAAACATATTCAAGATGAAGTACCTTGGTGTATGTTATTTGCAGATGACATTGTATTAGTGGAGGAGTCTAAGGAAAAAGTTAATAGAAAATTGGAACTATGGAGAGAAACATTAGAAAACAAAGGCCTCCGACTTAGTAGAACAAAGACAGAATATATGGAATGTAAGTTTGATCATTTGGCTACTTCAGAGGACATAGAAATTAAAATTGGCACACATTGCATTCCCCAAAAGGAAAGTTTTAAATACCTAGGGTCAATTTTTCAAAGTGATGGAAGAATTGATGGAGATGTTACACATAGAATTAATGCTGGTTGGTTAAAATGGAGAGGAGCATCTGGTATTCTTTGTGATAAGAAGATACCATTAAAATTAAAAGGTAAATATTATAGAGCAGCAATTAGGCCTGCCATGTTTTATGGTTCTGGCAGTTAATCATCAACATGTACAAAAGATGTCTGTGACAGAAATGAAGATGTTGAGATGGATGAGTGGTCATACAAGAAAAGACCGTATACATAATGAGGTTATTAGAAACAAATTAGGAGTAGCACCAATAGAGGATAAAATGAGAGAACATCGTTTAAGATGGTTTGGACATATAGAAAGAAGATCAAAAGAAGAACCTGTAAGAAGGTTAGAAAAACTAAATTTGGAAAGTATTAAAAGAGGTAGAGGACGACCACAAAAGTGTTGGAAAGAAACAATAAAGAATGATCTAGCTTATTGGGAGTTAACTGCTAACATGGCACACGATAGGGATCTGTGGAAACAAAGAATCCATGTAGCCGACTCCGTCTAGTATGGGAAAAGGCTTAGTTGTTGTTGTTGTTGTTGTTGTACTCTAGGTTGGGTCGATTCAATATCCATCTGATTGACCCGACCCACTCTTATAAGTAATTAAATGTTCTATCTCGTTTTTTGAAGATGGTATTGACTATAAAGAGATCAAATGCCATGGCAAAATTTAAAATCTCCCTACCTTCCTCATTTATATACCCAAAACCAAAGTTTCCATGAATCCCTTGATATCCTAATGCCTCTTTACCAACATGTCCATTTAAGTCTCCTCCTAAACAAATCATCTCCTTTTGTGGAATCTTTTGAATCACCTTATCTAACTCTTCCCAAAAAGTTGTCTTTATAGTATCTTCTAGTCCTACTTGGGGTGCGTAAGCATAAACTATATTCAAAACCTCTCCTGCTAACACTAATTTTAACGTCATGATTCGGTCACCATATCATTGTATGTCTACTACACTATCCTTTAAATCTTTATTTATGATAATACCAACTCCGTTTCGAGCCTTTTCTTTGCCTAAGTACCAGAATTCATTATATATAATATGTTTTAATCGCAAAAATAAAAGTGTCCTACTAAATCCGCTATATCCTGTTACCTTTATATCAGGGTCAACCGCTAACCCCTATTGATAACATAGGTATGGACCGACAATGAGATATCAAGTTGTCTCACTTGTGGGTAAAAAGAACAAATACAAATCAAATGCTTTTTGGTGAAGCTAAATTTATGTACATTTTTAATCCTTCTTTGTCTAACCAATTCACCTATGAATGTCCAGAGAATAGCAATGTTTACGTATGAATGGAATATTCTCGCAGATAGTAAAAAAACAAAGATAACAGCACAATTACCTTCACAGGAATATCATGGAAATCTGAGTCGATGTCATACACTTGAAACCTGTTACAAAAAGGTAAAACAAAATAGAAATTAAACAACATAAAAAGTACTTGCAGACAGGAGTCTTCTATGTAATAACACTCAAATATAAGAACAAAACAAACAGAAAACTCCATCTGTAATTCTTACACAAAAGGTTGGACCATCTCGAAATGGTAAGTGACAGAAAATTTTGTAACCCAGACAGGGTCCACCGAATTTGACATTACTTCTGTACGACCAAGTTCTTCAAGCTTGCCATCTCTTTTCTTTGCATATACAACTGCCATTGGGTCACTCTGCAAAAGATTTTGAACAAGAAAATGTAAGCAAGAAAGAGAAAAAATTTGAAGAAACCAAGGTGGTCTTGAGTTTTTGGATGTTTAAGCATATAATACATGCCAGACAATATAAAGCCCTCTCAAACACATTTAGTTGGAAATAGTTACTGTACTGAGTGCACCAAAGATTGCAACACCCAAACCGAGAAAAAACAATTATTAACCATCTCTCAAACAAACTGTGACTCAAGAGATATAACCGACAGAGAGTTAAGGTTCTTTTCATCCCTTTCTTTGACTATCCTAACAATATCCTATTTTCAGATAACTCATTTTTCATCCTCTGTATCAAAAGACAGATTATCCGAACAATTTCCTTTACAGTTTGTGACCATCATCAAAGCAAAAGGAGTGGACCATGTTGATCGTCCAACCAAAACTAGCTCTGCTACATGGATATTTTATCACCATTGAGCATGATCAAGTGCCATATGAGCATGTAATTCCAAAAGATCAAGCCCATGTTGATTAGCATGGTATACAACAACAACTAAGCCTTTTCCATACTAGATGGGGTCGGCTACATGGATTCTTTGTTTCCATAGAGCTCGACATGTGCCATGCTAACCGTTAACTCAACATAAGCTAAATCATGATTAATTGTTTCCTTCCAATACTTTTATCATCTTCCTCTTCCTTTTTAAACATTTTAACAATTTAGTTTCTCATACATTCTTACCGGAGTTTCTTTTGGTCGACTTTCCACATGTCCAAACCATCTTAAATGCTTTTCCCTCATTTTATAATCTATTAGTGTTACTCTCAATTTGTTTTTATTAACCTTATTATATAAGATCTTTCCTTGTATGACCGCTCATCCATCTAAGTGTCTTTACTTATGTCACAGACATCTTTTGTATACATCAATAATTAACTACCCAACACTCAAAACCATATAATATAGCGGGTCTTGCTGCTCTATAATATTTATCTTTCAACTTTAATGGTATCTTCTTGTCACAGAATACCTGATGCACCTCTCTATTTTAACCAACCGGTATTAATTCTGTGCATAACATCTCCATCAATTTTTTCATCACTTTTAAAAATTGAGCCTAGGTATTTAAAACTTTTGTTATAAGGGATGCAATGTATGTCAATCTTAATTTCATGTCATTTGAAGTAACCAAGTGATCGGACTTGCATTCCATATATTATGTTTTTGTTCTACTAAATTGAAAGCCTTTACTTTATAATGTTTCTCTCTATAGTTTCGATTTTCTATTACTTTTTTCCTTAGATTCATTCACTAATACAATGTCATCCGCAAATAATATACACCAAGAAACTGTGAAAATAGCAATAATATCTCGCCAATGATATCCACAAACTCAAATATAAATGATCTTGCAAGATCTTCAACAAGCCAAATTACCAAAGAAATCACCAAACACTTGGTGCACAAGCCAAACCGAATTGATAGAACAACAAAATAGTCAAGTGTGCATTACAAGCTCTGGATTTTATTAATAACAAATACTCTCTATTTATAGCGGCTTTATAACATCCATAAGACAGAGAGTTTGGGAGCAACTACTCCCAATGGCTACACAACTAGCTGTTGGGGAGGGAGATTGGCCCTTGAGGCCCAATCCCAATGGGCATGTTGGGCCCTAATGGCCCAAATTATTACAAATTAACACCCCATCAAACTTGCGGTGTATATACCGAAAGTTTTCCTTATAGAAACATAAATCTAGGAGTTAATAACAACTTAGTAAAGAAATTTGTCAACTATATCTTTGAGGGAATATAACATAAAGTCAACCCTTTCTTCAAGCATTCCTCCCGAATATAGTGACAGTCTATTTCAATATATTTAGTTCTTTCATTAAATGTATTATTTGAAGCAATATACATGGCACTTTTATTTTCACAAAACTATTTTGTAGAGTCCTCCAGGGCAACCTCCATGTCTGCTAAGAGTTTAGTGATCCAAGATATCTTAGTGGTCATGGCTCTATATTCTGCCTCTGTAGATGATAAAGACACCTTCTACTGCTTTTAAATCTTTAAAAAATTAGAGAATCACCTAAAAATACACAAAATCCAGTGGTGAAATGTCTATCATTAACAATCTCACCCCAATCTACATCAATATAAGCAGTTAATTTAAGTTAAGATGAGGTTAGAACGATCCCCTTTCAAGTGTATCCTTCATGCATCTCACAATCCACATAACCGCACCCATGTGTATATTAGTGGAGGCTTGTTGAAATTGACTTACCACATGTATTGCTTATACTAGTCTGGTCGAGTGACGGTAAGATATGTTATGGCTCCTATCATTTGTCTATAGGGAGTGAGATCCTCTAATTTTTCTTCACCTGTGGTTCTCAGTTTTGTCCCATCACCTCTAACGTGCTCACTTGTCATCTGTCAAACCTGACATGTTAACAATAACACTAGCAAATTTTGTTTATGACATAAAATAACTTTTATTATTATGGGTTACTTCTATTCCCAAGAAGTAACTAAGTAGACCGAGATCTTTCATTTCAAATTCTTTATGTAAATCTCTTTTGATCTGTAATATCTCATTTTCATCACTTCCAGTGATGATAATATCATGTACACATCAATTTTTCTTACAAACAAAACAGTATCAGTATAAGAAGAGTGAAAATTATAAATAAATAGGTAATGTACCTGTATTCATTTTATTAAATATCAAATATATATTCAAAGCAGCCACACAAGGCTTAATGTTTATTGAATACATAAGAGGACGTTATAAAGAGAAGAGTGAAAGCATCACAACAATTGCTGGTTGTTGAAGTCCCAATGGCTATTTTACTAGCCGTTGGGCCCCCTGGTGGCCCTCAGGTAGCCTGGGTGTCAGGTGGCCCTGACCCGAGTGGTCCTGACTCGGGTAGCCTAGGTACGTTGAGACTTGATTTTAAACGCAAACTTATGAGCTATGTTGGTCCAACCCTCTTATAGGTTCTTCTTTTGATCTTCTTTTTATATGTTCAAACTATCTTAAATGATGTTCTCTCATTTTATCCTCTATTGGTGTCACTCCTAATTTGTTTCTAATAACCTCATTATATATATAATCTTTTCTTGTATGACCACTCAACCATCTCAATATCTTCATTTGTCACAAACATCTTTATGTACATGTTGATGATTAATTGCCCAACAATAAGAACCATAAAACATGATAGGTCTAATTGATTCTTTATAATATTTACCTTTTAACTTTAATGATATCTTCTTATCACAAAGAATATATGATGCTCCTCTCCATTTTAACCAACCAGCATTAATTCTATGCATAACATCTCCATCAATTCTTCTAACACTCTGAAAAATTGACCCTAGGTATTTAAAACTTTCCTTTTAGGGGATGCAATGTGTGCCAATTTTAATTTCTATGTCCTCTGAAGTAACCAAATGATCAAACTTACATTCCATATATTATGTCTTTGTTCTACTAAATCGGAAGCCTTTACTTTCTAATGTTTCTCTCTATAGTTTCAAATTTCTATTAACTTTTTCCTTAGACTCTTCCACTAACACAATGTCATATGCAAATAACATACACCAAGGTACTTCATCTTAAATATGTTTTGTTAACTCATCAATCACCATTATAAATAAGTATGGACTTAAAGTTAATCCTTGATGTAACCCAATATTAACTTCAAAGAAATCTATTATTTCTTCATGAGTCCTCACACATGTTTTTACACCATTGTCCATGTCTTTTACAAGGTTTATGTATGTCAATGGGATACCTCTTTTTTTCAAGGTTCTCCAAAGAACCTCCCTCAATACCCTATCGTAAGTTTTTTCTAGATCAATAAATATCATATGAAGGTCTTTCTTTTTTGCTCTAAAATGTTCCATGAGACGTCTTAAAAGGTGAATCGCTTCAACAGTAGATCTACCTGGCATGAATCCAAATTGGTTCTATGTTGTACTCGATATTTGTCTTAATCTACGTTCCATAATTCTTTCCCATAATTTCATAGTATGGCCCATTAACTTGATACCCCGATAATTCGCCCAGTTATGAATATATCCCTTGTTCTTAATATATGGGTATAAGTGTACTCTCTCTCCGTTTCTCCTAGTATTTTCCAAACTTCTATAGGAATATTGTCTGGTCCTACCGATTTACCACCTTTCATATGTTTAAGAGCCTCTTTGACTTCATTCTTTTGAATACGTCGTTAGAAATTATGGTTTATATACTTTTCTAATTTAGCTAACTCTCTTAAGTTAATACTAACATCTTTATTTTCATTAAAAAGCTGATAAAAATAGTTTTTCTATCTACTTTTATATCATCATTTGTCACTAGAATTTTCTCAAACTCGTCTTTGATACATCTAATAAAATTAAGATCCTTATTTTTCTTATCTTTAGCCCTAGCTATCCGAAAAATATCTTTCACCCTCTTTTGAGCTAAGTCTTTTATATAAATCCTCCCAAATTTTAGCTTTTGCTTCACTGACGACCTTTTTCTCTTCTTTTTTTGCTTTCTTATAAGCCTCTAAAGTTTCACTAGTTTTCTTAGCATAATATAATTTGTAACATGCCCTCTTTGCCTTGATTTTATTTTATACTACTTCACTCCACCACCAAGCTTCTTTTTGTGCCGGTACACCTCCCTTAGATTCACTTTTTTCTTCTTTGTCCACATTTTTACTTGTAAATCCATAACTAAAAGTCGATGTTGGGTGGTTAAGCTTTCTCTTGGAATTACTTTGCAATCTTTACAACACACTATCTTTTTTCTTACAAATAAAATAATCAATTTGTATTTATGATAAGCCACTCTTATAAGTAATTAAATATTCATCTCGTTTTTTGAAGATTGTATTGGCTATAAAGAGATCAAATGCCATAATAAAATTTAAAATCTCCCTACCTTCCTCATTCATATCCCCAAAACCAAAGTTTTCATGAATACTTTCATATCCTAATGCCTCTTTACTGACATGTCCATTTAAGCCCCCTCCTAAACAAATCATCTCCCTTTGTTGAATTCTTTGAATCACCTTATCTAACTCCTCCTAAAAGGCCGTCTTTGTCCGATCTTCTAGTCCTACTTAGGGTGGTGCGTAAACACAAACTATATTCAAAACCTATGCTCATAACACTAATTTCAACGTCATGATTCGGTCACCATATCGTTATATGTCTACTACACTATCCTTTAAATCTTTATTTATAATAATACTAACTTTGTTTCAAGCCTTTTTCTTACCTGAGTACCATAACTTAAAACATGTATCCTCAATCTCCTTTGCTTTTTCTCCAACCCACTTTGTCTCTTGTAAATATAAGATATGAATCTTTCTCCGAATCATAGTATCTACTACCTCCATTAGCTTATCGAACAATGTTCTGATATTCCAACAAGAACCTCATATTTAACATAAAACGTGTTGGGATCCAAAACCGGATCCATGACATGATTGCATATTAAACGCATCTCTCTCCTTCCCTAGTAAACGGAGAAACTGCCTAATCTCTTTCCCTCTCTCCTGAACAAAGAACCCATTGCTGTCGGAGCCATCCATCGCCGCCATCTGACTAAACCACACCACCATTGTCTCGAGTTGCTCGAAGTCATCGACCACCCATTTCCACCATTTTCTCTCTCTCCCCCCTCTCTCCATACCATAGAATCCCGTTCTCTCTCTTTATGCTCCATTGCAAAACCATCCAATGCCCCCATCGCTAGCCACCCTCTCACACAAACGACGGTCTCCATCACTGACCTTCGCCTGATCCCCACGAAAGTCCACCACCATCCAACACACCACCGAAAACTCCATCCGTAAGAATCCATCGTCAACACCATTATCATCTCCATGGTTAGTCATCAACCGGACCTCATTGCTAACCCTCGTAGCCCTCAGTTTGTGTCATCCCCCCATCATCATGGTCATTGTCGTCCACACTCATTGTTAGTCCATCATCATCTGCTGCCATCAGCTAGGTACCCTAACTCTCCCTCCTCTCTCTCTATGTTTCTCTGTTTAAAGGCAAAGAGCATACTCTTTCTTTCTCTCTTTCTTCCTCGCTGCTAACCACTGGCCATTCTCGACCGAACACCACCAACCGCCTGGAACCTCTAGTTGTAGCCCATCCTGCTCAGCAGAGAGTTGGCCTTGGCGGTCAACGTAGTCATCTTGGCCAGACTAAGTGGTCGGTGCAGCAAGCTCACTGGAAGCACAAAGTAAAGATTTCCTTGTTGAAGCTCTTTATCAGCACTGACCGCAGAGACGAGACCATTAAAGTTCATGGAATCCAAATGGCAGAACTAGTTTTGTGGTTGCTCTACGATGCAACCACTGCAGCCACTCTGTCGTATTTGCCACCATCTACAACTAAATCACTGCATCAACGATGATCCTCATTGTCGCCCGACTTCCCCACCTCTCTTTATCTGACTCTAATACCATGTTAGAAAATAGGTAAAATTCATGTTTCCATTTTATTGAAAATCAAATAATCTATATACAATCAGCCACACCAGGCTTAACATTTATTGAATACAAGATAATAAGTATTTATAGAGAGAAATAGGAGTGAAAGCCAGCAACATTGTCGAAGACAGCCCAACGGCCAGTAAAATAGTCTTTGGGCCCCCCATGGTGGCCTTGATGGCCCGGTGCCAGGTGTCCGGGTGCTTATGGTCTGGCCCGAGTGGCCTGGGTCCACTAGGACCTGAATACAAACATAAACTTATGAGCCCTATTGGCCCAGCCCTATTACATTTTAACAAATATTACTTTTATTATAACATTCAAGTCTAAGAAATGCCGCAAAGGACAATTTAAGTGGAGAAATCATAGACTTCAAGTAGCTGGTATAATTTGAAAATATAAACCTGTGGATCCTACAGTACAAAAGCACAAAAAATGCAATCAAAAGGTTAAGAAAATATCTGGGTTACCAATACATACCTTGGATAGTAAATCCCTATCACGTAAATTTGATGCAGACAAAGATAACTGCACTCAAGAGGTAACAAATTAAATCAAATACAGTCCGTATATGATGCCTATATAAATCAGAAGGAAAATAAGAAACTACATAAATGCTTATGTGTCAGCAAGATGTCAATTGCAGTAATGGGATAAACTACAACAGTCTTTATCTCATCTTTTGGTGCATGTCTTGCTGCCCACTCATGTCATTTAACAAGAAATGTCAATTTCTGAACTCATGAACCTGTTTTTCACAGTTTCCCCAAATCCTAGCACCTAGGCAGTGATTATGCCTTCAAATCCCTGGATTGGAATTGAGCTGGCAATCTGACGATCATTGAAGACATTGAGCCAATTATACCAGCATGACAGCATCAACATCAACTTTTACTATTCTATTTTCAATATAGATGTAGCTTGATCGGATCAAAAGCCACATTATGATTCAACATGAATGCAAAGCAGAAGTTAAATTTAATCCGTTTTTCTGAAAAGTGGGTCACATGTCAAGTAACAAAGCAAGATCTCTGGCTTATCACAGAATTCAGATATCCACCAAGAAGCGTGCTTCTGATCTCCCAAAACTGCGCTAATATAACTTTGATCCTGATCTTTTCTTTCAGGCTTGTCTGCACCCGGGCTATTGCAAAGAAGCCTAAAAGGATAAAACTAGCATTTCATCCAACCAACTTCGATGCTGATTCTTCCCATAAAGGAGCAGAAGGTTCAATATAATCAGTACGGCTTACCTGCTCGTGGAGTTTGCACTGGACTGGAAATCTGTCACAGACTCTCTAGTTCACAGATTCATAAACAATGAAAAAATGTGGTATCAAATCTTTGCACGAACTCGATTTCTCTCTCTTGCTCCGGTCAACACACAGAATTGCGACAGGAAACAACAGCAGAATCTGTTAATTGTAATTCCCCACAATATGAATGAATCAAATAATGGAGACGGCACTCAAATCTACTCTCGGGAGGAATCAAGTAACAGAGACGGCAAGTTTTGCAAATGTATCTTTGCGTCATGATTCAACAAGGAATAAGTATACCAAATCCAACTTTTACAGAAGTTTCAAACATCGCACCGCGTGGACAAAAAGGAAAATCTCTCTCTAACTTCCGGTTCGATTGCTGAATTCATTTCGCCACTGTAGAAGACAGAGAAACAGATCCCCTAAACCCGCGCGAGAGAGAGAGAGAGATTACGCCGGTCCAAAGAGCATCAGATCTGCGCATCGAGTCAACAAACTGACTCGAGCACGAAACGCAAAAGATGAGAAAAGAAGATTGCAAGTTCGTTAGACAGTGAATTCCGGCACCACATCGAAGAAATAAAGCACTAAACCACCAGCGATGAACGGAATTCCGAATCCTGGGAACAGCGATCTAAGCAGAAAGGCGGACTCACCTCGATCTGCGAGTAGAGGCCATGCAGATTACGCGCTCGGAAGAAATTATCCACGGCATCATTGGCGCAGGTTCCGCTACCGCGCGGCTGGCCCGGTCCGACGCCAACCGCCTGCGTTCCAGATCGGCCGGCGCAGCAATTCCCCATCGTCGCCGGCGGCTCTCCTCCTTTCCTAGCGCGATCCGGCCATTCAACAAGTTATAAAGAGACCAAGCTTCCGAGAGAAGAAACCAGCAAACAACGCGGTAGAATTTCAATTCCCGGCTTCCCTCCTTCCCTCCGCCTACAAATGAAAGCTCGACTCTACCACTCTCTGTCAATGTGCAAGGCGCGCTTTCAAAAACACGGGGGAGGCATAACTAATTTATAATATTGCCCTCCAACATTAACAACAATAACGGAATTGGAACCACTTGTCTTCCCGTTTATGGGTTGGAGACAGTAGCGGATCTAAACAAATAGTGTTAGAGGAGGGGCGAAGTATATATTTCATGATGATGTTAGGGGAGCCAAGCATGAATCTCAACCAGTGTTTTTTAGTGAAATGTCAAAATTTCAAGGAAATGATCACCCCCCCCCCCCCCACCCCCCTCTCACCCCTCCTCCACCTCTCTACGTAGATTAGGCTGGTAAACGAAGTGAGTTGCTCGTGTTTTGGTTCAAAATGGCTCAGCTCGCTTGCAGTTCGTTGGTGTTCGAGTCGTTTAGTGTACGAGCAGAACACGAGTATGCATGTTAAGTAATCAGATGAACACGAATGCTTCATGTTCGATTGTCTTTCCGGCAAATGTGGTTGGGGATGTAACCATTAGGGCTGGTAAACGAACCGAGCTGCTCATGGTTCCGCCCGGCTCGCTTGCAGTTCGTTCATGTTAAAATCATTCAAGGCCCGGGCATGCGCGTTAAGTAATGAGATGAACACGAATGCTTCGTGTTCGTCTCAAGCCTGCTCGTGGAAACTCGCAAAAGGGTGGACGAAGATCGACACGTACCATAATTGTTAAGATGGCATGTTTGATACTTTTGCAAAAACTATGTCCTTCAGTGATACTTTTTTTATTTATGTCATCACTTAACATTTCTGGCTATTAGAGTGAAAAGAGGTGGAGTAGCATTGCACAGCAGCCCAACCACCAAAGTCAGCCTTGATCTTCTCATTTTCGAAGTGACTAG
Organism: Brasenia schreberi; assembly: GCA_036023115.1. Taxonomy (NCBI): domain Eukaryota; kingdom Viridiplantae; phylum Streptophyta; class Magnoliopsida; order Nymphaeales; family Cabombaceae; genus Brasenia; species Brasenia schreberi. The sequence continues at coordinate 21,148,457 of JAYKKT010000079.1, read as the reverse complement.
AAGGTATTTTACCATTGAGTTACACGGTTGTTTGTGATTATTTATATAATGAAACTTAGCTATCGTTAGGATAAAAGATTTGTTTCTGATAATATGTTTCAATAATTATACAAACAACAACTAAGCCTTTTCCCATACTAGACGGGGTCGGCTACATGGATTCTTTGTTTCCACAGATCTCTATCGTGTGCCATGTTAGCAGTTAACTCCCAATAAGCTAGATCATTCTTTATTGTTTCTTTCCAACACTTTTATAGTCGTCCTCTACCTCTTTTAATACTTTCCAAATTTAGTTTTTCTAACCTTCTTACAGGTTCTTCTTTTGATCTTCTTTCTATATGTCCAAACCATCTTAAACGATGTTCTCTCATTTTATCCCCTATTGGTGCCACTCCTAATTTGTTTCTAATAACCTCATTATGTATACGGTCTTTTCTTGTATGACCACTCATCTATCTCAACATCTTCATTTCTGTCACAGACATCTTTTGTACATGTTGATGATTAAATGCCCAACACTCAGAACCATAAAACATAGCAGGCCTAACTGCTGCTCTATAATATTTACCTTTTAATTTTAATGGTATCTTCTTATCACAAAGAATACCTGATGCTCCTCTCCATTTTAACCAACCAGCATTAATTCTATGTGTAACATCTCCATCAACTCTTCCATCACTTTGAAAAATTGACCCTAGGTATTTAAAACTTTCCTTTTGGGGAATGCAATGTGTGCCAATTTTAATTTCTATGTCCTCTGAAGTAGCCAAATGATCAAACTTACATTCCATATATTCTGTCTTTGTTCTACTAAGTCGGAGGCCTTTGTTTTCTAATGTTTCTCTCCATAGTTCCAATTTTCTATTAACTTTTTCCTTAGACTCCTCCACTAATACAATGTCATCTGCAAATAACATACACCAAGGTACTTCATCTTGAATATGTTTTGTTAACTCATCCATCACCATTATAAATAAGTATGGACTTAAAGTTGATCCTTGATGTAACCCAATATTAACTTCAAAGAAGTCTGTCGTTCCTTCATGAGTCCTCACACATGTTTTTGCACCATCATACATGTCTCTTATAAGGTTAATATATGTCAACGGGATACCTCTTTTTTCCAAAGTTCTCCAAAGAACCTCCCTCGGTACCCTATCATAAGCTTTTTCTAAATCAATAAATATCATATGAAGGTCTTTCTTTTTTGCTCTAAAATGTTCCATAAGACGTCTCAAAAGGTGAATCGCTTCAATAGTAGATCTACCTGGCATAAATCCAAATTGGTTCTCTGTTGTACTTGATACTTGTCTTAACCTACGTTCGATAATTCTTTCCCATAATTTCATAGTATGACTCATTAACTTGATACCTCGATAATTTGAATAATTTTGAATGTCTCCCTTGTTCTTATATACAGGTATAAGTGTACTTGCTCTCCATTCCTCGGGCATCTTTTGGTTTTTCCATATTTCATTAAATAGTCTTGTGAGCCAAGTGATTCCTATTTCTCCTAGTATTTTCCAAACTTCTATAAGAATATTATCTGGTCCTACCGATTTACCACTCTTCATATGTTTAAGAGCCTCTTTGACTTCATTCTTTTGAATACGTCGGTAGAAATTGTGGTTTATATACTTAAATCTCCTAAACTAATACTAACATCCTTATTTTCATTAAAAAGATTATAAAAATAGTTTTTCCATCTATTTCTTATATCATCATTTGCCACTAGAATTTTTTCATCCTCGTCTTTTATGCATCTAACATAATTAAGATCTTTAGTTTTCTTATCTCTAGCCCTAGCTATCCTAAAAATATCTCTTTCATCCTCTTTTGAGCTGAGTTTTTTATATAAGTCCTCCCAAATCTTAGCTTTTGCTTCACTAACGGCCTTTTTTGCTTCCTTCTTTGCTTTCTTATAAGCTTCTAAAGTTTCACTAGTTTTCTTAGCATAATGTAATTTGTAACATGCCCTCTTTGCCTTGATTTTATTTTGTACTACTCCACTCCACCACCAAGCTTCTTTTTGTGCCGGTACACCTCCCTTAGATACCCCTAACACATCTTTCACCACTTTCCTAATATTTATAGCCATATTGTTCCACATATCAGAGGGTGTGCCAACATAATTCCAAACATCTCCTTGAAGGACTTTCTGTTTAAATATATCTTCTTTCTCGCTTTTGAGGTTCCACCATTTAGTCCGAATAGCTCGATGCACTCTTTTCTTCTTTGTCCATTTTTTTATTTGTAAATCCATAACTAAAAGTCGATGTTTGGTGGTTAAGCTTTCTCCTGGAATTACCTTACAATCTTTACAACACGCTTTATCTTTTTTTCTACAAATAAAGTAATCAATTTGTGTTTATGATAAGCCACTCTTATAAGTAATTAAATGTTCATCTCATTTTTTGAAGATTGTATTGACTATAAAGAGATCAAATGACATAGCAAAATTTAAAATCTCCCTACCTTCCTCGTTTATATCCCCATAACCAAAGTTTCCATGAATCCCTTGATATCCTAATGCCTCTTTACCGACATGTCCATTTAAATCTCCTCCTAAACAAATCATCTCCCTTTGTGGAATCTTTTGAAACACCTTATCTAACTCTTCCCAAAAAACTGTCTTTATACTATCTTCTAGTCCTACTTGGGGTGCGTAAGCACAAACTATATTCAAAACCTCTACTCCTAACACTAATTTCAATGTCATGATTCGGTCACCATATCGTTGTATGTCTACTACACTCTCCTTTAAATCTTTATTTATGATAATACCAACTCTGTTTCGGGCCTTTTCTTTACCTGAGTACCATAATTTAAAACCTGTATCCTCTATCTCCTTTGCTTTTTCTCCAACCCATTTTGTCTCTTGTAAACATAGAATATGAATCTTTCTCCGAATCATAGTATCTACCACCTCCATTAGCTTACCCGATAATGTTCCAATATTCCAAGAACCAATACGAATCTTATTATCTAGGACTAGCTTCCTTATCCCCCGCATCCGTCCATAATCAAAATGCGGAGACCCTCTTTGAAAAATTTTTACTACATTCGGGCGGCAATGTAGCGGGACTAACTTCTTTACCCACACCCGTCCATGATGTGGGAACCCTCTCTGCAATTGATTCACTACATTCGGGCGAAAATGTAGTGGCCCTTGCTTACTTCTTACTGCATTCGGGTTCTGCAGCACGTCGCTAGGAGGGGACGCCCCAAAGCAATGCTCATAATTTTTGTAATCTATGTTGTAGAAATCCGACGAAGTTTTACGCTGGCTGTCGGAAGCCTAACACAACCCTCCTCCTTTATCCGGGCTTGGGACCGGCAATGCAAGGGTGATCCCTTACATGGGCGGAGTTAATATGTTTCAATAATTATATATAAATAAAATTTGCAACTTAAAACCATCGGTTTTGATTTTGATTTTGAACCGATTTTTCAAAAGCATGAATCATAATTGAACCGAAGAGTCTCTGGTTATAGTTCTGGAGCCAATTTGGTTCTGGTTAGAATTACCGAGCCGGTTTCAAACCAACCATATCTAATCATAGTCATTTGGGGTTTCAAGTTCTTCGGCTCAAAAATAATAAAACAAAGATTTAGTAGGAATTTATTTGAGACATGTCTGATTCCGATTTACCTGAAACCTCAAATTGAAAATGAATCGCCACAGGATCGATTCCAGTTCTGATTTTGGAAGAGCTCCAAAACTGCTACCACCGCTAAAAAAGGATTTCTTTTAGAATAGAAGGACACACCATTTACGGGATTCAGAAATTCTTCATCCATCAGCAACGTGGAATTTGTCTTTCTTTTTCCTTTTTAGTTTGCATCCAATTTTTCACATTATTCTCTTTCTTTTTCCTTGTGTATTTTCTTTTATTCACTATTTCATAAACTGTTTGTTTTCTCTTGATCCCCTTCCTTTTTAGTCACATTTTCTCCTCTTGTTTTTTCCTTTTGTTCTCTTCATCCTCACATGTTTAATTTTGTTTTTCTTGTAGTGTCTCTTAACGACCAACTATTCAGCTCGGTATGGGTTAACGAACAGCTCAACCAGTTCGAGCACGAGTTATTCGTAAGCTAACGAACACAAGCCAGCTCGTTCATGAAATGAGCCAAACATGAGCAGTACAGAGCTCAAAGCTACAAACACTTTCAATTCGTCTATCACCTCCTTCGATCTCATCTTCCAACCTCTTCACAGGTATTGAGCAATTATCGTCGGACTTAATTCAGCAGTATGTCACAACTAAAACTTTATTATGACTGGACCGTGGTCTCTAATACATCGCTCACCACTCTAAACAATTGTATGCAACCATGCCAAAAGAATTTCCAAATCGCACGCGATTTAGGGGACAAACCATTTCTCCACTGGGAGGCTTACACACTGGATTGAGTTTATTTATCATTATACATTTATATTCTCCTTCATTACATGGTCACTTACTTGAACTCAAAATCTTATATTGGGAATGCGAAAAGACATTAAATGGACCTTTTGTAATATATAGATCAAATTTTATAAGCCCAAAGGACTGTCGAAAGTGTTGAATCTGTATAAACCTCTGTTTTTTCTGAGAAGCATCTAAATGATCTATTTGAAGCCTCTTCAAAAAATTTAAAGACGTAGGGTCCAAAACAATAATTTTCTATTATATCAAACTATGACATTGTTTGGCTTCCATTCTCACCCTAGCATGTCAATCAAAAGCATTTGCGTGTCAGAAGAATATGGCACCAAACCTGAACTTTCGAGTTTGATACCAATCTCAATGAAGCCGTGAAAAACAAAATACAAAAGCTTATATTTCAACATGAAATTAATGCAGGTTTAATTAATGGAGAAGTATTGTGATAAGAAAGTATAATTCTAAAATTAAAAGATATCAATAGAAGGCAGCAAGCAAATTATGTAACATCATCTTGAGGGACAATCAACCATTATCATGCAAAAGAAAGCAAGGCACCGAGATGGATGAAAAGAGGACGATCAACCATCAACACAAAAGGAATAAGAAATTTCGGAGGATGTGTAGACAAGATATATGTAACGAAATCCGGAAAGATTTGATGCAACACCAATAGTAAATAAAGGTGGATCAAACATTCGTAGGAACGACCACCTAAGATTCCTGGTATAAGGTACAAGATATTGAACGATGCACATCTTAAAAGAGGACGAGTAACACCCAAAGTATTGGAAGGAGACAGTAAACACGCTCTTACTTCCTTACAGTAAAATGTCTTAATAGACTGAAGATCATGCTCAATGGGGATCGGAATCCATAAAGCCAGCCGCATCTAATGAGCAAAAAGGTTTGGTGTTGGTGTAAAACTTTTAGTTGAACTTCTCTTCTACTAACTTGGAAATTTTAAGACTTTCAATCCATGATTCCATCAAATAATTATCTGAGTGCAAAAACATCCTTTAGAACACACCCTTGAGGAAAGAAATCTCCGAACACTCTTGTTCGCACAATCCTATAAAAATGGATGATTGCTACAAAAACATGAAAACTGCAAAGTATTAGCCTAAGCACTCGTCACCAGCTTTTCTCAGCGGCTGCATGCCAAGCAAGTAGCATCTTAGAGGCCAACAAAAATAGTCAACTCTGGAAACCAACTACAGAAAACTACTGGTCAATGAAGTACCAAAGGAAAAGAAGTTCGAATTACACTAGAGATCAAATAAGCAAGAGAAATCTTAATACACACCGGGTAGCAACTATGTATCATCGTGTTTCGGTAAAAGAAGTTCGAATTATACCAGAGATCAAATAAGCAAGAGAAATCTTAATTCACACTGGGTACCAACCATGCTATTTCACTGTGGCATTGTCAGCGATAGACAGGAACAGATCCTGCAAAGGAGTACCTAGACGAAACCGGCACTGATGCAATCTCAGTTCGAGGATCAACACCATATACTCGGACCACTTCTCTATAAGGAGGCCCAACAGAGGAGTGCACATCATATGCAACGGCTCTCTGGGCGCCCACTTCTCCATAAGCTTCCACAGGGTAACGAGGCTGCTCAAAGGTTACAGGTAAATGAGTCCCCCCAGAGTGCCGCGAAATATAAACGGGATCATCATGTCCCAAATGAAGGGCCATCTCTCTATCAGGAGGAATCACAGGGTACTCCCTGTCATGCAGAAGGCGGTCACGAGAAACCATCTCTGGAGCAAGGATAGGGGCCCAGTACCTGCGATCTTGCACAACAGTCCGGTATTGATCTCTTTCAAGTGCTGGCACCGGATGTCCATCTCTAACAACTTCAACAAGAGGATAACGTGAGGTGTGTGGCGGTGAACGAGGTGGAAAAGGACCAGATGGCTGCTGTCGGCTGGTCACAGGGTACTGTAGGTAGATTGGAGGTTGCACACCAACCACTGCGGAGCGCTCATTTGCCACATGATAGTGCTGAGCGGTTAGAGCAGGATAAAGAGGAATAGGCTCTCTAACACGCAAAGCAGGTGGCACCCGCACTGGCTCCACAGGTGTTGAAGAATGCACCTTTGACCCAATAGGCTGGAATAACTTGCAAAGAGTTTCAACCTAATAATGCAACACAGGAAGCAGTTAGGAAATACAATAGCAAAATGTCTCTCAAGACACTCTTAATCCAAGCATAGATGCCAATCCAACTTGCTAGGAGAATGAACTAAGAATCATTAAGAAAATCTAATTACAATGTCTTTCATTTGGCCAAAAGCCTAGGACAAGAAAAACAATTCACTTGGTCAGCTATACACCACAGCAAAGCTTGACCTTCCGAGCACATCTAGTAACCAAAGTATTTCTTGACCTACATAAACATACCTGCTGTGCATTGAGTTCAGTTTTAAATTTGAACTTTGAGATGTCATCCTTGATTGCATGCCTGAAGGCATGTTCTGATACAGGCAAACAATCCTTGTGTATCTTGAACTTCACCTATTGACATGGTGAAATTTCAGTGATAATCAACAAGATCAGTAAAAATTGAATTTAGTTAAACAAGAATCTCCAACTTCTCCCCCCAACACCAGACCAATAGAAACTTGGGGTGGGCACAATATAAGACACGAACAAGAAGCAGAATTAATGATCGAGACCTCATTGTCAAGTATCAAACCCACAACCCACCATGCAAATTCTTCCCAATAAATAGTGCATGGTAAGTACATTTTTAGTCAGACACATGCTGGAATTCCGAAAATGTCATTACCAAACAAGACACATGAACAACACCTTCGACACCATGTTTTGAATGACAAGTTTTGTGAAAGGCAAAATCACCAGGATTTGGTGCAGAAGTTGTCACAAGAGTCATCATTACTAAAGGAAATCAAAAGACCTTTATAGTAACATAATTCTCGACCTATCTGTATCTCACTCTCAATTATGAAACATTAACGTTATACAACTTGAATTGGTCATACGTGCACCTCCATGAGCATGAACAATGAACATACCAAAGGAAAAGCGAAATGGAAGTCTTAAACAGGAAAAACTGTGGCCCTCCCTATTTACAGTCAATCCGTTATTTTTCTAACTCCACTTAATGTAAGGGTTCACCACACCTTGCTGGTCTCAACATTACGTAGACAACTGCCAACATAAAACTTATTTGATTCTTTTATCAAGGATGCAATCATTGCATCAGAACTCTGAACTTCAGCGTGTTTAGGCAAGCATAATCCTACAGAGGTACCTCTGTGTTAGCACCCTCTAACTCTTCCCATGCATGGTTGAAACAAGGGTTCGTTAAGGAGGTTAAGAAATAAGACCTTTCCTCTTAAATTTTATTGCAAATGTCTGCATTACATATACCATATAATAGATCTAGTTCCGCTTTATGCAACGCAGGGATGATACAAAGTCTATACACTTATTAGGACTTTCGATATAATACTTTCAATAAACCTACACATGATTTGAATAAAAAAGACACAATAGTAATTATTATTATGAGAAACATGTTCTTATCATGTATGAATCTTTATATAAAACTGTATGATGCAGCCAGTTGCATGTGTAGTCAAGATTTTAGTTACACATCAAGGGTTAGAGATAAGTCCTTATCAGACGGAACACTAAGGGGCATCCTCCACTGGCTAGGGGTTTGCACTCTCTTGCAAAAGGTCAGGAGTTCAATACCTGGGTACACATCCTGGCATAGGCTTGTGCAGAGCTCATTTGTTCGCTTTGTGACCTCATCCATGAGTTGACTCGAATGGGTTTTATAAGATGAACATGAATAGTATCTGTTTGGCGGCACCTGGCTCAATTGATTTTGGTCCATGATCTTATTTATGAGTTCGCTTATTAAGGTTCAAGAAATGAACAAATCAATGTTTGTTAAGCCAGTTTGCAGCTACATCACACAGACACCTCTAGGAGGTGAGGTATCGGCACTGACACGGGTGCGACATCAACACCGATGATGCATCGACACGATGTCAGTCACCTTCAACACGGTCAACGTGGTGAAGGATGTTTTTTGGTGCATTAACCACTACCAAAAATGCTTTTTTGTCTTGTGTCTCTCGCCATTGCGCCTCACGCCTCACGCCTCACTTGCTTATGCACCATCTCTCTCCACCACCCCTCACACGTCAACGCCTTGACACCCACCACCTACGCCACCCTCTAGTGTGCCTTCCCTCCGATGCAGGTATTCACACTCTTTCTTTCTTTTTTCTTCTCTCTCTTTCACTATGTTTGATTGTTCTGAATCTCGTTTCGTGAATGCATCTCTCTCCCTTTATCTCTCCCTTTCACTCTTGTTACAATAAGAATTGTTTCACCTTTGTGTCTGATCTCTCAGCCACCACTCTTCTCTCTTGGCAAGTGTTCTTATGCACTTAAATGTAATTTATTGTTTATTTATCTTTACCAAATGCTAGGCATCATGGACATTTGAGATTTACAGGCCTAAAATAAAGAATTTTTGTAACCCTAGAATTCATCAGTTTTCAATGCATATATACATTGTTGTTAATGCTTTTTCCTGTTTTTTAATCTGTTTTTTATTTGATTCGATCCTATAAATGGACAAAAAGAAAGGAAAAGAAGTATCAATTGGGAGTTCTGATGGTAGTGGTGTTGCTAAAAGTATCACCCGTCTTTCTTAAAGTTCAGGATCATCAACACCTCGTAATGATGCACCATTATGGATGCATGTGCAAAGATGAGAATCATATGAAGGTGGTAGAGGTAATATACATTTTATGTGTAAATTTTGCAACATGAGTTTTACAAAGTCATATATTAGAGTGAAAGCTCTTCTTTTGAAATTATCAAAGCATGGTATAAGAGTATGCCCAAATGTGGATGAGCATTTGCATGATTATAAAAAGAACGAAAAGAGTGAAAAATGAACAAATATTTCATTATTTGGTGGATACAAAGAAGAAGCAAAAAAGAAAAGAAAAATTATGCAAAGTGACTTTAATAAAGGTTTTAGAGGAACAATTGAAAAGTCATTTAATATAGTTGGAAGGGAAGAGAGAATATAAAGGTTGGAAAAATTATTTAAGTTCACTTCCTTTTAACCGTAGCAAGAAATCCAGATTGGAAAGATCGTGTCATTGTAATTTGAATGGTTATGTTCCTACAAATTCCAAAAAATTGTGAACCATGATTCTTAAAGAAGAAAAAGTCAATATTGAAAGGCTTCTAGAACATTAAAAGTTTTCATGGGAAACTAATAGTGTTTCTATTGTTTCTGATAGATGGAGTGATATTCAAAGGCGTTCACTCATCAATTTTATTGTTTATTCAATTAGTGGTCTTATATTTTCGAAGTTTGTTCATACATCTCGAGAGATTAAAACTATAGGCTACTTGAAATATTTGTTTGTGTTAGACCATATAATATTGTATAAATAATCATTGATAATATATCTAATTGTAAAAGTACAGGATTAAGTTTGAAATGTGATTATCCACATACTTTTTGGACTAGCTCACAGTATAAATTTGGATCTTTCTTGTATATGTAAGCTATGAGAAGATAAGGATAATCCTCGTACATATGAAATGTGTTGATGGATTGAAGATATGGTAACATATTGTATAAAGATAAGGAATTTTGTAATGAATCACCATTTGATTACAGTTATATTCAATATACATTCTTATTTAAAGTTGTTGAAGGTTGCAGATGTTAAAGATCGGAGGCAGTGTTACTCAAGGGAGAAAGGAAAAGGAGGAGAACATAGGGTTGGCCCTCCATTCAGGGTTGGATCGGCCCTTCTCTCTCTCTTCTATTACTCAAACCCTTACCAATTATAGGCAGGACCAGTCCTTATATGGTGGAATAATCAATATAAAAAAGACAAAAATGCCTTTAGTAATAAAGGACAATTACAATAATACCTAAATCATCAAAATTATTAAAATAACACTAAATAAGCATATTCTTTGATACCCGTTAAGTTGGGAGTGAGATACTTCGAACTCCATACTTTCAAAACTAATTAAGTAATTAGGTAAAAGCAAAAAAGAACACATAAACTGCTTAATCATCTCAAGAGCATACTTCAACTCTCACTTTGAACAAAAACAAGTTATTTCCAGCAAGAGGTCATGCTCCAAGTTCCAACACACACATAAACTGCTTAATCATCTCAAGAACATACTCCAACGCTCACTACAACAACAACAACAACTAAGCCTTTTCCCATACTAGATGGGGTCGGCTACATGGATTCTTTGTTTCCACTGATCCCTATCGTGTGCCATGTATGCAGTTAACTCACAATAAGCTAGATCATTCTTTATTGTTTCTTTCCAACACTTTTGTGGTTGTCCTCTACCTCTTTTAATACTTTCCAAATTTAGTTTTTCTAACCTTCTTCCAGGTTCTTTTGATCTTCTTTCTATATGTCCAAACCATCTTAAACGATATTCTCTCATTTTATCCTCTATTGGTGCCACTCCAAATTTGTTTCTAATAACCTCATTATGTATACGGTCTTTTCTTGTATGACTACTCATCCATCTCAATATCTTCATTTCTGTCACAGACATCTTTTGTACATGTTGATGATTAACTGCCCAACACTCAGAACCATAAAACATGGCAGGCCTAATTGTTGTTCTATAATATTTACCTTTTAACTTTAATGGTATCTTCTTATCACAAAGAATACCTGATGCTCCTCTCCATTTTAACCAACCAGCATTAATTTTATGCATAACATCTCCATCAATTCTTCCATCACTCTGAAAAATTGACCCTATGTATTTAAAACTTTCCTTTTAGGAGATGCAATGTGTGCCAATTTTAATTTCTATGTCCTCTGAGATAACCAAATGATCAAACTTACATTCCATACATTTTGTCTTTGTTCTACTAAGTCAGAGGCCTTTGCTTTCTAATGTTTCTCTCCGTAGTTCCAATTTTCTATTAACTTTTTCCTTAGACTCCTCCACTAATACAATGTCATCTGCAAATAACATACACCAAGGTACTTCATCTTGAATATGTTTTGTTAACTCATCCATCACCATTATAAATAAGTATGGACTTAAAAGTTTATCCTTAATGTAACCCAATATTAACTTCAAAGAAGTTTGTCGTTCCTTCATGAGTCCTCACACATGTTTTTGCACCATCATAGATGTCTCTTATAAGGTTAATATATGTCAATGGGATACCTCTTTTTTCCAAAGTTCTCCAAAGAACCTCCCTCGATACCCTATCATAAGCTTTTTCTAGATCAATAAATATCATGTGAAGGTCTTTCCTTTTTGCTCTAAAATGTTCCATAAGACGTCTCGAAAGGTGAATCGCTTCAATAGTAGATCTGCATGGCATGAATCCAAATTGGTTCTCTGTTGTACTTGATACTTGTCTTAACCTACGTTCAATAATTCTTTCCCATAATTTCATAGTATGGCTCATTAACTTGATACCTCGATAATTCGCACAATTTTGAATGTCTCCCTTGTTCTTATATATGGGTATAAGTGTACTTACTCTCCATTCTTCGGGCATCTTTTGGTTTTTCCATATTTCATTAAATAGTCTTGTGAGCAGTGATTCCTATTTCTCCTAGTATTTTCCAAACTTCTATAGAAATATTACCTGGTCCTACCGATTTACCACCTTTCATATGTTCAAGAGTCTCGTTCCTTTGAATACGTCGGTAGAAATTGTGGTTTATATACTTTTCTGATTTGGCTAACTCTCCTAAGCTTATACTAACATCTTTATTTTCATTAAAAAGATTATAAAAATAATTTTTCCATCTATTTCTTAAATCATCATTTGCCACTAGAATTTTTTCATCCTCGTCTTTGATGCATCTAACATAATTAAGATCTTTAGTTTTCTTATCTCTAACCCTAGCTATCCTAAAAATATCTCTTTCACCCTCTTTTGAGTTGAGTTTTTCATATAAGTCCTCCCAAATTTTAGCTTTTGCTTCACTCACGGCCTTTTTCGCTTCCTGGTTTGCTTTCTTATAAGCCTCTAAAGTTTCACTAATTTTCTTAGCATAATGTAATTTGTAACATGCCCTCTTTGCCTTGATTTTATTTTGTACTACTTCACTCCACCACCAAGTTTCTTTTTGTGCCGGTACACCTCACTTAGATACCCCTAACACATCTTTCGTCACTTTGACTCCAACGCTCACTGTGAACAAAAAATGAATTACTTCCAACAAGTGGTCATGCTCCAACACACATGCAGCCACTGACTCTCTAAGGTTGTTGGTTTCTTCTCTTTATGCTATGATTGGACAACAACACTACTACCCTCTTTTGGCAACATGTCATAGTAAACTTGATAGAAGATGGACTTGGGTAAGTTTATTGTTCTTTATGCAGTTGTTTCTCTCTCACTTTCTTCTTTTTAATCATTAGAAGATATAATAGGAAGGCCTCTCTCACTTTCTTCTTAAGCCTTCTTGGCTGCACACCACCTTTTTTTCCAGCTTTCTTGATTGTTCACTTTTCAACAACCTTCTTGGTTGCTACACTTTTTAAGTAACCTTCTTAGCTACAACACTTTTCACCAACCTTTATGGTTGTTCACGTTTCACCAGCCTACATGGTTGTTCTTCTCGAAAATTACTTTAGCAATCCTCCTTACTACAATCTTCACCAACCTTCATAGCTGTAATAATCTTTCACCAGACTACATGGTTGTTCTATCGTATACGTAACCACGATACGATACACCACATCGTATCGTAATACGGCCTGTATCGCACCGTATCGTACGATACGGCCAGGGATCCTTATAAAGGGTCCCCGATCGAACATAAACCTGCATTTTTCACGGGTTTCCTCTCCCTTTGAGTTCTTCAAGCTCCCTAAGAGTCGTTTTTCGCATCCTTGGTGTTTAAAGCTCCAAAATCGTGCTCTACGGTGTCCGTGCAAGCTTAATAACTCGGATTTTGGTATATTTTTAATATTTTTTTTCATTTTTTCCCTTTATATTTGTTGTTTTTTTGTGTTATTTGTATTTTTCTTTTTTAAATGACAAAATATGAAGTTATTAAGTGTGAAGTGGGATACACTCCATTTGAGTGTTATTTGAAGATTGGGGATTTACGAAGTGTTTTTATTTTCAGGTTTTTGTTTGAATTAAAGTACTCCATTGAGATCAAGAAGGGGTGGTAGAGACTCACATTCAAAGTCTGATGATCCGGCTTGGCAGTGGGGTATACCAGTTGAGGGTTCTAGGTTAAAGATCAGATGCTTATTTTGTGAAAAGGTGGTTAGTGGTGGAATTTCAAGGTTAAAACACCACCTAGCAGGGACAAGGAAAGAAGTTGCTCCATGAATAAGCAGAGTTAGAAGTTTGCCAGAGGTATTAAAAGGCAATGCCTGCAGATGATTGAGAGTATCCAGGAAAGGAAACAACAAAAGGATGATTTCGAGATGTTTGAAGAAGCTGATGATGCTACTGTCACTGGATTTGGATTCACTGATAGTTTGGCTTCAGATGGTAGAATAGAGGTTGGTAGTCTGGATTTGGATTCACTGATAGTTTGCCTTCAGATGGTAAAATAGAGATTGGTAATAGCAGTTCACGAGCACTTAGTAGGGGAAAGAGGGTTGTTGAAGACTTTGGCGGTGGTAGAAGAGGAAGTTCAGCAAGGAGTGAAGGAAGTTCAGCAAGGAGTGAAAGAAGAGCTTCTTCTAGTATGCATTCATTCTTTCCTCCTTCCACTACACCTGGTGCTCAACCTGAAATTCGTGCAACTATGGATTCAGATCAGGCAGACCTTGCAGTGGGGAGATGGTTTTATGATGCATGCATTCCATTTAATGGAGCAAACAGTTTTCATTTTCAGGCAATGGTAGATGCAATTGCTAACATTGGTCCATGATATAGGATGTTGTCTTATCAGAAGTTGAGAAGAAAGATATTAGATCATACCGTCATTGAAGTGCAGGAATACTGTTCGACTTTGAGACAGTCGTGGAAGGAAACAAGATGCACTATCATGGCAGATGAATGGACAGATAGGCGAGGAAGGACATTGCTAAATTTTCCTGTATATTTCCTAAAGGACTTATGTTTCTAAGATCTTTAGATATGTCAAAAAAGAGGCACACTGCAGATATCTTACGAGAAGAATTTGATAAGGTTATCCAAGAGGTTGGGCTAGAAAATGTAGTCCAATTGATCACAGATAATGCAGCTAACTACAAAACAGCTGGGAAGGAGTTAGCTGATATTTATAGGACTTTCTACTGGACACCGTGTGCAGCTCATTGTTTAGATCTCATCCTTGAGGACATTGGTAAGATGGATGAAATAAAAGCAGCAACTGAGTGTTGCCAAGATATTACAAAATTCATTTACAATCATGCATTTGTTTTGTGTATGATAAGGAGATATACCGAAGGTGCAGAGCTTCTTCGAACAGCTGCAACTCGGTTCGCAACAAACTTCTTATCTGTACAAAGTATTGTGAGACAAAAGCAAGCTTTGAAGAGAATGTTCTCTTCAGATGAGTGGCAACAATTTGCAGAGTTAACTCATAACAGAAGAAATAGAAAGTTGAATGAGATTGCAGAGAGTTTTTAGAAGTTCATTTTGGAATGCATGTGTTAGATTGTTGAAAATTACCTGTCCTTTAGTGAAAGTTTTGAGATTCACCAACAGCGAGGAGAAACCATCCATGGGCTACCTTTATGAAGCCATGGATAGAGCAAAAGAAGCCATCAAAAATAATTTTAATGAAAGAAAGAGAGATTATGTGCTCGTGTGGATAATAATTGACAATAGATGGAATAAACAATTGCATCAGCCTATTCATGCAGCAGCCTATTATCTAAACCCATCATTTAGGTACTCAACAACCTTTAAAAGGGACGGTGAGGTTAATCGAGGAATCATTGATTGTATTAATAGATTAGTCCCTGATGAGAGCATAGCAGATGTTATACATCGAGAGATGGAGATTTATGATAATGCTCTTCACTTGATGGGTTTACCTATAGCAATTCGCAACCGCACTATGATGCGTCCAAGTAAATTGTTTATTTTCATATTTAAGTTGCATCTTATATTACTGTGGATTATGTCTCTAATGTTTGTCTTTTTCTACAAATGTTTGGTGGAATAGGTTTGGAATTGATTGTCCAAACCTTATAGATTTTGCAGTGAAAGTCTTAAGTCAAACCTATAGTGCAACAGGTTGTGAAAGAAATTAGAGTGTTTTTTAACACATCCATACAAAGAAGCGCAACAGGTTGGAACATAAAAGACTAAATGATTTAGTTTATATTCGTTGTAATATGAACCTTCGTGAAAGGTAATGTTGTATCACTTAAATGTTCAATTCAATATTGTTTAACTTCAGTCTTCAATTGTTAATATTATTTACTAATTGTTTATCTTTGTTTGTTGTAGGCAATTAAAAAAGTAAATAGACAATTAAAAAAAGTAAATAGACAAGAAAGCTAATTCAATCCAATAAGTTTGGATAATTTTGATATATTAGAAGATTGGGTTATGGAAGAGACTGAAAAAAATGCCCTCCTAACTGAAGAAGACATTGCATGGATTAATTTGGAGGAGCGCAACAACAACATCAAGGAGACGAAGAATTTGATTTTCAACAAAAAGGTGTTGCTGATGATGATGAGGAGGGTCTGCAACAAGGAGAAGGTGAAGATTATTTAGTTGATGATCCTTATTACAATTTGTAAAATGCAATTGTATTTCATTTTTTGGATTCAAAATATGTAAATTTGGATGCAATTGTTCAATGTTGAATGCTCAATCTGTACTAAACTTGCATTATATGAATTTAAAGCGATTACCAAATTTTTCCAAAATTTTTCCTTTATTTTTTTTGTAAGTTAGGAAGCCATGAAGGTGGTAGTTAGGAGAGTTACTAATTTTTATTGATTATTTAATTAATTTTTGTATTATTTTAATATTAAAGTACGATACGATATGATACGCCCGTATCGTGGAACCTAGCGATACGTGATACGATACGCATCAGACAACACTGGGTTGTTCATCTTTCAGCAACTCTCCTAGCTATAACCTGCCTTCCCATATTTCAGACCATATAAAATAACCACGAGGTCACAAAACACGATTCAACTCCAACAAAAGCTTACCACCTTCAATGTGTCATGGAACCCTTTGCACACACTTCCCAATGTTAGCCTCCAAGAGCTAAAATAATATCCACTTTCTCCCTGGTATCACCTGGGAATTTTTTTTAAGTAATCACACTAGCAATGTCCCGCAGATTAAATGCAAGATCCAAATAAGATTCTTCTTCTTCTATGATTTCAACATCTTCACCATCATCCTCTCCATTCTCAATTTCTTTCTCATCAACATCCTTATCTTTAATTTGTTTCCTGGTCTACTAGACCTAGTTTCCTTTTGCCCTCACTTTTGTGATCGGATCCCTCACCATTCGCCAACCTTTCACATTGAGCAGAGCCCCGTGTTTTCTTAGTCACATCATCACCAAGAGTTGATGGCTCGTTCTCATCTTGGGCTTTGTAAAGCAGCGCACACCCATACTTATAGTATGTCTGCTGCACCAAGTTCACCAAAATGCCCGACTTTGATCTCAAGAGCACGACTGAACCGATCGACAGCCAACGCATAGTCCCGCTTCTTCATTGCATCATATCCTTCTTCCATCAACTTATCCACATCTTCTAGAGTTTTTGCTTTTGAATCACCGCCTGTAGATGTTGCTTCGCCTTCGTCCTTTGTGCCATCCACATCCTCAAAATCGACAACATCCTCATGAAGAAGATTCAATTTTACGACAACCATCAATATCCATCGCACCTAGTTTGCACGAACTCATCGTTCCATCCATTGCTTCTCACCCTCAAGCCAAGTTGGGGAGTACGTCCATTACATTTTCTTGTTCCTGAAATTGCAAAAACTGTCATGTTTTCTATCTCTGCCAGATAAACCTCCAGTTGTTGTAGTAATGGAGATGAATGTGGCATAAGTTTCGTTTAGCGATTACATTCAACTGACAACAGGTGATTAAAGCCACCTCGATGGCTAATGTACTATCTTGGTTATTGCTTCTTCCCAACCATAACACCATTAGCGTTGGCACCTGGAACCGACTTCACTTTCATGGAGTCGAATCCCACCAAGATCCCCAACTTCATTATCTCAATCTTGTCTGAGTCCTCGGTGTTCCGTCCTTTGCCACAGGATCCATCCATCGTTCGCTTCGTGCTCCCATCATTTGCTCTGGCATATGTTGATCGTTGTTCCTTATCGTCATCGTCCTTATGTCGCTTCTTGTCATGGTGATCCAACGATGTCGATCGGTGATGGCACTAATGATTTTCTCGAGACAGAGATTTTGTCTTAGACGTCGATCATGATTTCAATCGGCAGTCAGGGGAACACGTTCGGGAGCGAACACAATTGTAGATATGATCCAAAGAACAAGATCTCCAACTCTCACGAACTTTGTCTTGATGATGATCCCGAACAAGATCCCTATCACGATCGCGTTCTCAATCTCTCTCCCGATCCTTATTCTCCTTAGCTTTGATATCATGTTGAAAGATCATAGGCCAAAGTGTTACTTAGGGAGAAAGGAAAAGCAGGAAAACGAAGGGTCGCCCCCCCTTCTCTCTCTTATATTACTAAAACCCTTACAGATTATGGACTAGTCCATATATAATAGATTAATATGAAAAAGACCAAAATACCCTTAGTAATAAAGGGCAGTTACAATAATACATAAAACATCAAAATTACTAAAATAGCACTAAATAAGCATATTCTTCAACAACAGTGATGTTTTGCTTCTTTCATTGTGATGGTAAAAAGATTTAAGACAATGAAGAAGACATCATCGGTTTATATGGTTAGTTCTTGAACAGCAAAGATGTTTTGCTTCTTTGATTGTGATGGTAAAAAGATTCAAGATGATCAAGACATCATTGGTTTATATGGTTCCTGATTCGAGTTGGGATTTATATTGTGGTAATAAAGTTAAAGATCAAGCAAGGGCCCATAAAGTGAAGGCCACTATTATTCTTAATGATTGATGGTGGGACAAGGTATCATATTTTCTTGAATTTATAGAGCTTATTTGGGAGATGTTGAGAGAAGTTTGATAAAGACGAACCAATGCTCTATAAAGTTTATAAAATGTGGGACACCATGATTGAAAAAGTTGAATCAATAATTTTAAAGCACGAGGAAAAAGAACAATATGAGACATCATCATTTTATGATTATATTCATTCTATATTAGTTTCAAGATGGGACAAAAACAACTACCTTGCATTGTTTAGCACATTCTTTAAATCCAAGATATTATGAGAAGAAATAGTTCCATGAGAGCAGTGGGTGTACTCCTCCTAATCAAGATCTTGAAATATCAAAGAATAGGCAAATGTGTTTGGGAAGAATTTATTATGACTCATTATTACTTAGGCAAGTAAATTTTGAATATGGAAAGCTTTCTTGTGCCATACTTGATTCACTAGAAGTGAGGGATTATCAAGATCCGATCCACTAAATTAGTGGCATTTTATGGTTTTAAATTGCCTCTTCTTCACAAGCTTGCATCAAAAAAATTATTTCAACCTGTAACTTCATCTTGTGAAAGGAATTGAAGTCCATATTATCAAATTCACAATATCAAAAGGAACAATCTCTCAAGTAGTTGTACCGAAGACTTGGTTTATGTCTGTTCTATGATTGGTTTCACGATCTAATACCGAGTTCCGGTAACTATTGCTTTCAAAATTGTTTTATTTTCTATTATTCATGATGATTATGTTTGATCTTTTATTGTTGTTTATTTGAATATTTTGTAGTTAAGGAACATCAAAATATTGGGATACAAATCCAGAGGAATATGATTTAGATGACAATGAGGATTTACATAACCTTAATATGGAACTCACTCATATGGTAGTCCCTTCAGCTGATAATGAAGATCTATGATTTCTCAGGTACAAGTTCATTTTATTTATCAAACATTAAGATTTCCTTTTTATTGTTTTTTGTATTAAGACTCGTCTTGACTTATGTTTACAAATACAATTATGATAAAATTAGTAGTTGTTTACTTGTTTTGCTTTAATATAAAGTTATGTAGTTACTATTGCCATGTACTTAATGTTAGTTGATGTCTCACTTGCTCTAGTTTGAATATTATATAAATAATATTATATACCTTAGTCATGTCCTCACACCCAATATTTTTGAAAGTTGCCGTATCCCACACCTGCACCCGCACCTGTGACATAGGTTTGCAATGTCATCCATTAGACTATTCTTCAATGAGTAAATGTCTTTTAGGCCCATCCCTGGTTTACAAAGTTTAATATATGTAGTTTTCTATATCTGTGTAATATTTTAATGTACATGGCTGAGCATTATGAATAACAAGCAGTTCATATATATGTGGTGCATTATGAATAACAAGCAGTTCATACATCAGAATGCTCGTAGAGGATTGAGCATGTTCCTTTCATGCATAATATGTTATAAATAAAATAAAGTTAAGCATTATTCACGATGATAATTTCTTTTAAATGAGAAGATAGACATCCATAAAAAACCTGAACTATGAAAAGAATGCTGAAGTCAGAGGGCCTTTATTTTACTAAAACAACAAGATATATGTAATGGAAGGTCGCATTATGATAAGATTACTTTTATATTAATGGCAGACTAAACTACAGCTTAGAGACAGATGATCTATTATCTCTTTACTCTGGTTTCAAATTAATGAACCACATTAAGATGACATACATATTACGTTTCTGGAAGATAGTAAAGCACATTAGAAGTCAATCACTAGCTATGGATACCAACGACATGAAATGAAGATCATGACATAGATAAACAGACACCAAGATAAGAAAGTCATTTGTAACGACTTAATTGAGAAAAAAGTCAAAGAAGATCAAACCAAAGAAATAACCAAGGCAGTTGGGCAGATGAACAGATGGTTAAATGGAGCCTAGGGTGCAAAGCTGTGACAAGATGTGCAAAAACGAAAACGGCCAAGACCCAAAGAAATCTTAAAAATAATATGCATGTAGAACATAAGTTGAATCAAAATGGTGACTATAGCTAACCCCACCTAATCTCCCAAAAAGGCTTGGTTTCCATTGGCAAGTCAAAGTTGGTATTCTTTGTAATAAGAAATACCAAAACACTATGAACAATTTACCAATTGGACCACGAACCACATTCCTCAAGCTCTGAAAGCAAGAACAGAAAAGAATTCACTTAATAAGTCCTAACAAGGCCCATTGAATTCTTGCCTCCCGCTTGCTTACTTGAAAAAGCAATTCACTTCTTCAATAAGTTGGTAATATAGCCTCCATAACGTGTGTCTTATAGGAGAGTACTTGTGCTAAAATATTTAAGAGTTATAAATGGAGGGTGTACAATGTCGAAGCATACTTAGCAAACACACACATAATGCATATGTATATATAGGACGTCTTAGCTGCATAATGTGTTGTGTTGTATAATCTTTCACAAACATCTCCACCGTTTGATCTTTGAGATCAACGGTAGAAATTTGAATTACTTTGCATTAATGCAAAATAGAAAATTACATTAATTCAAATCTCTATCGTTGATCTCAAAGATCGAATACTAGAGATGTTTATGCAAGATTATTTACAAAAGACATTATGCAACTAAGACTTCCTATTATATATGTGTGTATACACACATACATACATGATGCATGTGAAGCACCATTTGCAGAGAAAGGGGCACATACATAGGATCACAGAGAAAGGGGTACATACATGATGCGGTGGAAGGTTAGAGAGGAACCTCGTTACCTTGTAAGTTCTTTTGAGCTTTTTCAGCGTTTAAAGCATGTTTCAGCTTTTCATTGAAGAAAAACATGCTTTCACTTGATTCTTTTTGCTTTTGAGGTAAAAACTTTATCTTTCATGTTCTACCCTTTAAAGAGGTACAATATGTTGTTAAACTTGTTGTAATAGGATCACGGACCATTAGAGCCCGTGCCTTTTTGCAGGAATGGCACAGACCACTAAGGCCCGTTGCCAGATAGTTGTTGGGAGCCCCCATCGGCTACTAGCCGTTGGAGGCTCCCAACGGCATTCCAATGGTTGGCTAGCAACTAGCCGTTGAATCCCTCCAACGGCTAGTTGCTGGCCAGCCAGACTTGGTTCTTCCTTTCTCTCCTCTTTCTCTCATTTGTTGTAAATATTGTTATATAAATAGAGCCTTTCTTCATCAATAAATTATGTTGTTCTTGGACATCATTTTGACTTGTGACTTTGGCTTGTTCTTGACTTGAAACACCCATTCTCGGGTGTGTTTGTATTTGACTTGTTGGTTTGACACTTGATGATAAATGAGCGGACTGCTTCCAAATACGATTATTGACAATTGTTTACATAAGCTACTCTCTTTTTAGAAAATGCCACCCAAGAAGTCGTCAACACCATGTGCTGATCCAACTTGGGGCTGCAGCAAGTTAATAGGTAATAGATCATATATGATATGCAGCTTTAAGGGAAAATCTTAATGGTGATATATCCCAACTAAACCATGATATAGCTGGAACAACATCAATATCACCCCTTGCAATAGCAAAGAGATCCCGTTGACGTGAAATAGATAAATTAGATATGAAGCAATAAGAAGAGATATAGGAGCGGAGACATGGGAGAAAGGTCATTATACCATTTTGACGTTAAGAAGTTGGAAATTTCACTACAGCAAGGCAGGCAGTCATGGAGGATGGAATAAGTAATAAAAGAGGAAAACGCATGTAGGAACTTCTTGAGTATAAGAAATTCCAATATTAGATCTTTCTTTTCCTTTCTACAAGCACCCTTGCTTCTCAACTTGGACTTCATGCCAGCATTGTACAAGTATCATGGATATGTTACGATGTGTTTGAATGCCTACTGTATCGATATAGGTTTTGCATGATACACAAAAGAATCTTAAGAACAAGTTGTATCGCATGCATCTAAAGATACAATACAATATGGGGTTCTATCAATCCCTCGCACACCCTGGAGCCTACACATTGGCACATCAAATCTTCAAGGGCAAACTAGGTTGCCTCCTCAGTAATACTTGAGGCCCTAACTCGGATTGCTATGACCTCATCATGAGTTTAGATAGGAAGATTATATAAGATGGTGGTTTTATAATAGAACACTTGTTTGCACTGCTAATGACCCACCCCATCACATCTAGTTGAGATAGAGGATTCGGATGCATGCATTTCTTTTAATGTTTCAATTTCTATGTTGAAAGCTCAAGGAGATATCTCAACATGATATTCAATGATCTAAAAGAACCTTATCATGTAGAGCAATCCATCCTCCGATATTGGAAAGGAGGATTTTTTGACAACCCCAACAGGTTTTCCCCTCTCCTCTCTTTCTCTTCAATTTCCAGCCAACCATTCCTTAATGAAAATGATTATTGGGGGCAAAACTTCCGCCTTGGAGCAAAGAATCTTTCTCAACCTTGGAACACTAAAAAGCAACCGAAAATGGTAAGATTTAAACAAAAAACCATGGCAGTTTGAGTGACCTATGGCATATTTGGTCAGCCATGTCATCGTGTCACCAGGCATGGTTCAAATCTCAAGTAACTTGCGTCCTGGGATAACAGGGATTTGGGATAAATCAGTCAGCCTGGTCCAACTGAGTTTGTGTGTGTAAATGGATCTGAATCACTTAAATCGACAAAATCAAGTAGAAAATCAGTTAGAGAGTTTTGAGCTGTTTTAGGGCCATCATGAGTCTGTCTTTGATGTGGTTTGGATTTCATTTTACATGTTCTCCTTGATATTAGAAGAGTTTTATATTTTGAAGTGCAACCTTCTTAATATAGATATGTCTAGACATGTCTGGTTCCGGTTTGCCCAAAACATGGAACCGCAACCAAACCACTGATTTTGGGACAGTTCCAGGTCCAATTCATTTAATATTGTTTTTATAATAAAAAAGTGTTTCAGATTGGCTGCCAGCCTGAATGAAGGTGATGGCACCGCCTATTTTTAAAAGCCCTTTTTCTGACTCTGAAAACCGACAGAGAGCCTAACAGCCAGTCTATGGATGGCATTCAGTCATTGAGCTACATATCGATTGGTGATAGATTGTTTAAAAAAATATATTTAAATATAAGAACCAGCGGTTCAAAAACCAACTGGAATTATCGGTTTCAATGCCAGTCGGGTTTGTGAAGACCATGAGCCATAACCGTACAAGGGTTCCTTGGTTCTGATTCTATAAGATTTTATAATCCTAAACCGGTAATGTCTAGATATGTCTATTATCACTACCTTGTCATGATGGTCCACTAAAAGAAGGATAAGGGACTTAAATACCATGGTGGTATACTAAAAGAAGGATAGGAGATTTAAGTGGACAAAGTCAAGTAGATAATAGACCAGAGAGTTTTAGGTTGTTTCAAAGTCATCCTTACTCCGTTCAATATGGTTTGGAGCATCATTTCACCTTTGCTCGATATTAGAAGAGTTTTATATTTTGAAGTGCCAACTTCTTAATATAGATATGTCCACTACCGCTACCTTATCATGATGGTACACTAAAAGAAGGATAGAGGATACTCGATTCTATATTTTGTAGAGACGTCTCCTTAAACTTTTGATTTAAAACATTAAAGGGAATAATATGCATCATAAAACTACCATTATTTATCACTGAGTGAGAATTGATTATTCCCCTGTCTACAACGTACTATACCTAAGGACATATAGTACAAAATGAAGCAAAGGATGCAAACAAACACCTAAGGAGATGCAAATGCAGCTTTAAGGAAAAGCTCCTTGTTATTCCCAATAAGTTGGAGAAGCACTTGGGATACTTTAAACATACAAGAGTGCATATATAATATATGGGTGCTAAAACATTTTCTCGAGATATCTTATGAACTCTTGGGTTGTTGCTCCTCATTTAAAGTTAGAAGTTATCTTATGATATGTTTTGTCATAACCCTAGTTATCTTGTCCCTATGATGGGCCGCAGTGGATCATGTTGGGCTTGATGAGCCCTCCGCCTCTTCTTTTGTACCATTTTGTCATGCTATGAGTTGACTGCTTGGTAACACCCCCACACTTAAGCATGATACCTACACTCAAGAAAATTCTATCACATTTTATGAGTATGAATCCATCTAAATTATTAAAAAGACTACAAAATGTGTTTATGAACATAGCAATTGCCAAATGTGCTATAAACATGACAATTAGGATAATAGAAGAAGGTTATATGAATTGCTCAATGCAAGAGAAATGGCTGAAGGTGATAATGCCAGTGCCAACAATGCGAGCATCTCAAACTAGAAGAATAAAATTCGATAAAATACGTGACAAATGACATTGACGTGAAAAAGAAGTACTTCACCTGAGCAGGGTATCTCCCTCCAAATGCATTGGGTTCCAAATCCATTCCACCATCAGAGGAAGCTTTGTATATTCCATACAAAAGCTTTAAATCGAAATCATAAAGGAAGAGCCTTGCACCATGTTTGATGTTCAATACTACTTGCTCCTTGTTTTTAGGTAGACCAAGGACACGATATTGGTAACATTCCGGCTTTGTTTGAGTATTGCACATGAAGATGAAGCCAACAAGTTTTTCACTAGAGCTAGTTTTATTATTTTGCTCTTGAGTGTTTTCCTTCTGATTAGTTTCAATGGGCTGCTCCTCCTTGGCTTTCAAAATCTTTTCATGAGACTTTTGCTTAACAATCTTTCCTTTCATGGGTGAAGAGGCTGGAACTTTTGCCTTTTCCTTGATCTTCTTGGGTTTTCCCATTACAATGGCTGTTTATAGACCACAAAACATCCTCTTAGAATATCACCAATTCATGTCACATCGAATGACATAAATACCAAATATATTAGCAAAAGCATGCACCAAACAAGGAATGGTCCTCGGTGAAAATTCAAAACAAGGATCCACTACAAATAACCACCCCCCTCCCCCAACAGCATTCTCTTAAATAAAACAGTGGTCCACTATGAATAGCACCTCCACCAATGTTATCCCTATAGTACAATTTCTGCATTAAAAGCGTTAGCCCAACTGATAGCACTCTCTGACTCCCAGGACACGAGTGGTAGGTTCAATTCTTGAGGTGTGCATTGTGTAGGGCTTCAGCCTCCAATTGTAACAAAAAGAATAGTAAAATTTCCAACCCAAAAGATCATGATTTCTTACCTAACGATCATGTAGAAGCAAATCTAACTTAATTGAAGGGGACCATTTCTTTAAGGAAAACCATAAATTTTTTTGCAAGAAAACGTCTTAATGGATCAGCTAGAAGGATGTCTCATTAAATGAATGCTGGTTTTATTAATACTATTCTCCATGATACAAAAAGCGATCAATCACAAAAGCTTATAATTTAAGAGGACTATTAATAACATGCTGACATACATAAACAGCATACTATTGTACAAGTCATAGAACTGATTCAGCTTACAAAAGTAGTTTTTGTTTTTCATTTCTGACAGGATGCTGAAGACTAACACACGCGCACGCGCACGCACATGCACATGCACATCCAGGGAATCAAACTCGCTGCTTGCATCACGAGAGTCAGGGTCCACTACAAGATGAGTTAATGTTTTGTGTGTGGCTTTCGGAAAACCATTTAAGATCGAACTAACATGTGTTTGTGGTTAATTAAAATTTAAACTTTTGACAGTCATGTCGGTTTAGTTTCTGATTTTTCACTAACAAAGAAAGTTACACCACTGCAAGTTTTATTTATTTATTTGGCCATGTTATGAGTGTTGGACACTTAATCATCAACATGTACAAAAGATGTATGTGACATAAATGAATATGTTGAGATGGATGTGTGGTCATACAAGAAAAGATCGTATACATAATGAGGTTATTAGAAACAAATTGGGAGTGGCACCAATAGAGGATAAAATGAGAGAATATTGTTTAAGATGGTTTGGACATATGGAAAGAAGATCAAAAGAAGCGTCTCTAAGAAGGTATGAAAAACTAGATTTTGAATGTATTAAAAGAGGTAGAGGATGACTACAAAAGTATTGGAAAGAAACAATAAAAAATGATCTAGCTTATGTTGAGTTAACCGCTAACATGGCACATGATAGGGGTCTCTCGAAAGTTGACCCTGTCTAGTATGGGAAAAGTCTTGGTTGTTGTTGTTGTCGAGAAAGTGATACCATCAAGAGCCACCGAGAATGGGATGTCTTCATTAGGATACCGGATGGCATTATTGAATTCAAAAAACGATAAACGACTGTCGACTACACGATCCGATAAGCTGCTCTTTCCAAGCCCCCAAAGATATTCACCTTAGACAGACAGCATGTAAACGTGCAAGAGAAAGTACATACTGCCAAATGAAATACCAACTATTGTTGGGAGAAACGCATCAAAACCCCTAGAAACAACTTGTAATACACGGAAACGAGAAAGTAGCCATAAGCATTAACAAATGAAAGATACATACTTTGCATAGATGAGAAGATCAGATAAAAGATACCAAAATCTACGTACAGGAAGCTCAAATATGCAATATAATAAAGGATAACAAAGGAAAAACTAACATAAGAAAATGTGCAACGGAAACCCTAAAAACTATTTCGAACACAAAATCAAGAAGAAGCCAACCCTGTAACGAATAGATCAGAATAAAGCCAAGAAATGACCCTAATGCATCAAACTTATGTTCTAACATCTTCCAGAAACAACCGAAACTTCAAACGGGGAACGGAGAGAGAGGAACGCACCAGAGAAAGAATGGCGAAACCTGGCCAAATCCAACCACCAAGTTCCTTCTGGGGGCAGTGGAGAAATGAAGAGGGTCCGACCGGAGAACGAAGCTTTATAGGAGAGCCTCGTGTTTTGACGGCCCGGATCGAAATAAAGAGACCACCAACGAAGTCGATAGCAGCCACTTATTAGGGATGGGTCCACGCGCCCCAATTCTTCTAGAGATGTCGGGATGGGCATGGCCTGGGCGGCCGGCTATGTCAAAATGCAAGGCCTGGCCAGACCGGCTATGTTGTATATAAGGCTATGGTTTAGCAAATTCAAGTACCATTTCAAGTTTTAGCGAGCCATCTTTTTAAGCTTCAGCAAGCCATATACGGCTGTAATATATATACTCATGCATGTAATAAAAAACTATATATATACACTATCTAATGGAAAAACTATAGATATAGCACATATATACATGCAATTGAAATATATACATATATATATATCATATATAATACATATGTATATATATGAGCTATATATTGCGTATATACATGCAATAGTAAGAAGTAATCACATATATATATATATGTAAAGAGACCACCAACGAAGTCGATAGCAGCCACTTATTAGGGATGGGTCCACGCGCCCCAATTCTTCTAGAGATGTCGGGATGGGCATGGCCTGGGCGGCCGGCTATGTCAAAATGCAAGGCCTGGCCAGACCGGCTATGTTGTATATAAGGCTATGGTTTAGCAAATTCAAGTACCATTTCAAGTTTTAGCGAGCCATCTTTTTAAGCTTCAGCAAGCCATATACGGCTGTAATATATATACTCATGCATGTAATAAAAAACTATATATATACACTATCTAATGGAAAAACTATAGATATAGCACATATATACATGCAATTGAAATATATACATATATATATATATCATATATAATACATATGTATATATATGAGCTATATATTGCGTATATACATGCAATAGTAAGAAGTAATCACATATATATATATATATGTATATATATATATATATGTATATATATATATGTATATATATACATGTAATGGAAAAAGCTATACATAACTATACAGTATTGTATACATGTCTAATTGAAAATACATGTAGGGGGGGCACATTTTTCCCGGCCGGCCTGTAGTGACATCTCTAGCTGGTTCGGAGCTAATTGAATGACGTAGTTCAGATTCGGAGTCACGCTCTTCCCTGTGGTTACCAGGGAGGGCCAAGCCCAACACACACACATGGTCTTCTCATGAATCGAACTCACAACTAATCGCGTGAGAGTCACACGACCCAGCCAGATGAGCTAACCCTCTGAGTGCTATTTGGAGCCATGTCTTGCCAGCAGGCTTCTAAGGAAGGCATCTGGCCAGTTTGGGGATGGGTACACCTATGCCGGGCCTGACCCAAATGGGTCAGGAATGGGTTTGTGTTCTCTTTTTCATAATGGGGCAAAAACAGATCATATATATGTGTGTGTCAAATACAGCTAAGTGCACGTATCAGGCCGGGAGTGGGTTGGGGCATTTTATCCCCACCTAAACCTGAAGCTGATCTGGTCCAACATTCCCGGTCCCATTCGGGTCCAGTCGGATTGGGCCAGTGCCCCATGGATCGAGCCGATATTGCCATCCCTAGAGACTTCTTGTACGCAACAAACCCTGTCTCAGCATGAACTGGACCGTGCCATGTGTAGAAGCACCGGTTTGGACCTAGATGGTCGGCCAAACTGGACCTGGATTGCCCTGGGGGGCAGGATTTAACCGAAACAGAGGACACTTGCAGTTTGGTCCCGGTTCCACCTATTTGGCAACCACACCACAACCAAAAGTCCCGAGTCATTTTCCTTTCCGTTTTAGAATATCAATATTATTTCATGAAATTATAAAAAAAAACCAAAATTGGAACCGGCCTGGACCCAAACTCTGTCTCGGAACCAGTGAAACCAGAATGGTTCCTGGATCTGGGGAGGTCTGGTTCGGTTCCAGTTCCTTGGTTTGAGGGAACCAGACAGATCAATATGCCGAACGGCCAACAAGAACACCTATCTAGCTCATGCTTAATCCTTAAAGCGTTGTGTTGACCTAAACGCCATAGGATTCAGTACAAGACAGTGGTTTATTGAATCGGACCTATTCAAACACAGTATCAAAAAGGAAAGAATGTTCCCATTCCCATACAACGTAATAGGCTGTCAAATCTTAACTTTCAAACGCTGGTATTTTATTTTGTTAAAGATGTAAGAAATTAGATAGTGAACATGTGAGAGAGAGGGAGAGCGTTTGAAGGAAATAACAAATATGATGGTGTTTTTTTGAAAGTTGAATGCTAGCAATACACAAGGGCACAACAGCCGACGGTGCTTAGGGTTGGAGAAGAGTTTCTGTTTTGTGATGTTTGCTAGAAATTTTCCATACGAATCTTGTATTTGCAATGTCAGGAAAACCTAATCTGAATCCAATTGTACTTGGATACGGTTTCAAACAACAAATCTTAGTTGAACCTGATAACAAATCAAATATTGAACATTTTGGTATTTCAAATTAGTTGATAACCGAATGCATCTGTCTTGAGATCCTGGGACTGCTACCGCTCAATAGATGTAAGCTCCCATCAGGTGCTTTTAGCAGAAACGCCACACGGGAGTCAGGCATCAAGGTAGCGACCTAAAGGTAATCCCATACAGTGCCCACTCAAGGTGGTTTTGATGTACTCCCTCCCTGAAAGGTGCGTATGGCATTAATTGGCCTTTTAAGGTCACATGGGAGCGCTTGGCTTACTTCGGACGAACTCCCTAGAGGCTACCGCTACATTGGAGCGCTTGACTTGAAGCCCCGTTCAGTGGGAGGCCTGTTTTAATATAGTCCGAGCTTCCACTTTTCAATGGCTCTGAAGAAACCGTGAGATCGAAAGGTTGAAAAACTTTGAAGAGTCGATTTTCATCAGTTCAATGGAACTGGAGATTAACAGCCATCAATAAGGCTGCATTTTGCGACCGGATTTAGCCTGGAGATGTGCTGGGTAATTAAAATACAGCTCAGAAAAGTGCGAGCGAAAATGGGAGTGGAGTTGTAAACATCATTTGCGAGACTGGATCAAGCAGGGGCCACGAGCAGCTAGTTGTTTGTGTTATCACAACTCGTGTCAAGGTCTCTCAATAGACTTGACTCCTGTAATTTAGTGAGACAAACTTGAAGGTCAGTATACCATAATATCTACACTTAAAGCAAACATGCTAATAGCATATTCATCTATACGATTGACAATGAATAACAAAAGGACGGATAAGATCATCGTAGACAAACAGCACATCATTTATTTACACAACTTCACATGATTAGAGTGGATGGATCAACTCCACCGTGAGCAGAAGAAAAAGGTATACAAATGGAGAATACAGAAGGGCTCGAAAAGAGAAGACTCGTGCCTGAATTTGCAGACGACCCATCTCCATACATTCGACTGCACCCTTTCTCGTGCAAAGTCATACAACGGCCATCGCATTCAGACAATCAGGACGGCACTCGCTCCAAAATGAACCAAACTGGTTCCACATTTAGAAAACTAAGTAGAAGAAAGCAAAAGGCAACAGAGGATCCCTTCAATGCCACCAACAAAATAGCCCCTCATCGAACTGTACATTTCTCGTGCTCCATTCAAAAACGCAGTCTCCACCTGCCCTTCTGTGATACTCACATGCCTCAACCACAGCTAAAATAGTCAAAAGCAAAGAAAAGCTGGGAAGGGAAAAAATGCCAGCCCTTTTAGATGTAGGTTGTTTCCAAAACCTCTGGTTCTGCACCAAGAACAATGTCAGATCGTGAAGTATAAGTCGAGAACAATCTGAACCAATTTCAATTGAACCGAATCTGTTTCCAAGTCAGTTGCTGATGTTACTCATTCTCCATCGTTGATTGAACCAGCAGAAGAGTTGGTCGCATTGGATGCTTCCTCTCTAGGTGGAGAGCTAGATGGGCTTCCTTGGTTCTCTTCACTCGTATTGCTGCGTGGCTTTCCAGGCCTCGTCCGAACATTGTGTCCTACGGGAAATGGTTCCTGACAAGATGAATGACCATTAATATCTTCAAATGGCATTATAGAAGTTCAATATTCTAGATGGCATTAAAGTTCGAGCTTAGTCTATGGCAGCTAAAAGAAGTACAGAGGAGGAACAGCATCAAAAACAGGTTAAGCGTCACGCTCCACATTCAAGAACAGGACCCAAGAACCAAAAGTTTCTGTTTCTTTTATCCATTTGAATGGACCCAACAATCTGCAGGAGTTCTACTGCATCTGTGCCGTGATTCAAATGTTTGGTTTCTTGCAGAAACAAGAAAGAAGGGTGCATAATTATGTGCAATGTGCACAAAGACACAAGTGAGTACCGGGTCACCCGCGTTTGGACCATCAGTATGGAAAAGGATAGGCCTACAACGCTTATCCTCATTCATCAAGCTGGAATTTTGAAAGTGGGCAATCAGAGCAGCTTTTCCCTGAATCCGAGCATATGCAAGAGATGCTACCTTCTCACTATTAAATTTCTCCCACTTCTTACCATTAAATGCCTGTAAAGGAGAAAGTAGTTCTTGTCAAAATGCAAAAAAGAACATGAAAGGCTGAAAACCTAAAGAATGGAAGAGGAATTATACCTCATAAAATGGAACAATGTGTGAAGCATCAATCATGTTGATGAATGCATAACCAACATTGCATTTATTCTGCATAAAATTACGTACCAAGGGTAAAACGTAAAGAACTTCGCCAATAGCCTATAAGTCAAGAGAATGCTACGCTCAGAAAAACAGTAACATACCTTAAAATCAATAGGCAAGTAGATGAAGTCATATGTTCCTCGGTGACGCTCATCAATAGCAGCTAACAGCATTTTAGAAGTGTACCTACATTAATCGGACATTAATTAATCATATCAAGACACCCAGTAGATTGAACGCCTAACAAAAATATCCTACCCACATACTTGTTAGGGATGTTCTTGATCATAAGGGTTGTTCTTGTGTCTTCACCACGTAATATGTTGTCAACATCCAGCTCATACTGTTTCTTGTTGTCAACTTGGTTACTTGATTCACTTCTCCGTCCCCTAATCCTTTCATTAGGGCTTTCAAGTAAAGGTGGGATCATGAGGTTTCTATAAGGAAATATTTGTGACCTATGGTTAGGAGAGGCTAATCCCACATTGGCAGTTGTCATTGAAGGGTCTAAACCATTTCCTCCAAGATGGGAGAACATGTTTGATGCAGCAACTTCTAATGAATGCAGCCCATTAGATAAGCTCATGTTTCCAACAGTGCTAGGGATGAAACCTGTGGGTTCACCAGAATCTCCAGCAAAGGCACGTCGTCTATCCCAAAGTGCAGTTGGAACTGAGCCTACGTGGTGGTGATGTGAAGGTAAGACTGTGTTAACTAAATGGGCTTGGGATCTTGGGAAACCAAGCAATTGAGGTTGGTTATGACCAGGTATACCATTAGCAAAAGATGTTGAATTTGGCCACATAATGTTGCCAGGAACATGTGGCTGACAAGAGTTGCGATTGTTCCACATAAGATGGTGTGCATGCATAGGGTAAAAACCACTCCCTGATACACCATGAATAGATACTAGTTAGATAAGAATGAAATTCTCCCTTCACCAAAAAGATTTGCAAGTACTGATTCCCAGCTCAAGCCCATGGTCATTAAGTTGATATTCAGGTGAAATAAACTAATCAAACAATTGAATTGCCAACTAAGGTAAGTCCAACTAAACTAACAAGAACTAGAACACAAAAACCAAAAAAAGAAAAGGTCACAGTAATCAACAACGTCTACCTCATAATATATAAATTTGTCTTTGTTATATTATTAACATCAAGCCCACCGGTGTCAAACAGGACAAGTAGATTTGAAAAAGCATTTCCCTCTTTCAGATCAAACAAAATCCGAGTATCAACCCATAGTAGAACAAGATAGTAATAAACCAAAAGACAATTTTTGCAATTGTATATGAACAAGAAAGCAATCCGACTTAATATTTGCACGTGCCTGTGTATGCATATGCATGAATACACGTATACACATAGATGTAGTTCGGACTTATCAATCTCAACATGCATGATTTTGACACTCTGAAAACTTCATATGTTTAATATTGTTAGGACCATCAAGCGAGATAATTTTCTGATTCTCTAATTTTGTTATCATAAAGTATAAGAAACTTGTAGCCTCCAAAGCACGTGGCCAACCAATGACCGGTGATTAAGAAATTGATGAATTTTCATTTATTATTCTTTTACACATACCCATGAGGAACTAGAAGTTAACTTAAAGCTGCTTCTAATAGATTTCCCCCCGTGGTAAGCCACATAATGCACACGGGCTACGGGGGTATTTTGTTTATTTGTGGTCTTAATCAGTGTATTTGCTTTCCCAGGCTTCAGCCCTCCATTGCACTAACAAACAAAAAAAGTTGATTTTAAAAGATGAATCATGTGGAGAAGTGGACTTAAATCTCCAGTTACCATTTTCGAATGAATGACTTTGAAATCCATTATGCCCGATGCTGTTAATAGACCTTCCAGGAATCCCTTCAGCATGTCCTGGAAAAATATTGGTATTCATGAGAGAAGCACTGCTAGGTGAATTGTAAGGAGCAGAGGCGCTCATTGTATCATATTCAGGAAGTGAATGAGGATGAAAATCCGGCATGCCTTGGAAACCATTCATATTTCCCAATGAATGATTAGCTTTTGTAAAACTAGAACGGCATCCATTATCCCCAATAGATGCAATTCCCACTGGCGGTGATACCCCTGGGACTACACTCGAAGAAGAAAACCCTTGGAATGCAGAGTCAACGAGCTGGTTATCAATTGGACATGAGGTTGAATTATGATCCTTCGTATATCCATTATCAGTACAGCTTACTGGAATTGACACTTTTGAGCGTGACCCTGAGAGAGAGAGAGATTGAAATGCTTTAGCCAGACTATATCAAGGGATGAAAAGCACTGACCAAAAGGTCAAATTCATTACTGTCCATTCAACTCCTCACCATAGAAACTCGGAGGAAAATTATTTCGAGGGTTTCCTTGTTGTTGAAGCAAATTGGCTTCCTCAAGATCCAATTCCTGAGATAATTGTTGCATCAAACTGTAAAAGAAATAACTTCCACCATGAGAAAAATATATGTAGCTAGAGATTTTCACATTAAACAAGACCGAATTATGTGTGGGTACACAGTGGAGAGAGAGTACCATGGCACCCCTAAAGTTTTTCAATACCTTCTCATGTCCAGATTTTTTCCTTTATGCAGTTGCACAAATTTATGAGAAAGAATTATTTGAAGAAGATTCATACAAGTATAAAATAGAATAGAGAACCAATTTGGATTTGTCTCCTTAAAGAAGTATTATTGGAGCTATTTACTTCTTAAAATGTCCAAGTATAAGACTTTGGAGCCAATAAGAAGTACCTAGGCAAAGTGGTTCCTTGATCTAAAGGCCTGAGGCCACAAACTCGTAGATGTATCTGATAATCATATAAAGAAGTGCATTCCTGAGTCTGGAACCAGAGGGTTACATTGATAAAGGATGACAGGTAAAGGATGGTGGGGAAGAAAACAGTACCAAACAACATTCAAGGATGAATGTAGACCCATCAGACAAGGATAATCATCCCAGCCTTGGGGTTTCAAGGGGTACTCCAACTGCTTTCCCTATGACTATTCCATCATTCACATTTACCTCAGGACATGGTCCAAAGAGAATATCTTGGAGAACCCAAGAGAAGAAAGAAGTACAGATTATGTGCAGAAACCTTGTAATGGATATATATTAGAATAAAAGCATGTCCTATAACTCATGAGAGGAACTGATTTCTTTAATGTTAATATGAGAGTGCATTAAAGTGATTATTAAGGTTTTCACTTTGGATATGATGAACTAATCAAGCACATTTAGGATGAAGTGCCTTGTGTATGCTACTAAAAGATATCTTTGTATGTCTACACAAATCAAGGAGGTAGCGAAAGACTTGATGTGTAGAGAGAAACCCTAGAAAGGAAGTGCTCTCTACTTAGTAAAACAAACAAAATATATAGAGTTCTAATAAGATTTAAAGATGTCTCATGAGTGGAACTGTATCAAGTCCAATATTTTGGTGATACACAACACAAAAGCTAAATCTATATAAATTTCATCCACAAGAGAAAGACAATTCTAAATAATTTAGTTCTAATAAGATGAGAGAATTAATGGAGACATCACATATACTATGTTGGTTAAAATGTGGAGGTGCATAATGTATTCTTCCTGACAAGAATATATTACTTAAATGAAAAAATAAACATTAAAAGCAACGTCTGAGATGAATGATGCTTTCATAGTGCAAGCGTTGGGCAGTAAATTATCAAAATGTATAGGATATGTGAATGACAAAAATCAAGATGCGGATGTGTTGACAAACAAGGAATGATCATATCTCTAATGAGACTAGTAGAAAAAACTTAAGTCACTAATAGAAGATAAATAAGAGACAGACGCTGAAAGTGATTTGGACATTTGGAGATGTATCACATGGATCTAGGTGAGAAGGTAAAATAATAGATAGTGATTAATGAGGTAGAGGAAGCTTTGAGAGTGTTGGGAAGAAAGTGATAAAACAAGACATTTCCTTTTTTGAGTTAAATGAGAGTATGATATAAGACTGAGCATGATAGTAACTACGAATTGCTGACCCTACTTAGCCTCAGAAAATGCTTGCTTTATTTGGTTTTGGTTATGGCAATTAACGTGAATATATCTACTGTTTTGGAAGGTCCAACGGCTATATATTCCACATCTAAATTGTGTAAAATTCAAAAAATAATGTTACAAGCTGCACTAGTATAGCTAATTTAACAGTTCACAAGCAGCAACCTGATTTAATCACACTCGCCAAAATAACATACACTGACACTGCACTTATCAGAATGAGCTTCACATTTGATGATTAGATCAATCTATGCAAAATAAATACATAAATTATGTCACATGAGCATGAAAAAAAAAATGTTAAAGAGAATTCAAGATGAAGACATGTTCAATAGAACACTATGGATTATAATCCGACTGAGGAAAATAGCAAGGAAGGGAACACTCAAGTATATTGCTACAATCCAAAAAGATAAGTTCTTTGAAAAATGCACTTTTGTCAAGCTTTCTTTACAGATACACGACGAGGAAAATAGCAAGGAAGGGAACACTCAAGTATATTGCTACAATCCAAAAAGATAAGTTCTTTGAAAAATGCACTTTTGTCAAGCTTTCTTTACAGATACATGACGCACACATGCGTATAAAAACCAAATTCCAACTAATCTAAATTAGTTTATTTAGAGAATTAGCATCAATTTGCTAACGACTCCAGAGAAGTTTCAGTTGAACAGTTGAACTAAGTTATGCAAATCTCATCAATATTATGCACATAGTGGTGCATCAATCACACAGTTGACAATTTCTTGAAAATAAATTTTCCTAATCAGTTGAGAATTCTATTCATGGCCCATGGCAATGATAAATAGATCATCAAATTGAGAAGTAAAAGTATTGAACAAGATAGCTATTTGCTAAAGTTCTCAGGAATTCTGGCCTTGCTTACAATGACGGTACAGCTACACCATGCTCGGATCCAAAACTAGACCCAGTTGGATTATTTGATTTATTGTTATCGAATACAAATTACAACATTTAAAGCCTTCCCACACAAGAAGATGATGAAAGGCACCAATTTGAATTAGCAAATATTCATCTTCTTGGTAAGAAAATTTCCAACAATTTCCACAAAAGGGTAAGAGTATCATCCATAATATCTGAATCCATGCAATAAGACACTGTTGTGGTCTTTCCATCAACTGACTTGGAAAATTTTCCATCAAACATTCGCTTAAAAAGGTCATATGGAAACATGTGATCAAAGGACAAAGAGAAGAACAAGAATAAGACTTAAGGGAAAAGAAAAATGTCATCCCTCATCAGAATCACAAAAACAAAGATGAGGCAACCAGCAATAGAATTAATTCACTGGCTTAGATATAGGCATAAAACCATAAAAATAAAAAAAGATGTGCAAAAATAAACCAGAAGATGTGAGCATGTAGATATACTACCGTCTTGCACCCCCAGGACGACTTGGCTCAAGCTTTATCCGCTTCCCTGCAATATCACTCCTGTTTAATGCTCTCAGGGCTGCTTCAGCTGCTCGGAGATCATAAAATTCTATAAACTTGTGATGAAGCTTGTGAGGTGTTTCACGAATCTGGCATCAATAATGAGAAATATGACAACCAATACATGTTAACTGTTGTGTACAAGGTGTTCATACAGGTAAAATCAATGGTTGAGACCTCTTTAATTTCTCCATAAGCACCAAAAATCTGTCTAAGATCTTCTTTTGAGACAGAAGAATCAAGGTGGAACACCATAAGGGTACCTTGATTTATATCTTTCGCTGAAGGATTGTCCTATCAATGAAAATAAGTAAATAACAAATATAAGAAAGAGTTTTCACATGCCAGAAACTTTCAACAGGCACAGATCTTAACAAAGTAATAAAAAGAACAGAATAATTTGTCTGCTGAACATGGTAGTGAAAAAACAGTTCACTTTTAAGTGCGTTTGTGCATTTACAGAAGAATGGATTGTGCATATGTCCTCATGCATTTTCACCTGCATTTTATGCTTCCATCCGTACATTTTTTGTGTTGTCTCCAACTAATCTCAGAGACGAAGTTCTATCCAAAAGCAAAACAACTGGGATCCCTATAGCAGACAAAAGCATAAGTGTTTGATAAGCATACCTTTGGAATAGAGAAATGGATGTCAAGCTTTCGATGCCTTAAAGGTTTGTTCTGTAGTGCTCCCATAGCATTGCATGCTGATCTTAGATCATAATAAGAAATCATAACAAATCCACGATGCTTGCATGCAGTATAAAGCTCACGAATGTCGCCGTATTGCTGACCACAAATACATGAATATAGTTATGAATTCAAGGCCCTACGAGGAAGCAGCTGCTAAAACCGTATGCACATTAATGTAGAAGAAAACCATGAATACCTCAAACAGAGACCACAACTCAGTGTCTTCCACATTACTATTAATATTTCTCACAAATAATGTTCTAGAAGGATGCTCTCCAAAAGGATGTTCCCGAGCAAAGGAGCCACTTGACCCTACCCCATTTGGAATATTACCAGCAAGATCAAGAGCTTTACTGCTGCCATAGCAACTCAGTCCGTCTTCAGCTTCTAATTCTATCCCACCTACACTGCTGAATAGGTCAAAATCATCCACCTCATCGGTGCTGTTGGTTTGAGCAATGCAGTCGGTCCCATCAATAACCCCAGAGAACAGTTCGTCATCATCAGGGAGGAGATTTCCAATTGTCCGTGCTTCCATCTCTTCAAATGATTCAAGAGGCTCATTTTCCTCAAAATGAGGAACAGGAACATCAATAGAGTGGCCAAATGCTTCATCACAACCTGATATTCTCACTGCATAATTAAAAAATGTATATGTAGTTTGGATGAAAAATATAAAAAGCAGGCTCTTAGATATTAAAAACCTCCCCATTGAAAATGGAAAGGAACAAAACAAATTAGATTCCATTGGCATTGATAGATCTTAGTATAACCCTAAATAAAAGAAGCTTCTAATGAAGTATTAAAAACATATAAGAGCAGCAAATATTACTCACATTTCTTCCCTAATGTCTCTGACAAAGAGCTGCAGAAGAGCCCATTCTCATACTGAGTTTTGTTCAGGTCCACCTTATTACCTTTGCACAAAGTAGTAGAATTTGCGCACATCTTTCTTTGGGCACCTAACTTCTCGTTCATGTTTCTCCAAGAAGCAGTTGACAGAATGGAAGATCTTTCAGATTCAATAGAATTGCTTTCAAGGATGACCGTGACTGTCTGCTCTTTGACGGGATATGGCTGAGGACTTTTGAAACAGTCTAGTTTATGCTCTCCGTTAAGCCCAAAGCTTCCAAGAGGTGCAGAACCAATGAAGCTATTGCTAGAAATCAATGATATGTTATCAGTTCCTGTCAAAGATGGTTTTCAGATGAGTAAGGGGAGCAAACATAGAATAACCCTCTTAGGTTTCCAAACAAAGTTTCAAATACGGCAATTGTGTGGCAGATATAAATAAAACTAAGAAGGGAGTCCAACAAAAGAGGAAGGAGAATCACAGATATTACCATCCTAACTTTAACCTGCAGCTATATCCAGATAAATAAATGATATATCGGGGTCTACATTAGACAGGAATAAACAAAGAAACAACTGCAAAACCGTTTAAATACCTTTATCATATCCTGATGAAGAAACTTCAAGGCAAACCAGTAATATACAAATTTGGCCACCAAAGGTAAACTTGAGTCAGGAACACTGGTATACTAACCAAATTACCATGTTCCAGATGAAAATTAAGTAGCTATATTGAAATATCTGCATATACACTGAGAATACCATTCAGGGTTTGATTAATGAGTAACGACATGACATACGTGGTTAGTATATCCATGTTGACCAATTTGAAATGTGACCCGGTTAAAGAGTAGCCAACTTTTCGAGGCACTGATTTCCAGCTCACATGAATTGACTAACTACAACTATACTGACATCATGATGGTACGTTAAGCATAAGCGCAAGTCAACTGTTTATAAGGGCAGGCTCTTAAACTCCAAAAGAAGAGTGAAAGTTCTTGAGCAGCCTACTGAAAGCAAGGACCCACAAATATCTTGGCCATTTTACTAAGCGTGGCATATCTTCAATCATCTTTAAACACTAAGCCCCAAACTAAAATCTGGGCTCTATATCTTACTCCCCCAAGTAAAATCTGGGTTATATATCTAACTGCTGAATTGGGCGAGTAATATGATTAACGCCACTTGCTATAAGTTGTCATCTACTGGTAACTGTGTTAATGATGTTATCCATAACAGGCAACAAAATAACATTCTACAAACACTTGACATAAGAAAGTTAACAAGTGAACCGTGAATTTTCAAGTAAACAAGGGAAGTGGTTTGAATGTCAATATTTTGCATGATGCAACAAACGCTGGTCCAGAAACAAAACATTTTAACTGAAACAGCTGCTTGAAGAAGATAATAACATTAATGACATCAGGAATCGGTATTTGGCTCTTTGATTTTTGAACAATTCTCGATATAAAATTTTCACTACAGATACCCCATCCAGCTTATCAGCAGTGAAAGAAAAAGGAAAGAATTTGACCCATAAAAAACAATCATGTATTACAACTATGATGCACCTTTTCAGGCACAATATAAAACTGAAAAAAGGGAATATGTTAGGAGGAACCCAACAATGTAAGATGAATTGATATGTATAAAATCAACTCTTACATAATTTTTACTAGTTTTTAGTCTTTGGGTGCATACGACTACATAAAACCATTTGATCAGTACAGAGAATAGGTTGATACAGATAGACATGGCCGGTTCCTAACCGGCTCAGTGGTTTCGATGAGAACCAAACCGGGTTAGGAACCGGTGAAACCGGAACTGGAATCAGAGCTCACTCAGTCTAGTTTTGGCGTCACCTTTTACCAAACCATAACCAAATCCAAACGGTCAGTTTAAGTTTGGGTCGGAAACCGCTCACAAAAAATAATCTTATAATTTTTATAAACCGCAACCGGACATGCCTACGTACAGATATGTCTACATACCGATATGCATAATTCGAATATAAAACAAAATAAGCCTTAATTTTGGAATTAATAGATAAAGCCTAATGTTCCAACAGAAGCATCAAAAGCATGTTTCTAATCAAACTGAGAAAACCCTCACGTGCAGAACCAAGCATACTCACCATCGTATGCAGATACAGGCTCGTATCTCCAGAAACCAACCTGTCTCTGCATTATTAATTAAATAAGTTCTTAGAAGGAGAGCAATGCCTGAATTGAGGGGGGGAAATGATGAAACAGAAAAAACAGAAGCAGGTATCTCGCTTGCAAAAAGAAGTCCTTTAGTTCCACTAGATCAGTTCCAGAATCAATAGGCCTAATCACTCCTCCATTAGCATACCTCCACCGGGAAGTGAATTTCCGCAGAAAGGATTGATGACGCAAGAGATGAAACGAAAGGAGATGCAGCTTTCCGCTCCATCTTTAGCTGAGAAAAGTACGGTTCTGAAACAAGGTTTACTCCGTCAGTTCAGATAGAATTCTGCATTTCTGGAAAACCGAAGCTGCCTCAAAGCACCTCCACACTCTACTGGATTCAATACCTTCAACATTCAATCAAATACCTATATTAAAGATCAGCAAAAAAGTGACGAGTCCATGAATATAAGTTAGAGAAAGGCTAATGGACCAAAAAAAATTCATGATCAAGCAATAAACCTTACCTTTTCTCCCTACGCAAACAGGCAAGTTTGCATAATAAGCTGATTCAAGAGGACCCGACACGGCATTCAGCTAGATAACAACGCGAAACTTACTAGGAAAACGACTAAGAAGGGAAGAACCATAAGCTATTATTAATTTTCCACCAAAGCAGGAAATTCAAATCTTGGATCAAGATGACAGGCTTCCAGAAGTTAATATTTCAAAAATGTAAGGTTGGATAATACCGGAACGAAAATTTTCTTTTCCCTCAAACAAACAAAATTCAGAGGATCTTTCAATTGAAAAAAGAGAGAAAAGTGCGACACTGAGTGAGAACAGAAACGCAATGAACATCAAAATTCAACAGAGAACCTTCTACGAAGATGAACGTCCTCTCGAAAACGCCTACTGCAAGGCCGAAAAGCGGATGATCGGCCACTATCCCGTGCATCAACGAGAAATCGGCGATGCAAAAAGAGAACGACACAGAAAAATGCGAGATACCTCACGAATCAGCACTTCCAGAGATCCGACGCGCTTTCAATCTGTGATCCCTCTCCGTCTCGTCCTTGCCGTGCGTAGCAATGAATGTGAAACCCCGCGCATTTAAACTTAGACTCGGGATTTCGAATGGATTACGGCATAAGGCAAGGACCTTACCAAAACTCAGCATCTGTGCCGTGAAGAACCGCCAAGGCACCACCTTTTCCCCTCATCGCACGGAAAATGCAAATAGTTCCCCTTAAAATATTAAACAAAGCAAAAGACAAACCAAGCTCTCCTCTCTCAGCCTGGGACCGCGGCGATCTGCCGGAACCAAACGCGATCGGCCAGGAAACCGTCAAATTCCCGGAAAACAGAGACAAAGAGGAAGAATCGATCGGCCGGATAACTCCTCCCTCTTTACTACTCCCCCGGCCGATTCCTCTCCCTCCTCTCTCTCTCCGGGAACTACGAAAGGAGGAGAAAATGAATTTTATGGATAAACGTCCGAACCAAGCTTTCTCCTACAAACACGAAGGCGAGAGAGGGAAAAAGATTGGAAACGTCGAAACTGGTTAACTGGTTATAGGCCGTCGCGTCCCTAAGACCTCGACGCGTACGGACAAAGAAATACCTTTTACTCCCGGTCAAGGCCCGATTTACTTTTCCATCTCCCCTTCCTCAATTTAACTAAGCCCGCGCTGTTGTCTTGTCCTGTTCTGACCTGTCCCGGCGAAAACGGGTAAAGCGGGTATGGTGGGCGCTAATAGGGTATATAAGCAAATGACTAATATACCCTCGTACCCGGGTTGGGTTGGTGAACCTTTGAATTGGTCCCGGAACCAATTTATAGTGAGTGTAATTATAAGAATGTGAAGGACATGAAGTAGCAATAATCAACCCCGAATGAGCCTAACTCTCATGCTAGGAGTTGGCACTCTGGAAAGTCAGGAATTCAACACCGAGGGTGCATCTGGCATGGTATGCTTAACCCAGCTAGTCGAAAGAAACAGTCAATACTAGATCTTATTATTGTACATATTTATGATGGACTACTTGATCTTATTATTCATGAAGTTATTAACTATTTTAACGATTTCAAAGCATGCTGTCAAAAGCCGGTTAAGGAGATGATCGCAACGTAAAGTTGAGGATTTTTTGTTTCAACATAGTGCCTCCCATTTTAGTATATGATCAAGTGTTAGAGACTGTTGTGTCTTCAAAGTGAATTCTTTGATGCACGCTAAGCTCATTTGGTATGGCTCCCTAATTCTCATTGTTGAAGGTGGTGAGTTCAATTCTTTTGGTATGCATGCATATGTGTGTATGTGCATGTTGTAGACTTTGGCCTCCTATTGAACAAAAAAATATAGTGAGCTTGTTGTTGTGCTTTATTAATGTAATAGTTTATGCGAGTCATATCATTTGGGGCGAGCACGTGGCTTCGGCCTCCCTGTTGTACCAAAAAAGAAAAGAACTTATCGGCTCGAGAATGGGCAACCTATCTCATTTTGCAGTCACTTGCTTATTGCAGTAGGGAAACGGTTTTGATGTCGCCCATGATCCAAATCCAATAAATTTAGCAACCATGTGTTTAAGGGTAAATTCGTCACTATAAATTAGGATCCATATACGAATTTCGAGAAAAGCAAGGCGGTTCCAATCATTTGGAGCGGCCATACCAAATCGACCGTGTTTTTTTTTAAGACGGCCAGAAGCTGACACCAGAAGGAGGGCACAGTAAAAGACATGTATGCCCCTGCGCATATGAGGATCATTCATGAGTTACGTGCACGCACCGCCTTGGCTCCTGAGATCTCTCCGATTCTCCTTTTGCAAGTAATATTATGTTTGTGTCAGCCACTAGTCCATGGTAGCGACGGGACGCCCTCAACAGGCCACAGATTTGGTGACCGATACCAAAGAGCACGAACCGTGTCGGGTCAACACGAAACAGGATTATGTCATCTAACGTATGATGGCTGACATTTTTTTTATACGAGAGAGGCTGAAACCACGACGCATGCCCCAAATATTGAACTCATGATCTTCAATTTGCGAGTCTACTCATTAGCCATGTGACCTATTGCTATCTGTGCTTGTTCACTGTCATTATGCCCCAGATATCAAACTCATGATCTTCATTTCGTTACAAGAGGAGGCCGAAGCCTAACACATGCGCTCTCTCAGAGTTCGACTCCCCACCAGCAACCTACCCTTTGGGATTCGAACTCTTATACAACTTTTTTTTTTCTAAAGAGAAGTTTGCTTGGATTTTTTGTATTACAAAAAGAGGTTGAAACCTAAGGCACACTCACACATGCATTCTTTAGGATATCAAAGCGCCCAGCCCGTTGAGCTAATGCTTTGGATGCAAAAAGGCCTTTTAAAAATAAATAATAATTTAATTTAATTCATTGGAATTATGATATACGGATTTGGGTTGGCTTCGTTTGTGCTAACTTCTCAGAATTTGATTTGAACTGGTGGGACGGATGGCAATATTGTCCCAAAACCTGGGGCCCGACCGACCCAATAAGAGGGGGGAAGATACCCAGTTTGACCGGGTTCAGGTTTCAGTACCAGAAATTCACAAACTACTTGGAATGGATATTGGACGGGCACAGGTTAAGAAGCGCCCAAGGGATACCTATACTCGCACCTGAGCCAATGAGGTGTATATATATATATATATATATATATATATATATATATATATATATATATATAT
This sequence comes from Brasenia schreberi, assembly GCA_036023115.1. NCBI lineage: Eukaryota > Viridiplantae > Streptophyta > Magnoliopsida > Nymphaeales > Cabombaceae > Brasenia > Brasenia schreberi. The sequence continues at coordinate 21,103,570 of JAYKKT010000079.1, read as the reverse complement.
ATATATATATATATATAATGATGCAAAGATTGTCTATATTTATACATGTGTGTGCGCTCAAAAGGATATTTGAAATTCAAACTACCTAACCTTAAAATTTCATAATTAGTTGAATTATATTTACGAATATTGAGATTTAAATAAAAAATACTTATAAATTTATGAATTTTATTAAGATTGAAATTAGAATGAAATCTATCGTCACGTAACCCCTGCCCCATTGCCATCCCTAACCAGATGTAGAACAGTAGAGATCATCTTAATAGGGAAGTCTTTGTTATCTTGGTTGCCTCATATATATATATACACACACACGAGCTAATTATGAGCTAAGCAGAGCCTAAACATGAGCAACAAAATCCGTTTACCAGCCCTAATTGCAACAAAGCAGTAATTAAAATCATCAATATCGTATTTCACTGTGTTAATTTAGTTCAAATCTTCGTTGCAACCATTGCTAATTTATGCGGATCGGTTATGTAGAGTTAAAGATCCACAACCCCCATTCTGTGGATCTTTAACTCAGCTCAGCTCAAACGATCTAAGTGACGCCTACAGGATCTCTCACGTGCACCAGAAGATCAAGATCTGACTTATGACCAGTCCGGTTGTGCTGCGAGATCATCACCTTCAGTTCAATAGGTGAACGGCTTAGATTGAATAATGTCAACCTAGCGCGTGCTGCTTGTTCTCACAGATTATTGAGCTGCGATTGATTGAGAAAAGCAGCGAGGCAATCAGCATAGATCTAGAGGTTCTTTTAGAATGAGGCGAATTAGAGGTATTCATGAAACCGTTATAACCGATCCAAACCGGCAAAAAAAAACCTTGTAGTTCGGTTCACGGTTCCAGTGTTGGAACGACCTGGGGTACGTTAACCATTGACCCGGGCACAGTTTTTTCCAGGTCGGGTTGTCATGTCGGGTCCAAACTTGCCATTTGATGCAATAACACCGCAACTGGAAATTGGTGAGTCCCCATATCACAGGATCCAGGTGAAACCAAAACTACTAGCAGTTCTTTTTTACCATTAAAACCTGGAGAACGACTTGCACTTCCTTTTCTATCTCTAAACAAGCTTTTCGCCATTCTGGCTCACGTGAAGGCGATGGGCGTGATGGTGGGAAGCATGCACCACGCACCGCCAATAATTTGGCATTAATCAGCGTTTCTATAACTTCTAGCTCCAACACTTGAAAAGAGAGAAGAAGATTTGTGCTTACCCGTTACAATCAATGTTTATCGTTAATTCTTTTGGTTAGCTCAAACCATGTATGCATGCCCCTGGCATTGAACTCACGACACATTTGCAAGTCGAGTCCCCTGGGAGGTGAGATAAGGCTCTTAGCCTTCAACCAATGTTGACTTAGATGCAGTCAATGGTTGCAACCATGAAAATGAATTTCTTTCCCCACTATTGCCACAGTAAGTTGAGTTTAGCCGATAATTTAAAATACCTAATTAGTTCCGGTTATATTTCACGTACACAAAGCACTTGTACTTCTCTATATACAATAACGGTTTTATATTTCACGTACAAAAAGCACTTGTACTTCTCTATACTCGCCCTAAAATGAGATCACTGCTGGGTATTCATGGAGAATATTGCATGACTACTAAATAGTTTAAATAAAAAGGATTCTTCGTCGTCAAAACCAAAAGAGCATAAGAGGGGAAAAAATGATAGCTAGTTTAAGATTTAAATTGTTTCAAAAAGTTTTGTTTAAATTTTGCACTTTAGTACCTTGTGGTAATTTCTCAAGTAGTTGGCACCGCTTGTTTTAATGGGTGCTGATTGTCGTACAAAAAATAGTTGCACCGAGAGCATCACCGAGAGCATCAGCTCAATGGCAGGACACGCTAGCACTGTTGCTGTTGGTGGGGAGTTCGACTCCGAAAGAGTACAGGTGTGTTAGGCTTTGTCCTCCTCTTATAAAAAAAAAACTGGTTGCATGTACTTGTCATGAATAAGAGGACCATCATGTTGGATGTCCTCACCGTGTATCAACACATTATACACCCATAAGCCTCAATGGCATAGTGTGTTGCTGTATTTTTTGGATTGGACTTTGATTGAACTTCATGATCATAAAAAAGTAGGTCTGCTAGCTTCTTCATGCTCGTCAATCAAATGATCGAGCTAGTTGAGCTAATCCTCATATAACCCTAATTAATACTTTTTCTAACAAAACACTCAAGCAGCCACAATCGTATGACCAGCTAATATGACATTTATTATTTGTTCTAAGTGGATTAACATCTTCATATCCCATTTAGCAAATCCTGATTTAAGGGCAAATTTTGTCTGCCAAGGTCAATCAAACTCCAACACTTTAAAACAATTGATTGAACTTTATTTTTTCCCCCTTTGAACCAATGTACTGAACTTTATAACAGGAAATTAATAAGAAACTCATATATATTTGACATAGACTTTAGTTATTACTATCAAAACAAAAAAAGAAATATCTTGACTTCCAATTATATATTAAAATCTTGATTTGCTTCAAGTGGACCAAGCTATTATACTAGTCTGGTTCGCATAAAGCTAATCAAGAGTTATACATAATGAGTAAAAGAGGTGCAACTTTTTTTTTTATTACAAGGGGAGGCCGAAACCGAGTATTCATGCACCAGGAGACGAACTCACGGCCTACATCATAGGAGTCAAGAGCCCTGCCAGGTGAGCTAATGCTCCCAGTGCAAAGAAGGTACACTTAGTAACTGAGTCGTTTCCGTTCGATTAGCCTTTCTATCTTAATGCACGCACTTGATTTATTAGTATGATCCACTTTGCGAGGAATGAGTAGAAAGAGAGCTTTAACCCCCAAGTTGAAGTCGTATAACATAACCCATGCTAAGCCAACTCTGATTTTCTATTTAATTACTATTGCCCTTACACCAATTAAAATTGAAAGTCGGTATTTTTTTTAATTTGAATACATATAAGTATTATAACTTAATATTTTATAGTTTTGGTTAATATTTTGAATAGTTAGTAGAGTTTTATGTGTGGTTGAATGAGACAGCTGGATGATAGGTAGCAATATCATAATCATATTGAATTGGGATGCCCATTGCCCACCTTGGCTGTCGATGAGCATGGATTTTAATATATTTGGTATTAAACTATATAAGCAATTTATCGGGAAAAAACCAATTATGCATATTCTAGTATCCCAACTAATAAAAAGGAAAGAGGAAGGGTCCCCATCAGTGTCCTTTTTAGTGTGATTAAAGTACTTAAGAGGACTCAGGGCATTAGCTCAATGGCAGGGCGCTCCAGCACTGTTGCTGCTGGTGGGGAGTTCGACTCCTAGAGGGTGTATGTGTGTTAAGGCTTTGGCGTAACCCAAAAAGTACTTAAGAGGGTTTATTACTCTTCCAACTAAACTCAAACATTTGTACTCAATGAAGCCTAAACTCAATTCTGTCGATCCAGGTGACACCTTGCTTAGTTGGATTTGAGTTCGGATAAGCAAGTCTGATACCAAATTGGATTCGATATAACCAAGTGTTTTGTTCGGATTGGGCCTCTCTTATCTGATACAGTAGCATATAACTTTTAGGTTAATTGGATTTGGATACGGTTTTTACGTGGGTGTGGGAGATTCCTCTCTCTCTCTCTCTCTCTCTCTCTCACTTTTCACACTACCCGAAAGTTCGGAGCCCGAGTCAGGTTTTAAGCATTTCTGGTTGGGTCCGGTTCTGCTGACAGCAACCTGACAAAAGTAGGGTAATGTTCGGGTTGACATGGACCCCATCAGAAACTGATTCCAAACCTATTATAATATATATATATGTATGTATGCATGTACTAATATACTTAAACACATGCATATTATATATATACAAATATATGCTTATGTATAAATATAATGTACACATTGGACATATATACATAGATAAATACATAAGAAATATATACATGTATAATATACAAATAGCATGTAAAATGTATATACTAGTAGGCTACATATTTATACATATTTGGTTCAGCCCCAACCAGATCCATGTTGAGCCTGCATAATGTATGATCCAAAGAAATATTGAATCTGACCTGGTTTAACTTATTTTTATCCAAACCCGAAGTGACCCTAACTGAACCTGAACCGATGGTCTGATTTACCAGTCTTACTCTCTCTAACTGTGCGTGCGTGCACAACGAAGAACAGTTAGTCACCCGTGTAGATCGCGTGCATATGCCAGAAATTTGCCTACTCCATTACCAATTAAAAGAAGGATCAGCCAATAGCATAATTGTGTGACCCTTCGACCGCGAACTTAACTATGGTTGTGTAACCAGGCCCATGAGTGGGAACACCCTAACAATTCTATTAATAAACTCTCTTTTAGGGAAGAGTCTCACATCTGAGTTGTAAGCGTGTCGCGGGGCACTCACCGTTATTTGCTATCAATACAATATGTTTTCTTATTTATTCTCAAGTATCCTTGCTTTCTCTAAACGACCCTCCCCAATCATCAGTCTTAAGCTTTCGCTAAACCTCTGCAACCTTGGTGAAAGGCTTGCTAGGTTGTGCGCAGCCTAGCGCCGATAATGCGTTCCGCGCCAGGGCGTGACAACTTTGGTATCCGAGCAGTTCCGATTTGGAGAATTGCGAGTGGGTGTAGGACACACCTCCTCCGTATTGATAGCAAATAGGTAACTCCCCTTCGTCAACGAGAGACTCACGTTGACTCATGGTCACTGACACTGAGATGGCTAGCGACCACATTCGTCACAGAAAGAGGAAGTCGAAGGCTGTACCAGTAGTCGACCCTACCGAGTCTACGTCAGGTATCCTGCCTGACGTGGATGCTAGACTTACCAAACTCGAAAAGTTGGTAGGTCATTTGGATGCCACAGTAGCGCGTGCTGCGGAAGGCTTCGACCTATTAACGGGCAAGATGAGCACCGCAGTAATAGACGTGGAACGACGTACGGATGCTTGCGAGTATACTTGTGACCTGACGAGTGACCGCGTGGAGTGCTTGGAGCAGTGCATCGAGGACATGGAGATAGATGTCAAGACCCGATTGTAGAAACTTGAGGAGAGTGCTTCTGCACAACTTTCGAAGAGACATGATTCAGAACAATCTCAGCTGGAGATGCTGACTCGATTGGATGGTGTCAGCACTTCGGCTCGAAGAATGTCAGAAGTAGGGGAATGCCACATGCGGAGTGGCGTTTCAGGGTGCTGAATAGAAGATGCCTCGCGGTAGGATGTCTTCGAAGACTGGTGCTGCAAGACTGAAGGAGTGCGGAGATGCTCTGCACATCGCACGTCCAAGGAACCTACCTCACGGGAAAGGAGTAGGCCATCAGCACTGGAAGACTAGCGGGCAACGTGATAGCAAAGCTAGTATAAGTTCCGGTCCTAAGAGATGACGACGAAAGTCTTTTAGCTACTACGAGCACCTACGCCCTGGAGGACAACAGGAGTAGTAGAAGACGAAGGTATAGTGGGTCGAGAGGCGGACAAGCATGCCAAGAGCTTCAGAGTTGTAAGAGCATCACCGTGAAACTTGCTGAGGTCGTGAAGAGCTTAAGTGAGAGAGAATGTGATCCTTCGACCTCAAACTTAACTATGGTTGTGTAACCAGGCCCATGCGTGGGAACACTCTGGCAACTCTATTAATAAACTCTCTTTGAGGGAAGAGTCCCGCATTTGAGTTGTAAGCATGTCGCGGGCCATGCATCGTTATTGGCTATCAATACAATCTGCTTTCTTATTTATTCTCAAGTATCCTTGCTTTCTCCAAACGACCCTCCCCAATCATCAGTCTTAAGCTTTCGCTGAACCACTACAACCTTGGTGAAAGGCTTGCTAGGTTGTACACAGCCTAGCACCGGTCACGCGTTCCGCTGAACCTCTACAACCTTACTCTCTCTAATTGTGCATGCGTGCACAACGAAGAACCGTTAGTCACCCATGTAGATTGCGTGATATGCCAGAAATCTGCCTACTCCCATTACCAATTAAAAGAAGTATAAACCAATAGCATAATTGCTACTGAAGGCATATCACTCGGGGTGTTTGCCCCCCTGGCAGGGTTCTTGACTCCACCGGACCGAGGGTATGAGTTTGATTCTTGGGGTGTGTGTACCTGATTCCTGTCTCCCCATCGTCATCGTCACCTAAAAGCTTATGAACTTAGTTATGATATTAAACTAGTTAGTGAACATAAAGTATACTTGACTATAAAAGTAAGATAAGTTGGAAACTTATTTCCTATGAACATGGTTGAGACTTGAGAGAAAGAGCAAATAATTGTGATAAATTAAATAAAGGTGGTGCCAATTTTAAACCAACTTTTGAGCATAATTGAAGAAGTGCGAGCAACATTTATATTAGTTTACTAAAAGTTCCTTGATTACTTTATGAATTAAGTTCGTATGCCTTTTAGTATTTTATGTGAAGGTTAGTAGATACCTACATATAGACATAACTTGTTTGTAATTGGCTATGGTGGTTTCTACATAAACCAAGGACTACCCGGTTCAGATCTAATTTTGTTTTTTATAAAATCGGGATTAGTAACTCCACTCATGTAAGGGATTATCTTTGCATGGCTGGTTCCAAGATCGGATAAAGGAAGAGGGTTGCGTTAGACTTCTGACAATTAGCGTAAAACTTTGTGAGACTTATCTTCCATAGATTCTACAAATTATGAGTATTGCGTTGTAGTATTCTCTTTTACCGATGTATTGTAGAGTCCGAATACAGTAAAAAGTAAGCAAGGGCCTATACATCTTCGCTCAGTTGTAGTGAATCAACTATAGAGAGGGTCCCACGTCATGAAAAAGTGTAGGTAAAGGAGTTAGTCATGTTACATTATCACTCGAATGTAGTGAATAAGTTATAACAAAGGTCTTCACATTTTCAGCATGGATGGATATAGGGATAATGAAGCTCGTCATAGATAATAAGATTCGTATTGATACTTGAAATATTTGAATATTGACTAACAAGTTAATGGAAGTGGTAGATACTATGATTTAAAGAAATATTCACATTTTATTTTTACAAGAGATAAAGTGAGTTAAAAAAAAATAAAGGAAATTGAGAATACAAGTTTTAAATTATAGTACTCAGGAAAAGAAAATGCTTGAAATAGAATTGGTATTATTATAAATAAAGATTTAAAAGATAGTGTAGTACACATACAATGATATGGTGACTGAATTATGATGAAATTAGTGTTAGGAGTAGAGGCTTTGAATATAGTTTGTAATTATGTACCTCAAATAGAATTAGAAGATAGTATAAATAATTTTTTTTGGGAGGAGTTAGACAAGGTAATTGAAAAAATTCTATAAAGGGAGATAGATTTGTTTCGGAGGAGACTTAAATAGACATGTCTGTAAAAATACATTAGGATATTAAGGTATTTATGAAAACTATGGTTTTAGAGATATAAATAAGGAGGTAGGGAGGTTTTAAATTTTGTTATGACTTTTGATCTCTTTATAACCAATACAATTTAAAAAAATGAAATGAACATTTAATTACTTATAAGAGTGATTTATCCCAAACACAAATTGATTATTTTGTTTACAGGAAAAAAGATAGATTGTGTTGTAAATATTGCAAGGTAATTCTAAGAAAAAGTTTAACTACTCAATATCGACTTTTAATAATGGATTTGTAGATTAAAAAATAGACAAAGAAGAATAGAGTGCATAGAGCTATTCAGACTAGATGATAGAACCTCAAATGTGAAAAAGAAAATATATTGAAATAGAAAGTTCTCCAAGGATATGCTTAGAATTATGTATGTATACCTTCTGATACGTGGAACAATATAACTATACATATTATAAAAGTGACAAAAGTTATGTTAGGCGAATTTAAAGCATACATACTGGTAAAAAAAGAAACTTGGTGGTGGAGTAAAGTGATACAAGATAAAATCAAGGTAAAGAATGAATGTTATAAATTGCATTATGCCATAAAGACTAGTTAAAGTTTGGAGGCTTATAAGAAAGCAAAGGAAAAAGCAAAAAGGTCGTTAATGAAGCAAAAACCGAAATTTGAAAAGATTTATATAAAAAACTTAATTCAAAAGAAGGGAAACGAGATGGTAAACTTGGTCATAAAATTATTTCTATAAGTTTTTTAATAAAAATAAAGATGATAATATTAACTTAGGAGAGTTAGTCAAATCAGAAAAATATATAAATTTTAATTTCTATCAGCATATTCAAAATAATGAAGTAATTACATATATGAAAGTTTATAAATATATAGAACCAAACAATATTACTATAGATGTAAGGAAAATCTTATGAGAGATGTGACTTAGTTGGTTCACACTATTTAATGAAATATAGAGAACCCAAAAAATGCCCCAGGAATGGAGAGTGATTACACTTATATCTGTATATAAGAACAAGGAAAACATTCTAAATTATATGAATTATAGAGGTATCAAGTTAATGAGTCATATTATAAAATTATGAGAAAGAATTATAAAACATAGGTTAAGATAAGTATCGACCACAACAAAGAACCAATTCGGATTCATGCTCGGTAGATCTATTATTGAAGCGATTCACTTATTAAAACATCTTATGAAATATTTTAGAGTAAAAAAACCTTCATATGATATTTATTAATTTAAAAAAAAACTTACGATAGAATACCTAAAGATGTTCTTTGGAGAACCTTGAAAAGGAGAGATATCATATTGACATACATAAATCTTATAAGAGACATGTACGATAGTGAAAAATATGTGTGAGGACTCATGAAGAAATGACAAACTCCTTTTAAGTTAAAATTGGGTTACATAAGGGATAACTTTAAATATATATTTAATTATATTGGTCATTAATGAGTTAACAAAACATATTCAAGATGAAATACCTTGGTGTATGTTATTTATAAATGACATTGTGTTAGTGGATAAGTCTAAATAAAAAGTTAATATGAAATTTAAACTATAGAGAGAAACATTATAAAGTAAAGGCTTCAAACTTAATAGAATAAAAACAAAATATATGAAATGTAAGTTTGATCATTTGGGTACTTCAAAGGACATAGAAATTAAGATTGATACATATTACATCCCTCACAAGAAAAGTTTTAAATACCTATGGTCAATTTTTCAAAGTGATGAAAAAATTGATGGAGATGTTATGCATAAAATTAATGTCAGTTCGTTAAAATGGAGAGGGGCATAAGGTATTCTATGTGATAAAAAGATACCATTAAAGTTGAAATGTAAATATTATAGAGCACCAATTGGACCTTCTATGTATTATAGATTTGAGTGTTGGGCAATTAATCATCAACATGCGCAAAAGATGTCTGTAGCATAAATGAAGATATTGAGATGGATAAGCGGTCATGCAAGGAAAGATCGCATACATAATGAGGTTATTAAAAACAAATTGGGAGTAGTACCAATAGATGATAAAATAGGAAAAATCATTTAAAATGGTTTGTACATGTAAAAAGACGACCCAATGACTCTTTCGTCAAAAGATATGAACAATTAGATTGTGAAAATGTTAAAAGATGAAGAGAACGACCACAAAAGTGTTGGAAAGTAACGATAAAGAATGATCTAGTTTATATTGAGGTAATTTCTAGCATGACATATGATAAGGATATGTGGAAACAAATAATCAATGTAGCATACCCCATCTAGTATGGGAAAAGGCTTAGTTGTTGTATAAAACCAGGATTGATGGTTTCAAAACCATTGGTTCTATTTTTTTATTTTTTCAATAAAATTGTCGGTTTCATATTCAAACAAAAATTGTCAATTTTGAAGCCGTAACTAAAAGCACCCCAAACTGATTTGGTTATGGTTCCACGTTCTGAATTAACCAGAACCGAATATGTCTACTTCCATAGGGACCTTAGAAACAAAATAACTATGAGCCAAAATAGAGGCAGAATAACATAAAAAGAAATTGAAAATCCATACTGCCACTTGAGAGCCCTTTTCACCAAACCAAAACCAAAACAGAGCCTTACCCTGCACTAAGTAAGCCAATAATGTGCATTCTTATTCAACAATATTATCTTACACAATACAAGGTTTTATTATTCTTTTGCAATAATTTCCAGACATTCCTCAGTTTTTTTTTAGTGTTCACCCTCTAATTCTTAATGTACAAACCACTTCGAGCTTCTCTCTCTCTTTCTCTCTCATTACAATGGAGAGGCCAAAGCCAGATATGCATGCCTTGAGTAGCGAAATCACGACCTTCATCTTGTGAGTCAAACTCCCTGTCAGGTGGGCTAACATTCCGAGTGTGTCTCTCATTTTATATCTTATTAATATAACACCAACTTATTCATTCTGGAAAGATGAATATATAGTATGGTAATTACATGGGTTCCCATTTATCTAGAAATCGTATGAGGTATTGTATTTTACATTCTTCCCAACATTTCCAGATAATTTAATAAACTATATCTTATAATTTATAAAAAACCTTCCCCAGATTGTCCCATACGTTCTCTCACATAGTTGGCATTCACGATTATAGGGGAACAAAGACATAAATATTATATGAGTAGAGCCAATTGAAGCTAGGAACATGTGGAAGAGCCTTTTTCTGCATAACGTGCACATGAATATTCTAAAAAATTTCGCAATTAGGGCCTATGTAATCACTTATTGACAAAGAGCCACCTAACTTTTCAATATATTGTTAGCTGCCCGCAATCCACAATATACATCAAACATCTGCCGAGTGACTTTTTATTCGATCTACGGGAAGCAAGTAACGTATCATGCTATTGTAAAATGAATGCTTTTAATGATGGAAACCATCTAAACGGTGCACTCGGTGTTCAACGAACCGCTGGGACCGAATTGAAAATCAAATCACGGTTCGATTCGGTTTTAGATGTCGAACAGCTTTGCTTCAGTTCTAACAGGAAAAAAGATTGGTGGTTCGGTTCACGGTTTCAGTGTTGGATGCATATAAGACGAGGATGAAAAAATTCTAGTGGCAAATGATGATATAAGAAATAGATAGAAAAACTATTTTTATAATCTTTTTAATGAAAATAAAGATGTTAGTATTAGTTTAGGAGATTTAGCCAAGTCAGAAAAGTATATAAACCACAATTTCTACCGATGTATTCAAAAGAATGAAGTCAAAGAGGCTCTTAAACATATGAAGAGTGGTAAATCGGTAGGACCAGATAATATTTCTATAGAAGTTTGGAAAATACTAGGAGAAATAGGAATCACTTGGCTCACAAGACTATTTAATGAAATATGGAAAAACCAAAAGATGCCAGAGGAATGGAGAGCAAGTACACTTATACCCGTATATAAGAACAAGGGAGACATTCAAAATTGTGCGAATTATCGAGGTATAAGTTAATGAGTCATACTATAAAATTATGGGAAAGAATTATCGAACGTAGGTTAAGACAAGTATTAAGTACAACAGAGAACCAATTTGGATTTATGCCAGGTAGATCTACTATTGAAGCGATTCACCTTTTGAGATGTCTTATGGAACATTTTAGAGCAAAAAAGAAAGACCTTCACATGATATTTATTGATCTAGAAAAAGCTTATGATAGGGTACCGAGTGAGGTTCTTTGGAGAACTTTAGAAAAAAGAGGTATCCCATTGACATATATTAACCTTATAAGAGACATGTATGATGGTGCAAAAACATGTGTTAGGACTCATGAAGGAACGACAGACTTCTTTAAAGTTAATATTGGGTTACATCAAGGATCAACTTTAAGTCCATACTTATTTATAATGGTGATGGATGAGTTAACAAAACATATTCAAGATGAAGTACCTTAGTGTATGTTATTTGCAGATGACATTGTATTAGTGGAGGAGTCTAAGGAAAAAGTTAATAGAAAATTGGAAGTATGGAGAGAAACATTAGAAAACAAAGGCCTCCGACTTAGTAGAACAAAGACAGAATATATGGAATATAAGTTTGATCATTTGGCTACTTCAGAGGACATAGAAATTAAAATTGACACACATTGTATTCCCCAAAAGAAAAGTTTTAAATACCTAGGGTCAATTTTTCAAAGTGATGGAAGAATTGATGGAGATGTTATACATAGAATTAATGCTGGTTGGTTAAAATGGAGAGGAGCATCAGGTATTCTTTGTGATAAGAAGATACCATTAAAATTAAAAGGTAAATATTATAGAGCAGCAATTAGGCCAGCCATGTTTTATGGTTCTGAGTATTGGGCAGTTAATCATCAACATGTACAAAAGATGTCTCTGACAGAAATGAAGATGTTGAGATGGATGAGTGGTCATACAAGAAAAGACCGTATACATAATGAGGTTATTAGAAACAAATTAGGAGTGACACCAATAGAGGATAAAATGAGAGAACATCGTTTAAGATGGTTTGGACATATAGAAAGAAGATCAAAAGAAGTACCTGTAGGAAGGTTAGAAAAACTAAATTTGGAAAGTATTAAAAGAGGTAGAGGACGACCACAAAAGTGTTGGAAAGAAATAATAAAGAATGCTCTAGCTTATTGGGAGTTAACTGCTAACATGGCACACGATAGGGATCTGTGGAAACAAAGAATCCATGTAGCCGACCCCATCTAGTATGGGAAAAGGCTTAGTTGTTGTTGTTGTTGTTGACTTATTGTCTGGATTTGAGAAAAATACTTTCAACAAGTGCGAAGCTTGTATTCAAGGAAAAATGACAAGGAAAGTTTTTTCTAAAGAAACAACAAGAGCAACAACCCTATTGGAAGTTATTCATATGGATTTATGTAGACCATTTAGAGTAAGGTCACATCATGGAAATATTTATTTTATAACCTTTATCGATGATTACTTTAGATATACATATTTATATATTTTGACACATAAATTTAAGGCACTAGAAACTTTTAAAGAATATAAGCAGGAAGTGGAAAACCAATTAGGCATTCAATAAAAGTCTTAAGATCAGATAGTGGTGGTGAATATACCTCCATAGAATTTCTTGAATTCTGTAAAGACTTTGATATTACAAAGCAAAATACAATGCCTAGGACACCTCAACAAAATCGTTTAGCTGAGAGATATAACAGAACCTTGTTGAATATGACAAGGTCAATGTTGATCGATGCCTTTCTACCAAGGATATTTTGGGGAGAAACAGTAAGTATAGTGGTTTACATACTTAATAAAGTATCATTTAAAGTTGTATTCACTATACCATATGAGATGTGGTTTGGAAGAAAACCCAACTTAGGTCATCTCAGGAGGTGGGGATCTATTGCACATGTAAAGATCCTTGATCAGTCTAGAGACAAGCTAGACAGTAGGTCCTTAAGATGTATATTTATTCGATATCCAAAAGGTTTAAAAAGATATCGATTTTATCATAAGGACCACACACTAATAGAAAGTAGAGATGTTGAATTCTTAGAAGATACTAAGAATGACATCCTAGAAAATAATGATGAATGCACTGATGATCTAGTAGACCTAGATCAATCATCATTTGAACCTATAGAAGATCTTCCTAAAACAACCGAAACCTTAAGTGGACATAAAAGTCTTAGGGTCACTCCATCCTACTTAAAGGATTATCACACTTATCTTGTAGAAAAAGTGTGTAATTCGGTGAATTTAAATGAGTTGACTGATAACTTCACTTATCAACAAACTATGAGCTCATCAGAAGCATCAAACTGGGGGAAAGCCATGGACGAGGAAATTGAATCCATTGAGAAAAACCAAGTCTGAGAATTGACTGATTTGCTAAAAGAAAGGAAAGCTATAGACTGTAAATGAGTTCTGAAAAAGAAATACAAGGTCGATGGTTCAATCAACAAGTTTAAAGCGAGGTTGGTTGCAAAGGGTTTTTTGCAAAAAGACGAGATAAATTATGTTGAGACATATTCTCTAATTACAAAATTTGCATCCATAAGAATAATCCTAGCAATATTTGCATATTATGATTTGGACTTACATCAGTTAAATGTAAAGATAACATTTTCAAACAGAGATTTAAATGAAATCATATACATGTAGCAGCCCGAAGGATGTATAGTTGAAGACCAAGTAGATAAAGTATATAGGTTGAGAAAATCCTTATATGGCTTGAAACATTCACCTAATCAATGGTATTTGACCTTTCAAAATGTCATTATAGAACTTGGGTTTGTAACTAATAAACTTGATCACTGTGTATATGTCTGGAACAGTGGGAGTCACTTTGTCATTTTATCATTATATGTAGATGACATATTATTGACTGAGAATGACAATGAGATGATTGTCAAAACCAAGTCATGGTTAAACTCAAAGTTCGAAATAAAGAAGCATCCTATATCCTGTACATAAAGATTTCTCGAGATAGAGAATTTAGACTCTTATGCAAGAGTCAGGAGAGATATATTGACTATACCCTCAAGAAGTTCAAAATGGGTGAATGCAAGTCTGTTGTTACACCTGTTGTAAAAGGGGTTAAACTAAGTAAGGCTTATTGTCCTTGTGAAGGAGACGATAAGCCTAACGTTCCGTATGCATAAGCTGTGGGTAGCTTGATGTATGCTATGTTTTGTACAAGACCTGATATCAGCTTTGTTGTTGGTCTTGTAAGTAGATATCAAAGTAATCATGGATGGCAACACTGGATAGCTATAAAAAGGATTTTAAGATATCTAAAAGGAACAAGAGGCTTGAAACTGTGTTTTAGCAGATGAATTGAAAGTGATAGGATACTCAGATGCTGACTTTGTTGGAAGCAAAGATGATATCAAATCAACCTGAGGTTAAATATTCTTATTTGGAGGTGTTGTTGTTTCTTGGGTATGTAAGAAACAGTGTTGTGTAGCATTGCATACACAAGAAGCGGAGTATGTGGCTTGCTGTATGGCTAGAACGAGTGTTGTTTGGATTAGCCGCTTCGTACTTGATTTGAAGTTGGAAATAATCGACGAGGCACTTGTCATTTACTGTGATAACAACGCAGCAATTACTCTTATCAAGAGTAGAACTGATTACTCAAAAAGCAAGCATATAATGGTTAAATACTATTATGTTCATGATATGGTTATGAGAAAGGAAATATCCATCTCATACATGCTTATAAATGATATGTTGGCAGACCCCTTGACTAAAGGCATAAAAGAGGAACTTTTCTCAAAACATGTTACAAACATGGGTTTGAGGTATATTTGATTGTTGTGTAGGGAAATAATCACACAACGAGTAGTGATTGCAACAACAATCATGAAAGGACATTACTAGGGAAACCCTGCAAAAGTGGGAGGAAAACCAGTATGTCAATACACTTAGCTCGAATGGCTAAGTGAAAGATGTTAGGTTGTGGTCATTCTTGACAACCCACCATGCTAATGGCTGGACTGGTCATCCAAACCGTTACCGTATCTTGAGTTGGAGATAGGATAGCCATAACAATCGGACCGTTACCGAAAAACATTGTAACAGATCGGATAAGGACGTTCCAAATGAGGGAAGCCCAACAGGATAACTGGGAGAGGTGGAGGATGCACACACTTTATATATATTGAGAAAAACATTCAAAAACTGTGAAAGTATTTCCCAGGAAGATCCTGGTGTGAATAAACCTCAAATTAGAAACACACTTACCTTGGCTTCCATTATAGGCATACCTCAAAGGGCTCGACGGCATACAATCATAAGCTCGCAATGAGTCGGAATCAGGCAAACAGAACACCACACATGTGCCATCAGTAAAGATGTTAAGGGTGCTGAAAAGCTTCTCCATGAGCTAAATGAGAAGATAGGTAATGCTGATTGGGTTACATACAGCAAGTTAGCCAATATGTATATCAATGCGGGGCTCTTCGAGAAGGCCAGAAATGCTCTTAAAGAGATGGAGTCACGGATATCTCAAAAAGATCGCGATGGTTATCGCTCTCTCATGATTCTGCATGCTAGTTTGAATAATAAAGGCGATGTATCCAGAATATGGAGGAACTTGAAGACGACTTTCCGGAAAATGAGCGACATCGAGTATTTGTGTATGTTGTCGTCTCTTGTGAAGCTAGATGATATTTGAAGGAGCGGAGAACATTTATACCGAGTGGGAATCCGTATCTCCCACATATTATTCCAGAATACCAAATGTACTTCTTGGAGCATATGTGAAAAAGGATATATTGGATGATGCAGAGTTTTTTCATACGTTGTAAGATGGTATGAAAAATTAAAATTTTAAAGTATTAAAAGAGGTAGAGGACGGCTACAAAAGTGACAATAAAGAATGATAACTGCTAACATGACACATGAAAAGACTCCGTGGAAACAAAGAGTCCATGTAGCCGACCCCGTCTAGTATGGGAAAGGCTTAGTTGTTGTTTTACAGCACATGAGAACTTCTTGCAATGGCTTATTTAAAGAAGACGGATATGCATAAGGTCCTTGATGCATTGGAGAAAGTATATCATCCGTCACAAAGTGGGAACCTAACCAAGCAATTATCCGCCAGGTGCTAAAGAATCTGGAGATTCTTGGTGATATAGATGGCGTAGAGAGATTTCTAGTTATTCTAAGGGGCGTCGGTTGTGTGACAACCGATGTTTACAACTGTTTGATCCGGACGCATGTCAAAGCGGGTAAGATGCCTCTTATAGTAACTGAACGCATGAAGAAAGACAAAGTTCAATTAAATGAAGAGACTAGAAGGCTTCTCAAGGTTACAAGCAAGCTACCAGTGGGAGAAAAATGCCAAGAGCTATGGTATAAACAATGAAAATCACGAGCATGGAAATATTTGAATGTGCGGCGTTATGGTAAATCGCACAAGCTGGAAGCAACCGAAAAGCATGTAATTTACACATGCTTCTGTTAGATTTTTTTGTCTAGGATAAAGCCGTTGAAGTTTGATGCTGAACACCTTAAAGTACATGAAGCAGATCAAGCTGCTGACTTTTGTGAACACCTAATAGTACAGGAAACGTACATCCATCATTATTATATGTTACCATCGAAAGGCACTCTATTCTCATTTGAATCTGCTTGTTTTCAATGAAAATTAGCCATTGTTTTCTGCCTGGCTTGCTTCCTTTGGGCAACCTTCATTGCTGTGGTTTTACGAGTTCACCGTAATGAAACGTTCTTCTCTTTCATTCCCTTTTGAATGGAACATATGAACACTCTTGTTCAGGTATGAAAGTGAGCACATTTAACTGATATTGTTTTGGGATATTTCTCTTTGCAATTGCTACTTTAACCTATTAGTGATGGCAGAATGTTGCACTAGTGTCAAGTGATTTACCCCGCCTGGTGGTGCTGTACTATGCCGATCGTCTTTCTGTTTGCGAGCCTAGCTTTGGCTCTGCAGTTTAGCAAGGATTGCTGCATGGATCGTGTTGTACTACAAGTTGAATGTTTTAAGGCGCGCTCTAGCTTCAGATCCGTGCTTCGTGCCTTCTTATAGTTGGTATTATGCTGATCGTCTTGTTATTTTGTTGCATAGCCTAGCATGTAGCCAATTCTCATGCTGCGAAACTAGGTTGTATTGGAGCCTCATCAACTATATATCGAGTTTCATGAGGAGATTCATATTCTACATACCGTCTCTACCTCAAGAGGAACCATTTGAATTCTCCTTCACTTGGCTATAATTTTCAGAAATATTGAAGTTTAGCGAAGCTACCAAATCAGTTAGTCTTTTTTCGTCGTGTTTCATCCCCCCTTTGGCAATCAAATTCCTAACATTCTGTCTTATCATCATCCCAATGAAGTCATGATTCAATGCACCCAGAGCGTTGGCTCAACTGGTAGGGTCTATTGACGCCTGTGTTGTTGGTGGGGAGTTCAACTCCCAGGGGGGTGCATGGAGTGTGTGTGTGTGTGTGATAGCTGCGCCCTCCTCTTAAAAAAAGTCATGGTTCAGTATGAAAGTAATAAATCTCTATATTATTTTGTTTGGTAAACCTTAGCGTCGTCTGAAACTCTTCAAGATACAAAACAAAGATGCTAGCGACCAGAGGGGATGCCAGTCTCAGTCGAGATTGCTGTCAAATAGGGTATAACTTCATTAGATCAGTTTAGCATTCAGAAGGGGCAGTCTTAGCTGGCCAGAAGCATGGCTAGTACCAGCATTATGTTGGTGTCAATGATGAACCCACTGTACCGCCTCACTGGGGCAACTATGATGCTCTTGAGCCACTTTGACTGTCCTGATGCCTTTCACCAGAGAAGGGCGGCTCTGTACCGATGCAGGGCGGTAGAAGTAGATGACATAAGAAAAGGAGATAACAAGCACAATCGCAAGTGGCCTGTGGAAATGGAAATCATCATGGCTGTGTTGAAACAAACAGCAGAATGAGGGGAAAGGCTAGGGGTGTTCAAGGAACCAACCAACTGAACCCAACCGGTGGTTCAGTTCAGTTGGTTCTTTTCACGGTTCCGGGGCTGGAACAGAATGATGAGAACGGAACCGAATCAAACTGTAAAATATGTATTATGTATGTTGATTTATCTTATGTATTTGCATATACATAGAAATGTATTTAACATCATCTCCCCAATGAACTCATATGATCCAGTATGGAAGTTACCGATGCATATATAATGGAATTGGCTTTATTTGATAACTCCAAGGACGCTAGAACCCATGAAGATTGAAAATGCACAACCAGGGTGCTAGACAGCACAGTACAATATGTCAATTGGCATTGCTACTGAATAGGAGCATGACTTCATTGGTTCGGTTGTGTTGCACGAAGGGGTTGTTATACCCGGCGACAGCATAGTCCATGATTTTGCTCTGCATATCCCACAAGCCGCCCTTCAGGCTGGCCCGAAGCGCGACCAGCTCCTTCGCTATGGTGAAGTCAGTGTTGAACCCGCCGTAGCGCCTCACTGCAGCCATTTTGGTGCTGTTGAGCCACTTGACTATCTTGATGTCATCCGCCAGAGGAGGGTCATTCTGCACAGCCTTAGGGAGGTAGAAGTAGGTGACGTGGGAAGAGGAGTTGCCCTTCATCGGGCTGATCATCGTGATCACCGGCGCAGTCATGGTGATATTTTGCTTCCGGTTGTTCCTGCCCCGGAAGTAGCTGAACAGCCTGGGTACACGGAGAAGGAGACGCTAAAATCTATCTTAACAATTTGACTTTTAAGGTCAACAAAATAGAAGGCAAACTAGTACCAATGCACCTACAAAAAGTATGATAGTATTTTATTTTTAAATTTAAATGTCAATAGTTGGTCTTACCAATATCATTGAAATCTTCAAGAATGTTTCCATGAACGAAATGTGTAGATTTATCACGTGTGTGTAGATTTATCATGTGTGATGACATATTCTCACAAACCCTCACCGTCCCGTTATTTCTTTTGTGAATAATAAGAAACGGCACCAACAAGATACCAACTTGTACTTGTGACAAGGATGGTGCATTCTTGACACTATCTCTATCCAATAATTTCAGAAGTATAGACTCTTAGATTATTCTCTCTTTCTTGATATATATGTAGAGAGAGAATTGCTAGACATCGTTTGATTATTATGAGAGTTTGTGTGATCAATACGGTGGTGATCGAGACATTCATCTTATATCGTATTTAATGTACTCATGACATCAATTCTTATGTTGATGTTGACAGGCAGCTTAATATGAAATTTAGCAGCAATTGAACTCGCACTATGATAAACAATAAAATATTAGCGTCATGTCCTTGTTTCTTTTTCTTGGTGTGTCTGTCATTCTCCGTGTTTAGAAAACCATGTTGAACCTAGCTAATCGTGTGAAAGCACATGTTAGACGAGCAAAGATCATACAACTATAATCTTGAAAAGTCCATCTTGAATGAAAATTAAAATTTTAACACCAACAAGAAGCTTACTCGTATTCTGCTCATCAACTTGCCTAAAGTTTGGTTTGTTCTTGGCTTGGCTAAAACCAGCTAACTGCTACACTTGTCTACCAGCCTTGCCACAGCGAAGGTTGTCGCTTCGAAAAATAAGCACTTAGACAACGGTTTAACCTTCGGCAGTGGGCAGCCGCGGATCTAGAAATTTTCGTAAGACGGGCAAAATAGCCTATGGGACTGTCTATGATGAGGCGAACTATAGGCATATTGCAGTCAATGGATTCAACCGTGTGCTATTCTTAATTTTTTTTTTAAGGTGGGGGAAACAACCTACGGGACTGTTTATGACTGAGCGAACTATAGGCATATTGCAGTGAATGGATTCAACCGTAGGCTATTCTTCTTTTTGTTGTTTTTTTCAAAATTCACATGTGACAGGTGACACGCCTTGGCTTAATAAGAAAGGATGAGTGTTGAACGCCTAACCAAATAAAATACTCACTGAGTGAACCCGGCAGAGACCGCCTTCCGGTACGATTCGCTCTCCTGAGGCTGTGCTGTAGCAAACTCTGCGGCATCATACACCCTTATCTCAAAATTCTTGTCTGCGTCATGGGCCACGACCTTGTACTCTGGGCACTCTCTGGGCTTCAGGCAGGTGTAGGGGATGTCATAAGCCATCTGGCTCGCTGATGCGGCCGACGCCACGGTCCGGTGTAGAGAGAGAACAAGAATGAGAATCACAGGCAGCATTGTGGCGCAGCTGGAAATGGTATGGTACCGTGGATTCGATCAAGAAAGGGAAAGGGAAGGCATATTTAAAGACTACCATTGATATGACGATAGCCCTTGCAGAGTTGATGACTTTCCTGTTAGGGAATACATGAAATCTGATTCTTCCCATAAACTGAGATTGTTGTAGAGTTGGGAGCATACGTAACGTATGAAGATAATGAGTATGTGTAGTTTGGATTCTTATTTGAATTATAGACGGTACTTTTAAATCTGGATCCATATCCAAATGAGATCTAAATCGTAGGACGAAGTGACAACAAATTACGCATCTCCATTTCAGACACGATACGGGAACCCAGTAGACCGATACGACAAGATATGTCCGTCGGCCGAAGCGGCAAAACAAAGACTGGCCGCGTTTAGGCATGTTTTGACACAAGGACAAGGTGACATGAGACGAGGAATTAATACTGGTAATGTCAGATCTCCAAAGAAAGCCCAGTGTGGACACGACCTGGAAAGAGAAAGTCCCGACGGTACGCTTGTATCTCCCTCTTCAGAGTATGATACTGAAGCAAATCCACGGTCATTTATCTGTTCTGTGTCAGTGGTATTCGGTATTCGAGCTATATAGGTTCTGCTCTTCAGAACGATCTAGCAACCTCTCTCTCTCTCTCTCATATATATGTATATACTTTCATAAATAAATAAATAAATAAATATATATGTATATATATAGAGAGAGGGAGGGGTATATATAGAGAGAGAGAGAGACAGAAAGGGTTTAGGAAAACCTAAAAAAAAATCCATCACAATTGTTTGATACAAGTAACAAAAAGTATTTATACT
Source organism: Brasenia schreberi (assembly GCA_036023115.1). Lineage (NCBI taxonomy): Eukaryota > Viridiplantae > Streptophyta > Magnoliopsida > Nymphaeales > Cabombaceae > Brasenia > Brasenia schreberi. The sequence goes on along the minus strand of JAYKKT010000079.1, from coordinate 21,082,204 downwards.
TTAAAATAAAAGATAAAATGATGGGAATGGAGTCGGCCTCAAGCTAAACACTCACGGCCAACCGGATGGACATATTGAATGACCAAAATTCCTGGCGCAGGCTCATCACCAATAAAGAAAGGAAAGGGGATCCCTGTCAAACAACCGAGTATCCTTATGTGATAACAGAGAATCGGGTTTTAAACCATGACAACGTATTTGTTCAACAGCTACCCACTTCGACAGGAGAGTAGTATGAAGAGAAGAGTACAAAGATCCTTTACCGTGTTTGATTAGTGTGATAGGCGCTTGATACTAGAATTATATGTTTAGACTCACAAGAGTTTGTACCGGGGTCACAATCTCTTTTCTCCTATCAATAAAGCTCTTGCTTTATGGATTTTCACTTAACGTGTTTTTATTGCTTTTACTTTTAAACGTTTGTCATGTTGCGTGATGTGAGTTAAATGGATGTCAAGTCTCATTCCAGGCACTTAGCATCCGGGAGGGAGGTCCAGTTCACGTTCCCTTGTCTGAACTACTTATCCCGCTCGACACTTGTGAAATCCGCCAAGGCTGATTCGGCTCGAGGGCCGGGTGTCAGTTAGTTACGTTGCGAGCTATATCGACTCTTCCAAGGTGACAAAATTTTGTGCTTGATTCATGAGTTTGTACTAATGCTTGGATTCTTGTGCAGACGAGATAGTAACGAGAGAAAGGAGACAACTTGGGTTTTCTTGTGAAGCTCATGGGTTGAGTTTTTTGGCTCACCTTCTCCGTGATGCCGATTTTTCCCATTCAAATTGGTATAGTTTCATGTTAGCGAGAGGTTTCACATTGATGTACAACAAAGCTTGAAATTATGAGCATTAAAAATGAGGTCTAACTCCCTTGGAATGTTGTATCAAACATGCCCTTACTACACAAGTACTTGTTGATTTCATTCTCAAGATGAGGCTAATAAAGAATGATAATAAACTTATTTGGGGCAAAACTTGGAGGAGGAGGAGGGAAGGATTGGCTAGCATCGTACACCTATATCTTGTGTAGAATATGGATCGCTCGGAACGAACTAATATTCCAAGGATGTCAAAGAACTCGGCAGGAAATTCATGAGCTATCAATCATATTAGCTGATGAATACATGATTTGTAATATCCCAATTTCTCTTCCGTAACTAAGTGTTGTGTTTTTTAGGCCTTCGAGAACTTACCACGTATCTCTCTCGATTTTTTAGCGTCAACATGAGAAAACTTGCATCAAAACTTGCAAAGATTATATAAGTTGGCTCCAAGGAGCATCCTTGTGTAAGTCTTCAATGGTTGTCTATGATACTTATTATCTTTGTGGTGAAAAAGAGAAAGGAATGGGATTCTTGACTACTCTTGACATTTTAAACGGGAAATTATAGTGCTTTGTGACATAATCACAAAGCGTAGGTGATTTGCACTTGGATAGGCCCACATTGGATGGACCTTGGCTCATATGCTTTAAGAAAAGATGTGGTTGTAAAGGCGCATGTATCGTGACCTAATGGAAGACACATAAGGTACTATGTATCACAAAATCTTTATGATAGCGTGGGACCTCATTATTGTTATGTAATAGCATTACCAAAACATGCATGTGAAAACACACACATGCATACACGCACACACACACATATAGGGAGAGAGAGAGAGTCTTATATGCATAAATTTGTATTACGGATAGTTCATCATAATTTTCTATTTGATGTAGTTTCACCATTCAACCACTGGTTGTTGCCTTCCACTACTTTACTTTTTAAAACACAATAGTAACCGTGAAACTATTTAGAAAACCTTATATATATATGTGAGTGGTTTTGGCGGTGATGACAGTTTTGATGGGTGGAAAGTAGTTTTGAAAAGTGGAGGACGATGACTGATGGTTAAAAGGGTGAAACTATGTGAAATAGGGGATTGTGCGCCATGCAAAATTATGCATATAAAACTATATACGTGCATGTGAGTGTGTACATGCATGCATGTTTGTATGCGTGGAAGTCTGGAAGAATATCATGTGTGCTCGAGTGTCATGGACAGATATTTATCCGCCCTAGCTGTGATGATGCAAATAGTAACGTGAATCTTATGCACCCAGAGAGCGTTAGCTCACAAATGAGCTCTCTGACGCCGACTTGCAGGTGGCGAGGGGGGGTGCATGCGCCCACTGTAACCAAGAAAAAAAGTGGTGAATTAATAAAACCTAACAAAATAAAAGGCAACATCAGATTATATACGGGCACACACATTAACTCTGCCAGCAAAGATTTCCTTACACACACATATATTCACTGGTAGAGGCACAACCAAGTCTTTGAGGGCAAAGATTTCCTTACACCCAGAGTGTTAACTCAACGGCGGCACACTCTTTACTGGTGGTGGGGAATTCGTCTCTCGGAGGGCACAAGTGTAGGCGTAGGTGGTAGGCTTCTGCCTCGTCTTGTAACCCCCTGCCCCCCCCCCCCAAAAAAAACTACCAGATATGCAGGGCCCGAGGTTTCATGACCTTCGAGTAGAAGAAGGTCATGGCTCCTTGAGTAGGTTGTGAGTAACCTAATAGAATCTATCGGTATTATGCATAGGCATGACCAGAAAGTCCTGTTAGAGGTATGCATATACATATATATATATATATATATATATATATATATATATATATATATATATATATATATATATATATATATATATATATATATATATATATATATATATATATATATATTTATGGTTGAGAGGAGCACAACATTCTTTCCAATCTTAGATTTGTACCTATTTTATCATCTTAATTATTCAAACTTTATATATATATATATATATATATATAGGTAGAGCTGAATGCTCAAATTATTATGTTAGTGTTCAAATTTACTTTATCATTTCAATCATTTGAACTTTTATTCAATTCAATCCTTATATTATATATAAGAAAATGCTTACTATCGACACTTTTGGTTCATGTTCCACCATTATTTATTAAGAATAATAAATATAAAAAGCAATCTTATTTCATATTAAGCAATCATGAGATATATATATAGTACGTGTACCCAGGCGTGTGTGTGGAATAGTGTAAGTCAAATGGACGTTGACGGACCTTATTTTAAGTCATAGGTAAGCGTTTATTGTTTGCCTAGATTTGATTCCTTTCTTGGGCCACCACCAACAACGATGCGCTACTCGTGGATGTCCACTTGTCTAGCTGTTGTAGCTCGGTATCTAACATTATCTGTTAATGGCAGCCTGAATCCTATCTAGGAGGTGACAACGGTAAGAAGGCAACACTCCCGTGGACTTCGCCGCTGATCAGCAGCATAGGCCCAATGACACTGCCGTCTCCCGCCGTGCGTACCTACTCCTACTTTTACCTACCAGCGCAGTTTCAGCAGAGCCCTCCCACCTCCTCGCAGGTTCGGATCATCAGCTGGCCCTTCTTCTCCTACTACAATGTCGCCGTCAAGCTGTTTCCGGGCCTCAACGACGACGGCGTGCTCGCCAACCAGATGAGCTCGCTGAAGAGCAGTCTGCAGGGAACCCCCTTGGGAGGCATTAGAGGCTTCAGCGGAGAACTACGATGTAGCAGACTACACATATCCTGATGGGAGCGCCATAGCCCTTGTTACATGCACTCATTCTGTTGTGTTTGAAACAACGTAATCGGGTGGAAGGTTGTACCGAGACTACAATAAAAGATGTATCGATAAATTTTATTTTCATTTCTCCGAGATACAGGTATCATTTACTGAAGACAAATTAGATGATGAAAATATTAAAAGAAGAAGAGATAGAAATATTGAAAGAAAAAAATAAAGAATGATTTAATTTAAGATGAATTAATTGTTAGCATAACACATATAAAACAAAGAATTAGTTGACTCTAAAAATGAGAAAAGGCTCAATAATTATTGTATATAGAATGGTTTGCAATCTTTTTTTTAATTCGCTATTCAAATCATCCCCCAATGTAGGAATTCTACCATTCGATAAAATGACATATCTATGGCCCTACCCACATCTTGTCCTTGGAAAATTGGAAACTTACTACTCGACCACATGGGCATTTTTTTCCATATTGATGCATGCGTATGTGTCATAGGTTTTATACATATACGAACGTTAGGATACTCTTGGAGTACCTACTTCATGGTTCCCAATCATCTTGATGATACCAATGAATGGTGGGGATACTTAAAAGCTAATCAACATATTTGCTTTTGTGCTTTCACTTTTTTCTTTTTTTCGTAAATCCCCATGGTTGATCGAGCTTGTGAAATGCGTTTTTGGGACTAACTAGTGTGACTCAGGGACCTTTCAGGAGTGAATTTTTGCATCATGGTTGTGTAACTATGTTCTTGCATGGGAACCACCTAGGTTCTAGTACTTAGTTTTGGGCTCTACTTTATATAGAGGGTGCTTTGGTACCTAATAAAAGTCTCACATTTAAGTTATAAGTATATCATGAGCCACACGTCTTTCTTTACTATCAATACAATCTTATTTTGCTTTCTTATTTATTCTCAAGTTTCTTTGTTATTACATTCAATTGACCTTTTTAATCATCAAATTTAAGCTTTCGTATCCTTAGAGAAGACTTTCTAGGTTATATGCAACCTAGCGTCGGTCGCGAATTTTGAGTCATTGGGTGATTCTAATGCTTGAATGTGACAACTTTGATATCAGAGTTAGTACAACTCGGAGTATTGGTGAGTGAGTACACGACACACCCTCTTCATATTGATAGCGAGAAAGGTAACTCACCCCTATCAACATTGACCATGTTGACACCATAGCCACTGACACTGAAACGGCTGGTGATCCAGCTCGTCATTGAAAGAGGAAGTCAAAAGCCTTATCAATGACCAACCCTACTAAGGTTGCGTCAGGCATTTTGCCTGATGTTGATGTGCGGCTTACTAGGCTTGAAAAGTTGGTAGCCCACTTGAATTATGTTTTAGCTCATGTTGTGCAAGGCTTTGACTGGTTGACAGGCGAGATATGTATAGTAATAAAAGACATTTAACGACGTATAGATGCTTGGAAGTATATTTGTAACGTTGCAAGTGATCGTTTGGAGCAACACATCCAACACTTAAGGACCAACGTGATGACCCGATTGTAGAGACTCGTGGACAATGTTGTTGTACAACTTTCGAATAGACAAGCTTGAGAACAATCTCATTTGCAGATGTTGGCTCGATTGGATAGTGTAAAGTGCAGGTTAACAAAGGGACATTGATAGGGAGCAGACTGACCCCATCTCACAAAGGTTAGAGAACCCAAGAACTTCACTAGGGTTGTGATGCACATGTATTAGAAAACTTTCTTTATCCAATGGACTTCTACCTTAAGGTTGGACAACTTGAGGATGAAGATGAGAAACTAGTGGTGGTGGCATTATTTTTGGAAGGTAACGTTATGCTGTGGTGGTATCACATATAGGAGGATGTTGAGGGGGGAATAATCTCACATCTATACTTAATATCATTTCAAATAGGCTTTACGAGAATACTTTCTCTTGCACAATACAGAGATAGCCACGAAGAGAAAACTTGATACCTTAAGGCAGAACAGATCATTTCAAGATTATATTAAGATATACCAGACCCTTATGTGAAGCATCCAAACAATAAGCCTGAAAGATCGTTTGTTCAAATTCTTTAATAGATTATAGTCTTGGGCGGAGCAAGATCAACCCACAAACCCTTTCTGATGTAATAACGACGACAAAATGTTTACTTAACAATTACTTGCCAAATAGTCCGAAGACAAACATACATAACATTGATAGACGGAATGCTGGAAATAATGAAAATCGATAGAACACTTCAAAAGATACCCCAATCGAGTCTTTCACAACAACAGACCAAGAGAAAAATAATGACCATAGAAAGAATGGCAAGGCTAATAGATCCTTCAGGCGAGAATGTTAGTATTGTGGTGGCCAACACTATTAAAATAAGTATGAACACAAGAAGGTGGACTTCGCGCGCGTTCTAAATGCCATGGAAAGAATGGATGATTAAGATAGTGATCAAAGAGAAGAACATATGAGGATTAACACGTTGAAACAGTTGAATGCCTTAGATATGATATCAATGACATGCATGCCCATAGACAAGACTGTCATGTATATTTCAATTATTGTCAATGGCAAGAATACCATTGAGATTGTTGATATTGGTACAACTCACAACTTTACGTGCTTGTTAGAAACTAAACATTTGGGTATGAGGATAGTGAACAAAAGCAATCACCTTAAGGATATAAATTCAAAATTCAAACCCATCTTGTGGGAGGAAATTGTTATTGCAATCCAAGTGGGGAGTTGTCACGAGATAACCAACTTCACAGTAGTGCTGTTGGATGAGAATCGGGTGATATTGGGCATGGGGTTCTTAAGGACAAGCTACGCATATATATGACCAACCTCGAATTCAATGGTCTTCGTAGATTACGATCAACTATGTGTTGTTTGCATAATATCTTTAGATTATGTCAAGTTTGGAAGGTGTCAATGCTTTAGCTGTTAGAAATAGAGGAATGCTATGATGGAAGTGACATTATAGGGTACTGAGTAGAAGATGTCTCGCGGTAGGACATTTTCGAAAACTAATGTCATAGGATTGAAGGAGTGCAGAGACGCTTTGCCCACCATACCTCAAAGGAAACTACCTCACAAGATTGAGGTAAACCCTCAAAATTGGCGCACTATGGATATACTTATGCCAAGCTAAGTAAAAGTGTCGGTTAAAAAGATGACGATTTAAATCTACTATTGGCAAGGTTAGACGGTGGATGCAAGATAAGTTGTATAGGAGTGAATGACCCATAGGGTAGTTGGAGTTACAACAGGGAATTGCTACACAATACTCCAAGACATTGCCAACCGTACACAACTTCTGTGTAGATCAACATGAGTGGTGTGATTTTGCTCAACCGCCCCATGTGAAGGTAGTGATGGGCATGAAAGAGTGGACATATTGGAAGTGGTGCGATGACTTCATCCTTATGCAATGTGCTACAACAATCTAAAAAGATGATGATCCTTAACCAATTATCTTAAGGGGAACCATCTAGGCAACTTTTAGAACTTAGTTTTGGGCTCTATTTTAGGTAGAGGATAACCTTTGCTTTGTTACTCAATAAGAGTCCTGCATGTAAGTTATAAGCCTGTAGCGGGTCACAAACCTTTCTTTATTATCAACACAATATTATTTTGCTTTTTATTATGAAGTTTTCTTGCTATTACTCCTAATCGACTATCTCAATATCAGTCTTAAACTTCTACTAAATCACTCCATTCTTAGAAGGCTTGCTAGGTTGTAGCAATCTAACGCCAGTCACAAGTTCTTAGAGTTGGGTGATTCCAACGTCGGAAGCGTGACACTAGCACCTCTCTCCAGTCGATATGGGTTTCAAGCTGTCGGTTCAAGTTAGCTCAGAACCTAGGATAGTAATAATTGAACTGACCCATTATTATTATTTTTTTTATAGATTGTATCAGATCTGACGGTTTGCAATCATCAATTTCGATTTGATTCCAGCTCCAACTTTACAAAAGTTAAAACCGGAACGGAAGCATGTAGCCCCCGATTCCTAATCCAGTTGCATCAGTTCTAGATTCAGTCAATTACTAGTCGGATTCAGTTTCGGTTCAACTGGTCGTGGCTAGCCTCAAGTGTCATTACGAACAATATTATCAATCAATATCATGAGGTACTTGTTTATATCAATATGTCACATTTGTACTGTATGATGCAACGTGATACTCTACTTCTTCGGATTGAAGAAAACATAATAAAAGTAATATAAATTTAGGTACAGATATATGATATTATTGTATCGTCATATCATATGATATTTTATATTAATTTCAACCCCTCGAGAGGTGGGTTCTCCTAAGTTATTAAGTTATAAGTCGAAAACTCCATTTTTTCAAAGAATTGTTGATGAAGAAAAAAAATTACAGAGAAAACCCCATGAAATTTCCGAACCAAATTAGACTGGACCACATATAATTAATCATGCGCTTAACTAAAGTTTTTGAAATATTTGTTCTAGCCTTATGGGGCAAGTTTACAGGTCTCAACTTTGCCACCATCAAATTTTATAACATTATGCGCGTAAGACGAAGATTCTTATAAGTTGATTATTGCAAATTGATTCATTAAATAACCAAGTCCCTACTTTGCAATTATTCTTTTTATGGGTTTACTTTTCATGATTCCCATCAAGCACGGCGCAAGTGGCAGATCTACATTGAGGCGAGGTGGGGCAGCAGCTCCACGTGAAATTTGGAACACAAATGCAAAATTTACAAGGTGTGATTGAAATCGTGGCTATTATACATACTCCGGCCCCATCCCTCAAAAATTTCTAGATCCGCCACTTCCCCGTACCATCGTTTTTCCGATTTGAATGTCAGAACCAAGTTCGGATTCATGCTAAGTGGGCTTTTCCGCCCCACAGTTCCAACTGAAACCAAACCTGGTTATAACTGGGATCGGTCGAATTAGATCCAAAACTCGGGACAACCCAGTTTGATTCCAGTTCCATCTTCCATCGGACCAGAATCGTTTTTTTTTTACAAGACTTTAATCAGACCAGGAACCAACTAGCCCCAATCTCTTCAGAAGCCAACCCAACAAGTCCATGTATACTTGGGACTGGTAATATAGACACGCTTTTGATACGAACGTAGAATAACATAGACAAACACGGATACGAACTGAAACAAGAAATTGCTAGTAATCATAACGCCCAAGACAAAAACCCAAACGAACATAACTGAAAGACTGTTTGCACCAAAGTTACACGAAAAAATCGGGTTATCTTCAGGTTAATTTATTTTTCACACAAATATGAAGAAGAGACCACATGAGAATACTAAAAGCACTAAACCTACCCCCTATTCTATACTCCCAACCCAAATAGTAGCCCACGCTAGACTTTGGAGTAGGCATGACAATTTATACCCGTCCCGTCCCTCAAATAGAAAAACCTGTACCGCTGCAGGACAGGACAAGGGGAAAAGATGTGTAGACAGGATGGGCTGGAGTTTAAGGTAAATCTGTTCCGTTCTGCTTCGATATATATATATATATATATGTTTATAATTATTTTACATGTGCTTATATGTATATATATATTTATATAAATATAACAATATATACATAATAACTTTTAATTTAATAATATAAAATATCATAAAAAAAGATTTATATTTTATGTAAAATATTTTTTTTCTTAAAAATATTTTTACAGGTTGAAACTGGATAGGGCAAGACCGAGTTGTAACAAAAATGATAAAGAGTGGGTGAGGGTTTGATCCCTCAAGATCCGCCCGATGGATGCAGGTGAAGTGAAAACTCGCACCACCCAGTCCCGTTGTCATCCCTACTTTAAAGAGCTCAATGAATCCAACATGAAGTAAAAGTGCATAAGGTAGCGTCGAGTCCTGATAGTGGGTGCCCTATCATCACTTCACAAAAGTAAGATTAATAATTGCTTTATGATAATTGAGAATGCCCACAAAAAAAGTACCCAAAGGCTTTTATACACACCCGTACATAATATATAAACATATATATTATGTATAAATATGTAATATGTATGTATGAATATATATATATATATACATATATTTATTTTATGAAAGAGACCAAATGTTTTACCTAACTAATGAATTAAATGGTGGACAAAGGAGAGGGTCGACCTCGCACTAAAGTTCGAAGTGACGATGCTAAAAACAATCAATTGACATCATTTTCATTATAACCTTGAATTTTGATTCCTATAATCATCTCCGAATCTTGATTAATAAAATCCAAACTCTAAACCCCTTCTCTTTCATGAAGGCCAAAGCTTGCCCTCCCTCCACAAGGGTCACCCAGAGGGAGAGAGAGAGCTCTTGTAACGGATCTCTATGTAAACGGCGCTAGGAAAAGGCAAATCCGTTAAGGGGAGATGCGAGAGGGAGCGCCAGAGGGAGAGGGCTTGACCGTCGCGTCACCGTCGGTTGAAGGCGGTGAGGAGAACACACCAGCGAGACTGCCGCGGTGGACGCGCCAGGAGATCCTGGTGCTGATTCAGGGGAAGAGGGACGCGGAGGGACGACGGGGCTCCGGCGAGCGCCACAGAAGGGGCGGCGGAGTCGAGCCGAAATGGGTGGTGGTCTCGGCCTACTGCCGGCGGCACGGCGTAGACCGGGGGCCGGTTCAGTGCAGGAAACGGTGGAGCAACCTCGCCGGAGATTTCAGGAGGATAAAGGAGTGGGAGAGGGAGGCCGAAGGGGAGAGCTTCTGGACGATGCGGAACGACGTTCGCCGGGAGAAAAGGCTGCCGGGATTCTTCGACCGGGAGGTCTACGACATACTCGACGGCGAGGCCTCACCGGCGACGGTGGCGGTCTTCGATACTGGGAGGCTTTCAGCCGACGTCGAGGGATTGTTCTCTGAATTAGAGCCTTCCGTCCATGCGGAGGCGGAAGACGGCGGCCCGACTCTGCCGCTGGAGAACAAGATCAACAGCCCGGATTCTCCGACGCCAGCCTTGCCTATTAGCTCCGGTGAGCTTCCTCTTTGGCGCTGGGGAATCTGATTTAGTGGGTTCTACTGAAATTAATTTCATGTAAATTTTTGGTTTGGTTCAAATTTTGGTGCAGGGAATCAACATCAACCAAGTTTTGTAAGTTTTTTTGATCCGGGTATGCCTTAAATTTCTGTTCGGAGTATGATCAGGGATTTCTGGATTTATTGATTTCCTAATCTGATTCCTCTGCTTTGCCTATCGGATTTTTCTATAAGAATTCAGTATTTCATCTCCCTTTTAGGTTTTTGCGTTCCCAACCATAACGTGGTTCTTGTGCAATCTTTCATTGTAAGTAAGTGAATTTTGATTCAATAAAGCAGCATGAGAATCGATTTGTTGGTCGAAATTTTCAGTAAGATCGAGGTTAGAACGCAAAATACAAGTAAGCACAGCAAGATAAACACTTGTTGACTGAGTCGGTGCAACAGTTCAGAGTCTTCAGATAGTCATCGATATCAGTTTTGACATTCTGTGTGAAGGTGTAAGAAACCTAGTTTGAGCATGCTACTCGAATAACTTATGCCAGCTTTCGTAATCCTTGATCTAATCTGATAAGCAACTAATCACATTTTCGGAAGTCGATAGGGCCATGATTCAAGTCTAAGCAACGCCCATGATCAGAAGTTCTGCTTCTGCGAAGGCCTGAATGCTAAAGTATACAAACCATGTGTAGTGGGTTTTTGAAGTTTGCAGATTTCTTTGCATCTTTTGTCAGCATAGCTGAAATAATACAGAGTACCAGTAAATTTAAACTATTGATAGCAGCTCCAACCCTAGCTTTAATTGGTTTAAATGGCAGTTCTTACCGTCTATGGTAGATATTCAGTAAAGCACCTGGGTGTTGTCTCTTGTTTCCGAAGGAGAAAGATGCTTTGTGACCTCATTACCTCAAAGTAATTCGTCTTCCAGACAAACCATTTGATAATTTTGACGTTTCAGAGTCTGGATTTTAGCTTGTCAACATCATATTTGAAGTATAGCACCATGTCGGGGTTCCTTCTGTGTGATACTAGGACTTGCCATAACGCAATATCGTAATGAAATATTGCCCCACTTTTTTAGTTTTTACTTCCATGCACACTGAATTGCTGCAGTCGCCGCTCTTTCAAGTTTCTGATTGTATATTTGAATGGAGATCTCTTTATTGTAGGACCATAGTTTTGTTTCATGATTTCTTTCCTTGTAAAGAGACATACCAAAAGTAACAATAATATGAAGACATCATTTGGTAAATTAAATATTTTATATAGGGTGTATTTGGTTTGAAGGTCAAGAGCATTCCAGTTACGTTGCGACTCAAATCTTCATGTGTGGCTTTGGCTTTGATAATGATAGATTTGGGTTCCCAATTCTTTAGATCTCAATTTAGATAATTCCACCTGAGGTGGGAGCACTAATCCCCCAATAGATACAAACAGTACTAGGCAGTGATGCCATAAAATCCAAGAATTAGAAGCATGAAAAAATGAATGCAGAGTACGAAAGGGAAGTGAATTCTTGAGAGTTCTCAACGTCGAGAAATCTCATGCTGAAAAACACTCCCATTCTCAGCATCAAGAAGTCTTTTTCCTCTGGTGTAGTTTCAGTGGAGGAGCTTACTATGGCCCCTCGTGCAAGGGTCCTTTGGAAGATTCTTCAAGTTGCAAATTTATTGAAAAGAAAACTCATTATATTTAGGTTCATGATCTGTTTGAATTCGATGTAGTTGAGGACCTCTACCTTCCCTGAAGAATTATTGTTATGCAGGAGCTGCCACAGAGCAACAACCAAGCATAAACCCCGAGAAAGGGTCTACGGCTCAGGCCGGGCAGAAGAGGAAAAAGCCACTAACCGAGGATGATGCCGAGACAAATGCGCAGGTGGGGTTGGTTGAAATTCTGGAGAGAAATAGCCAAACCCTCACGGCACTAGTTGAAGCACAGAATACAAGCTTCCGATTGGACCGAAAACAAAGGAAAGACCATGCGGATAGCTTGGTTGAAGTTCTGAGTAAGCTTGCTGATGCTCTTGGAAGAATCGCAGACAAGTTGTGACGAACAGCACGGGCATCGTGATCAATGACAAGTAATGTATATTGGATGTAAGATCATTTGAAGCTCCAGGTAATCATAATATTGAAGATTGTAGGTTGGTAATCTTGGTTTGTTGTACGACAAGTGGTTAAATACAAGGAGATGCACAAAAACTGTTCATCTGTACTACATTCATCCGCTTATTGGTAAAGGATAGGTGGATTGATATAAATACAGTTCATCTGGTTTTCCTTTTCTGTACAATGGGGAGGCTGAAGCCGGATGCATCCCAGAGTATTGAACTCATGACTTCAACTTGTGAGGTGACCCCCTAGCCAGGTGAGCTATCGCTCGTTCTGTACTGCTCACGTAATTTTGTAATAAGGTACTATGAAGAAGTTTAACAGTGATTGAAAACAAAAAATGTTATGTGAGAATCTGTACACTTAATGTGGGGAAAACTTGGTGTATTCATGAAAAATGAGTACAATTGGTGAAAGGCATATTTGCTTCATTATACCTTACCATTAGAGTTTCAAGCCTATGTTCCGAAAATCCTTCTTGGTGGCGCTATATCAGACTATGCATTTGTACCACAATTGAGTTTCCCAAAAGATTCCATGTTCTTGATATTGAGAAGGGTCGTATTTCGTATTGAGCTTTATATTGATAACCCCAGATACAACTTCAGAACTTTTGGTTTGACTCAGGCAAGAAACAATTTTTAGTCATGCAATGGGTGTTACTTTCGATCAAACATGACAGCGTTACATCGCATGTATTTGCAGGCAGATCCAAGATGCATCAGGCTAATGTTGACTATTTTAACAGACAAACAGTCGGGGTGTGGTTGCCCATCTGATGAAAAGTCGACACTTCAAGTGATGCCGACAACGATTGGATGACTACTTTAGCAGACAGTGCATTCGCAGAGATGATTCCCCATCCTAAACTGAGTTTGCTAAGCCTCAGAAATGTGAAACTAGGTCCCAAGCTTCATGAAACCATCTCACCTCTGAAGGAAGAATCCATCTCAAAAGAATAGGTTTAACCCTTCATAAGAAAAAATAGGGCAAAGTAAGCTGGACGCATGGCAGAATAGGATGTTTCGTTTCTATATCTGCAACAGATTACCAAAACTCAGTCTTGAAAACATCCCAAGAGTTCAAGATGATATGAAGTGCCATTGTATTAGGTATCAAGCATTTGAAAACCTTGAAAGGACAGTGAAAAGGCCAGGGAAAACCTTGAAAACCATGATCCACTGGGCTGCTTCAGAGCTAGTGAGCTTGATTACATCGCTTAAAAAAGAAGGAACAGTAGAAAAGGTTCATCAGAAGGTTTAAATCAAAGGAAGAATGAGGTCACGACGCATCATCATCATCACTATCAGAAGCCCTTGATCGATACTGCCTACTTGCCTTCAGAGTGCCACAGTCCTTGTCGAGGGCGATGGTATCCAGTTGGTCCTCATCCATTGCACATGCTTCGCTTTCTTTTGGTTTTCCCTGCTGCTATACCAACTGGGCAAGGTGCCTGAGGTTCAAGATCTTCATGATCGATCTTAATCTGAGAGTTCCCCAGAGAACTTTGGGGCTTCTTCCTAGGAATAAAAGTTACCGACTTGGGAAGCATCGCTGTGCTCCCGGCTTCTTCCTCTGGTAAACTGGTGGTCGGCTTCACTGTCTTGTAGAATTCTTGAAATGCCCGGAGATTGGATGCATCGTCTTCAGTTGACCAATACGGAGTATAGCAAACATATTTCGAAGGATTTCTTACAAGTCTGGAACACCATATGAGCCTTGAGGCACCACACAGTCTCCAGTTTCGTTTTCAGCTGGTCCCGTAACCATGTACGAGTCTTGAGTACCCATAGAGGAGCCATGAGAATCTTCAAACCGTTTCTCAGTATTACATGACGCGCTTCCGGGGCTTGGGATCTGATGCATTACTTTCTTTCCTTTTCAGTATGGATTTCACGTTCATCGCCTCATCTGTCTGTTTCTCAAGAGCAGGCATACCACATGAGGCATTAGAACTAAAACTGGCCGTTGCATCTTGGTCGTCTTCTCGTAGCCTGGCCCTTGCTGCAAAATGATTTGCACGAGGATCCTTTGGAGCATCCCTAACTTCTTCTAACGAATCAGGAAGTACATTGTCATAATTTACACCAGGTCCATAATCGTTATCATCATTCATATAGACACGGTCGCCTTCATTTTCCCTGCCAACTGCCACTTTATCATATTCATCTTCTTCAGCCTGCAGCTAATTTCCTCAGTGAGAACTGATCAACACATAAATAAACACTAGCACAAATGGTAGTTGTCGAGAAATATGGGGACAATTTACCGCATGAATTCAAGGAGATGAACCTTGAAAAGATTTACAAACGATTAAGCTGGGTTGTGAGGCTTGCTTCTGGTGAACATGGGGGAAGGCCTCACGAGTTTTGGAAGAAAACAATAATCATCATGCAGTAGAACATGCTGAATATGAAGGGAGTGGTCGCTATGGCTGGTCCACCCTAGCCTTGAAATCGTCCGCCATGGCCGCGAGATCAGGTTCCTCCATCTCCCGGAAAGACGAAGGTTGGGA
This sequence comes from Brasenia schreberi, assembly GCA_036023115.1. Lineage (NCBI taxonomy): Eukaryota > Viridiplantae > Streptophyta > Magnoliopsida > Nymphaeales > Cabombaceae > Brasenia > Brasenia schreberi. The sequence goes on along the minus strand of JAYKKT010000079.1, from coordinate 21,066,999 downwards.
AAAGGAATGAAGGGATAAACAAACAATGGATAGGAAAACGATGGGAAAATTATTGCCCCTTTCGTCTTTATGGGTTTTGCGGTTTGAGTTTAGGATTGCAGCACCGTCTTCGGTTGTCAACGGGTCGGGTGGGTGTAGATGATGGTACGTCCAAATCCAACTGTTACGAAAACCTGACGTACCCGAGTTTTAGATTCGAGTCGTGCGAGGCACAGAGAGCACTAGCTCACCTGGCTAAGGGGTCAACTCACAAGCTGCAGCTCATGAGTTCTATACTCGGGGCATGTATTTGGCTTCAGCCAACCCATGGACAAAAATAAAAAAATTCAAGTCTAGTGAGACCAAACTGCTATTGGATCTTCAGTTTGTGAGTGATTCCATGTTCACTGCATGCAGCACACTCGAATTGAACACACTTAGGTCCTTTTGGGTGTGTTTTGTTCTTGGTTTTAAGAGAAGTGTACCTCAGTTTTTGGTATTTGTATTTTTAAGTTTCATTGTGCAACAAACATCAAACTTATAACTGTCATGAAACTAAAATTTCATAGGCATAATTTAAATAAAAAAACAGTGACGCTAAAAATAGGTGGGATATAGGAACTGACTTCACACAAAAATGTAAGTCCTTTCTTTTCTTTTATGTTATTATCTTACCTTAAATGACAACTCAAGTGTCATGAATCAAATAGTGAACCATGATCACAAGTTTATGTAATTCTAAGTATGAACTTCTAGAGTACCAAAGACCTGGCATTATGAATCAAACACACCTTGAAGGATTGTGACAACAATCAAGTCGGGCTCAATGGAATCAATTTGGGCGCAATGAATGAGGCCTAGATTACAACACCTTACCTTCATACTTATGTTTATAATGTTTACCTTTCAAATTTAATATGTTTTATAAATAAATCATCTAATACATATTATTTTTTAATGGTTAAAGCCAAATGCACATCGAGTATAGAACCAAATCGTGAGTTCATGTACATGGCTGGTTTCGTGGAACCAATGGTTTAAACGGTCGGTTCTGATTTCTCCAGAGCTTAGATTCATAATCCCCGACTCTGAATAGTTCTGATTTGAGTTCGAAACCGTTCAAAACTGGTAACGGTTAAAATTTTACCGGAACCAATAGTTTAGAATCATGGTGAAAACAGAACAGAACCGGGTGGTTCCTAGTTTCGGACCTATAGTCATGGTTTTAGTTTCAACCGGTTCAGTTCCGGTTACAACCAGCCATGTCTACGCATCAGCATTCCACCAAAAAGTGCTAGATATATCACAAACAACATGATCATTGGTGTATATTTTTTCTTTCTTTCTTTGCAGAAGGGAGCCTAAGCCCCCATGGATTGGAAGGCCTACGATCCCCGATCGAAGGCTGCGTCTTGCTGATCTTCTTGCAATTCTGGATCAAGGCTTTTATTACTATGTTTAGAATAATAGCTTTATAGTTCGACAAGCGAAACATGGAATTTTTACTTAGTAGATATTATTTTTGGTTAGACTAACAATATTATATAGTTTTGAGTGTTGAATCATCAATTATCAACATGTACAAAAGATGTTTGTGATGTAAATGAAGATGTTGATGTGGATATATATAAGGAAAACTGTAATTATAATGAAATTATTTGATAAAAAATAATATGAGAGAGATTTTAAGACAGTTATTCTAAGGGAGCCAACACTATGACAGATTTTAGCAAATTGTGATTCTCATAGTTTGATCTTCAATCTATAGGAAGAGCTAAAGGTTAGATTAGACATGGCTGGCTCGTAACCGGATTGACGGTTTTAACCCAAAAATAGCTGAACCCAAAACCGGTGAAACAAGAACCAAGGACCATTGGTTTGATTATGGTTTCACCTTTTATAAAACTAGAACCAAACCAAATTGGAATTGGTGGTCTCAAACTGTCGGTTTTGGTATTTTTATAAAAAAAATTATAATTTTTTGTTTTTTCATAAAATTACCCGTTCCAAGTGGCTCCGAACTCGAATGGAACCTCCCCAGAATTCCAAGTTAGATTTCGGGTCAACTACGTGGGTCAGATTTGAATTCAAGATGAATCTGGATTATGCTCAAAATGGGTTGACAGATGTTAAAGAAAAGCAAGAAAGAGATAGATAGATGTATCGATCTCTCAAGATATGATGCGGATGGGTGTTGTGGAAGCGTTTGCTGGTTCTTTCTTTCACGGACATTATATTGATCTCTCAAAGGTTGCATGCGGTTCCCTCAATGGTTTTACAGAATATCCAGCGAGAGAGATTAGTTGGATCTCTCCAAGAGATGTTAAAGAAAGGCAAGAAAGAGAAATAGACGTATCGATCTCTCAAGATATGATGCAGATGGGTATTGTGGAAGCGTTTGCTGGTTCTTTCTTTCATCAAATTGTTTGTGGAATCCTGCTCCAAGCATCTATTAAATATTCTCTTCTGTGTTTCAAATTTATCCTGTTGATTATTTAGATGAGTGAAACCTTTCTCTTGTGTCTTCTTGAGCACCTTGAACTATCCAAACGACTCGCATAATATTATGATTACTGTACAAAGATTCAACTAAAAATTTCCATGCACACTTCACACTTCCTCACTTTTGTAACAAGCTTGTGTCGGGGCCTATTTACAAGGCTTGGTGTTAATTATAAGGTGCGCCATCTTTCGGTGGACTGCTGCTAAAATGCACGGTATTCACTCCATGTTTTCTTAATGAAGTCTAGCTGTTCCAAAGCAGCGCAAACATATGGCAACTGGTCCAAGTCTTCAACTTCTCCAGCTTCTGCCTTAACCAACCAATCACTAAAGTTTTGCATCTCGAACTATCTCAACATCAGATGCCACAGTGAGCTTTGAAAAGGTATCACTTAAAGAACCACCACAATCACATCAGTTTTCTCAGAGGGTACCATCGAATCTTTTACTCGAGTCAAAGGGTGAAATCCACATGGTCTCCAACTTGCTACTGCATAACATGATCAATATAAAGTGTATAGATCCTTAACTTGTGAAACAAAGTGGGCATTTCTTCCAGCAATCACATTTGTGGTCCTCTTCACCCATCGACAAATACCGCAGAATACAAGCAAAGCAAAACACATGACCACATGTAGTTATCCGAGGACAGAGAGGACCCTCCAAGCAAATAAGACACTGTACAGGATTTGGAGAAGAATATCTTGCACAGACATCCTCCCAGTCAAACATCTTATCTTGGTCCATTGACCTGATTGCATGATCATCAACATCTAGTTTGCCTGAAGGAATAAATCCTTATTATAAGGTTTCACGTTTTGCCTCCTTCTTGGAGGGAGGACTTTAGGCTGAGGGCGAGAAATAGAATCATAGTGAAAATTCAACAAATGATTACCATTTGTTATGTGGCTTTTCCTTGATGATTGATATACAAGATTGTTATGCAAGCTACCAGTAAATATACTATTTCCAGTTTGTTTTCCGTTGAGCTGCTCAGATAAGACATGGGAAGAAACACCGCCCTGTTCTGAAGTGCTGCAGCCTAAGGTGCACAACAGTTTTGCCCATAGTTTGTCCTCACACTTGGACCTTTTGCAGCAATGACCTGAGGAAATTACATAAGTTCCAGAAGAACAAATGCAGGAAGGTCACAAATTGAGAAGAGCGTGGAATACAGAAACATGAGACATATTATGGGGGTGTTAGGAAGAGTAACAGGTGCGAGCAACAGGTACTTACTCTATTGAATGACCTGTTGTAATCTGTTGCGGGTACTGGAATCGAATCTGGCCAAACCGAAAAAGGGAAAGTTATGTTACATGCTTCCCACTGATAAAACAACTGAGTGATTAAATTGTAAATAAAAGGTTCCAATGTTCAGTTTTAAGGGTAGCTGGTTATGCCATCTTCTGAAGTGTTGCGGACTCAAGGTTGCACAATGATTTTGCCGATAGTTTTCTCTTGCACTTCGACTTTTTGCAGCAATGACCTGCAAAATTACATAAGCCGATGAACGTCACAAATAGAGAAGACAGTGGAATACAGAAACATGGACATCATGCATAAAAATTATGGAGGTGTTAAGAAGAGTAAATGCACTTGCTCTGTTGGATGACCTGTTGTAATCTGTTGTGAGTACTGTAATCGAATCCCGTCAAACCAAAAAGAAGAAAGGTATGTTACATTCTTTCGATTGACAAAACAACTGATTGATCATGTTGCAAGTAAAGGTTCCATATTTCACTTTTAATTGGTTATGCCACCTATTTGAATCTCTGCTTTATGATTATAACGAGACCAGCAGATATTACACAGTAAATAGCAATAACCAGAGTAGATATCTTTTTCAGGAGGTCACTAAATCAGAGAATAAAAAACAAGTATGAAACTAGTTCTTTTTCCTTTAATTTTGTTCTTTCTTTGCTAGAGAGGAAGCTAAGGAAGGGCATAAGCAGTGGACTCCCGTGGCCTGGCCTTGAAAGACGAAATGGGGCCATTCTGTCTGCCGCTCCTAAGAAAAGAGAGGGAGGGGACTACAGAACCATTGGCTGTTAGTCCATCCCTAGAATTACACTGCTCAGTTGTTGTTGTTGAATAATTATTAAATCAACATTTAACGTCGTGGAGACATTTGCTCGACATGGTTCGACAAATATGCGCATTCCCTTATAAAAAAAATATACACCGATGAAGATGGTGTTTCAGATGCATCTTGTGCTTGACGTTAAATATGTCTCCTTATTTAGTAAAATGGTTTTTGTACGATGTATTCAATGAAGCACTTCATTTTTTTTTTTGGTAGGAAATGAATATAAAATATGATAAATTGGTAAACTTTGTATGATTTTAGGTTATATACAGTGGTTTCTGTTTCTTGAGGTTATTAGGTTTCTTTTATTAAGTAATTTCTTTTAAGTAGGATCGTTGGAATTGCGAGGTTCTAAGCATCTAAAATGATTGGTTCCAAATTGGCCTATCGTTTCCACCAGAAAAGCGAACCTTGCTGAAAACTGTCTGAAATCGGAATCAAAACCGAGGACAACCTGATTATGTTCGGATGAAACTGAAATTGGTTTCAAGGTAGATTGACGGTTCTAAATGGTTAGTTAATATATTTTTTATATTTTAATATTTTGAAATATGTGGTGAACAAGTTTTAGTGAGGGTCTTTGTATTTTCATTGAGGATGATGGATGTATAAGTGAGGAAGCTAGTTCTAGATAATAATATTCTATTGATACTTCGAATATCGGAACATTGACCAATAAGTTAACGGAGTTGGAGAAAAACAAAGGAGATTGAGAATATATTTAAATTGTGGTACTTAAAAAAAGAAAATACTCGAAATAAAGTTTGTATTATTATAAATAAAGATTTAAAGGATAATGTAGTATAAATTCAACGATACGGTGACCGAATTATGATAGTAAAATTAGTATTAGGAGTAGAGGGTTTGAATATAATTTGTGCATATGTACGATAAGTAGGATTAGAAGATAGTATAAAAAAGGTTTTTGAGAGGAGTTAAATGAGTAATTCAAACAATTCCACAAAGAGAGATGATTTGTTTAGGAGGAGACTTAAATAAATATGTTGGTAAAGATCGATTAGGATATAAAGGTATTCATAAAAACTATGGTTTTGGGATATAAATGAGGAGAGTAAGTTGTTTTTAAATTTTACTATGGTTTTTGATCTCTTTATAGCCAATACAATTTTTTAAAAATGAGATAGAACATTTAATTACTTATAAGAGTGACTTATCACAAACTCATAATGATTTTTTTTTTTAGGAAAAAAAGATAGATCATGTTGTAAAGATTGCAAGGTAATTCTAGGAGAAAGCTTAACTACTCAACATCGATTTTTACTAAATGACTTTCAAGTAAAAAAGTGGACAAATAAGAATAGAGTGTATAGAGCTATTTGGACTAGATGTTGGAATCTCAAATATGGAAAAGAAGATATATTTAAATAGAAAGTTCTTCAAAGAGATGATTTAAATTATGTAGGTATACCTTTTGACACATGAAACAACATAACAATATATATTAGGAAAGTAGTGACAAAAGATATGTTAGGCCAATCTAAGAGAAGCATACGGGCACAATAAGAAACTTTGTGGTAGAGTGAAGCGGTGAAAGATAAAATAAAGGCAAAGAAGGCATGTTACAAATTGTATTATTCTAAGCATACTAATGAAACTTGGGAGACTTATAAGAAAGCAAAGAAATAAGCGAAATAGGCCGTTAATAAAGCAAACTCTAAAATTTGAGAGGATTTATATAAAAAACTTAAATCAAAAGAAGGTTAAAGAGATATTTTTAAGATACCTAAAGCTAGAGATAAAAACAAGGAAGACATTCAAAATTGTCTGAATTATTGAGGTATAAGTTAATGAGTCGTACTATGAAATTATGGGAAAGAATTATCTAACGTAGGTTAAGATTAATATCGAGTACAAGAGGGAATCAATTCAGATTTATGCCCGACATATCTACTATTAAAGTGATTCACCTATTGAGAAATCTTATGAAATATTTTAGAGCAAAAAAAGAACCTTCACATGATATTTATTGATATAGAAAAAGCTTACGATAGGTGTCAAAAGATGTTTTTAGGAGACCTTGAAAAAGAGAAGTATTACATTAATATACATAAATCTTATAAGAGACATGTATGATGGTGAAAAAATGTGTGAGAATTCATGAAAGAATGACGGGCTCCTTTGAAGTTAATATTGGATTACATCAGGGACCAACTTTAAGTCCATATTTATTTAGATTGATATAAGTTAACAAAACATATTTAAAATGAAGAACCTTTTGAGGATGAGTACAAGGAAAAAGTTAATAGGAAATTTGAACTATAGAGAGAAACGTTAGAAAGTAAAAGCTTTCGACTTAGTAGAATAAAAACAAAATATATGAAATATAAGTTTGATCATTGGATACTTCAGAGGACATAGAAATTAGGATTGACACATATTGTATCCCTCACAAGGAAAGTTTTAAATACTGAGGGTCAATTTTTTAAAGTGATAAAAAAATTGATGGAGGTGTTACATATGAAACTAAAGCCAATTGGTTAAAATGGAGAAGGGGATCAAGTATTCTATGTGATAGGAAGATACCATTAAAGTTGAAAGGTAAATATTATGGAGGAGCAATTAGACCTGCTATATTTTATGGTTTTGAATGTTGCCATTTAATAATCAACATGTACAAAAGATGTGAGTAGCATAAATGAAGATGTTGAGATGAATGAGTGGTCATAAAAAAAATACCGTATATATAATAAGGTTATTAGAAATCAATTGGGAGTAACACCAATATATGATAAAATGAGGGGAAATCGTTTAAGATGGTCTAGACATTTAGAAAGACGACCGTTACGTAAAAATATATGACAGATTAGATTGTTAAAATGTTAAAAGAGGAAGAGAACATACTATGGAGATTGTTCAACTTTGAAAAGATTATAAGATCGTAAGATTTTATGATCTCAATCAAGATCTTGACAATGATGAACACGACATGAGCACGACCCAAGACACGAGAGTTGCCTTGGAAGATCCGTGTGGGGCATGTAAGTCAGATTTGGATTCAGTATCTGAACTGGGTAAGGTCGCCTTTGACCTGATTCCTTTATTCTCATACCCATCATGAAGCAACCGTTCACGACACGCCGCTTCAACGACACGGACTCACGTACCCGTCCATCTCTCGATGGACGGACGCAATTCACGCAGTCATCACCACGCGGTGATGGTCTATAAATACCACCGCAGGGAACCGGTTTTCACATCACCAGCGGCGTTTGGCTGAAGTGATCCACCTTTCTTCCAGACTCTTTCATGTCCATCTTGCCCTCCGACGTAAACGGAAACCCATCATCTTCGAACGGATCGCGCTCGGTAAACTCTAATTTCGATAATGGACGTCTTCAATCATCTAATTTCCTCCGCCTTTCCGGTGGCTCCAGCGGAGATCTTGGCGCCGAGGGATCAAATCCCATCACTGACTCTGACAGAAACTCAATCAGATGTTCCGGTGAGCTTTCTTAGAGCATTCTAATTCTATATTGCAGAGGATCGCTTTTCTGGTCTCTTCGCGTTCTTGGTCTCGGCCTGCGGTCTTCTCTGGTTAGGGTTTTGACATGCCGTGTAGTTTTGTTGATTAGGGAATATGATCTTTGTATACCATAATTGTCGGTGAATTTTTGGCCTGATTGCGTGTTTATTTGGAGGAACAGTTAGGATACGGAGTCTTGTTGTTTCGCTTGGCGTTGTCCGGTGGGATTCTACGATGTGGATGGATTTCACTTGATAGCGCAACATTTTCTTTCTTGAGTTGGTTTAGTGCAGCGGGCGGTAATGATTATGATTGGAGGGAGAGTTTTCCAAGGAGTATAGACTGTTTCACGTTGCTTTGTTGACGGCGCAGTTGATTGAGATTGTTGCTTAGTTCCTTCTGTACTAGAAGGGTTGAGGGTCTTTGCTGGGGGAAAGATGTGTTGAATGGAAGGTTTACATAAGTTGGCGTGAATGGAGTAACCAAATTACGAGTTTGTCCTGATGTTTATAGACAGTTCGTTAAAACACATTAACCGGTTTTTCCGTGAAAATTGAAAATACTCTTCAACTTCTGGCAGTTGCCGTATCATTAGCTGGTTTATTGGATTAGGTAGTTTATATAATCCGGAGTAGATATTAGCTCGCTTTTTCCAAGTTTGTGATCGGACGTGGCTATGCCTAACGACAAAGAGGAGGATGACACTGAGAATAACTTCAAATTCGTAAATGATGGAAGAAAATAATGTTCATGATTGGCCTAATAAATTTTTAGTTGTTGCCGTCCATCTGCAGTTTGCCATTAGAAGATAAATGCACTGATTGGAAGTATCAGGCCTTTTTTCATGAACCTAGCTAAAAGGCTAGGTTCATGAAAAGAGGGCTGATACTTCCAAAAGCTGGGCTGAACCCAGCGAACAAAAGCTTACATTTGGTCAAATAGGCTTAACATTGTGGGGTTTCGAAAATAAGTTCCACAAAAAGTAAGATATGAAATGGGTAAAGTGATCATATTATCCAATGAATGATAAACATAATATTGAAACAAGGAACAAGGGAAGGCATCAATGACTTGTTTAGAAATGGGGGGTGGTGGAGAAACAGAAAACCCAAGTTCCAAGTATAGTAGTTGTAAGGCTATCGAATATGCAATGTGGTGAATAATTGCAGCCTTGCAGGTTAACTGAGCTGGAAAATCCACAACCATTTGGTGGATGGTTTTGGTTCCTGTTTTACGTATTACAAAACTACCAAATTGAGTTCAGCTTGACTAATGTATGTTGTGCTCATACCAAAAGATGTAAGTCTGCATGCATACCTGCATTCACATGCATTATTGCATTTTATTAGTTTCCCTTTTGCTATCAATATTTCTTCCAAGTGGAGGAAGGGTGAAGACTTTGGATGTCTTTGTTACTATGTCATGCGAAGGATTTGAGAGTGTGGTGGCATGAATTTGTGAGTTCTTTTTCATTGTGGAGCTGGTTCCCGTTTTGGATATTTGTCGAATCATGTCATGCAAATGTCTGCTTAAATGTTAATGTAACTATCCAATAACAACTGATCTGTGAAATTCCGTGGATTGGCTAATGGGGTGAAGCTTCACTGTAGACCCTCCTTCTTTTTTAGGAATAGCGGACCAGCCTAACGCCTTTCATTTTTTGAGGCCAGGTGACAGGCAGACCATGGAGTCCACTGCTAATGCCCCTGCCTTCAACAGAAGGAAAAAAAGACTAGTTTCATACTTGATTTTCATTCTGTAATTTAGTGTCCTTGTGTGATCAATACTCTGGTTATGGTGTTTACTTTGTAGTATCTACTGGTCTCCTCCATAATGCGGTGAAGCTTCTGTTTTGTTATTTAAATAGAAGATGGCACAGCTAGCTATCCTTTAAACTGAGCATTGGAACCTTTTATTTGCAATATAATCACTCTGTTTTATGATTTTATCAGTCTGACACATGTAACATACCTTTCCTTTTTTTGGTTTGGCCAGATTCAATTCCAGTACCCGCAACAGATTACAACAGGTCATCCAATAGAGTAAGTATCTGTTACTCTTCCTAATCCCCACAATTGTTATACATGATGTCTCATGTTTCTGTATTCCATGCTCTTCTCTATTTGTGACCTTCCTGGGTTCGGTCTTCTGAAACTTACGTAATTTTCTCAGGTCATTGCTTTAAAAAGTCCAAGTGTTTGGAAAAACTATGGGCAAAGCTATTGTGCACCTTTAGGCTGCAGCACTTCAGGACAAGGTGGTGTTTCTTCCCATGTCTTACGTGAGCAGCTCAATGGAAAACAAACTGGGCATAGTATAGCTACTGGTAGCTTGCAGAACAATCTTGTATGTCAATCATCAAGGAAAAACCACACAACAAATGTTTATCATTTGTTGAATTTTCGCTATGATTCTATTTCTCGCACTCAGCCTAAGGTGCTCCCTCCAAGAAGGCAGCAAAAAGTGAAACCCTATAATAAGGATTTATTCCTTCAGGCAAATTACAAATTTGTCATATTAGATGTTGATGATCATGCAATCAGGTCAATGGACCCAGATAAGATGTTTGACTGGGAGGATGTTGTCTGTGTAAGATATTCTTCTCCAAATCCTGTACAGTGTCCTATTTGCTTGGAGAGTCCTCTCTGCCCTCAGATAACTACATGTGGTCATGTGTTCTGCTTCACTTGTATTCTGCGGTATTTGTTGATGGGCGAGGAGGACCACAAAGGTGATTGCTGGAAGAAATGTCCACTTTGTTTCACCATGGTTTCAGTTAAGGATCTATACACTCTTTATATTGATTATGTTAAGCAGTACCAAGTTGGAGACCATGTGGATTTCACCCTTTTGACTCGAGCAAAATATTCTATGGTACCCTCTGAAAAAACTGATGGTGATTGTGTTGGTTCTTCCAGTGACACCTTTTCAAAGCTCACTGTGACATCTGATGTTGAGATGTCAGTTCGAGATGCAAAACTTCAGCTTAGTGACTGGTTGGTTAAGGCAGAAGCCGGACAAGTTGAAGACTTGGAGCAGTTACCATATGTTTGTGCTGCTTTGGAACAGCTAGACTTGAGGAAGAAAGCATGGACTGAACATCGTGCTTTTAGCAGCAGCCCACTGAAAGATGTTACACCTTGTAATTTTAACACCAAGCCTTGTAAATATACATCCGACAAGAAGCCCTCTCGTCCTACAAAAGTGAGGAGTACACATGAGGGTAGCTCTTCAGTTGAATCTATGTACATTAATCATGAATCTTGTGCCAGTGATTTGGATATTCTCAAAGTGGTGAAGGAAGTAGAAGAGAAAGATTTCACCCATCTAAGTTATCAACAAGAGACACTTGAAACGTCAGAGAAGGATACTTCCTCAGATCTGGGAAGCAAAGGATTCTACAAACAATTTGGTGACAGAAAGAACAATAGACAGAGATATTGCTACACCTTCTACCAAGTACTTTGATTTCCTCATCGCAAGACAGATTGACATGACAAATAAGAAGATACATAGCCAACCTAGTGTTGAAACTTGAAAGGCTTGGTTTTGGTTTTCCTTTGATCCTTCTCTTTCTTCTTTCTTATCAGAATTTTGTCTTTAGGTGAAAGTTTATTTTTATTAAGCTAGTAGGCGGGTGGTTGCCTTCTTAGGATGTAGTACAGTGGTACTCGCCTGCTGCAACAAATGATTGTCATTGTCTCATCTAAGGACAGGAACATTTTGGTTGAGAAAGCTAGTAGGCACAGATCTCTTTTAACGTGAAATAGAACTCTGAACAAATATACAAGTACTTTTCCATATAGTTTACTCTGTTGATGGAAGATTATCCACATTTTCCCTTGATCTGATCAACATTTTGCTGTTACCAGCGTCAATACATAATTTCATGTAGAAGTGGATGAGCAGTTAGTATACATTCAATAACATGGCTCATAAACTTAGTTGTTTAAGGCTTTAAGCTTGGTGGTGATGCCTATGTGACACACGTGCATGTTATTGTCCTTATGTATCATGTTTACATGATTGACCATGACCAATGGAGTTAAAGCCACATTTAACTTGTGAGCTACATGGTTGATATCTGTGTCTTCGTAATCCAGTTAAGGTAATTCAACACTATTTTGCACTTCACGCTCACAGTGTATGGTTTACTTGCTACTGTAGTTTACGAGGCTTCTGGTTGGTTTCAATGCATTTATCCTGCAGAATTGGGTGTAAGTTTATGTTAACCACACAGTCATGGAGACTTGTGTGGTAATATCTAGTAAGCTGCTAGCTAATTATGTACAGTATCTGCTTTCTTGTTCCTAGCTCCAAGCCTTTGACCTTTTAAGGTGAAGTTTCAATGTGTTAAGTTGGAAACATTTAGTTTCTATAATTGGATGTTGTAATCATATAGTTCTTTTTGTCCAAGTCAAACATTTAACATGTGACTACCATATTAATTTTATTTATTATCTCCATTATAAGTTTTTGTTCTATGAGAAACCTTGCTCTTCTTCGTATAGTCCTTCAATGCTGATAGAAATCCTAGTCACTTCAGGATATTGTGTAAAGTCAGCTATGGTAGCTAAAATTCTTTGCTTCAACGGATCGAACAAGAATACACAACAGCCTACTTATTTGATGTGTGGCTTACTGGCATCCTCATAACTTCATCCTTTAAAGTTCTACTTTAGGTCCCCAATTATGTTCTTGTTCTGTAAAGTCGGTGCTACCATGAGATATCTATTTGTTCTCCTAAGGAAGGAGTTGGTTAATCTCACCGATGTGATTGTGTTCTTTTTTATGTTGCAGGCAGTGGATGGTCAGCTTCTCATTCTACATCCCATAAATATGAGGTGTCTTCTTCACCATTATGGGAGCTATGATTTGCTTCCTGCCAGGTTCTTTTCTGACCCATGTAAATTGTCAAGAAACTGGATAGCCTGAAGATAATTTGAACTACTGTTTTCTGTCCTTACTACGTGATATTTCTAAATTCTTGGAATATATTTTCCCTTTTGTGGGTCTTGATTTAGCGTGTGGAGATATTGACATCATACTCATTCTGCATCTGTGAATGTTTTTTCAGCTTTCATTTGTCGCATTCCAAATGAAACTATAATTGGTGATCGTAATGTTTGGGTTCTGTTGATTGAATACGTTGCCTGATCCTAAATTTTGTTTGATCAAGTGGATGTGGTTTACAACTTTACATTGTCTTATGATAAACAGTAGTTCAGCTTGGTGGAATAGAGCTTATCATCATGTTTCAGCGTACCTTGTTTGAGGTTTTCAGTTAAATCAAAGATGCTTCACTGTTATAAATAACCTGCCTTTGAATGCGTAGTTTTGGAGAAATAAAAGGAGTTAGGAAACCTGTAGTTGCATAGGACGAGTGTCATATCCTATCTAGCAACTCAGACTGTCTAGCTTGGAAAATAATATCTGCTACTTCTCTGTTTGGCCTGTAGAACCATAAAACCATGATTCTGATTACAGTAAATATTTATGAGTATTTGTTTACGTTAAGTCCAGATTAGTTGAACTTCTAAATGAACCTTCTCCTTTTTGTGGTTCCTTTTGATATTTGTTGTAGCTGAATTTGGGTGATCTCTAGACTCTACTGATGGGTATTTTTCTTGAGAATCAAGACCTTTCTATAGCGTACAATTTGTGATGCATTTTGGGCAAAAATCAGCTTCCCACATGCCTTACTCACATCCGTAAGGTGATCCCCTATAAAGAAATATACACCAACGTACATGATGTTTCAGATGCATGTTGTACTTTTGGTGGAATGCTGATACATGAATTGATTCGATAGTGGTATCATAGAATAGTTTCCGAGCTTCACTTGTTCAGATATCCGTGATAATTTACATGATGTTAGAAGTAAGACCTTTTGTCATCGGTGACATCTTGTAACCCTTCATTTTTGCAATGTGCATTGTGGTTCCTTGTTTCATGTGTATCAGTACCGTATTTTATAGTAATGTGCTTTCTTAAAGATTATGCCATGCATGTGCAAGTATGAACAAGTTCAGGCTGTGAAACTGCGAATGGCTCATTAAATCAGTTATAGTTTGTTTGATGGACGGTGCCGTAGTGTACAATCAGCTAATGAAGTTTGTATATGCTTGAGCTTTTATGCCACGCTCTTTGTTCCTTAACTTCTGGAATTGATTGCGGCAGAATTGGTGGTGGGATTCTACAGCTGGAAACAGTTACACAGTCAGAAACCATGAGGAAGCGCTATCGTTTCTTGAGCCATTTTTCTTTAACTACCAGTTTCCAGGTTTTTTTTATTATTATCGTAACTTTTCTTATGCTTGAGGGATTTTTGCTTCTTTGTCTGATTGCCTTCCCAAATTTAATGCAGCTTTGTGAAATAGATATTAGTCACCTTTTGCCCCCTGATGCACTATTTCCTTTCATGAATGAGATTAAGAAGCGAGATTATCAGAGGAAATGTCACGCTAAGCAGGTAAATGACAATTTAATGTTGGTAATTGTTCAAAACATTTTTCCGTGAATGTGTGGAACTCTTCTCTTGTCTTCCAAAATTCTTAACTCCACCTCCCCCCTCTCTCTCCCAAAATTTTTCACAACTCTTGATCTAAAGTTGGGATGCAAATGGTTGAATTCACCAGCAGTTCCAGTTTATATGAACACGATTCCTGAGGGTATGAATCTTATGCTAGCGGTTATAAGCAGTATGACAAAATAAAATTGTTGGTTATCCAAAAAGATGGTTGATTGTCGAATAGCAATTATGCACTACCTCTCTTTAGTTTGTTCTCCTTGGCTTAAAAGACGTTGACAGATCTACCCAACGATCTCTGTTGTGTATGCTTACGTATGGATCCTCCTTTTCCTGAAAGAGAAAAGGACATTGACAGATAATGTACCTAAGGCTGTCAAAGATTCGAACAACAAAAATATCCTAAACGCTCAATAAGCGGTGGGCTGCTGATGCATGACAGTGGCTGCAGTTGCACCTTTGATCATCTCGGCTTTGTGCTTTAGGTTCTTCATTTTTGGATAGGGATCCCACATTGAGCTTTACCCGTTTCTGGATTTGGTTCCTAAATATGATCATATGCACTTCTTCAAAGAGAGGTATGAGCCTAATCATTTCAGACATGGACTTGTTTTGTTGTGTGCTGCTTTTTTTTTCTCTTAGAGGTGGAGGTGGGGCAATATGTCCTACAGTCTCAATAAGCGTGAGGTGTTAATGGGTTAGAGTAGTTACAGTTGCACCTCTGGTTTGAGGAAGTGCTTCACTTGTCCTTATCAGTCTCACGTGTGTATTACTTTTCTCTATCATATTTCCTGCGTTAAAGTCTTCACAAGTTTGATCATTTGGCAGATGCATGCCGTGCACTGGATCTTTGTAATTCTGAAGAGACGCCTCCTCTTTGCAGGAGGAAGAAAAGGCCAGGGGCATGGCAGCTGAATCTGTTTCTTCCACCCATATAAAATCTGTGAATTCCTTCACCAACTTTACATCGTTTTCAGAGGAAGACTTTCAAGGTGAGTTTACGTTACGCGTTCTTGTTAACCAATTTCATCTAGCATATCATATACAACCGTTCTTTTAAGATCTGACTTTGATGATTGTATGAATAAAGAAGCTCTGGGAAGCTCTCCTATTTCCTCCACTAGTCCGCCTCTGGTTGGCGAAAGGAAACTCTTTTCAGATGTAACTCGACTTGGTTTTGCTTCTGCATATGATTCTCCATCTCTCAGAGCCGAGCCATCTGCTGTTGTTGCTGGTGCGGAAACCGCTTCACAGACCTGTAAGGGGAAGTTTATTTCTTATAATTATCTCATTAGGGTAATTAATGTGGCAGAGTTGGCAACCTACACGAGCAAGATGTGGCGGCCCTCTCACCCAAAGTCCAAGAAACTCCGAAATAACAATACATTCTGATTTTTCGAGAAAATGGTATAGACTGGGTCACCTGATTTTCACCCAACTGGACTTCGTGTCACGAGAAATTCTATAGGTCGCCACACATGTTATGGTTCTATTGATTAGAAGGCATAGTTATCTTGCTTCAACAACCACTGCCTGTATAATTAGGAACGTAAACTATAGATGTCTGATTTTCCGTGTTTGTTGCAGGTTCAAGCGGTTCCACCACCATATCTTTCGCAAGCATCATATCTGCTGCAGCAAAGTCTGCAGGTGATCCGGAGGCGGTGAAAATGAATGGTACGGGAAACGGAAAGAAAGGGAAGAAAGCTAGTAAGGTGCTGCTATCGACTGCTGGTGGGCGTCGCTATTGACTTCCAGTTTCAATGTTCCTCCTGTAAACATCGTTATATGTGGATACACCCGAGGCACTGTAAAAAATTGTTCATACAAAGGTTTGATTATTCGATTATGAGTAGCTTCTGTAACTTGTCTACTTCTATATCTGTTATTATTGTAGCCTGGTAAAAGCGGCAGTGTCTCGTACCTCTGGTTCTGACCAGTCTCTGCTTAAGAACACAGGTTTGTACAATAATAATAATGATAAGAAGAAGATAGAGGGTTCATAATGTTGGAGTAGTCCGAAACTTTAGTCAAAGATGAAAATCCTCAAAGTGTCCCTATTTAAAGGTCTGTCCAGAATATGGTTTCCTCTTTTGTTTTGTCTAACTAGTTTGCTTTTTATTCGTGTGTAGAATGTTGGAGGCCTTTTGTTGTTGCACACGTTTTGTCATCAACACACAATTAGGCACGCATATGTTCTCATCTCATGTGGATGATTCGATGAGTAGTGTTGTATTTTACATGTAAATAATTCGATAGCCTTCAGATTATCTGTATTCTATGGGAAAATTTCAAACCGGATCCTGTAATTCGACTTCACTGCATCTAGTCAAAACAGCTGGAATGAGATTGCGTGAGGATCTAGTTCGGGCTTTATGACGTGGGACTGAGTTCTTTTCCTTGTAAGACGCGGTTGCTTTCTTTTCCTCTCAGTAGTGGGTCACATAGTTAAGGACAGCCTCCAAGATGTGAGAGATGTTTGCACGGTCCAAACAGATTGATATAACGATGATCTTGATGCAAGAAAGCTCTAACTTTTCAATAAATTTTGATGTTTACAAGAGCTACGCTATCTTCTCGTCTTTTTCATAGACTACGGTATCACGGTATTCGGCAGTATTCTTGGGACCTGTCTGCTGTGTTCGGTGGCGGATACTTTTCATCTTTGTGGTACATCAAAGCCGAATACAAGGAGACGACAGATCCCAAGAGTACTGCTTTTAAAAACCCGGATATCGCCTGACCACATTCATGTCGACACAGACAACCCATCAAAACCTGCATCTCGCTTGATCACATTGGTGGAAACCCTAGCTAACTCGATTGTGACACGCACACATTTATTTATATAGGTTGGTGAGCCCAATCTTGGTAGTTGCTTCATGTTAACCCAGACAAAGCCCAGGATGCCTAAAGGTCAACCAATTTTGGGCCCGAGTCCTAAATTGCCACCTTGTCTTAGCTCAGTTGGTATCTGCTAGCCAGATGAGATGCAAATGAAGGCAGATCATTGTGGCTTTGGTCTAAGCTCGATAGCATTTGTAATATCTATGTGTGTGTGTGTGCGTGTGAAGAAAACAACATAAGCCAATTGATTGGCTGCCTTGATGCTTTCAATGGGTCAGGAATGTTATCGAGATTGTTCTGAAAGACTTAATTTTAAGCCTGCCTAAATTTAAATTTTCAAAAAAAACTGCAAATCTTAAGCCTTTTCAGCTTTAGCGTGACAACTCGTGTTTGGCTCATTTAGGCTGCTAACATCACCTTTATATTATTTATGGCAAGCACTTTAGTACATACCTTGTCTCAGTTCATATTGTAGTTGAATCCTTGCCTAAGAAAAGCCTGGTTTTCGTGGACAGTGACTGGGATGGTTGTCCTGGTTTGGATCCAACTCGACACAACAAATTGTTTACAATTGAATCGCTTCAGTGTGAGGCTAAGTGTCAAAATGAAACCAGCCAATCAGATTCAGTCTGCTGGGGGTCAGCCCGGTCCATTGGCAGCCTTGGTTAAAGCTTGTCTTAGTTTTCATCAACCAGTTTTAAGCCGTGTTCTTTTCTTAAGCTGCTCAATCTCCCCATGTTACAATCATGTTAAACTACTCTTAAATACCACGCACATACGTTGTATTAGCACATGCATGGAGTAAAATAAGTTTAGGACACTCGCACAGCACAACCAGCAATAATAGCTCACCTGGCTACAGCGTCAACTCAGAAGTTGAAGGTCATGAGTTCGATACTCGTGACATGCATCTGGCTTCAACCTCCCCAATTTAGACATGGAATAAAATACAAGTACAAAATACGAATACGTAGGCGAAACAAAGTGGGGTTTACGAGTTAACCTTCACCAATGATAAAGGGAAATAGCCCTTTTTTTCTTTTCGTGGCAGCGGGAGAAGCTAATGGTTTGTAGCTTTGTACTTTGTCGGGGTCTCGATCGCATCTGCATGGGGTCATCTCCCTCTCTCTCCAACAGAAAATATTTGTTCATCTTCCCGGTCTTCTCGATGCTCCCTTTCGCAGCCATTAGTGTCGGCCGGCATCGCCACTGACGCTTTGTGGCCTCGGAAGTCGCGTCTGCAAAGTGGAGCTTCCTTCTTGCTTACTCCCCCCCTTTCTCTCAGATATTTGCTTAACATTTTCATTATTTACTGTCTTCCTCCTGGAATTATTAAATGCGCTCCCTTCGTGTAACTCGCGGGCTTGCACAGATAGAAAGAGGTGGAACAAGAATAAAAACAAGTGTGAGAGAAGAAAAGGATGTAGAGGATGACGAAGAAGAGGAGGTAAGAGAAGAAAAAGAAGAAAGAGAAGAGAGGAGAAGAATGACAAAGGAGGCAGTGTAAAAAGAAAAAAGAGGAGAAGAAGAGGCACAAAAAGGAGAAACGGTGAAGCCTGTCAAAGATGTCATTGCTCGCCAAACACAAAGTAGTGATTGCTATAGTGTAATGGCTAATTATACCACTGTGACAATATACCAACTCATCACTATTGATAAGATAGGTTGAAGGTAGTGATAAAATTACTCTTTTAATTGTATCATGTTCATAGAATGCCAAACCTAAGAATATAAATGTCCGATTTCTTTCTTTCCTGCTTTTGGAAAAATGAATCATAATGATTTGTAACCATATATTTGTGGCTGTGTATCCATGGATCCTGCATTGTGCATGGCTGCTGCACTCAATTGTTAGCTAATATTTTTGCCTTCTTGTATCTCAGGGTGGGGATATTTGGTTTGCAAATTCTAATGAAGTGTCCTTGGGATTTATACTTGCTGACTCTGGTTTTGATGTGTGGATTGGTAATGTAAGTGGTACTCATTGGAGCCATGGCCATGTTTCCCTTTGTGAGAATAACAAGGTACTTTCCACTCACTCATTTACATATGAAAGGCAAGTTTAATGCCATCATTTAGTGCACATTTGTTGATTTGTGTGGACCTATTCTCTGCACTGCAACATATGGATACTTAGACATGGCCGGATTTGAACTGGTCGAGCAGTTCAAACCGGAACAACATCGAGACTCCAATTGGCGGGAAATGGACCCAAAACCGTAATCGACACCAGGGATGGCCGGTTCGGTTACGTTTTCTCCTTTGTTGAAACTAGAACCGCCAGTTCGAAGATTAAAAAGTTAAAAAGATATTTTAAAGTTTGAACTTTTGAAATGTATGGCTTAAACTTGTTGAACTTTTGAAATGTTTACTCCCTTTCTCCCTCTCTCTCTCCTGCATGCAGGCTACACCGGCCTCATAAATAACAATAAATGATTTTAACCAGCTATTATGATTAGTCAAGCAGATAAAATTAGAGTTTCCGATGGTTGTCTCTCCCTTTAGGACATACCCATCTCGAGTTTGGCCATCTTGAGAAGATGCTGAAGTTTGCTGCTGCGCTCAGGTAAAATTTACTTAATTTGATCTGCCTTGAAGTGGCTCGTTTTATGTGTTTATATCCCACCATTCTTTCCATTCGCCAAAACGCTGATTATTTCGAGCGCTCCATCTTCATTAAACACTGAATAATGGTCAAACCTCAAAAGTTTCATGGTTTTCCCGATAGATACCGCATTGGGATAACTCAAAGTCCTCTCTCTCTCTCCGAGCTTCTCTTGCTATTGAGATTGAGGCTTAAACAGGTCTGTGCATTTGAATTCATGTAGGGGCCATTCTCTCGGAGGCACTAAAGGAAAGGGTTTGGATTTCTGGGGGAGTCGCATCAGATTCGCGTCGACAGAGGCAAGAAAGTAAGTTGGTCGCCAGGGATCTCACTTCTCACATTCCCCGAGTTTGAATCCTTGTCTCGTTTTCAGCCTCGAAACAGACGCCACCCAGTCTGATTCTAGTCAGTGAACAATCATGGAGCTATCCATCTTAATCGACTCGTTTTCAAACGACGCGGGTCCTTCAATTCTTTTCCCGGTATATTTAAAGAACCGGGACGTGCTGTTTCTCCCTTTCCAGGATGGAACTCTGAAATTCGGTCTTACCGTCTTCCTTTGGTTTAATGCAGACTAGAAGGGAATGTGGCGCTTATAACGGGCGGAGCGAGCGGGATCGGCGCGGCGACGGCTGAGCTCTTCATCCTTCATGGCGCGCGCGTCGTCCTTGCTGACCTGGACCGCGACCTGGGCGCGCTCACTGCGGCCCGGCTCGGCCCCTCTGCTCGGTTCGTCCCCTGCGACGTGAAGGACGAGCAACAGGTCTCCGACGCCGTTGACACAGCCGTAGCGGAGCACGGCCGACTGGACATCATGTACAACAACGCCGGTGTTGTAGGCCCGTCTGTCCCGCCCGGAATTGATGAGCTGGACCTCGCCGAGTTCGACCGGGTCATGGCCGTCAACGTGCGTGGCGCACTGGCAGGGATCAAGCACGCCGCGCGCGTCATGGTGCCTAGGCGCTCCGGCTGCATGCTGTGCACGGCGAGCGTGAGCGGCTTGATGGCTGGGCTCGGGCCGCACTCTTACACGGTGTCCAAGTTCGCTATCCCGGGCTTGGTGCGCTCGGCGGCTAGCGAGCTGCGGAGACACGGGATTCGAGTCAACTGCGTGTCGCCCTTCGTGGTGGCCACACCCATGGTGGTGGACCAATTCTCAGCGTTCTACCCGGGCGCGAGCCGAGAAAAGATCGTGGAGATCGTTGCTGGGCTAGGTGAGCTTCCCGGACCAGGGTGCGAGGAGCGGGACGTTGCGCAGGCGGCGCTCTTCCTGGCCTCCGATGATGCTAAGTACGTGAACGGCCACAACCTCGTCGTTGATGGTGGCTTCACCTCCTCTAAGACACTGCCCTTCCCGCCGCCTGAGCTGTAATAACCCTGGCTGACTTCCAAAGAGTCGTGTCTAAGTATAAGGCGATTCTATGATACGGTGCAACTGTGTAGGGTAAGGGCAAGTCAACAATCTTCAGCTAACTAGACACCGCTACGTTCTGCCACTGACTCGCTCTTTTCCTTTTATCATTCTGTTGTTGGTATTCAATATGCTTCGTGGCATGACACTTGAACTGGACAGTGTCGTGTCTCTCTTTGTGTGTTATATTAAAGTTGCCGAATAGTGTTTCCTGTTTTTTGGCACATCTTGACGACGGCAGAGAGTGCTAACTCTGCCTATGCTGAGAGCTTTCCGTTCTTAATAAAAGTAAATGGTGGTGTTCGAAATTCGAAAGCCGACAATCATCGTAAAATTTTGTCGAGTTTTCTTGAGATATGCTAACATTTTTCAACAAACATGAAAGCTGGCAAGGTTTGATTTGGAAAATCTGTTACAATGAGGCGTATAGCCCATGAAATATTTCAGGGTGGGGAAAGAGTGCACTATGAGCCATGGATTCATCGACTTTCTAAAATTTTAGGTGGTTCTGCTGTGCATATGGTCAACCTGAGCTCAATGTAGATCCGCCGCTGCTCGCCGCCTTTCTTTTTGGTCCTTTTCTTCTTTGGCTTTGATTGTTTCAAGTTTTGTTCATGGTATTCCTCTGTTTTGTTTCTTCCCCATCATTCCTCAGCCTCTTGTTCCTTTGTCTTTATCAACTTTAGCTTTATGGCTCTCCTTTCTTCACTGTCCTATCAAACAATTTGTACAAAAGGAACTTGTCCCCTTCTTTAGTGATAAACATGTCTCTTTTTTCATGTTCTCAGATAATGTGTGCCACTCTCATGCACTTAGGCTTGCAGTTGATGTTAGCATCCGATCCGGCAGATCTAATGGCCATGATATGTTAAGATACTGCCCGTGCATAAGATGATACAACTTTTAGATGTGGAGATCCAATAAATAAAACCATTTAGGCCTTCATAATCAAAGCAAGATACACATAACAGTGGATTTGGGATTCGGTATTCAGTGTCTGCATTAAAAAAAATGCATTAGATAATCTGAGACCCATTGTGTTATTTCCATAACCAACAATAATAGGCAGAGTTGGCTACATGGATTCTTCTTGCTTACTAATTTTCTTTATCTTCTGTAATAGTGGCAGATCTAGAAACTCTTTGGGGGTGGGGTGAATAGCTCCTTGAATGATTTCGGGTAGGTCGAACTATGTATGATAGCCGATGGAACCCATCATGGGTTATAAAATTTAAGTTGATTCTAGAAATTTAGGATGAGATGAATGTCCCACCTCGACTCAATGTAGATCTGCTGCCACTGATCGTGTTAGTAGTTATCTCTAAAAGGGAGATCATATTTTGCTGTTTCCAAGACTGCCTCAACCTCTTTTGAAGTATTCACCATTTCCTAGACCTTTTCACCCAAATTTGATCTGCGACTTCATTAAACATCAAAAACTATCTTGAATTCTCATTGCTTGTTCTTGTTGTTTAAGTAATGTTCTTTAATAACCTCATCATAGATTTGATCTTTTTATGTGGCTATAGATTACCCTTAGCATATTCATTTCTGTCACAGATATCTTCAATGCCAACGTTTACTGCAAAACATTCAGCACAATAAATAAATCATTCCAGGCCTTATATGGGATTTATAAAATATAAACTGTCAAGTTATTCCATTTGCATTATACATTCAACATTCAAATATGCACTCTAACCTGAACCTGATCGTAACAAAACTACTTAATTTGGATTCGCTTTTACTAGAATATAACTCGGTTGCGACACATTGACATCCCTCCGCCGATAATGAGCTCTATGGTGCTTCAATCAATCCTTTATCTTCAAGAACTATGATGCATGTGTTAGAGTTTCTGAGTTTGCGAAAGCTTAATGATTCACGAGACACAATCGATGAGCAGTGTATTGTTAGCTATGAATCGCCTAGGACCATTTCTTCAAGGAGGTTTTTCTCAAGAGGACAACAGAATGCTCAAAGATTTCATCAAATATATTTAGACTATGATTGCAACTTATGTTACGTTTTATAAAAGGAAACTGAAACATTTTGAAAAGCATTTAACAAAACAGTTCCGTTCGTAACGGAAACAGAATGTGAAGGGACTGTTCCTTCTTTATTGCATGAACGATTATGAATGAGTCCTTATGGCCACTAATTATTAAGAGTTATCATCACGAGTATTCCATTTATGATGGAGGATTCATATGGGTACTTAGCCGGTATTGGTACACGTACCAGTACTTGAGTACATATTTCAAAAAAATTTGGATTTTAAGATTCATCTAGTTTGTTATGAATAGGTCTAAGACAGACTCATATCCATATTAGTCAACTTGATTATGAAACCCAAAAGTGTTATATTTTGATGTTGAAACTACTTTTATGAAATTGAGACTGTTACATGATCTAAGTTTCTATTTGAGCCATCATCTTTCTTGTTAGAGTTATATGTTATGTCAACATTTATATATTTTAATTTTTTTATTATAGTCAATTTTTAGTTTTAGTTATATATATAACCTTTTCACCCATACCTTATATTCTAAAAAAGAATACCATACCTCCTGTTGTAGTATCCGGTACCAATATCATACCCGTACCCTTCCACTATAGCTCAAGAATCGATAGATATGATTTATCATATAAAATAATATGTATGTATGTATATATATATATATATATATATATATATATATATATATATATATATATATATATATAGAGAGAGAGAGAGAGAGAGTTTAAGGGTGGGGGCCATCATGCTCGTTCACCTCTTTAAAGGGAGGTAGGCCCCAAACCGTCCAGTGGTGCAAAGGGACCACCAACACCTTTGAGGATATCACGGTAGCACCTCCCTTGGATCCTTCATGATCTGGTGGATTTGGTCGGCCAATAAATATAAGCTAAACCCTCATGCAGGGAGCGCATTCTCTGCAGCATGACATGGTATGGTTGGTGTTATTGAATTGGTTTCCCAAGGAAAAGTAATTCCTCCAAGACACAATAACAACTTTCACAAATTTGAGCCAGTCATTTTTCTAGCGCGTTCTTTTGTCACTGACCAGTTCTTTCTCCGGCTAAAATGAACAGGGCTCAAATCCGGCCGTCCTTTTCCGGCCTAAGATGACGAGAAAAGAGCTGAAAGATCCCGATTTGCACGGTTGCACTGTACCTGCAATCCTACTTTCATACGTAAAATAAGCAGAAGCTTCATTTCCTGGAGGCGTGTTTGAAACAATAAACCTGCTGAGAAATACAGATGATCGTGATAAACTCTAGTGTCCGACGACGGGTGTTTGTGTTCCTGCTGTTCCACAATTCAAACGCTCCATTATTTTTCTAATATGAGCGACGGTTTGCTAAATTCACCACACTTCTAGTTTCTTTGGCGGGTTCCCGAGGCACTCGTTGCCTGTACTATATGTTAGTATTCCTGCTATTCCACAATTCATACACTGCCTTATTCTTTCTCATATGAGCGACAGTTGATATTGATCACAGTTCCACACATAAGAGGGTTGTTTGTTTATTCTTTCTAAGGTCAAGTTAGCACCAGTTAAAGAGACGACCCGACTCCGCTCATCGGCTCGAAGCAAGTCCATTTGAACCCCCAGAGATCTTTGACCTCAAAGGAAGTCGGTGCAATTTGTCCGAAAAATCAGAGCATCAGCTCAGAAGAGAAGGAGGGGGGCAGTTCTGCACCTGGGAGGAGAGGAAAGAAGCGATATATACAACGCATAGACATTTGATCTTGGAGTCAAGGAAGACGGAGAAGAACGTAGTTTGCTAGAACGTTCACCACATTGATAACCATACCACCCCCCCCCCCACCCTCCCCACACACACACACACAGAGCAGGTGACCTGTGAGATCATGTTCTATTACCAAAACATGTCATTCACCTCCTCACGAGACCCGACATGTCATAAGATCACCGGATTTATGACATGCATGTTGGTGCCAGATTATGGTCTCCAAAGATCACCAGACTTACGGAGGACCTACAGTTCAACAAGATACGGTAGCATGAGATCGCATTGCATTTAATAGAACACGTGCATGGGTAGTTCAGAAGCAACACGCACTGAACTCTTGTCAGGAAGCAGATGATGCTCCAAAAAAAACCTAACTATGGCGGATCAACAGAGTAACTCCCTCCCCCCCCCCCCACCACTACAGAAATTTGTTTCCTCGTGTTTTTGCTCGGAAAGCATACTTGAACTTGACACGAAAACCCACTAGCGTAACATGCTTGCGAAGAATTTGGATAGAGAAGAGAATCAGAATAAGCTGATCTCTGCCCTTAAAAGGGTTATTTGTAAGACTCAAGCCATTCCATGAGTCTCTAAGAATCGTCGAACAATTAGCCCATCACTTCCCCCAGATCCGGTTCTAAGAGTGTGAAACCCACTCAAGCAACTGATAACGAGAACAAAGAAAAAGTGAATAAAAAGATTAATAAAAGAAAAAAAGAAGGAAATTATCATTTTCAAAGAGATGGACTTATATATAAAGGAAGCTAAAACAAATCTAAACAACGAAAGAAAATACAAAAAGTAAACTATCGAGTAGGAAGAATTGAAAGATTGATTGATTGATTTTTCTCGACCTTTTCTTCCTTAATTTATATGAAGCTGTAGAAGCCGTTTCGAAGGTCTTTCGAATTCTATCAATTTCCTTTCTCCAACGGTTTTTCAAGCTTTAATTTTCAACTGCTTGTTTCTTTAATCACCTACGTCATTAGCACAACCCACATCGCCATGAAAACCTGTTCCCATCACGAACGTTTCCATTTTGACGAGTCTCGAGTTTTCATCCATAGCCCTTGCCGGTGTCTGATCTCCGGCGTTAACACCCTCGCAACACTACCACGAAGACCAAGGGTCGTGATCAATCAAAATGATTGTAAATTGCATACTGCTAAACAAGTCATTTGGACTCATGTCAGGAACCAGATGATGCTCCAAAAGAAGAATTTTATTCAAGCTAACAATGGCAGATCAGGGAGTTCTGGTGCCGACCAAAGGAAATGGGTCGCCTCAGACACTACCACAAAGACCAAGGGTCATGATCAACTAAACTGACTGCATTTACATACTGCTAAGCAAGTCATTTGAGTGTCGGCTCTACACGGCCGCATGAACCCCTGCAGATTGCAGAAGTACTGCCTTGATCTCCTCAGGAAGAATATCCGTTCCATCCTTGCATTGCTGCAATAGAGAAACCGAAAAACACCTTTAACCATTTATTATCAGAATAAAATAACCTTTAATCAAATCAATTATCATGGAAAAAACACCTTTAACTAGATGAAGGAGACAATAACAAGAAATATAGAGGAGGAAGAAACTCACCTCAGCGCGAAAAACATCCAACGCAAAGCCATTGAAACAGCTGACGACTGCTTGCTGAATATCAAGCCCAAGGCCGTCGAGGGCTCTCATCGTAGAAAGCAACAAGCCAGGTCTTCTTGCACAGAACATATGAATGTTAACAGCCCGGCCTTCTCGAACTCTTACCTCAACCTGAAAAAAGGAAATGATTGTGGCATGTGAGGACGCAGAGTCGAGACAACAAGTGATGATTGCATCGAAAGGACACTGGTTTAGAATGCAGAGAATGAACGAGTTCATGGTTCTTCGAAGCATGAACTAGATCCATTATTACAGGCAGTGAGCCCATCCTAAAAATCAGAGACAAAAGGGAGGTACATCTGAGAAATACTAGGACAATTATCATAGCCCAAATTTATTACGATCAGCAGCGGTGAGTAGATGCAGCACATGCATGTGTTTGGCATAGCAAAGAAGCATGGACCATCTTGATTCACCGTTTAAAAAACCAAACTAGACACGGAACAGGTAAGCTTCTTCTCGAAATCTTCCTACCTTGAGTACCACTAACTTCATTGTTTTCGGTGAAGCAAACACAAAGGTACTTACTCGCACTGGTTGATTGTTTGGGCTTGGCAGTGAGCTCGGACAAAGTTCTTCCTTCACCCGACACGGCAAGGTCAGTGGCGTGGGTGTTAGAGGGTGGTAACTCGGCGTACTGGTCACAGAAGAATTAGGAGTTGATTCAAGCTCATTGTGAAGATCATTGATCCTTTGAAGAAGCTCCTTCAAGTACTCGACTGCATCACCAAGGATAGAAGCCCTATCCATCTGATCAGGCAAATGGAAGAAAGGAAAGATTAATACACATGCTTGGGACTAATTTTAACCCCTTATTATAAGAAGATTCATATTAAGTAAACAGTATTTTATTATAGTGTACAACCTCCTCGTATTAGATTTTAAACTAGTCTGGTCCAACCTCAATTTATGCATCAGGATAAGAATAAGTTGGAAAGGCTAACAACCCCAATCACTAAAAGCGGTTGGTGGTGGTCGCTGCTGCTAGCTGGCACCGATCAGGCACTTGGCGATATGAAATGAACTTATTCCTGTTCTGACATACGTTTCTGAAGAATTGAGAAACTGCAAAAGCTAAGAAATGATCTACTTGCAATACAAACTTCGAAGAAACAGACCTAGCAGAATGTACCGAAGCCGTCCTCTCTCAAGGAAGACGACAATTGGAAGGCAGCATACCTAAATATACAATCTGCTCACAACAATAATCTTTCTATTTTATTGGCAAGCTGAGGCCTGACAGATGCCTATCGGTATGCAAACATGAATATCGAACTTGTGACCTCCAAACTGAGTTTCTTTTGATTCAAGTTGCTAGGCAGGAGAGACATGGCTCCTTGTGCAGCTCACAATATATACTTCCGTGCAATTAACCAAATCTGGCCAGAAACCCTTTTATCCATTCTAGTTCTCGACGATTAAGGAGGGGAGAGGGGTAAAGAGGAAAATCACCGACAGTTTTGGAACTAGAAAAGAAACTAAAATCCAAGATAAACGATAAGCATATAATGCCAAACAGCATGCAAATTCAAAATGGAGTTTCAGAGATTTCAAGTCTAATTATATCGAACTCAAACAGTGAAACTCTTGATGCCGACCGCAATAAACTTATTAAACGATCAAATTTCATATTCAAAACCTGTTACTGTAGCAGTACAAGAATCCAGCGTCTAACAAGTCTTTGGTATTTGATATCATAGAAACCATTCAGAATTATTTTCTCTCTATCAACCTCAAATACTATAAAGAACATATTCCAGCCTAACCAGGAAAGGGAAGAAAAAGGTATGGCAGAAATGCATGAAAGAACAAATTCAATAGAAACGAGAGCGACCCCTAAACACGATCAGGTAACACAAAACTACGCATAATAAACTGATTAGAGGCATTTGATTACCACCAACAAATTCAATAGTAGAAACACAGTTAAACAAGAAAGACGGAGAAACCAACTTTGCTAATCTTGGGCACAACAGATCTGAGCATGTAAAGCCTATCATTGAGCTTCTTCCTTCTCCTCCTCTCCGCCATTAGGTTCTTCGCCGGCAGACCGTTCTTCTTCCCCTTCTGCTCTCCAGCATTCCCGACCAGCGCACCCGAATTTAAATTGCTTCCACTCTGAACCGCAAATCCACCTCTTTTCTTCGGCATGAAGGTCTCCTCCGGCTTATGCTCCGTAAATTCATCCGAGTCATACTGCAAACCCGAACCATCCACGCTCGCGTCATCGACTAAATCAACATCATTCCTCCATTCCTTCTCCCCGCAGCGTCCACCGGAATTCGAAACCGATGGCACACCACCCGCACTGGAATTCTGCCGGAGAGCAGCCCGTTTCTGAAATAGAGTAGGCCGAGCTCCGGTGGGAGGGAAAATCTCTAGCGGGCTCAAAATCTTAGCTTGATTGAGGAACCCTTCGTCATCCATGCACGCACGGATACCGAAATTGAGGGACCCAAAGCTCGGGTTCTCCACAATCCTGCCTCCGGAACGGAAATCGGAGGCTCCCATTTGTGTCAAGGCCGGAATCATCGAACTCGGCTGGTCGGCACCAGAGTTAGGGTTTTCCTGGAAGGAGGGCAAAAGGGGCGCTTCGAAATCGAGACCATAGCCAAATGGGTTCGAGCAAACCGAGCCAATAAGGGACGAGAGAGGCTGGTGGAAGAGAGTGGGGTCATCGTCGGCGACGGGTGCCTGCGGGTGGCTGTCGAATCCGGCGAGGCTCTTCATGCCATCGTCGTGATGGACGGTGGCCCCCATGGCCTGGACGTACCAGTCGTCGTCCAGCATCGACTTGAAGGAAGACGGATGAGAGTGCCCGACCACAACAGCGTCCTCATTGCTACCAACTTCGCCCCTCGGCCACCGCGCAGCGTCCACGTCGCCGGCGGCTTCCTCCATCCATGCCACGCTATTCACTCTCGATAGCATCTCTCTTTTCCTTCCTTCTGTGTGTGTGTGTGAGAGAGAGAGAGAGAGAGTGAGAGAGATCCACTGGCCTACAGCAAATACTGAAAGAGAGGAATAAAATTGTTATTGACCACTAATTTTTCTCCTCTTTGCAGCTCCTCGTTGGTTCATCGTGGTTAAATCACTAATTTCTTCCGGTTTGTGGTAATACTTTTGGCACCGGGCAAGTTGCTTGCTCACGCGGATGAAGAGGGTGCTAAGTAGGGCTGGTTGATCAACCAAAAAAATCCTGGTTTCGGCTCAGTTCAGCTTGTGATGACCTAGCTCGTATTTCCGTTCGATGCCTAAACGAGTTGAACATGAGTTAGCTCATCAAGCTTTAAGTGCTGAGCATGAACACGCTGCTTACTAATCAATAGGAGTGTTCATGGAACCGCCAGAACCGATCTAAACTGTTAAACAAGTTCAGTTGGTTCTAGATGTCTGACGGTTTGGTTCAGTTCACGGTTTCAACGAAGCAACTTAACTGAATCATTATATACATAAACATATATATATATTCACATTTTATATGTATATAAGGTTATAAAACTTAGATATATAATCTTTATAAGTTTATGTATCTGAGTTTTATAACCTTATATACACTTAAAATGTGAATATATACACCGATATATAATCTTTACATACTTATATGGATTTAAATCTTGATAAGTTTATAAGTTTTCATATATGAGTTTTATAACCTCATGGACATAAAATATGGACCATCAATCAAAATAATCCCATGACATAATACATTGTATTTAACAAAATCTTTAAATTAGGAGAGCAGTAGTTCATAACCGAACCAAACCAGAACCGACAGTTTGGTTTGATCCAGTTCTAGACATAGCACAGATTGGTTCGGTTCTCTAAAAGTTGAGAACGGAAACTAACAGATTGGTTTGATGTTGAAGTTAGAACCGAACCGTGAACACCCCTACCAATCAACACAAAGAGTGTTCATGGTTACTTATCTAAGTTTTTTCGGACACTAAGTGAGGTCAGCTAAAGAGTACAGTACAAAGACCTCTTAGGGGGCCATAAAATTCTAGCATTATTCTCGTTCAAGCATGCTTACCTTAGAGTTTGAATAGATCAGGTGGGTGTTGAAAAGAAAATTTTATTTTGATTATGAATTAATTAACATAACCTTCCTTCTTTATCCGAGCTTAAACTGCTCAAAGGTCCATTTTGCGTATTATGCACGTATAAGTGGGAAACAAACTTAATAGATAAATTGGAGCATATGGCTTCAATAGATCAAGAGACGTATGTTGCACCGAGAATTAGCTCAATTGGCAGGGTTCTCAAACTCCGACGTTGTGACGGCTAGTTTGGTTTCCAGGGTATGCATGGATGTGTGTGACAGGCTTTCTCCTTCCTTTGTAAACAAGATCTGCAATCTTTACTACTTTGATTTCAACACAAAATTTTGACACAAGCTATCGGATGATCCTCAAATGTGTATTTTTCATGTGAACACCATCTCCAACACAAAATTTTAAGTCATACAAACTAAACTAAGCTACGCCGACGGTTCCATTTGGTTCGGTTCTTGATTATGATAATGCAAAATATACGACACTTACGTAGAAGATGTGATCAATCACATGACAAATAAACTTGATGAGTTTTAGCACAAAATTATTGACGTAAAATATACCTTGGTGATTATCATATTGCATCCAAAGCGTTAGCTCAAAGGCAGCATGCCTTGGTGCTGATGCTGTTGGTGGGGAGTTCGACTCATAGGAAGTGCATGTTGGGTGTGTGTTAGTTTTTGGCCTCCACTTGTAACCTCTCAAAAAAAATACCGCTGAATAAAACAAAGTTATCAACCATGTATTACGGCGTGGGTTTATATAGGTTCGAACCCTCACATCACGAACCAAATTATAAAAAAGAAACCATAAAGAGAACCAAATCAAGCCACCGGTTTGGATCAGATTAATCGTATCGTTTCAGTCGGTTTGGATTGGTTCTTTGAGCACCCCTAGTGTGCAGTAAAGGTAAAAGAAATGTGTAGCTCAAAAGGAAACGTGAAAGTGAGAAATAGTCCACCAAAATCTCTAAATTTTGGGCCTCCGTAAGTCTTAGTCTGGTCCCCAATATCACGAGTTCATTAAGTATATGAATTCATCTCTCTCTCTCTCTCTCTCTCTCTCTCTCTCTCTCTCTCTCTCTCTCTCTCTCTCTCTATATATATATATATATATATATATATATATATATATATATATATATATATATATATATATATATATATATATATATATGAATTCATCTCTCTCTCTCTCTCAATTTTGAACCCAGCTATCTATCTAAATTTTGGGCCCAGCAATTCTTAGCCTAGAACCCAGTATCACGAGACCATTAAGTATATGAATTCCTCTCTCTCTCTCTCTCTCTCTCTCTCTCTCTCTCTCTCTCTCTCTCTCTCTCTCTCTCTCGCTAGGTTGGTCAGACAGGCTTGGTGCTGTGCTTTGGCATGGGTCCCTTCGGCTTCTTAGACAAACTCTTTCATATATAACTCAAACAGGCACTCTGGTGCTATTGCTGCTGGTGGGGAGCTCAACTCTCAGGGTGCATTTGTGGAGTGTGTTAGCCTCCTCTTATAACCGAAAAGAAAAAGATAAAGGAAGTGAACAATGAGGCAAAAGTTTAGCACACATGTACCCTTCTGGAGTCAAACTCTCCACCAGTAGCAACAGTGTTAGAGCACCCTGCGGTTGCGTTAACCCTATGATTAGATGCCACTTGTGTGAAGATAATGTAGTCATTCTCGGCAATCTCATCACAGAAATGGTTAGACTGATCATTCAGTCATTATATGTGGTAAGATTGTGAGAATGGATTCTAATGACCGTAATAAGCTGTAACGATCGGATAAGGTCTCTAGGAGGGGAAAGCCTAATAGAAAATCCGAGGAGTTCAGGAGAGACACTGCTCTATAAACACTGAACAACGCAAAGATCAATGTACGTGAGAAATACAAAGTGAAACCCTCTTAGGAAAATGCTATTGTAGGGAAACCTCAAAACAAAAATCACTTAACCATTGTTTTTCTTATTTTTTTTACAAAGGGAGAAAAAAAAAGAAAAGGAAAAGAGAACATCCCTATTGGTAAACAGTCGAAACCACATTTTATGGCCTAACACACTTAGAAAGTAAGTCCGGAAGACAATCGGAAAAGAATTTACAAAACTGAAACACAGGCAAATGGAAGGCTAGCCAAAGAAACACCCTTGCAGCAAAGGCGGTTGCAGGCTAGCCGGACGAGAGAGGCACGAGTGAGACCATTGTAATCGAGGAAAGAGATCTTAAAGAGGGTAAGGATTCGACGGACGCCATTGACCACCGCACGGACAAGCCCCTCTCTCTCTCCCTCCAGCCCCTCCTGCGTGCCTGTGTAGAATCCAGAATTTGAGGTGCCAAGCTACTTCGGCCATTAACTTGCTATTTCAGGCTGTATCACCGCCAAATTTTTACATGCGTTCGAGCTTGATGCTTCGGTTCAAGATTACGTGTCCCGTGTCGCGTCAACCGTACCTTTGTTGTCGATGCTTCTACTTTTAAATAGCGCGGGCATGGCTCCCGCGAGTACAAACGAAAGAGAGGAAAGTAAAACCCAAAGTCGTTTGGTTCTGACTTCTGAGCGCTTGATCTATCGTTTTGCTCTTTCTCACACTCTCTCTGAAGTTTGGGACCGTCCTTCGGTCATTGGAATATCCGTGAATCTTGTTTCCAGCAATCCCAGGCTGATATCTCGACGATCGACCATGAAGGCAATTGAAACCAATCTAGGTAGATGGATTGAATCCTCTCAATGGTGAAAAGCAACCTCGATGGGTAAGTATAGTGGGGAGCATCATAAGATTTAGGTTAGCGCCTGGCACCATCACCAGCATTTGCAGAGAGAGCGCTTGGCATGAGTGAGATCGTAGTAATCGAGGAAAGAGAAGACCTTCAAGAGGATAAGTATTCGACGGACGCCACTGACGACCGCACGGACAAGCTCAAGCCTCCCCCCCCTCACTCCCTCCAGCCCATCCTGCGTGCCTGGGTAGAGTCCAGAATTGGAGGTGCCAAACTACTTGGGCCGTTAACTTACCATTCGTTACACCGCCTAAATTTTACATGCGTGACATGGAGCTTGATGCTTCGGTTCAAGATTACGTGTGCCGTGTCGCATCAAACGTACCTCTGTTGTTGAAAACTTTTAAATAGAGCGGGCTTGGCTCCCGCGAGTACAAATGAACGAGAGGAAAGTAAAACCCAAAGAATGATCTAGCTTTGTGGGTTAACTGCTACCATGGCACATAATAGGACTATGTGAATCCATGTAGCCGACCCTGTCAGGCTTTGTTGTTGTTGTTTGTATGAAGGAGAAACCAACATAAGAAATGTTTTAAATACCTAAGGATTGTTTTTAAGATCGAAGAGAAAATTGATAGAGATATTATGCATAAAATTGATCTAGCTTTTGAAATAATAAATAATGATCTAGCTTTGTGAGTTAACTGCTAATATGACACATGATAGGGCCTTGTGGAAACAAATAATCCATGTAGTCAACCCCGTCTAGTATGGGAAAAGGCTTAGTTGTTGTTGTTGTTGTTTGTATGCAGGAGAAACCAACATAAGGAAAGTTTGGTCAATTTTTCAAAGTGATGAAGAATTGATGGAGATGTTATGCATAAAATTAATGTTGGTTGGTTAAAATAGAGAGGAGCATCAAATATTATTTGTGATAAGAAGATACCATTAAAGTTAAAAGGTAA
Source organism: Brasenia schreberi (assembly GCA_036023115.1). NCBI lineage: Eukaryota > Viridiplantae > Streptophyta > Magnoliopsida > Nymphaeales > Cabombaceae > Brasenia > Brasenia schreberi. Next base: position 21,032,396 of record JAYKKT010000079.1, on the reverse strand, counting down.
ATATTATAGAGCAACAATTAGACCTATCATATTTTAACATGTACAAAAGATGTTTGTGATAGAGATGAAGATATTGAGATAGATGAGTGGTTATATAAGAAAAGACCGTATACATAATGAGGTTATTAGAAATAAATTATGTGTGACACCAATAGAGGATAAAATGAGAGAATATCGTTTAAGATGGTTTGGACATGTAGAAAAAAAAATCAAAAGAAGAACCTTTAAGAAGGTATAAAAACCTAGATTTTGAAAGTATTAAATGAGGTAGAGGACGACCACAAAAGTGTTGAAAGAAATAATAAAGAATGATCTAGCTTATTGTGAGTTAACTGCTAACATGACACATGATAGTGCTATGTGGAAACAAAGAATCCATGTAGCCGACCCCATCTAATATGGGAAAAGGCTTAGTTGTTGTTTATATATTATGCATAAAATTGATATGTGACAAGAAGTTACCATTAAAGTTGAAATGGTAACAGTGGACCCAAGACTTCTTTTGGGTGGGCATACCTTATTATGAGTGAGACACATTTGTATTTCACGTTTATAAAATATTTATATTTCTTATATACATCAACACACAAAAATATGGTTTTTATCAATATTTTAGTCTTTTTTTTCATTTTTTTCAGTTCAGGGATTTTGAAGCCAGATACACTCCCAATGTATGGAACTTGTGAGTTGACCCTTTGGACATTTTTATCAGCCTCTTTTGTAATCTCTATCTTCTCATGTTGCTTATGTTGAGTTAATGGCACATCATAAGGCTTGTGAAAAAAAAAAGAATTCATATAGACGACCCCATCTAGTATGGGAAAAGGCTTAGTTGTTGTTGTTGCTTAGTTGTTGTTGTTTGTACTTTCCACTATTGAGATAGGGGAAGAAGTTCGACTCCATGACGTTGATACGGTGTCTTTCAAAAAATCTTTGGAAACTGGAACCAAAACTGCTCTCAAACTGGTCTTTCCATAATAATAACCGAAAACGAACATTTTATATATAATAATAATATGACTGATATGTGTTTTGGTACCAAATCATGATCTAGGTGACAAAACCAATCATGATTTTTTTGGGTCTCCTTATGCAACCTTACTTTGCACAGATCTTGAGGTTGAAATTTGTTTAATATAAATGCCACTGTCAAACTTTAAAGCATTTAAAATAAGTTCAAATTTTCAAGGGCCCATGAAATGACGTAGATGATTAGGTAACTAAGCATGATCGAGGTGCCACATAGTATTCAACGCTTAGAGAAATTGACATTTATATAATTTATAAATCTCTTTACGTAGAACACGATATGTCGAAGTAAACATGATGACGGAATACCGAAGCATGCGGCGTCTTGATATACAAAGTTTAGTGGACAAGATCACCAATAAAATATGAGGATAAATTAAACGTTAAGTTGACGAGTGGCGGATTTAGAAACTCTTTTAGGGTGGAACCAATAGTATCTTGAACAGTTTATGATGGGCGAGCTCATTGATTTCATCATGAGCGATAGGTTGAAGACTTTAAATTGATTTTCGAAATGTAATGAAAGTCATTACACAAGTTTTAAAAGTAATTTAATTATTAAATGTGTAAGTCTTAAAAATGTTTTTCTAATAAAACTCTCATATATATATTGATATATATATATTAATGGAAGGGCTTTGGTTTATCGGTGCTTGCATCTTTTCTTTTATGGAAAAAAGGGTAGGTGGAAGCCAATGAATGCATCCGGTATCAAACTCATGACCTTTAACTTCTGAGCCCCCTTTAACCAGGTGAGCTATTGTTGATCGTCGTGCGATGCAGACATTTTCTTGGTATAATATTTTTTTTGTTTTTAATAATATCCCAATGGCATCACATCTAATAAAAATCAAATCAAATCAGGCAATAGATTCAGCGTATGACCAATTATATCACACTTGTAATATTCAAAGGTATGACATTTACTGAACCATAAAATAACAAATAGAATATTGTACCTTATAGTATTCAAACTAGTGTATATGCAAAATAGTGTATATGGTAAACCAATATATCTATCTCAACAGTTCATCTCCTTTGATCCACCTTATATTCAGCGTATGACCAATTATATCACACGTAATATTCAAAGGTATGACATTTACTGAATCATAAAATAACAAATAGAATATTGTACTTTATAGTATTCAAATCCACATTGTCTACTGAAATAATACAAGGAAAGATCATATAAAATTTAGTGTCCGACTATATTATAATTAATATATAGTATTAAACGAGCTCAATCGAATTGTATGAACCATACCAGTATCAGTGCTGAACCGAACACGAACAGTCTTGATAAGAGCCGAGCCAAACATGAACAGGTTCTACAGCCGAACCCAACCAAACTGGACCATGAGCAGCTCGGTCTGGACGCCAAGTTGTACTTAATCTTATCAACAAAGCCTTCTTAGTTCCAATGTGAGAATAATAAGGTAAAGGAAATGTGACATGAATCGATCTCCTGTAATCTTGAAAATTTCACAAAAGCATCCTTGATTCAATCCTTGGTGGCATTGCTCGACTGTATTATCGAACAATACCCGCCGAAATTTCAAGGAAGAAGACGACTCTCTCTCAAACTCTCCCTACACTATCTCAAGCATATTAAAGTATGCTTGTTACATGCATAGCTAAACCTTACTAAAGCCTGATACTAACAAAATAGATCCAAGACAACTTCTATATAAATCTGGATATTGATATCCAAGATCTGAAACACCCTAGTCCAACAAAACCAAATCCTATGAGACCCAATATCAAACCATCATCATGAATAAAACACCCTATCGAGTCATCGACGCCAAAACGCATGGTCAGATGAAGCACATGTATCATTTCATTGGGTCTGAACTAGGCGGTAAGTGGAGGTGTTCCCAGTACCGGATACATTTCGGATATGATCCACAACAACAACTAAGCTTTTTCTTGTATTAGATAGGATCGGTTATTTGGATTTTTTGTTTTCATAGATCTTGTTCATGTGTTGTGCTGGTAGTTAACTTAACATGAGATAAATCTTTCTTTATTATTTTTTCTAACACTTTTATAGTCTTTCTCTTCTTCTTTTAGCATTTTCATGGCAAAGTTTCTCATACTTTTTACCAGAGCTTCCTTTAGTTGTCTTTCTATGTGTACAAACCATCTTAAATGACTTTTCCTCATTTTGTTATCTGTTGAAGACACTCCCAATTTGTTTCTAATAACCTCATTATGTACACGATCTTCCATTATGTGACCGCTTATTCATCTCAGCATATTCATTTTTGTCATGGATATCTTTTGTACATGTTGACAATTAACTACTCAACACTCACAACCATAAAACATAGAGGGTCTAATTGTTGCTCTATAATATTTACCTTTCGACATTAATGGTATATTCTTTTCACATCGAATGCTCAATTTACTTTTCCATTTTAACCAACCTACATTAATTTAAAAATTTTCTTATAAGGAATGAAATGTGTGCTAATCTTAATTTGTATGTCAATTGAAGTAACCAAATGATCAAAGTTGTATATTATGTTATTGTTCTACCAAGTGAGAAGCCTTTACTTTATGATTTTTTTCTCTATATTTTTTATTTTCTATTAACTTTCTTCTTAGACTCATTCACTAACATAATATTATTCACAAACAACATACACAAATGTACTTTATCTTGAATATGTTGTGTTAACTCTTCAATGACAAAGATAAAATACATATCTTCTTTGAGCCATATCCAAAATTTATAGTCTTTCTCTTCTTCTTTTAGCATTTTTATGGCTCAGTTTCTCATAGCTTTTTATAAGAGTTTCTTTTAGTTGTCTTTCTACGTGTCCAAACCATCTTAAATGGCTTTTCCTCATTTTGCTATCTATTGAAGTCACTCCCAATTTGTTTCTAATAACCTCATTATATATACGATCTTTCATTATGTGACTCCTTATTCATCTCAGCATATTCATTTATGTCATAGATATCTTTTGTACATATTGACAATTAACTACTTAACACTCATAACCATAAAACATAGAGGGTTTAATTGTTGCTGTATAATATTTACCTTTTGACATTAATGGTATATTTTTTTCACATCGAATGCTTGATTTACTTCTCTATTTTAACCAACCTACATTAATTTTATATATAGCATCTCTAGCAAATTTACCATCACTTTGAAAAATGATCTTAGGTATTTAAAAATTTTCTTACAATGAATGAAATGTATGTTAATCTTAATTTGTATGTCAACTCAAGTAACCAAATGATCTTGTATATTATGTTTTTGTTCTACCAAGCCTATTTTTCTCTGTATTTTTAATTTTATATTAACTTTCTTCTTAGACTCATCGTCTAACATAATATTATCCGCGAATAATGTACACGTATTTTATCTTGGAGGGTTTTGAACCTTATGTTAACTCATTAATGACAAAGATAAAATACATATCTTCTTATGAGCCAGATCCAAAATTTGTATGAAGTTCGTAACCCATGCCCAACTCCATCAATCAATGGAATCTTCGTGATGTGGCCCAAACAAAATCGAGGCGAACAACCGGTTTTGATTACACCAAAACGTGGAACTACGAGTCTGGAGTCGAACAAGCCCCATGCTTCCGAGGATTCTAAGTATGGTTGTCGATGCAGTTCCACAATCATTTTGGTTCTGGTTTGGTTTCAGTTTCATGTGAAAAAGTTCAGGGCAAAATTTTGGAACCGAAACCAAAACAGAGGTCAAACCATCCATTTGGTGGGTGTTGAGATCCTGACCTACAACCTGGTCGGTCTGAGTAAATCGGGACGGCTATCTCGGAACAACCGGTTCTGATAAAACCAAAACCTGGAATTACGAGTCTAGAGTCGAACATGCCCCTGTGCTTCTAGAGGATTTTAAGTATGAATACGGACGCAGTTCCACAATCATTTTGGTTCCTGTTTGGTCCCAATTTCATATGAAAAAGTTCAGGGTCGAATTTTGGAACCAAAACCAAAACAGAGGTCAAAACAGCCATAACCGCCGGTTCCTTGATTTGTTTAATGGTTGGTTCCGGTTCCTTCTGTTCTGGTTCAGGTAGGTTTTCGAGGCGGTTGGAGTCCGATTTCGGTCCATCGCGCCTGGCCCACGGCCACCTCTGGTCTGACTTTAACTGGTTTAGTACGGATCGAGTTCGAGTGAAACCCGACCCGTGTAAACCTGTTAGCTTTCTACCTTGTTTCCTTCGGTTTCTCGCGCAGGCCGCTCGCGGAGTCCCACTGGTAGTTTCGCTATAAAAGCCACTGGCAGCATTTTTTTGTCGCTGTGGGCCGTCCTTTAGAATCAAGGCGTGACGCATTGGACGACACCAGAGAACGAATGATTGGGATAGGTGCCCTGCCGAATCTTCTCCTTTATTCGTCGTCCGTGCCTGTCATTTCCAATTCAGTCCTCGACGTCCGCGGTTTCTCGCGTTCCTTTGGGCGGGCTCGAGCTCAAATTCCATCGCCTGCATTGAAGGTCAAAGGAGTATCAGAAGCGAATACGTCTCCTTTCCTTTCTGGTTCAAGGAGGAGGAAAAACGGTTAGCTGTTCTGGGATTTGGCTTCATCTGCCTGTAATCTTCTCTTGCATGAGCTCCTGAAGTTGATTTCTTACCCTAAGAGTTATTCCGTGTAGCATTGTGTTTTTGAAGCGAGATACTGAGCTATCCGGTGTTTTATCAGGGTTTCGGAGTGAGATTTCAGGCTTTGTCGTGTTTTATTACGAATTTCTTGCTTTCTTAAGCATTTTCAAGTGAAATTTTGTGTTCTTTTGTCAGTTTCATTTTCCCTTCAGCTGGTGACTTTTCTATCAATAATGGATTTGAATCGGTCGAAATTTGCAGGAAAGGGGCTGGATCGAGCTAGAAAGAAGTTGCGGCGAGGGATATTATAGTGGACACTGTTGTTCGTGCTTATTATCTGTGAAGCTTTCTCTTTAAAGGAGCTTATTTTCCTGCTATTTTAGCTCGGGGAATCCTGGAACATTCCATTCGTCGAAACTACTGAAGATTTCTGGAACGGAAAACCTTCGATTCGTCGGAACTTCTGGCTTTCTACTAGTGTCATGTGAAGTTCGTCAGTAAGAGTTAAATATTTAACTTAGCGGATTCGTCTATTTGATTCAAGGAGCAATTTTTTTAGCGTCTTATTTTAAACCAAGGTACCTTGTGTGGTTTCTTAGGATTGAGAGACTCTAGAGAAACTCACTTTTACATTCCCCCTATCTTATCTCCATATTTGGATTCTAGTTCCCCTATTTGATGGCTTTCTATCTCCAATCTAGCAGTCTCCGTGTTCCTAACCTTCCAGGGACAAGCTCGGAAAAGTTTTCTTCTTTATCTTCAATTTCATGTTGTCGGGCTACCTTTTCGGCCTTTGTGAAAGGTGTGACGCATCGGGGCAAGGGAGAAAGAGGCTATGGAAGAAGAGATTTGCGTATCTGTTGCGAGCAACAAGCAGTTGCGTCTGTAGCAGAGAAATTCGATTTTGGGGAACAGCAGTCAGGTGAAAATTCAGGTAAACTCAGCTGCGTAATGAAATTTGGTGGATCATCAGTGGCCACCGCCGTGAGAATGAAGGAAGTTGCCCGCCTGATTCTCGGTTTTCCTGAGGAAGACCCTGTAATTGTTATGTCTGCGATGGGGAAGACGACTAATAAACTTCTAGAAGTGCGTAAGTCATTCCTGTCTCTAAATTTGCGTTCTTCTTCTACTGCCCAACGATTATATTATCCTTTTACAAGCATGTGCACGTGAACCATTGATAGTAGCCAGCAGCTCCCCTCTATCTGGATTTCTGAATTCTGTGAGACAACCATGAGGATCAACTTTCTTTTGCTGTCCTATATGCATGGGAGAAAGCTGGGCATTTTCTCTTAACGTAGATTACATAGTTAATTATCATTTCCTTCCATACTACACATTGTGTATAACGCAAAGTCCAAAATATCTGCATATCCTGTACTGCGTTCATATATAATATGCTATTTATTTACTTTATTCATGTACCTGATGTTCCCTATTCTTGCATGGAATATACCTTCGTGAAAATGTGAGACAAAGTTCTGCTGCGACTGGATAAAGTGCAAGTATTGTAGTTGCTCCATTTGGTCATTCAGGATTGTTGTGGAGCCTTTTTGTAGAAATGTGCTTTCTTGTCAAGTAACTAATAAATCTTCTCGCTTGTAGCATAGGAAATAAAGAGTACACATGTGAACTTTTTGTTCATGATAGAAATTTGCTTGCTTATCTCTATGCTCAAACAAATTATTCCACCAATCATGAACTGGTACCTACTTGGTACTTGATGCTGTTTGAGTAAGATTCTGTTTAGTTTTGTATACGAGATATTGTACTTGATTTGGTATTCAAATATGATATTTTTGTGATTTTGTTAGGCTGGGGAAAGAGCTGTTAGCTGTGGCGTGAATAATGTCTCCGCTATCGATCAGTTGCATTTTGTAAAAAACTTGCATATAAAGTAGGCACCCTTTTCCTTTTTTAACAATAATTCATTACCTGTATTATGGAATCATGTAGACATTCTTATGATGTCTATTCTGCTTATATTTGTGCAGGACTGTTGACGAGCTTGGAGTACCCAGAGCAACAATTTCTGGTAATTCTGACGTGATCCAGTCTTACTGCACATTCCAGGCTCTAAGACTTCAATTTGTTTCCTTATTTGGCAAAGAAATGTTCCCTCAGAAAAATGTGATGTGACTAAACCATTTTAGAATTCTTTTAGTATAATGTTTTAAATGCACCTTAGCACACTTGCTATTAGAAATCAAAGGGAAAATGTGCCTAGTTTAGATTAACAAAAACATTGTTTGTTTCTTTTTAAGGATCAGTGTATTATCGTCCAGTACAATATGATATACCACTTATGAGTTGCATTTTCTTATACAGAACTGCTTGAGGAGTTTGAACAACTACTAACAGGAATTTCTTTGATGAAAGAGTTGACTCCTCGTACAAGAGACTATCTTGTTTCTTTTGGAGAGCGTATGTCCACACGTATTTTTGCTGCATATTTGAATAAAATTGGCCACAAAGCCCGCCAAGTAAGTAAATTGTGATGCTTACTTACATACATGGTAGCTAGATTATGGAATATTCTTAATACTGATAGTTCTGTTTTGTTATTTTTTGATACTTTGTGTTTTCTCATGGATATATTTGTCTCATGATAATGTAACTACTTGATTAGCATACGAAAGTATAGAATACTTTTGAAAGATATTGATGAAGAAAGGAAGTTTTTCACCACCATGAACATGCTACTGGTACAGCATTTATTTACTTTTGGCAAACAAGTTTTTTATTCTCAGACAACTAGAAGTCTAGAAGTACTTTTGTTCTTTCCTGTCTTCTTTGATTGTTAAAGAGAACCAATTACACAGTTCTGCCAACGCCAACCAAAACTTGTTTACAAATGTTTCATCTGTGCTGGAATCACCCATGAATAAATTTTTTATCATCCTTATCCCATGCACTAGCAAGGAAAAGTTGGTTGGTGACAACATGTTTGTTTGCAGTATGATGCGTTTGATATTGGTTTTATGACGACCGATGAATTCACAAATGCCGACATTCTTGAAGCAACTTATCCTGCTGTTGCGCAAAGGCTGCATGGAGATTGGAGTAATGATCCTTCCATGCCTATCGTAACTGGATTTCTAGGCAAGGTAGCTATTCTATTATTATTGTTAGTTGAGCCATATACTCTTCGTTGTTTAATTTTAACAAAACTTTTTTGCAGGGGTGGAAATCTGGTGCTGTCACAACTTTGGGTAGAGGTGGCAGTGACTTGACGGCCACTGCTATTGGTAAAGCGCTTGGTTTAAGGGAGATTCAGGTTGACATTAAGCATTATGTTGCAATCTAATCTTGTATTTCTAGCATCTGACTGGCCTCTATCTGTGAATGCCAACCAATACCTGTCTTCTGTTGTCATATACTTATATTTGGAAGCATAGATGTTCTGCATAAATTCTTGGGATAGTTCATAAACTTGATTTGCTGCCGTTGCATCATTTGTAACAGGTATGGAAGGATGTTGATGGGGTGCTAACATGTGATCCTAATATCTATCCACGTGCAGAACCAGTACCATTTTTGACCTTTGAGGAGGCTGCTGAGCTTGCATATTTTGGTGCACAGGTTTGCTTTGTTTGGATGCTCATTTGAATTAAGAATCTGATATCTAGTTACAGAATATTTATACATTTCATTGTTGTAGTTCTCTCTCTCCCCCCCCCCATCATCATACTATTTTTTTTCAGATTTGAAGTTTGTTGTATTTGTTCTTGTAATGCAGTGTCAGAAAGCTTGCTAAAAATCGTAATAGGACAAGCGAACACATTTAGAATCGATTTAAATTGGTTGCACCTCATTGGGCTCTGGATTGATGGTTTATTGTCATTCTGGTTGTAGGTTTTGCATCCACAATCTATGCGACCTGCTAGAGAGAGTGATATTCCTGTGAGGGTGAAGAACTCCTACAACCCAAAAGCTCCTGGAACTCTCATTACGAAGACTAGGGATATGAATAGGGTATAAAGTTGCTTATTTGCTTTCTTGTTAAAGGGATTCTGAAATTCTGAATGCATTAAAATCCTATGCTTTTTATTGTACAAATCTCAGGCCTTGCTGACCAGTATAGTTTTGAAGAGAAATGTCACCATGTTGGATATTGTGAGTACTAGAATGCTTGGTCACTATGGATTTCTGGCAAAGGTAAGTCCTCTTGCAGATAATGTTTGCTCCCTCCCTCCTTATATTCTAGTGAAAGAGGATTTTATCTGTTTATTATTTCTCTACTGTAGGTTTTTTCCATCTTTGAAGATTTGGGCATCTCAGTCGATGTAGTGGCTACTAGTGAAACAAGCATTTCTTTGACTTTGGACCCTTGCAAATTATGGAGCAGAGAGCTAATACAGCAGGCAAGTTCAGGAACTCTCGCCATGTTCCTGCTGTTTGACATTCATCAAGTGTGTGGTAGTTTCCCCGAGAGAAACACCTCCGGTATCTTTGCCATGTGATCTTTTCTGGACAGTTAACTTTGCTAATTTCGTTATCTAAAGATGTTCTTTATCTAAGACAATTCACTCCAGATTTTGTTTCACCTCTCTGAATAAACGTTTTTATAGCATGTTTGGTTATAAATGGATTTCAATTGGGCACAAAGACCGATGTCTCACCTGGCTGGGGGCTCAACTACAAGTCAGAGGTCATGAGTTTGACACTTGGGGTGTGCAACTTGCTTCGGCTTCCCCATTGTACAAGAAACAGAAGGATCACAATTTGAGCTTTTTTATATGCATAATAATTGTGAAACCATGTTTTGTTTTTGGTTTGCCTAGTGTCTTTGTCATTAACCCCTTCCTTTTCTACTGGCATAGGAACTTGACCATGTTGTACTAGAACTTGAGAAGATCGCAGTGGTACATCTTCTGCAAAATAGATCAATAATTTCACTCATCGGGAATGTGCAGCTGTCAGCATTGATACTTGAAAAGGTTAAGTGTCTATTCAATTACAAACTATTGGCTCCACTGTGTGTTATCCTAGACTGTGATCATCATTAGTATTAGAGACATTTGTCTTTCTCCATAGTAGCCAATGCTTCTATTTTTTGTTGACTGAGGTAGCTGTCGGACAGAGGAACAGAAATTAGCTGAACGTTTTTTGTTTCGATAAGTAGAGCAGCTGATCGACTACATTCTTTTACTTGAAAAGTTAAGTGTCTATTCAATTACAAACTATTGGCTCCACTGTGTGTTATCCTAGACTGTGATCATCATTAGTATTAGAGACATTTGTCTTTCTCCATAGTAGCCAATGCTTCTATTTTTTGTTGACTGAGGTAGCTGTCGGACATCCTTTCTCCATAGTAGCCAATGCTTCTACTAGGATGGGGAAATCCTTTCTTAAGAATAAGCAAGTTTTAAGTTATAACAGAACTAGGTAACGTCTGCTGGTTATTGGTGTTGGAAAATGTGGTGAGACATCATGTGTGTCCTTTTTTAACTTTCTTTCTTCCACCACTTTTGTAGTGTTTTCTACATCTTCAGCCTTTGTGTGTGTGTATCCCTCTCTCACTCGCACACAAAAAAAATACTCTGACCAAAAATATGAAACAAAAATGGAGTTGGTAGTTGTCTCTGGAAGCACATTTTCTTTTCCTCACACAAGTTTACCTTCGCAGTACCATCAGTGTTCATAAGTGTGTGTGTGTGTGTGTGTGCACGCATGAGAGTGGATGCGTGTGCCCTGTCTTTCTGGACATAGTTGTGTGCCTTCAACAGTTTGAGAAAATGTATCAATAAACTAGGAAGATTCTCATGATACCATGCGTTTGAATATGGCAGGCATTCTATTGTCTCCGGAGAAATGGTGTGAATGTCCAGATGATCTCTCAGGGTGCTTCAAAGGTCTCTCTCTCTCTCTCTCTCTCTCTCTCTCTCTCTCTCTCTCTCTCTCTCTCTCTCTCTCTCTCTCAGAGAGCTCTTTTTGACACTTTCGCGGTTGTGTGGCAGGTAAATATCTCGTTGATTGTGAACGACTCTGAAGCAGAACAGTGTGTCAAGTCTATGCACCATACCTTCTTTGAGAAACCAAATCTACCCGACCATGAGATTGGCAATGGATCAACGGTTGGGTACAGGGACCAAATATATTCATGATAATGTACTTATTTCGATTTTGGTGGAGATGAACCCGCATGCAGCAAACGGCGTCATGATTTTTGCGTATTGTTGAACATGGCTTGTGCTGTGAGGCCCTAAGCTTCTCTTTTTCCTTCTTTTGGTTTTCGGAAGCGTCATTTCTCATTCTTTACCTTCATTTCTGGTTCACCAGTTAAAATTTTGAGATCTTGCTCATGGTTGACCTGATCTGAGAATAAAGCCATATCAGTCGATTGGTTGTATTATTTGAACACCGTTTTTCTTAAGGTGCAAGTTTGGGTCGGTTCTGATATATATATATATATAGAGAGAGAGAGAGAGAGACTGGAACCTGCTTGCTTTTAATGGGCATGAGTGAAATAGTATTGTTTTTAAAACATCTAAATTTTTTAAAATTATGTTCATACTCAGACTGTTGCTTTTCGGAACATGATCGTAATAATATTGTCTTTGATTGCTTGATCATTGTTTTTTTGTCATGAGTGTAATAATATTGCTTTTTATATATTCTCAAAAACCTTCATGTTCATAAGTGTGTGTGTGTGTTCATAATATTGCTTAAGCATTCCAAGGATTGGTTAAAATTTTTAAACATGTTAGAGGTGGACAGTATCTGGTTTTTCATATATATATATATATATACAAACAAACAAAAGAGGTCTGATCTACAATTGATTCTGAGAATGATATAATACCAATCCTTGAAATGCTTACGAGCACAAGAAAGTTAATCTGCCTAGTACTTTTGACAATGCCCTGATATGATGCCAAACCTTGGAGTGTTGTCTGAATTTCTATCCTTGTAAGATGCCTGTATTGAACCGCAAAAATAGAACCGCACTTTGTCCGTCTTGATTTAAGGTCTCAAGTAAATCTTCATGGATTTGAAGGTGCTGCTTTTGGAGTTCGATATGATAATATGACGAGTGGTCGCTTGGTCCACTCAAAATGGCAGGGGTTCAAGAATATCTTTTCCAAAAAGGATGGCTGGTATTAATCTCTCAGGTCTCCATGAAAACTGGTGGAAAGATATCATGGAAATATAACTTCTCCAAACAACTACGTTAGTCGCTTTGCTCTCGCCGGTGGTGAACCAATTCATGGGAGAGCTGAGGCAGCCCCTTCACACTGTATATGGAACCCAGAAACCTAAACAGGCAGTCCGGATATCTGCAAAATTTATATAAACGGCCTCACTTGAATTGCAACCAATGGATTTAATCTCAACACAAAAAAAACATTGTGTGTCCTCCACTGGGTCTCTCCCAGACCCAGATAAAGGACGAGAGCTGCATTTTCTAGTTGACAATATTCCTTGGGGGTTCAACCTTCCAATAGTAATACACCGGAAACCATAAGAACTTTGGAACTAGGCACATGATTTGGCAAGAATGATATTAGGGTTGGTGACCTACTGCTGAGTGATACATCGCCCACCAGGTATAGCTACGTATGCTGGTAGCGGAACAATTGTTTTCTCAGGTATTTATAAATGTATAATGCAAGTATTTTTATTTGGGTGAACTTCTGCACTCCTATCTGTGTGGTTGGAGTTATGATCCGTAAGAAGTCTCTCGAATTCAGATTTCATTAGATCTCGTCCTTACCGAGTTTGGAAACTAGGTGAGTCGAACTCAAAAGATTTTTTAGCTCGTTTAATACTCAAGCTGGTTATAACGGTTTAGTATCAATACGCTTTACTGTATAAGTGCAGAAGGAACCTTGACGACCAACCTCCGCAAAGCCAAGATTGAACATGCAAGGGTCGTCCAAGCTTAACATTTGGAGCCCTAGTCGCTTATGCAGAAGAAGGGCAATAAGTTCGCACTCAATTTCCTCACAAATTACTATTCTAAAATTATAAATCGTCATATTAATTTCTTCAGATTCTGTTTCATCTCCTCGGAAGAAAAGAAAATATCATAGTTTATTCATTAAGTTGACAGATGGTTCAACATAGTATTCATGCTCTGAGAAATTATGAGGATGAAGAAGCGATCGGGTATTGAATCATCACAGAGCATCATTTATCAGCAGAAAATGGCTATCGAGAATTGCAGACCATACGGAATAAGTACGAATTCTCTGTTTCTTTTCGACATCTAGTACGACAATTTAAGGGTTAGCAAGCCACAGTTTTCTTTAGATCTTGATACTGCATTTTCTTCTTCCACCACAAAACCATTAGTTGCTTTCCTGGGGATTGTGGCGTTATATGAATTATAAGCAAGCCAAATGAATTCAAAAGCTGCTGCACTGAAAATCAGATTGGTTTTACAACAATCAGAAGAAAGTATATCCTTTTTGCTTCCCAAATCACACTCAAGCAAGTCCACTACATAATTGGAGCAGAAGCAGGCAAGAGGATGTAAGAATAAGAACCGGCAAAATCTTGATTAGGCTGCGTATTTTAAAATAAGCTTTCCTTTTTAAATTAATTAAATCCAACTTGGTGGGGGTATTAAGGACAGATCGAGTGGTAGGTGTCATCCCTTGCATTGTGCCCCATTATAGAATACCGAACTTTTTTGCCACATTTTACTGCAGTAAGCCACTGTATTAAGAACAGATCTGTTCCAAATGCTTGTTCATAGAAATTAATCTATGTAAATAGCATCCATAACGAGGTACCATTCTTTCATAATTGTGGTTAATGGATTGATAGATCTTAAGAGGGTTGCCGGGAAGAACTTGGGGGATCCACCATCCCCTTCGCTTCGTTTGATTTAAGCAATGATATATTACACAATCCCCTACTTGTACAAACCATCTTAGACCAACATGGCCCGAGACGAGCCGGGTCCATACGCAAACGTTTGGAGCTGGGTGGCGGCAGATTTTCCTGCCGGTAAAAGCCTTTGGCTCTTTTACCAAAGTTTCAGTGGTGCCGTGGGCCCATAATGACCTAATTAACTTCATACCGGCAATCAACTCAGTAGCACGTACCACACTGCCAACGACCCCGTGATATCGGACCCACCTGCCAAACACTAAAAGCACAACAATATATCCCGAAGAAAGCGTTTAACCGAGGACATTTACCACCCCCAATCGATAATCGAAACCAGGTCCACAACTGCATCTGACGTGCTTATCCATCCAGTCCAGTGGTCCAACCCCACACTCACGGACTCGTCCTTTTAAAAACCTTTTAGTGGGATTCTCACAATGACACGTCCCCATTTTCTCAGGAGAGAACCATCTTTTGAGTGTTAGAAGGGGATAGGAATTCCAACTCCAATCAACGGCCTTCATCTCGAGCACTGTCCTTCGCATTACCAACAATCATGGCCAACCTCAAAGAACGAGACGAAGGAAAAGAAGAATTCCAACATATGTTGCCGGTAACAAGTTAGGAATCATTTTAGCCAGTATTAAATCGAACCACAAATATTAAATCCTTGAAGAAGGTATAATACAATCAGAAACTTGATTAAAAATCTGATCAACTTAAGTTCACTACCATCTAATCATCCACCAAATCGAATTACAACGGATCAAATTAGGCAATTCAGGTTGCACCATGCTTGGTGAAACCAGGGATACTGCTTTTGTCACGCTCCGGCACTGGAATCACCCAAGGCGCAAAACGCGTGACTGACGCTATGCTGCGCACAACCTAGCAAGCCTTTCACCAAGGTTGCAGAGGTTCAACGGAAGCTTTTAAGCCTGATGATTGGGGAGGATCGTTTGGAGATAGCAAGGATACTTGAGAATAAATAAGAAAGCAAATTGTATTGATAGCAAATAACGGTGCGTGACCCGCGACACAATTACAACTTAGATGCGGGACCCTTCCCCCAAATGGGAGTGTATTGCTAGAGTTGCCAGGGTGGTTCCTACGTAGGGGCCCTGGTTGCACAACCATGGTTCAGTTCGCGGTCGAAAGGTCACATTCTCCCCCACCTAAGCTCTTGACGACCTCGGCAAGTTTCGTGGTGATGCGTTTGCAACTCTGAAGCTCTTGGCGCGCTTGTCCGCCTCTCGACCTATTGTACCTTCATCTTCTACTGCTCCTATTGTCCTCCAGAGCGCAGGTACCCGTAGTAGCTACGACCTGCATGTTCCATGTCCGCATGATAAGCCTTAGGTTAGCTAGCATGGAAGGCAGTTAGCAATCTGGTTGAGGACCGTCATCCTTCTGGACCGTCGCAGCGCGTTACCTCGTGACGAGACCATCACACCACTTCGAATTCGTCCACTTCTTCATGCGCATCGCTGCCTTCACATGGAGCAGTTGGATAAAATCACGTCGCTCCTGTTGATCAGCGTAGAAGTTGTGTACGGTTGGCAGTGTCTTGGAGTCTTGTATAGCCATCCTCTGTCGTGCCTCCAACTGCCCTCTGGGTCCTTCGCTCCTATGCAACTTACCTTGCATCCCCCGTCTTGTCTTGCCAACAACAGACTTGCGTCGTCGTCTCTTAGGACCGAAACTTGTACTTGCTTGCTTATTGCCTTGCCCGCCAGTCTTCCTGTGCTGACGGCCTACCCCTTTCCCGTGAGGTAGGTTCCTTGAACATGCGGTGAGCCGAACGTCTCCGCACTCCTTCAGTCTTGCGGCACCAATCTTCGAAGACACCCTGCCGCCAGGCATCTTCTGTTCAACACCCTGCAGCGCCACTCCGCGTGTGGCATTCCCCTGCTTCTGACCTTCTTCAAGATGAAGCGTTGACACCTTCCAAACTTGACCATCATCCGAAGCCGATGCACGAACAACACAGGGTTGATCGCAATCCATGAATACCACTACATTTGAGGCTGGTCGTATCTCCGCATGGCTAGCCCTAAAGAACTCAATGCCAAGTACCACCCGATACTCATCCAACGGTGCCACTGTGAAGTTCGTTACCCCACGCCAACTCCCTACTCGAGTCACAACAGCAACTGCCTCTTCCAGAATGGGTTTGGACTCTGAATTCACAACCTTCATGTTGCTATTACTTCCCACTACCCTTAGGCCCAAACGTTTAGATTCTTCCGAACACATAAAGTCGTGAGTTGCGCCAGTGTCAACCATTCCCACTGTATCTTTACCATTGACGATAACCGGTATGTACATGAGAGCCTTGTTTGTGGGCTTGCGTGACCTTGATCTCCCATTTATGGCGTTCAACAGTCTCATTACACCAACCCTCATAGTCTCTTCCCTTGAGTCGCCATCCGAACCATCTGTCCTTTACACGGCGTTAGCGGCTGGCGCAAAGTCATTTTTCTTGTGTTCGCACTCATATGAGAAATGTTGACCACCACAATACCAACATTCTTTCTTAAAGAATCCTTTGGCCTTACCCTTCTTCGTATGATTTTTGTTCCCTTGTTTTCTTGGTGTGGAAGACTCGACTGGGATATCCTTTGAAGTGTCCTATCGATTCCCATTCTTCCAACCATTCTGCCTTTCAGTGTCATGCCGGTCTTTCTTTGGACTAGTTGGTCGACGATTGTCAAGTAGACGTTCCGCCGCCGTTATAGCTTCAGAAAGGGTCTGCGGGTTGATCCTATTCAGCTCTTGCTCAACCCACGACTGTAGCTCATTGAGAAACTTGAATAAACGATCTTCCAAACTCATCGTCCGGATGCTCAACATAAGGGTTTGGTATTCCTTGATGTAGTCTAGCAACAATTCGTTGTACCTTAAGCCATCAAGCTATCTTTCGCGGCTACCTCAGTATTGCGTAGAAGAAAGTGTTCTCGTAGAGCCTGCTTGAACAGATCCCAAGTGTGGATGTGAGTGAGTCCTGCCTCAGCATCCTCCTGCATGCGATGCCACCACAACATGGCATCGTCTTCTAGAAACATAGCCACTAGCGTTAGTTTCTCTTCTTCGTCCTCAAGCTGACCAGCCTTGAGTTATAAGTCCATTTGGTAAAAGAAGTTCTCCAATACTCTGGAATCACGGCCCCGAGCAAAGGCCTTCGGTTCTCTAATCTTAGTGCGACGTGGTCGGTCTACTCCACCATCATATCCATGCTCGTTTGCCAACCTCCGCTCGACACCATCTAATCGAGCCAATATCTCTAGCTGAGATCGTTCTGAAGCCTGTCTCTCCGGAAGTTGTGCAAATACACTCTCCTCGAGTCTCTCCAGTCGGGTCTTAACGTCTGCTTCCATCTCTTGGATGCGCTGCTCGAAGCGCTCCACGCAGTCACTCGTCACGTCGCAGGTATACTCGCAAGCATCCGTGTGTCGTTCCACGTCTCTCACTACGGTGCTATCTCGCCCGTCAACCGATCGAAGCCTTCCGCAACACGCGCAACTGCAGCATTCAAATGACCTACCAACTTTTCGAGTTTGATAAGTCTAACATCCACGTCAGGCAAGATACCTCACACAGACTCGACAGTGTCGGCCACTGGTATAATCTTTACCTTCCCCTTTCTATAACAAATGGAGTCGACGGTTATCTCAGTGTCAGTAGCCATGAGTCAACGTGAGACTTTTATTAACGAAGAGATTACCTATTTGCTATCAATACAGAGAGAGAGTGTCCTGCACCCACTCGCAATTCTCCAAACCAAAACCGCTCGAATACCAAAGTTGTCACGCCCCGACGCTTGAATCACCCATGCCGCGAACCGCGTGACCGACACTAGGTTGCGCACAACCTAGCAAGCCTTTCACCCAAAGTTGGAGAAGTTTAGCAAAAGCTTTAAGCCTGCTGATTGGGAAGAGTCGTTTGAAGATAACAAGAAAACTTGAGAATAAATAAGAAAACAGATTGTGTTGATAGGAAATAACGGTGCGTGGGCCGCGACACACTTACAACTCAGATGTGAAACCCTTCCCTCAAATGAGAGTGTATTGCTAGAGTTGTCAGGGTGTTCCCACGTAAGGAGGGTGGTTCCCACGTAAGGAGCCCTGGTTACACAACGAGGGTTCAGTTCGCGATTGAAAGGTCACACTTTTCTCGGGCTTCAAAAAACCAGCAAATAGAGCCATGGTTTTTTGAACAATAAATTCAACCTTTGACAAGAGAATCCTTCTGGTATACTGGAAACGCAGAATTAAAAATTTACTTGAAACCGTAACAGTTAGAAAGAAATTAGGAAAATGATAACGTAACACAGACGCAGTTTAAGAACAGGATCTGGACACCTAAAAGGCTCGTTCAACCTCCAGGGCTCACCCAACCAGAAGACCCACGTAGAAACCCCAAAATGCCCTCTTACCAAACCGATGGACTCTGTTTATAAAGGAAGAATTGAAATAGGATTTGACAACCTCTGACGTTGGGCACATTATCCACCTATTACGATCTGTGTTGAAAGCGAAGCTGAACTGGTGATAACATAAACAAAAGGGAAAGTGAAAACGGATTCAGATCAAGATTCAGCTCTTGTTATGTGTGAATGTGAACCGGGCCTTGTCCGATAGAACAAAGCATGATCACGAACCATCGAAGAATCTTACCCACAAGGTCACCATTAGAGATGGCACGCATTAGCCCCTCCTTAACCCTAACATTATTTCCACATTTCCAAACCCAAACAGAATCCAAAGGATTGGGCGATTGAAACGCACCTCTGGGGGGAAGCCAGAGAACAGGTTTGAATCGAGCCACATCGACCATTATACAAAACTGACATCTCGAATATAAGGAAAGGGTCTCGGTAGTACAATAAATCAAAACACTCGAGATGCCAAGTATATCCGGAAAATGGATGAAAGTTCAGTTCACCCAACTGGGCCTGACTCTGAATTTCGTCCTTGTACAGCTCGGCGAGTTAAGGCAGAAAAAATCATTGCCCCACCACCGATGCCTCTGCATTTTGCAGCATGACAGGAAACGGAAATAAATGGACAAGAAAAAGGTGATAAAATTGCGGCTCCATTTAACTCGTATAATTACAGATTCCGAAGCAACACGAAACCACTTTATTGGCATACTCGGCTGACCCACAACACAACTCACGAATTGATTCGGAAAATCCGGAGAAAATGAGAGGGTACGACCGCTATAAACAGTAACGCACTCACGCCAAGCGTAATGAACCAATGAAAAATCTTGCCTTATCGTTTCCGGTATGGAAATTGAGCAAATTCATGGAAGGTAGGTGGACCTTTACACATTCAGAAATTTCAAACGTCCAGCAACACAGACGATATGGAATGTGGGTTAGTTCCGCGTTTTCCTTTTCATCATATGTAAATGTACATGAATATCTAACAAAAAAGGGGGAGCTGACGCACTCGATGGCGAGCCAGAATTAAAAAAGAATACATGGCATTCGTAGAAGGTTATTACGAATTACTATACGAGCCAGGGCGAAGAAATAAAGTCTATACATCCAGAAGTTTGAGAAAGCAAGGCAGGCCTTACCTTGCTTAGCACAAGTGGGAAACGGTATTAGAAACCAAGACTGATACTAGAGCACCTCCCCTCCTCAATACACAATAGAGAGAGTAGAGGAGCCAGCCACAAAACAGCAATCAGCTTCGGGTTTACACCCCAAAAAGAAAAAAGAAACCTGCAAGGAAAGGACCAGAGTTGAAGGCAGTAAAAACAAGGTTTTCAATTTAAGACTTTCAATGATCATAAAAAAAAGCACACTGCATCAGCTAGTCCCAAATTCGCGATAAGGGTTATGAGATCCAACCCATGACGGGTGCAAGATTAAGGTCATCATCTGCAATAGTCAATACTACAGAGACAAGAGGGACCAAACACACATCAAAATGGATCACATAACTTTTATCTTCTGTAAACGAGGTTTTGACTTCTCCCACTCGTCTTGTGAGGCTTGTCAAGCAAAGACAATAGACTAAAAGTTAAATTCGCTGTTTAATGCATGAAGGCAGACGAGATGCTCGATAGTGCGGCATATCCCAGCCTGGGCGACTACCATAAATCATATGGCAAGGGCTTGAAACAGCATCTTCGCACATGAAAGGATAATAAATAAACTGCCCGGTATATATGGTAAGAAGAAACTCGTTCGAACATTAATGGATCGTCAGAAGGTTCACGACCATAATATATACAGGAGAATCAAAACCTTCCGACTAATAAGTACAAGTTCGTTCACTCACCTGCAACGACTTGACACTACACTAGTTCTCGGATATCCCGGCTGCTCCAGATACAGAACTCCATTTAGGGTCCCTGCCTGTTGGTCTACCTTCAGCAGGACCCGCACTTTCATCATTGATGGATCCCGGGCTCATCCGTGAAACCTCCTCCCGTGTATAGATGAGAATCTTTCGGACCATGCTACAAAATTCTCTGTTTTCAAAGAAAAAATAGTGTTAGAGATGACATACATCATATATACATACAGGCACAAATACAAAGTCTAGAACTTTGTTATAAAACGCAGACCCAAACGACAAAAATAGGTGCTTGAAACAGATTACATTGTAGTGGAACATCAATGGCCAACCTAATTTGAATCTGCCCAACAAAAGGGCAATAAAAAAACTAAGAAAAGAAATTGTAAGAAGTTGACCATGTTTTGGTGCCTAGTTTGGTAGGATCCTGCAATGACAATGGTTAAAAGCCAAGTGGCAGCCCAAGTTTGATAGAAACCTGAAATGATAACATTTAAAAGGCAAGTGGCATATCTTATCAAGAGTGACGAAACTTTACACAGGAAGGATGCTTGCAAACCGATATCCACGGGAGTGGGTCATTGATAAAAACTAAATTGCATGACGGAAAACCGAAGTTACATGATAACATGTGAAAAGCCGATAAAGAATTGTTAAAACTTACTGCCACGGGTCATCCCCCACCAGCATCATGTCCCCTTCATTGTCTGTGTAAACAACCAACCAATTTTTATTCGAGCTCATGAGTTCCCCCCGGAACTCAAACATGTGATCCAGCTCTACTATAAGCTCCTCGTAACTACTAAATTTTCCAAGATCCACGGATCTTCCAAGTGCACTACCCTGCTTCTGCACCTGAAACACATTTCAACAAAATGTCTTAGAAGGCCTGACAGCACAAAATCATGCCTAAAAACATCCAACCGTCAATCACATGAGCAACAATTTTCGAAACATCCACGTGACAAAAAGTGAGTTAGGGAAATAATGCGATATTACAGGGCAGTCGACTTAAATAGCAACAAACAAAATGAAGCCGGAGAATAGCTATTAGTACCTTAGTGCAGCTCCTGGTTGAACCGCATAATACGGCCTTGTTATGATCATCTCTCGAGTGTTGCTGAATTGGCTGGCTAGATTTCTCTTGGTCGCTATCACTAAACGTATCCACTGATTTTGTACAATTCGAAGGTTCAGACAATTGGTCACCCTCCACGGCTTGAGGTTTGCAAAAAGCTGGTGCTACTTCATCAGATAACTTAGTATGCAATGAAGAAAGTTCAGGTTGATGAGAACTGCTCAGAAGAGATATCCCAAACAGCTTGCAGTTCCCTTCACCCTTAGATTTGGCAGGTTCTGGTTGTGTATAAAGGCCACTGTGAACTCTTCCTATCACTGACGGTGATACACTTTCCATATGAGAAGGCATAGAAGAAATTAGCCAGTTAGCTGGCTGTTGTTCAACTGGAGCGCTGGACCACGCAGAGTGTCCGCTTGGCGGATTGCATATAAAATTAACAGGTTTCTGACAAGGTAATTCATTTACACCTGTTGCTGCTCTTGAGCTCGGCTCCTTCATCAAGGAGGAAGAAGGCATCACGGACCACGAACCTCCCTGGGTTTGCAACTTGCCACCTTGCTCATGGAACTGCCTCACTACAGGATTTGATTCCTCGTGAGATTGGCCAGGAAATGGCAGACTTAAACCACGGGCATCATCACTTGGAGCACGGAAACTAGATAACAAATCAGAGTAAGAGGGCTCAGGCCTGAACAAAGACATCCAGCTCTCAGAACCCAATTTCCTTACTGAAGATGCATCCAGTTTCTCGTTAGCATGCAAATGGGACTGTAAAATTGGCTTTTGGGCATTGTCAGATTCACTGCTCTCAGCAAAAGCTCCTCGCAAGGTCGTGATTTCTTGACCTTGCAAGACCCTTGAAAATCCATGGCCTTGCACAGGGTCTAGAGCAACCTTAGGAGGCCCTACAAACCAAAAAACACAAGTTACACAAAGTAAAGCAGGTGACATCACGAGAGAGAGAGAGACCTTCTCTAGCAAGGGCTGAAGAATCGGGAGATGTGTGCGCAACGTTTGATCTGGGCCTCTTGGGTCTAGAAACAGGAAGCGGATTTAGAGCAACAGGTGCCAGAGAAGGCTCGACTTGCCAAGGGGAAACCCTATCTGGACGAGGAATAGAAGTTTGTTCATCCCATCTCACCTGCACTCGTAAAGAATTGGAAGAATGATTTCAGCGAAATTCTAAACCATATAAATCTCAGGTGAAAAGAAGTGACGAGCAGTAACGCACTTCAAGGCACCTCCATTTCGACTCAGACCACCTAGTAGAATCAACACCTCCAATTCCTACAATGGTACCTGTAAATCTGTGCCAATTCAAAAAGAAATCAAAAAAGATGATGTCACAAACCACATTTAAAAGAGTGCAGGGAGAAATAAGTGCAAGCCATCACGTATCATACCTTTGTTCAGGGGCTTCCTCACCCTCAAATCTCATTTTAAATCTCATTCCAATAGAAAAATTGTTCTTAATGGATTCCATGTATTGTGCAAATGGCACTATGAATTCAGAAGGGCTAGTCCTGCAAAGAGAATGCAGAATCAATTTTGTTAGTGGAGAATGTGCCATGAATTAGTATACTATGCATAATTCACTAATGGATCTGAAATGCCAACTTACCCATTGGATCATAAAAATAAACAAAGAGCTAAAAGATTAAGTTTAATTTAAGAGAAAAGATATGGGAAGCATGGATCAAGGTTCCGGATTACAATAAACCGAAAGTCATTAAAAGAAGGCACCATTATCGGGCCTAAATGAAAGCATGGTAAACGCTGATCAAGAAAACACAAAATGTATGATAACAGAAAAGAATTTCAAGTTCAAACTATATGAATCTGCATGCTAACTAAACCATCGAAATCTTTTTAAAGAAAAAGGGACTAGGACAGAGACCAGGTGCCTTAAATGATAAATCAAGTTGGCACAAGTAGGAACCATTTACGTCACAACCAGAGAGTCCCCTACTATCTACATGCAAGTTAAAGATTGCAGGTTCTACCTATAGGACTAATAATCAATCACCCACTTGTGTTTCTTTAGCAAATCAAAGCAACACCTACTACACTATAAAGAACCACATCACCAAATGAATCAGGGCCCATCCTCATTGATGCCCAACCACAAATTTTTAAAAGAAGGGGCATCATTAAGGAAACTCTAGTGGGCTTTTGAGATACACCAGCCGTTTGAGAGCCCAAAAGATCATAACCATACCTCGGCTTGTAGTATACTGTAAACATAGTTCCGGTTTGTATAGCATGCCATGCTGTTGCAAGGACACCAAGGTGCATACTGTGACTGGATATGACTGAAGACGGAACATTGCTTTGTTGTCTCAAGGCACGGCGGACTCCAACGCGAAGTTCACCATGATCACCTCTAATGAGCACCAACTACATATCAATCGGATGCAAACCAACATAAACACAAAGCAAATTAATCAGGAAAACAAATGTTACCTTAAGAAAATAAAAGAATCCCCAGCAACAAGTCTCTTGGAGCTGACAAAGACACTCCAACCACTCTGAAGAAGATGCCTTCTGGGCTGCCCTGAAATACCAAGACAGAATGAGGATATCAGTCACAAGCTAGGAATCAATCATCACCTATTAATGCAACACGAGGTTGAGCAAATGCGAACAACAGAAACTTAAGTAGTTATTTATTGCACCAGGCACCAGGTGACAACAGGAAACAATTAAATTTTGGTGCAAAATAAACTGTGGTGTGTATCAAGTGAATGAAAAAAAAAAACTGAAGTCCAACGGTTAATGTCAGGAATTTTCAAGAATGAAAGATGATACCTTTTTAGATACTCGTTGATGACCATGTTAACAAGACACTGAGTTATAAAGCTTATAAGCAACATTCCTTCTAACAGAAGGACAACAAGGCGAAAATGTGGCTTGAAATGAATTGGTAAGCAGTCTATTTCTACAGAAATATTAAAAGGGGATGCACTTTCTACAACTTACATACCCTTTTTTTATATCATCACGTTAACCAACCAGGTAGAAAACCGTCAACAGTGAATCGGTCTTTGAACACCGTCGTCACTTCTCAGAATTTCTTTCCAATGATAACAAACACATGAATGAAGCCTCTTCAGGTTTGGTGAGGTGGGGGACCGATTGTCTCAGAGCTAATGACAATGGATCAATTTTAGTGCTCTAATTTACATCTAATAATCCCAAATTCTGAGATGTTTTTCATGATTACGACATGATCTAACATGGTTTCCCACAACAACACCCAGATGGGCTTAATCAGTCTTCATTGTGTCTGGATTCAGATTCAGACAGGCTACTGGAAACCACTTCATCATCATCCCCAAAGAAGCATGTTTCTTCAAAACAAGACCTAAACATTTGATTTCACTTTTGGAGAAGATTAATCAGAGGAATTACGTAAAACTGCCAACGAACCATCACATTCACTGACCTTTCTGGTACAGCAGTCAAGTGGCGAACCATTCTCTCAACCATAACTGAGACAGCTCCCTAACCAATAAATGATGCGAATGCAATGGAAAGGTGCACATCGCAGCAACAAACGAATTCCAAACACACGCACATATGGATCCCAGACGCATTTTGCAGAACGACAAAGCCAAGCCAAAACTTACTAGTGTAAATCAATCATGTACATGCAACAATCCCGACAACTCAAAAACATTTTAAACTTTCAAGCTTGATTTTGGGGTGAACTCAACAGTATCAGATGTGGTTAACCTTAAACATTGGATAGGGAAAAGAAAATTGTAGAATTAAGAACAAAGACAAGCGTATAGCCATATAACGTGATAGTTGTAATTTTCAACCTCCTAAAGTTACCTAAGCATCAGCGGAAATTGTAGTCCAACAAAACACTAAATTTAGGGTAAACGTACAGAAGTTGTAAATGGCTTCTGGCATGCAAACCACGGTAATAAAAAAGAACCAGGAAGAACCTAATAAGAACAGTAACAAGCTATAACACGCAGTGGTTCAACTATCAGTTCTGAACCCTACCAAACCAACAGTCATATCCAAAACGACCAAGACTTTAAGATACAAAGCAAATGAACCTCACCTCGAAAAATATGCCGAAAACTCCACTCCTTGCCATGCAAGTCCTTGGCTACCAACTCCTGACTCGGTGGTTGCCTACACATATCCTGTAACAATCAAAGACGTTAGAATAACCAAACAGGAAAACAACCAAAAATGCTGAGGAATAACTACAGAAAACCATGAAAATAATCCACTCACCAAAGGCGGCAGACATTCATCTGCGTGCCTCCGAAGTACTGAGAACCCACCGTGAGTGCTTGTATCAGACGCAGTTAACGTCTTGCAGAATGAACGAACGCGAGGTCGTGAAGGGGGAGGCGTTGGAGTATCGAGTACAACCTCATTCTCATTTTGCTGCACAAGGAATTTGATAAAATGAAATAGAATGCCGTAAAGAAGCAACCGAGTAATCACCGACAACGAAATGAAGCGCTACAGAAAATATCCAACGGGTAGCATACCGTCGCTTCAGGAACCAAAGTCATCTGGGCGAATACCTCATCCGTATCAGGCTCCGCCTGTAAAATCAACGAAGAAACGATGGAAAAACTGTTGCGCTCTAGCAAAAAGAAAACCGCTAAGATCCGAAGAGGTTAGACCTTTAAGTCTATATTGATCACTGTACACAGAATCTTTGACGGAAGTTTGTAGATTGGCATCTGCTGATCCGAAACCTGATTTGTTGAAGCCTCCACCTGAATAAGAATAAGAGAACCCGAACTCAGATCTGAAACATGGTAGGGAACAATTTTCCATCAAAACACTAGATCGGAGTACCATCAAGTACCTGCTCGATGTGCCCCTGGGGGAAGTAGAAAACCTTCTCGCCTCGTCGTGGAACAGTTACTAAAGGCCCAGCGCACGCGTGCCAAAGCTCATTGTACAGCAAATCTATCGTTTCCGAAGCAAAATCCAGGAAAACGTAAATAACAGGAAAGCAAAGTTTCTGTTCATCTTCCACAAACATCAGAAACAAGCAGGAAACGACATCGGAGATCCAGACGCTGAAGCAGGAGAAAAAGTACCTTCATCGCTTGATGCGAAACCCCCGTTCACCCCGGGTACCTCCGCCGCAGTGTTCCGCCCGATTGCTGCATTACTCGGCTCACTACACGCGGAGTTGAAGCTTTCCCCCCTCCCGTTGCTCCCGCTTCCCTTGATCGACACCTCGGACGTCTCCATTTCGTGAGAGTGAATCATTTGAAAAGCCCCCTCATCTACCGCCGATCTCCGATACAAATCGAGTCAGCAAGGACACAATAGCCAAATCCAAAAGCAAACCCAGCGAATCCGAGAAGATCCCTCTCTCAAAGCCCTATGACAAGATCCAGAAGCGATGCATGATACAACAGACAAATAACTCGCTCCCCTTCCTCCAACGCAACTAAACAGGAAAAAGAACAATCCTTAGATGCTCCTGTACAGAAATACGTAAAATCACCAAAAGAACCGAAGTACACAACATGACGAAAGGAAAGGAAAGGAAAGGAAGGAGATGAAGAGATAACCCTACCTCTTCCCTGCAGAAATCGTACAATCTCTTCGAGGAAGAAAAAGAAGGATGACGATGAAGAAGAAAAGAACGAAATCACAGACGCAAGCGCACGATCCCGGAGAAGCGTGCTTCTCAACGATTTTTCACCGTCGCAATCTGATACCGTCTCTAGAAAGGAAGGGCGAGATGTCGTTTTAACTGCGGCCTCTTCTGACCGTCACTCTGCCCGTCGCTGCCATATTCCTGTGTCTACAGAGTCGTCTCTCTGCCTACCTGCCCGCCCCCGCGGAACCCTTAACCCTCGGGTCAAATCCTCCACTCCACAATCATTTCAACCACAGTCAATTTCCTAACCCAAGGCAAAACGAGTCACCCCCTGCCCGCCCGTTCACCGGCATGCCCCCGAAAGCGACACGCTCGCCATCCCGGCATTCACGAGGGCGGCTGGTTGGCTACCTCCATAACGCCGCTTGCCAAGTGTTTGGAACGCCGTCAACCTCCCTCCCACAGTCACGGCTTCCCCGATAATCGAACCCGCTTGTCCTCCCTTGGACGGGCAGGTCGGGCAGCAATTAAGTGACCATGGTTAGCTCCCCCAACCACCCACGCTAACCCCATATCCGTAACTGGGCGTCCCACTGTTGCCTCGCTACCATACAGTGTATCCGTACATTCTCATAACAGATCGACTCGGTTACGATGCGCATGGTTGACTGCGACTCGGACTCCTATCGGGTTTGACTTCTAACAGTCGGGTTGGGTATGATTCCTTCTCCCGGCCAACTACCTTGGGAATCTCTTTTTCTAAAAAAGTAATTCCTGTTGGAAGAAACTGAAAGAAAGTAATATGGAGCGAATTTAGATCAATCAAAAGTGAAAATCAGTAAAGCAATTCGTGTCTGAGACACAACCTCATAAATGGATCATACAATAGAAGTACCTCAATTCAAACAACTTTTGATTACGCTTTAGTGGCCTTATCAATTAAAGAGGAGAATACAATCGCACATAATCGAAAGACAGAGCACTTTTTTTTTTGTTGATTGCAGATAAAGAACCTAAGACAATTCTCAAAACAGGCTTGACATGTGTATGTGTTGTCTTCTATATCATATTTAAGCTCTTTGTTCTAAGATTAACGTGTTACTTGTGGAATTTGTTTCTTAATCAATACAAGACTAAAGAATGTTCAAATAGTATTTATGTGTATAAGTTTTGACGCAAACATAATTTTCACATTTTTATACTTTTACTTTTATTAAAAATATATCAATTTAACTTTTAAAGAATACAATAACCAAGCCCTTCCCCACATTAGATAAGATAGATTCTGTGAGAGCTTTATCATGTGTCACGACGATAGAATTGATTCACTACATCCGAGCTAGAGGCTCTTGGTTTCTTCTGGTTGCATTCAGACTTTTCAATGCATCCTTGGGAGGGGATGCTCCAATATAATACCCATAATTTGTAAAATTCAATCTTACAAGGTTTCACGTAAGCTGCTGAAAGCCTAATGCAACCCTTCTCTTTTATCCAAGTTTATCATAAATTAAATATAATTAAAATTACTTGAAACTTAATTGAGTTTAAGAACTACTAAATACATGATTAAGTCCAACAATTATTTGTTTTTCAAGTGAGTCACGAATGTCACCTATGGTCTAGCGTAAACAATTTGAGATGCTAGGACTTTGTTGACCATTGGCTTGTGTTTGAATACTCGGGGATCTCGATACAATAATTCTCAGTTGGGAGGATAAAAAACGTTCAAATTTGAGGAAGAATATGAAACGAGATTGTCGATGTCTTCGCAGAAGGATTTGACAGGGAACTCATCTAATATAAGAACTCTTTTTTGTCTATCAAAGATAAACTTCATTAACAAGTAGCATAGGAGATCATCCAACGTGAAATATAGAAAATCTTACATTAGAAATTATAATTACATTCTCTTTCTGTCGCTCTATGGTCGATGAGAATCGGAGTCACATTCTCGTGGGATTTCGATTCTCATGGTGAACCAAACGCGCTGCGAGCAGTAGAGGGACTGCAGCACGGGACTCGACGGGGTAGGAGGGACCAGACCCAGCCAAGGACCGGATCTGCGAGGCCGGTCGGGTTCTGGTCGTCAATCAAATCAATGATGGTACGAGCCCACGTTGGCACGCGGGGAGGGGGCTGAGCGGCGCACATGAGGTGCTGCGGTACGGTCTCCTAAGGGTACTCTGCGCGCCATGATGCATCACACCATGACAGCAAGACGAGTGCGAGCCGTGCAGGCACAGCGAGTAACGTCCCGCTCTTTTAGCTTTCTTTCTTTTGAAGCGCTCTAGGTCTATGGCAGTCGTAGTTGTACCCAGTCCTGCCTTTTGGGCTTCACGAGGAGGCCAAGGACGAAGCCCACTTGCCCCCTCCCCACCTCTCACTGTGCCAATCCGTGACTTTAGTCTTTAACGACCCCATTGGCTTGTACAACCCAAGTCGAGATATTTTTAAGAAAATTAAAAATTAATTTATTTTTAAATAAAGTAAGTGTGATCAAAGCGATTCTCTTTATTGTGTTGCACTATTTCTTTATTTTAGACGAATAATTTAGTGAATTATAATAAATAAGAGTGATCGCAATTCATGCTATTTAAATGAAGCGTGTTTTTAGCCAATTACTAGCTGTAATGTCTTTATACAAGGTGAGAGAGAGTAAGGACTTTATTAAAGTGTAAATATTTATTAAAATAATTATGGCGATCATGTCCATTGATTAAAAGAATCAGTGGATGTACACATAATGCTGGCGATGAGCGGACCGAACCGAGCTATCATTGTTCGTTGCGTGGCTCGTTTTCTGTACAAATAAGTCGAGCTAACCACTAGCTTCACGAGTCACCTGCCATTCATGTGGAATGAGTTGCTGCTTCTTTAAACGCCCTTTACAACATGTGCTTCAATTATAAAAAGTTTTGTGTACCCAAAAGATAATTTTCAAAAGTTTTGGCCGCAGAGGGTTAGCTTGTCTGGCAAGGCCCTTTAACTCCCACATTGCAGGTGGTGAGTTCCACTCTTACGGCATGCATGCGTTACCATGTTGTTTTAGCTTCGGCCTCCGGTCGTAACCAACGATAATTGCCAAAAGTTTCCTTTTTCAACAAAGTTCAAAGAAAATCGATTCTCCATTTACCTTAAGAACCATATATTGCCTTTAAATATGTCTAAAAAACATTTAAATATTTTTGTTAATGAGTTTTCGTCAGGGTTTGTCAAAATGCTACAACCAAGCACCCATCGCGTTGGCTCAACGGCAGGGTGCTAGGGTTGTTGCTGCTGGTGGGGAGTTCGACTCCCAAAGTGTATGTGTGGCTGGGTATTAGGCTTCGGCCTCTTCGATACGCCCAAAGCAATATTCGTATCTTGCCATGATTTTATATATTATTTACATGACAGGAACCAAAGTTTTAATAATTTTCAAAAGCTGAGACTTATTCCATACCAAGTGAGATTGGCTCCGTGGATTTTATGTGGTCATTGTTCCCTTTGACAGCGTGCATTTGATAAAACATGAATACTCTCTCTTGGGATTGATAAAGATTAGTTGAAAATGCATTAAATTATAATTTATTGGCAAAACATGAAAGAGAGAGTGAGTGAACCCGTATCATTTTGACCATAAGCGTGCATCTATGAACCAAAAACAACTGGATGCATGATAGACCTCTCAAATGTATGGTTTATGACTTTTTGATATAGAGAGAGAAAGAGGGGGAGAGAGGTAATCATAAATGTATATAATGTCTTTTGATCTGTTGTTTTTAATAAACATCTCTATCGTTTGATTTTTAAAGTAGATAATTGAAGTGATAAAATAAAATAGAAAGAACAAAAGTATAATGTTACTTTTTAATTTAAATAACTACATATAATGTTACTTTTTAATTCAAATATTTATTGTTGATCATGCAATCGAAAGAAGAAAATATTTGTAAATACTAAAAAACTTTATGCATTTTCTTATATATACATATATGCAAACTAGTGTATATGATAAACTAATATATGTTACTTTTTAATTCAAATATTTATTGTTGATCATGCAATCGAAAGAAGAAAATATTTGTAAATACTAAAAAACTTTATGCATTTTCTTATATATACATATATGCAAACTAGTGTATATGGTAAACCAATATATGTTACTTTTTAATTCAAATATTTATTGTTGATCATGCAATCGAAAGAAGAAAATATTTGTAAATACTAAAAAACTTTATGCATTTTCTTATATATACATATATGCAAACTAGTGTATATGGTAAACCAATATATCTATCTCAACAGTTCATCTCCTTTGATCAAACAAGAAACGGCTCATCGTGGTTTTCATAAGCCGCCCCCCCCCCCCCCCCACCTCTCTCTGTATCTGTATGTCTACAAAATTATTGTTGACTTCTTAGTGTCAGCGTAAAGCATGTAATTTTCATGATAAGAATGTATTTGAAATGCGGATGAATATAATAACCTCCTGGAGCATCATAATGAATTTTTATTATAATCTCATAGATGAAGCACAAGCATAATTTATTATGTATTTATACTTGTCATAAATGGGAAGCGTCATAACAAGAGAATATTGACCAGTTGCAATTAGAGAGAGAGAAAGAGAGAGAAGATTCCTTTAATCACCGAACTGTACATACATACCGGTAGGCGTCTGCAACAGTGCTTAGTTGGTTCAAGTGGTTCTGCACTTCTTCCCCTTAAGTAAGGCATTGAATTCAAGTGTTTTGAATAGGGAAAACCAATCAACTTAATGCATGCTAGATCGGAATTCTGCTCTCCCATATGCAATATTAACATTTTAACTCTTCGTGTTTTACCATTCCCATCCAACATTTTAGAGGATACCTTCTCTCATAGTTTTTAAGGCATTCAATGATAGCATTTATATTCATTTCTACGATGGTTGTAGAGAAGCTAGCTTCCTCGTGGGAAAAAAAATCCCTCACTTTTGCTTCTTGAAGCCTCTTCACATCCCAACAATAAATATAACATACTTTGACTTTTGCATGACTCGCTTTCAACTTTCTGTTTCCTGTATGGCCTCTTGTATCTATTTGGTATTCGTTGTTTGGTTTCTTTACTTTGTGGTTTGTTTTTGTTAGGTTTGCAAAAGCATTATTTATGTATGGTTTTGTTCATTGTTTGACAAGTGAATATATATATATAAGCAAAACTGTATCTTGCTCACCTTTGGTATGCTCGCTCATCACATCGATTAGTTTTGGGTGATGTGAGTGTAATTGAAAAGAATTTAAGAATTTTTATAAAAGAAAATAATGTTATTGAACTAATGTTCTTAAAAAGTAACGGTGAACATAAGTAAAAAAGATACAATCACTTTCTCTTTCTCTCTCATATATATATAAAAGAGAAAAACGAGAGTTGCTATACTTTTTTTTAACATAAGTGATAATCCGTATTAAAAAAAAGTACAACACGTACTTTTTTCTATCTAAAAAAACTAGTTTTACTTTTCTTCAAAAAGATGAATGTACTAAATGATCCACAAGAGTCTTACATGATTGGGAGGTCCCAAGATACAAGCAGAACTTGCCATTTATTTGGTATCATTGTTGAACTCTAAGTGTTGGGAAATGTTACTTTCAAGTATATAATTACAAACATAGTTGATGTATGATAGTTGATGTATGGTGGTACTTCACATCTGAACAACTTGTTGCAATACCACTAAACTTATTTTTCATATCATTTGATAATATTAAGTACTGAACTTCATACATTATCATGTTAAAGCGTGAATAAATCATAGTTCCTAACCAAACTAGAACTGATGGAATTGTTTCACTCAGTTTGTGTTCTAATATTGTTTGATTTGGTGCCCTAAAATCGCAAACTGATCGGATCTGAATTATCTGAATTATCGCTAAACCATGACCAAACCTAACCACAAACACCCCAAAGGCAAAGCTTGTATCGCCCTTGGTCCCCAAAAGCTAGTTTATAGTACTCAGTTTTTATTCATTCATGCACCGAGAGCATTAGCTCAACGGCAAGGCACTCTAGCACCATTTCTGCTGGTGGGGAGGTCGACTCCCAGAGGGTGCATGTGTGGGTGTGTGTAAGGCTTCAACCTCCTCTTGTAACCAAAAAGAAAAAAAAAAGTATCCTTACTTGGATCCCTTCCCAAAGATTTTAGGTAGATTAGAGTGACAAAGGTGCTTCAATTTCTATTTCAACTATAGTAAGATGCCCATAGTTTTGTATGATTTTATTATCAAAAGGATGAATTTAGGGTTAGAAAATTAAGGTGGTATCCTTATGGTCTTATTTTTAATTTATGGTAAATGAAAGGTATATTCTTTTTACTGTGATCCAAGCTAATTTGACAATGATATGTCTATTTAGGATGTTTATTGTAAATAACCAAACGAAAACGAGACGGATGATCCGAGAATCCATTTCCCGTTGCCAAGATTCAGAAATCAATGGCATGAATCGAACGGAATTGAATCCAAATGGTGGGATCCCATTCATTGGAAAATTAATTGAATTGGAAAATTTTACCTAGGAAAAGTAGATCAAGTCAAATACAAGCCAGTTTTGGAGTATCCTTTTTGTATCAGCCGGACTCAAAATTAGCCCTAGCAAGATGGCGTAAAAGAGTTAATCTGAATCAGGATTGTGTTTCGGGTTTTATTGTGTCATGTCCTCGTGTTGCATAGAAACTAGGTCAACCTCACCGGTTGGAACACAGAATTCTCGAGAAGATGAGTCATGTTCATACAGCAATTTAGCGGTGTTAAGTTCATCTTAAAGGAGTAAACACAAAGACAAACTGGATTTCTTTTCTTGTTAGTTCGTGTAGAAGCGAATAAAGGGTTCTCTAGTTACGTTCGTGTTGGGGCCTCGTGTTCTATCTGACATTTCAATGCCCTAACCTGAACCATCTTGTATAAATGACTAAACTTGGTGCATACAAATGGTCCACTACATGTTCATTTTGATGGCAACAGACTGTGTCACAAAGACACGACAGAAACCCAAACTATCAATCACATGTGACACGTGAGCCTTCGTGTCCTTGTGACAAGGTGGGCGGGTCAACCTCTATGTTTGTTCTCTCTATTTCATTAATTGTTTATTACTGACCATGGTTTGGTTTACTGAATCACGAGGCCCGCACCATGCCCATGGTAAACAGAACAAGGTTTGGGCTTGGTCAAAACACCGCACACAAGATTTTTAGTTGCCAAGCGAGTCATGGACAATGGCAATCGATTTATTCAGCTAATTTACCAAACCTACACCGGGCCCTGACCACAAGTCTTGTGTCCAAGGCACCCTTTACCCTCAACTTCATGGCCCACAATATATATATATATATATATGTGTGTGTGTGTGTGTGTGCGTGTGTGCGCGCGCACGCATAGAAAGCACTATGAGTCGAGTCTATGACACCGCCACTTTTTGCTATTCGGATCACCCTACGCGGTGCTCATCAACATTTTATGCTAGCTTCCTCCAACCTGCTTGGACACAATGGCCAAAGGCATCCTTCTTTCCCTCTCTCTCCATTGGTGGATCGACATGGAGGCGAGGTGGGTAGCTACCTCATCACAGAAATACGAAATGTCCAATATATATATATATATATATATAGAGAGAGAGAGAGAGAGAGAGAGGAAGAGAGCTAAAAATAAAAAATTAAGAAGTACGAAACGTATTTTGTATTTTTTTTTAAAGTTACTTTTACATTTTTTTTAAATTTTAAACTGTTTGATCAGAGAGATTGATGGTTTAGATTGTTAAGATGAGTCTAATATGAATGAAGACTCGCATCTCTTATTCTCTCTCTTTCTATATGTACATGTATAAGGAAAACTAGGTTATAATTAATGAGTATCATATACAATAGTTATAAATATAAAATAGTGTAAAGTGATGGTTGATTGTATTTATGGAGTAGAGCTCATAGTTTTCACACAATATAACTTAACTTTTCTTCTCTCTCTATATATAAGATAGGATATTTTGAGAGTATATATTATTCACCGTTGTTGATAAAAGCTAAATAAAACGTCATTTTTGTCGCATGGTGTGAATACTAATTTTACAAGAATGTCACCATCTCTTATCGTGGATCAAGGATGATAAAATGGCTAAAGTTTTATATATTATCTTATCATTCATATGTGTGCGCGTGATCGAAGAGACAACACTACGAGAGAAAACAATGCACCCATGGTTGGATTCTGATCATCACTCTTATTTTATTCGAAAAACTTCAACATCACAGTTTGGTCTTGTAAAGCTTACCCGGGCCACGTTGTTTGTTTGACCGGATTCGTGAATTTCTATATGATTTTCGGTGTCACCTTTTGAGAAACAACAAACAGGGGCGGCCTATTCGAAGATTAGCGGATTCAGGGTTATCGTCATCAAGGGTTGTCAGAAGTATTATTCAGACGGGTTGCCCTAATTATTGGTCCTATCCATGTGAATAAATCAAAATCCAAATGCATTGGGATTAGTACCAAGGGTGATGCATAATTGCCGGCCTTCTTTGATGCCGGTAGTTGGGTCAACCAAATTGCAAAATATATATATTGACCGGATCTAGCAATATATAATAATGTTGTCATTCATCATTCTTTTTAATATTTTTATTACTTCTAAATTATATTCATTGTTCGAAAATGATCATATAAGAGTGAGCAGCATTAAGAGTGGATCGATCTGTTTTTTATATATATATTTATATAGATTGGTAGGATTTTTCGAGAGATTTTATTGCTTTTTATGAATAAGTTAATAAGATGTCTTTGTCGTAGAGTCGAGATCCTCATATGATAATCATGAAGTTCATTTCATCTCTTATCATTGATTTAGTAACGAGAATATATATTATTGATAGTGTATCTTATTCAAGGGTTGAAATAATTCTCTAGTTTGCAAAATTGTGGGCATTTTACATGTAGTTTGCGCTGTTATGTCACATTAATGGCTAACAAGTAACACTATTTGATGTCAATATTACACTGCCCGTTCATATATATATATATATATATATATATATATATATATATATATATTGTGGGCTCTTTGGATCCGTCTTCTTTAAAAATGAAGCAACTGGTGTGTAAAAGCTTTCCTATGGTTCCTTTATGCGCATGTGAGCCCCTGCCCGGTACCTGAAAACTAGCAAAAGCAATAAGCCTCATTATACTTACGATTATACTACATCCCTAATAATAAACCCTACTCACTAAACTATGCTTACACCTTAATTAACTTAACCCACACCAATGAAAGAAGGTAACGAGATCGGCCGACAAACACATCCCCTGGTCCAG
Organism: Brasenia schreberi; assembly: GCA_036023115.1. Taxonomy (NCBI): domain Eukaryota; kingdom Viridiplantae; phylum Streptophyta; class Magnoliopsida; order Nymphaeales; family Cabombaceae; genus Brasenia; species Brasenia schreberi. The sequence continues at coordinate 20,995,617 of JAYKKT010000079.1, read as the reverse complement.
CATACACGGCACCGGCCCGGTGGTCAGGCACCTATTTTCAAGCACTAAACTACTGGCCTAAATGATGCAATAATGAGGTTATATGCCATAAGCAATGCTTAATCGAATGAGTTTGGTAGTAATAATAAGATAATAAGCTCGATCACATGGAGTTTAAACTATTGGTATAGGCCATGGGAGAGTATTCCCCAAGTTTCGTGGAGTCCCTTTCTACACTTTCTTTAATCTGTCTACTGTTTCGCAAACTTGCCCCTCTCTTTCCTGAACCAAAAGTTCATCTCTAAATTTATTTATTTATTTTTTTAAAGAAATAAGAACAAAGAGAAAAGGCAAAGTGCAAGGCTGAGAAAAAGTTCTATTTTTTATTTTTGGTTTCCCTCTTGCTTGTCACCCATGCGCGGTTAGAGAGAGAAAGAGGGGATTCTACCGTCCGGTGGGGGCCCGCTGGTGTCTCCCTGACGGTGGACAATGACCATCCTCTGATTTTAACGTTCTCCCCGGGTGAGTGGGCCCGCCTGCCGTAGAGCCCTGACCCACCGACCGGACGAACCCTAGACCGTCCTTCTCCCTGCGCTTTTTCACTTTTTACCACGTCCTCTCCTCGAGGTTAAAGATTTTCGCTTTTCCTTTACGACTTTTTTACTGGCGCAAAGTATCTCCGTTCGGCGACTTGTTATGTCGACTCGGACGGGTCGAATCGGTGAATAATCGGGTCTTCAGTTTGGAATTCCAGCAAGCCCTTGTAATGGGTCTGGACCGACAACGAAACCAAAGAAGTTTTCTTTTGATCGTAAGAGTTGTGAGATGGCACCGAGAAAATTAATTGTTTTAGACATGGATTTGGATTTCGGGTCGATGATATCATCATGTTAAGCATTGTGGATTTCTCGTCCGGACCGGTTCAAGCACTGAGACTCGATACTCTAACCGGCACGACTCTTATACGCCCTTTCGCATCAATGCCTTGCCGACGATGGAAGACAATGCGAGCCACGCCACGCAGCTAAAGGGTTAAAGCGTGTTACGGAACTCAAAAAAATAATCGAGGATTAATTAAACGCCGTTCGGCGTCCGCTTCCACCAAAAGCCATCGAACGGACGAGAATCACGGACACGAAAAGCGGATTCCAAACGGGTTAAGTGGGCGCCAACGGGGATTGCGTGCACCCCGTTTGTCGTCACGCGCCAGCGATCCATCCAGCAGCTCCTCACGCCACGTGGACCGTCGCGATCGACGCTTTTTGTTCTCAAAAAGAGAAGGTAAGGGATGACGCCATGACGTCATCTATGGTTAGGGTTTCCGAATGGGAGGTGGGGTTGGCGTGACGATTGGGGAGTGATGTTTTCTGTTAGAGGACAAGGTGGGGTTGTGTCTCCGTGTATGCTTGGATCAAGGATTAATTAGGGTCACATGGAGATTAACGACTAATAAATTTGCATTGTGAATGGGTCTGGTTTAGCCCAATATGGTCCGATAGCGACCGTGCCCAGGTCAGATCCGGCGTGATTGATGAATCATCCCGGTCTGCGCAATAGATCTAAAACATGGGAGTTGAAATTCTTGGCTAATTTTCTCCCCAAGATAAATTAACATATTGAACCAGTTTATTTACATTTAACCCTATTGTACCGCTGGTAAATGAGCCGAGCTTCGTTCTTGTTCGTATCGAATGATTATAGCACAAACTGGCTCGTAAATATTTATGATTTGAACATAAAACAATGTGTTCAGTTTGGCTAAACTTTTATGAGCTCGATAAATGTTTAGTTCATCTCAACTAGTACAAGCTTATTTAGTTATGGAGTATGATTTACTTATGCAAGTTTTAGTTTAATGTTAAGCACGGTGAAAAATATGTGTACAGATTGTACACATATTTGAAGTAGTGGAGGGATGATATCTCGCTCAACTTAGTTAATTTCATCAAACGTACAACTACAAAATTAAATGTGTGCTTAACTCTCTTTTTTATTACAAACCTGCAAAAAGAAAACTGAAAAGACGCTTGAATATGTTGTGCCGGAAGCAGGAGGTGCAAATTTTTTATTTTATTTGAGTTACGAGAGAATGTCGAAACCTAACACACCTACACATGCATCTTTTGAGAATTGAATTCCCCACCAACAGCAAGGACACCAGAGCTCAATTTGTTGAAGAATAACAAAGCACATCCTCCTTGTTATGCACAATTACTTGAATTATATAAGAAAACTGAATCAGATAAAATTTGACCTTAACTTAAATTAGAAAAATAAAGTTTATAATGAAAATTATACGTAAAATGTTTCATTTTTAATTTTAACAATCGACTCATCTGCATCTGTCTAATTGGGCTCATGTTCATGTTCAGCTCATCTAACTTGTCTAACTTGAACAAGAGTTTGAGATGACTAACAACCCGACAATAGTTCGTGTTGGGTTGGGTCGGCGAGTATATGTATGGATCCTAGCTGTGGGTGAGTGAAAATTAAGGTGCCTTGTTTGTGGACCCGCCTTGGGTCCGTGTTGTCATTCAAAAACGCTTTCCTGGTGCCCCCTTGCACCAGGGTACCTTATTTCCCACTCGCCGGGTCATTTTCCTTGTTTAAAACTACAAATCCATTAAAACTTTTCATCGCCCAACGGAAAACAAGCAAGTCACTTCTAATTTTCCCATGTAGAAAGCTTGAGAAAATGTGAGAGGGCGTTTGTTCCATCTTATTTCAGAGGAAAATGGTTGTTTCTCGTCTAAAATTGCTTCTGTTTTTCCTTCATTTTCTCATGTACATGATTACTCATGGATCCCCAACTGCTTTCTCGATCTGGATTTGGAACCAAATTGAACCTAGTTTCCAGGGTTAATGTAACCTTGACTTTTAGTTTTTGGTGCAACGGGGAGACTGAAGCAACATGCACCCATGTGTATCGAACTCAAACCTTCAACTTGTGAGTCGAGCCACTAGACAGGTAAGCTAAACTAGTGGAAAACATTTAGTTTAAGTAAGAAACTTATTAACCAACAATGAGATAAATAAGTTGAGATGAACTTGCTCATTAAAGCAAAAAGGATAGCTTTTCGCATACAAGCTTCATCGGGGAGGATGAAGCCAAGCATGCACACCTCCAGTTTCGAACTTAGGACCTTCATCTTGTGAGTGGAGTACCTTGCCAGGTGAGATAATGCTCTGAGTGCACTATTGGCTTCTAGATGAGTACAAAACCATCCAATTATCAAGCTTAGCATGTTTTTCCTTGTATGCATACACATAGACCTCATTTAAGCTCATCTAAATCATGCACTCTCCATGTAACTACGGCTTCCCGAACATGAACGAGCTGAAGACGAGCTGAACTACGAGCGGCTTGCTCTTGATATGCATTTACATGGATGTCATTGTAAGCTCATCTAAACGAGTGTAAGTGAGCCGAGAACTTATCGATCTACGGGCTCAGGACGAGCTGAACCATGAGCAGCTTGTGAGAGCATTAAGCATGCCATTGTAGTAAAGAAATACGTGCAATTTACATGTTTGAGAGAGCTCATGGTCCCAATCATCATTGAAGTTTAAGGTTGAGGAATGAGATGAATGGCCCCAAATGCATGATGACGAGCCTCCGATTTTTAAGGCTAGAGGCCCCAATCATGGACAAGCATGAGGTCGGCCTCATGGTACCATGAACTTGAAAAGCAAAATACGGGCATTATGTCCGCTCTTGGCCACATCTTACGACCACAATAGGCACATGCACATGCACACGCACACGCACACACATATAAATATAAATATAATATATATATATATATAAAGAGAGAGAATAGCCTATACACACTCATCCATAATCGAAACTCCTTAAATATTTCACACTTCGATATTTAACATCAACGATTGATATCTTTAAATCAAAAAGTAAAATAATAATATGTGCATCAAATGAACCTACAATTATTATAAAGGTATTTAAAAAAAAAAAATTTATTCATATTTAAGCATGAATAAAGTATGCTTATTTACCATTTTCTCTTTTTCTCCATATATATAATTAAAAGAAGGCAGACGTATTGTAGCTTGTGTGCTAATCATGTGTACAGTTTGTTTTTGTCCCACCTGTTTTAAAGGTGTGCACACAAAGCCTAATGAATGTGTGTGCATGTATATATATATATATGTGTGTGTGTGTGTGTTTGTTTGTTTGTTCCCACCGCATAAGCTCAAAAAGTAAAAGAAAGGAATAAGTTCACATACAGGAGGTGTGCACGAACCAGTTGGCCCTGTCCTCTCTCTCTCTCTCTCTCTATATATATATATATATATATATATGTGTATTTATATTATGTATATTAAAAGGCTTCACTTTTAGCGATCTGCCCCCTATAGCTTTCTTGAGAAGAGTCCGTGTTTGTTCTTCGGATGCAGCTCCTGCCACGCAGGCAGGCAGGCTCCGAATGGATGTGAACAGGACACTTTGCATTGTCAATGTCACAGATCTTGGAAAAATCATATACTTTAGCTTTTGTCCAGAAGAAACAAAAGAGAAAATAAAATCGTTATTCAATTAAAAGAATTAACATCGCTCTGCAAATAAAGTGAAGACATGTCTTAAAGAGCTAAGATTTTCTGGCAAGAAGGTACACTCAAAAGGGCATCCAAATAGAAGGTCGCGGGCTCGATAGCCGGCATGCATCTCTGGCATCCAAATAGAAGGTCGCGGGCTCGATAGCGGGCATGCATCTCTGGCACATGTTTGCTTAATCGTGGCTTGCCAATAAAAAACTTATTTTGAATTAAGATTTAGGGTCTTGCTTTGAGTTAGAACTCCTTTACAAGCCATGAATCTCATCACCTACCATCCCCTTACGAAAGGAGAACTAATACCAAGTACTCTTGGTGTGGCTTAATTGCCATTGTTATTTATCTTGTGTCATATTAGCATTTAACACCAAATTAGCCTACCATCTATTGCTTTAACTAAATATGCAATTGCTTGGATACCAAATCCCAATATATATTTTTCTCCCCAATCCAATTGATAATAAAAAAGAAATTAACTTTCACCATGCAAAAGCTGGCTGAAACTGTAAAATTGACCGTATACTCTGTCTGAACCCATGCCAACAAGCATGGTGCCTTGATAAGGATGAAGAATTGCAGAGAAAGATCAACAAGGACGATATTTCTTCTATTTTATTTTCCTTTTTAAAAAAAATAGTTTTTGCTTTGGACAACCCTAGCCCTTGATGATGGACAGGTGACACTACCAGATTAGAAGATCATGTAGGTCTTGGCTTTGCTACAGATGGCATGTGAGGCAAATAGCGTTTAGGAGAGAGACTTGGGTGCACCAACATCTTGGCCATAATACCATGTCTGGTTGTCTCTTTGTGGAGCGCAGGCCCATTTGAGCTGTGCATTTAGTGTGAGACAAGACCCATTAAATTCCATTTACTTTTGAACTCAAACAAGTGGTTTGTCAAGCCATCTGATAAAAATGAGGTTGGTCACGTTGGTCACTTTTTTTTGGGTAGCCTTTTCTTGTGATCTAAACCATAGTTTCATGCCACGTGGCTAGCTTGATCGCCACTCATCTTGGCATTTCTTGAGATGAATACAATGCACATATCAAGAGACTAGTTGTCACTTTTTAAAAAGACAAGGCAAAATTTTTAATATAATTATTAAAAAAAGTTGGTATAACATCAATAAAAGATAAAACAAGAAACACCCACTGAAGATGAGGGAAACGGTAAGATTCAACTCCAATGAAAAGGTACAAGAAATGAGAAGATTAAGACTAAGCATTCGAGAGAAATAATAACTGATTATCTTGTGTTTTTTTGGAATTGAATGCTAATATGACACAAGATTGAGTACACGACAAAAAACCCATGTAGGCAAATCCGCTTGGTATTAGATATACGGGTTGGTTTTAGTTCATCAGCCCCATTAAAGCATGCAACAAGCAATCAAAATTACTACTAAAACTAGATTAAAAATTCTCAAAGCATGCCATTAGCATACAACTAAAAGAAATAAATACTTTAAAAAATTAGAAATATTTGGAGCAGAGAAGTATCATAGGTACGCATTATTGCTAGGTAAGGACCAAGGAGTTCGTGTCCCTTCATAAGCAAAAGAACAATTGGAGTAATTGATTCGGTTCCTACGGGTGACCTGAGTTGGTGAAAAACAGCAAGGTCATGTAATGGATTACCATTTGAATGTAGAAAGTTTGAATCAAATGCTAGACTGGTGCCCTCTTTGCCCCACCCGTGCCTTGACAATTATGGGCTTAGACATCCCATGCATCTACTTTCAACTCGACAAGACTAGGTTTAAGTTGAGTCCTTGCTGGGCCAGTTTGGGCCTAGAACAATGAGGCCTTGTCTGGCCAAACAGAGCAAACCAAAGTCCAGGTCCGACGGCCGGCGGACTTAACCATGGGATCGGACCTATGTCAATCAAACGGGCTTATTAGAAAATAGGTAGGAATATAGTTACCATGAAGCTAAATCGATACGGGAAGTAATGCGCGAAATGGAAGTGCAAAGGCAATTGCCAGTAATAACATGGATGAAAGAAGATAGAACCAACCAAAAACTTAGTAGAGATGTAAATAGTAATCAATAACAAAATCAAGCCTTATCCCATATTAAGTGGGGTTAGCCAGTGGCGGACCTACTTGTGGCTGAGGTGAGGGAGCCGCCTCACCCGAAACACGATGAAGTACAAAAAAATCTATACATCTTGCCCTCAGAAATGTCTTGGGTCTAACACGGAGGTCAGCTACATGGATTCTTATTTGTCATTATACAACATTTAACTTCAAAAAAGCAAGATCATGTTTTATCATTTTCTTTCAATGCTTCGAGTCCTCGTATAACTCTTGCTCGAGCGCTTTGTATAACCATGCCAACAAACAAAAACCATGAATCCTAGCACGCTAAGTAGGGTCGGCTACATTGATTCTTAGTCTCCACTGGGCTCAACCTTTTGTGTTGTATTAGATCATGTATTGGGACTACTAAATGCAAGATCCATGGACACAAATTAGAATAATAAAGGAACTGAGAAGAACTGTGAAATTGAAGCTGAAACACTAACTTTTGAACTGAAAAAAAAAACCGGTCGAAGAGTCGGAGTCAAAAAGGTCATCGCTGTGAGGCTTTCCTAGGTGAGGTACCAAAGATCAGTCAAATTAACATTCTATCCAAATCTGAGACCTCGATCCAATTCAAAGTAGTCATCAGAATACTTATGAGTTATCAGGTGGCATTTTCTTGGATCGGATACCAAATCCAAGCAGTAGCATAAAGCCCGAGGGTCGTGGCAAGCTTGTCTACTGAGCCTTATCAGAAGAACTACGTTTCCGGGTTCAGCTCATACAGGCTTGCATGAACCTACACGATCTTCAATGGATGAGAGTTCACATTATTTTTACAATAAATATTGCATAACGAGCTAAACTTTAACTTAAATTAGCAAGAATTGAACTTTTCTCAATAAACATTACATGAAAATCCGAGTTATTAGCAGACAACCTCATGTTAGGCTCGTCTAACTGGCAGCTCAATTGCCCTAAATGAGCAAACAAGACAAGTCATGAACAATCTGATGAGACGAACCAAGAACAGGTCATCTGAGTTGCTTCGGTTTATCCTACAACCTAGACAAGCTGGCAAATCCGAACCATCGACAGCTCGATACGGACCCTCGGCAAATAACCACAAGCTTCATGTATATCTTGTGGCAGGTCCATTATTCTCATGGTGTAGGTGAGATTGGATTCCAAAGATGTTTAGGAGCCCACATTAGCTCGTATTGGGGAAGAAAATAACACATAATAATTGAATTTCTGTGTGATTGCTCTGCCATTTGAACCTGGAGAGATCATATTGATCATTGGTGGCAACCGTTTGGTAGATGATGAGATTGTTACACCACAGATCATGGGAAACCTCTTTCACAAGAAAGACAATTCCTGTTTGGGAAAATTCTCCAAGGGGTTTGCTTAATGTAGCTTTCATACGAAATTAAGTTCTAAATGCAAAATCGTGAGGCTGCAAATCAGGGTGCACAACGAACCGAGCTCGGTCAGACAAGCTTAGCGATGTACAATGAACTGAATTCGAGCATGTTAGGCTTGGTTAAGCTGTGTTTTGACTAAAAGAAACTCGGCCTGAGCATGTAACAAAAGCTCATGAATTGGGTTGAGGCTCATTAACTGAGTGAGTTTGAGCATGAGCTCGAGCTGTCAGCTACGTTAGTTCTTAGTTCCATTGTCATCTATTTCGAGTTAAACCCACTTTGTCTCAAAAGCAAGATCATGTTTTATGAATTCCTTTTATGATCCTCATCCAACTTTAAAGATCTTCGCATGCCGGTGTTATCTGATTGGTGTTAGTCTTGCAATCATAAACTTGCAATACAAGCTTGATTGATCATCCAAGCACCATGAAATTAACTTATGAGTTGAGCCAAAATGACTCCAAAACAGAGTCGGTCAGCGACACTGGAATGTGTTTCGAGTTATAAACTCAGGTTATTTGTTCAAAGCATCACTGAAAATCATCAAAAAAGGAAGCCTTTGATCGATATCGAGCATCATACTCTGAATATCATATGGTCTTAGAGTAGCCCTGATAAGTAAAAGCACTGGCGGATCACACGGACGGTTTCTCTACTCAACCTCATATGACAATAGCTGCTAAGGGATTCTGTATACACAATGTGTGTGTGTACGGAGTGGTATTCACACACCCTTTTTGCCGCCTTCCGCTGCTTTAACCTCCATTGGCCGTCACACATCCACACTACTTTCATACACAAACATGTGCACACCCCCTTTCTGCTGCCTTCTGCCACTTCGACCTCTATCGACCACCATCTTTGGTTACTCCTTTCCTATTTCAAAATTATCCTCTATCAGTCAAAATTCCTGCTGTCACCATTATAATCATCATTTGAAAAACAAAACCAAATTATATATATTTGAGGTAATTTTGGATGTGTCGACAGACAAAAGTGATGGACAGTGGTTTGGAGTAGAGAGTAGGGATGGTAATCGGTAGAAGTTGAAGGGGTGAAAGGTGGTGAAACTTGGGGTATGTGATGTGTTTATATATAGAGAGAAAAAGAGAGAGAAATTGAGATTTTAGACATCCTTTCGTGCTACTCTATTAGGTAGTTTATATCATGTATGCGATCATACTCAAACTATAAAATCAATACCATTTAATGCACATGAGTGCATAAAATGATGGATGCCTTAATCATCACCATCCAATTGACCGCATCACCATGCAATTAACCGCATAAATGATATAATGATCAAGAAAATTGTCTAATAGCTCCCTCCCTCCCTCCCTCTCCCTCCTCTCTCTCTTTATATGTTTATTTATTTCTAAACATGAGCAGCTTGGTGCTCAAGAATATGACAAACTCAGAAGGCTTAACTGCGAATTTGTAATACGGTTTGAATTTGCGATGGATATTAACCCAAAAGGCTTGCCGTGTGATTTAAATGGGACGACGAAAGCTATAGGTTTTTGTTGGTAATGGAGGGCAAGACCCAATTTTATTTGGGTGTACATGTAAAGGGGATAGGGTTTGAAAAGTCATGTCAGATGAATGAAGTAGGCATCGCCGGGCGAACCACGTATATCCATCCTGTTATGTTATTTCTTACCCTTCTTTCAACTTTGCGTATTCTGCGAATCGTTGAGCCCGGGACGGGACGGACGATTGATGGCAATGTGACCGATTGCATCAGGCGAACAAAGTGTAAGTGAAAACTGTTTTTATACGACTCCATATAAAGGAAGCAACAAGAGGTCAGGACATTCAATTTGTTTACTTTTCATTTTTTTCTTTATTTTATATTTAGTTTTTTGGTAGTTTTTTAAGATATTTTTTCCTTAAAAAATTTATTTTTTCCCCTTTTTAAGTTTTTGTTACTTTCTCATCTTCAACACCAATTGCTCATTCAAACCTCACTCATTTTGTATGTCTGGCTCTTGATTGTTGACAAGAGTATTTATCCAAGGATTCTCAAGGACTCACAACATTACTTGAACCTTATAAACATTCTTTTAAGAAAGGAGGTCCACGTTCTCTGAAAAACCGTATATCCTCTACCCACACTTCACAAAGACGGGTTAAGGGTCTCTCTCTCTCTCTCATATATATAAAATGTATGTACATATACAATATATTTGTATGTGTGGTTGTGAAGAAGTAGAACGAGGAAAATAATTTGTAAACAAATATCTATTTTATTCACCACGAACTAGTACATGCACAAGCATGCGCGCGCACACACACACTTATTATACACAATATAAGAGATTCATTGATGCTATGATTTAAAGGGAAGCCTTAAAAGGATAGAATTATTCAGAACTGCTCTCATTTGTAAACTCCAACCTGATACTCCGCCTCACAAAATTCCCCTCCAAGTTCATCACAAGCATCAGCAGGAAACACCCTGAAACCATGCACAACAATTGTGAGTCAAGCTCCACTCACCATGGGAGATGAAATAGAACCCGCACAGAGTTTATCTGGTTACTTCCATTAAGCTCATGTTACAGTCTTAGTTCAAGAAACCCCTGTCTTATGCTGTTTAAGCCATTCACTGTGACAACAAATGCTTTGTTTTCTGAGGCCAAATAGACTGAATAGGTATGTTACTGTTCTTCGCAAATAGGCCAAAATCCCGAGTTAATTTCCTAATTATGTCATGATTTGAAAGAGGAGATTCACATTTCTCTCCGTCCTCTTGGATAATCATAACAGAAGAAATAAAAGAAAAGAAAGAGAGATTAACTTACGTCTTCGGTTCGTCATACTGAAGATACTCTCTGTCAATCTCCTCCAAGGCATTTCTGATCCCTCTGCTGGTGGTGGCCTCTGCTCTGAGCTTTACTTCTGGGCATGTCAACACCCTGCATGCGTCTCCTCCCACAACTTCACATGCTTCCGCAGGAAAGACACTGCAAAAACCTTTCGTATTAGCATTAAAGACCATGCGTTATTATTTTTTTCTAGGCCTTCTGAGTCCTAGTTAAGATCCATTTGTTAATATGGCGGTACGCTTGCAAACTTAGTTGATTTTGATTTGTGACTGTTTTGAGACAGTCACAAGTAAATATGTATAATCAAATTAGAAACTTTTGCTCATATCAAGCACCCATGAGATGCATATCATTGATTTTAATTGCATACAGATCATGAGAAAGAATCCTGTGTTCGCCTGAATATTTACGGATTGAATTTGTGATGGACACGAATTGTGACTTGACCCGAGAAGCTCATGGTGTGACCTGAGTTGGACATGAATTGTAGAGGTCCTTGTTGGTCTTGGAGGGCATCATAAAAGGGTATGCACAATGGTTAGGGTTCGAGTGTAAAGAGAGTGATTATTCATATCGTATGCAGCTCTTCATTATACTGAAAATCTTCTTTGTTTAAACCCTTCTAGTGGGCAGCTTAGGCCAAACTATGTTGTAAACTTGTGTTCTTTCTTCCCTTCTTTTTCTCGCCTTCGCTTTTTTCTGCAAATTGCTTATGTATGTAATCTAAACCAGTCTCTTAGTTAATCAATGAGTCAATTGTTAGGAAGCAACAAAATAAATGCTATACCACTAGAATTGTCAAAGAACAAATTCTAGACAATAAGCTTTGATTTTACCCGAATTACGGTTATATATCACACCGTATTATTTTGAAAAAAAAAGATAGGTCTGTACATATCTAATAATATTTGTCCTACATATAATCTATACACAGACAATAGATTAACAAAAGACATGGAGCTTACGAAATTGTAGTACTATAATCAACAGTGGCAGGTTCCGCAGCAGTGGTGACTCGCGGGCACCGGAGGATCGAGCTCTTCCTCAGATTGGTACCAGTCCCAGGCACAGAACTACTGGTTCTTGTAATTGGCATGGGCGTCGAGAGTACGACGGCGACCTGCATTCTTGGTTGTGGTCTGGGATAGTGTTTTTGATATTAAGAGCACCAAGAGGGTTGCACCTACACTCTCACCTGTGATACTTCTCAATGGGGTTCGGACTAGATATTTATAAAGGATCAATATCTTGGATCAATTGGTGGCTTCAATAAGTATGCTACTTACTTGGTGCCACGTGGAAAGATATTTGCCGTTGGTCTTTTGGATAAGGTATCCTCATGATATAGATATTTTTGCAACAGGCCATCAAACCTCTGATTTTGAATCTTGTGAATCCAAATCTCAAGCTGCTGTTTAGAGTTGCAAGCTTGAAGACCAGTATAGCCCGATTCCATGTTCAAGATAATATGCGAGTGCAAACTGAATCAGGATTTGAAGCTTTGTTTTCTGAATACATGTGACAGATTTCTGTATCTTATTGCAAGGTATTTTTTGTGGGTTTGGTTTCTAAATCTGATCACCCTGATGTTCTATGAGTAAGATTTGGTAAAGCTCTATCTGATCCCAATCCGATCCATTTACATCGCTACCAGTGACACTGACAGACGCAGATACAGCCTCCTACAATTTTGGACAGTCAATTTCGTACCCCTTCAAAGAAAAGGACCATGATATTTTTTCGACATAACAAACCCCCCCCCCCTCTCTCTCTCTCTCTCTATATATATATATATATATATATATATATATATATATATAGGGAGAGAGAGAGCATAATCCCTGTGCACATTCATCCATGCTCAAATCTACCTAAAGATCATAAGTGTTTGAGCATTGAGATTGAGACCGAGAGTTTAGATCTTTAAGCAAAACGAAAATTGTATCATATTTGAAGAAGTATTTTTCTTTAATTCAAAACTTAACATTTGATGTCATCAATCGAATGTTGAGATGTTTAAGAATGTATTAGTGTTTGTATTTACCAAATTTTGTCTTTCTGTGTGCCTATATCTATATTATATATATATATATGTATATATATATATATATATATATATATATATATATATATATAGAGAGAGAGAGAGAGAGATAATAGTTCATGCTCAAACCCATCTATTATTAAATATACTCAAACATTTTCAATTTGATTAGTAAAATTAATGAAAAATCGAATTGTATCATTCTACTTTTCGTGTTTCGAATTTAATGTACAACTGTACACTGTTTTTTAGTTTAAATTCTCAACATTGATTGTATCAATTAGTTAATGAAGATATTTGAGAAGATTTAAGCAAGATAGATTTGAGCATATGCCACTCTTTCACTCTCTCTCTCTCTCTCTCTCTCTATATATATATATATATATACATACACACACATTGTGTGTGTGTTTTCAGGGGGGCCTGAGGCCATTCTGCCTTGTAATGAAAATCACGAATGGCATACGCCCCAAGATTTTAAACCGTCATGACTCATGAAGGCTCACTGCTCTCATAAAGTGTTTATCCAAGTTACTAATAACATGTACAATGGAACATCCGTTTTTTTTGTGTTGTGTCATAAGCAGGTCAACGTGGAGACTACCCGGTTCCCATCTTGTCAAAACGACCCAACATGACTAACACAAAGAGAGCTGCCAGTGAGGGTGAAGATCTAAACCAGGGGGCTGCGGAGAATCTTAAATGATGGAAGTTTAAGGTTTTTTTTTATAACCTTTGCAAATTGCAAAGTCTGAAGATGAGGGTTGCTGGTTTAAGGGAAGGAGGAGAAGACGACATGGAATGAGGTGGTAGACTCTAACACGAACACAGACTTTTATGGTTGTGTTTGTATCGGTTCTCATCTTGTTTCTTAAATTGTCACCCCTAATTACTGATCATCTTTACCAGATACGCAAAACTAACCAACAAAAAGCAATAGATATGGAACTCAACTTTTTAGCTTTTTGATATTTTAATTATACATTTTTTCGCAGTGCGTACGTACGGGAAGAGTGCACTTTCTTGTTTTTATAAGATGGGTAGGAAATGCCTTGAGAGACCATCCAAAGGGACCCTTCATATTTTACAGTCTGTAAAGCAACAAAGGAGACCTTTGAATAACTCCGTGTGTGCGCGTGCGCACCTGTATGAGAACAGCGGTTTACACTCATTTCATTTGATTAATTAATCTGAACTGAACCAATTAAAATACCAAATTTTATTGTAAAAATAATTTTTAGTAGATAAATTCGATAAAGTTTTAATTGGAAGTCTTGCAACCATTCTTTACTCGGGCTTGGACCGGCTATGCAAGGATAAGGTGGTGTAGGCTATGAAACATGGTTCACCCGAGATCCCCACCTTAAAAGGTGGTGTAGGCTATTCACGCCGCTCAAACAAATTTCTAGATCCGCCGCTCACAAAAAGGAAATGGTAGATCTGCCACTTAATGGGATCCAATAGTCTTTGTATTTCTATCAAGCAGGTGTTGAGCCATCCCCTACATGAGACATTCCTTCTCGTATTAGAACACCATCTACTGTTTGTGGTTCACTGATATTTTGGTATCAACAAGCTCAAAATTAGCATTGAAAAATATGCTCGCAAAGACGACAAGCTCGAAGTGCCATGAATTGAAGATGATCATTTCATGCACATCGCATGAGAGAGAGAGAGAGAGAGAAGCACACGTACTTAGGGCTGATTCTACTTTGTTCAGTATCTCTTGGATGTCTGCTCCAGGATGGAACAAAAGGTGCACTCATACAAGATTCAATCCGAACCATCGCAATTATTAACCTTCATATTAACAAGTCTCACCTGAAATACATACTATCATGTTTTCTAGGTAAACGTTTTTCTCCCTTTTTTTTTTGGGGGTGGGGAGGGGGCCTTTTAAAGTGAGGGAATCACACCAAAGGCTTCTTTCTAAGCCGTCCAAAAATTGCTTGTGGCTATTCTTAATCAACTTGCATGAGAGAATAAAGAATGTGGCATATGTGCAGGAAGCAAAAGAGGACAGAATCTAGAGAGAAATGGAATAAATTCAACCATTATCACCCCATACCTTTTCTCTCTTTTGCCTTTGGTGCACTGAACCATAATGAAGTTCCTCTTGTCATGCCGAGGCACAAGCAAAGGTTTGTGCTGCACAAGAATCCGACCCCACAGCCCATAGTGGAGTCCCACCTGATCTTTCAAAGCTAGATGCTGAAATGTTGTACAAAACCTTCTTTACAGACAATCCTGTCCAAGTATCCAGCTCCGGACGGCAGTTTGTAGAGGCTAGGACCCTTGCTGTCAGGATCCATAGTATGCTTTGGCTTATGCTGGGACATGATATTCATGGAAAATCCCGACCCCCATATTGCAGCCGAGGCAGCCATCCACCATCCCAATTCACAGAATGCAATGTTTCAATTGCTAAACCAAATCAATGTAATTATGCTGAAGACCTGTTTATTCTAGCTCAAACTCATGCATCAACCTATCATTTACTGTTACTCTATTAGCAGTTGAGAGAGAGACAGAGAGGATTGACTATTACACAATTTTACCATTTTCTGTATTCCAAACGCCACCCACTAAATCAAAACCACAACCAAGACTTTTCCCATGCTAAGGGGGGGGGGGGGGGGGTCGGCTACAAAGGATTCTTAGTCATTGGGCTCAATCTTGTGTCACATTAGCACTTCCAAAATATATCCAAGTAATATAAAAGATTATGCAGAGGCATTTCATAGTCACATCTAGATCCATTACACCCCTAAGCATAATTGATCATCTGAAAGATTAAGGATTAATCAACATTTTTACAAGTCATAGTATCTGTGCTAATGGTATTAGTTGATCACTTAGAGCATAGACATCAGTTCACTTAATCATGTTTTAGAGACCAAACCAAAACCATGCCTTTTCCCACACTAAGTGGGGTCAGCTAGATGGATTCTATGTTGCAGCGGAGCACAATCTTGTGTTATATTATAATTTAACTCCATATGAACAAGAACATGTTTTACTGTTTCCTTTCAGCACTATAAAAACCTTCCTCTCCCTCTTTTACATCAACACCGTTATGCTATAGAGAGCAAGCAAAAGATCAAGAGAGAATCAAATGCAAAATTTATTTCGTATCAATCACCTTTCCAGCAGACCATCAGCCTCAAAAGCAAAAAAGAAACTCAAGAGAAACAAGAGCAATACAAACATGATCCAGGCAACATTAACTAGATTTTAGGACTTCGATATATGATGCTTCCACAAAATTAGCCTCATGCTAAGCGCATTTCCCTACACTATACAGCAGCTCAACAGCAATAAGCAAAAATTCTATGAGAAAAACAAGAATAACATGAACATGAGGTAGGCCGTATTAACTATATTACAAAACTGTGAAATGTAAGCAGTTTGAGCTCCACCAATTCAAGTAGCCCAAGCCCACACCATATCAAGATCAACAGGAGAGGACTTGACCAAAATTATACCTTCAGAAGCTATGCAATTGTGTGAGCATGGGAACAAGCTCATCACTAGATGGCCGATCTGCAGGCATGTCAGAGAGGCAAACCACTGCAATTCTCACGGCCATGAGCATCTCCTCCTCTTCTCCTTCATCCCCAACAATTACCTTGTCCAAACCTTGCCGCGCCTCGCCTACCTGCTGCAAATGCCTCAGCCACCTTCCCATGCTTCCGCCACCCTCCTCGCTGAAGAAGAAAGGATCCACGGGGTCCCGGCCCGTGAGCAACACGGCTAAGATCAACCCAAAGCTGAACACATCACTCTTCTCGGTGTACCTATAACTCTGCAAACACTCTGGAGCAACATAAGCAGAACTGGCTCTATCATTCTCCTGCATCAAACCAAGCAATCCGTAATCCCCCAATCTTGGCTCGAAATCATCGTCAAGAAGAATGTTCGCGGGCTTCAAATCATAATGAAGGAGGCGGGGATTGCAACCAAAGTGAAGGTATTGGAGCCCCTTGACGACACCAACTGTAATTCGGTGCCTTATCTCCCAACTAAGACGAAGCTGGCCAGCTCTAACCTTCTTCATGGCATCTTCGAGACTACCATTCGGCATGTAATCGTAAACTAGGGAGTACCGATCCGACCGGTGGATATAAGCATGCAAACTCATAAGATGCCTATTTTTCAAATAACCCAAAATCTCCAAATTCTTCTGAATTCGTCTCTTTGCGGAACTGCTATGGATTTCAAGAGGGTTTAGTGGTTCCATTCTTTTGATGACAATGGCGAATCCGCTCTCCAGCACCGCCTTGTAGTACTTACCGTTCGGGCTCGAGCCAATCAACTGCGAGTCGCTAATCGCAGCGTCATTGTCGAGGAAGGCAAGCATCTTGAGGTTTATTTTCGAGCAGAAATTCACGGGGCCTTTGAGAATGGGGCTTCGACTCGTGTACAAAATGGAAAGTCTTATTAAACCAGCAATCAGGATAGCCGCAATAACGCCGGTAATGACACCGCAAGCAACGCCCAGAACCAATCTTCTCGGACGATTCCGGCCACCGGAAAAGGTAGGATGGACGCCGGCAGAGTCTGCTAGGAAGCGTCGGTGGTGTAGCCGAGACCCTGCTGATTCTTCAAACGAATAGGAGTGAATGGTGTCTCTGAAATTCAAAACAAAGATGAAGGAAAATGCTAAAGCCCCTAGAGTGAAGACAATAACTCTGTTCGCGACTAAAGGAAGTACTCCTCTAGTTTTTTCTGCCATTGTGTAGATTGAGAAAGCTCAAAATGAACCAGAAACTAATGTACTTGTCGATTCACTTGACGGAATTAGCGAACAAACTAGCCATTGAAGATGAAACACCCAGTACAATATCAACCAGAACTATGCATTTCTGGGTAGAAAACTTGTCCTTCTTAAGATGCATTGAATGTTTTCTCACCAACGAAGCAGAGAGTATCGACGCCGTCACAGCCTCGGGGTTCGCTAGGAGAGCTGGATTAGGTGCCGCTGCCTAATCCAAAGGTCGGTCGGAAAGTACCATCCTCTCGTCGGAAAACAAGCCATTGAGCAGAACACTCCATCTCTCAAGTCATACAGAGAGAGAGAGAAAGAGAAAGCATTTCACAGCGAGACCCCTGTTTCTACCCGAACTTACCACCTCACTGGGACACGAGCCATAAAACAAAACCCTCCATCCCCTCGCTTCGCAGAGAGGGAGGCGTCGACTTTTCCCGCCTTGTTACTTAAAAAAGAAGAAAGGAGGATGAGACGACACTGAGATGATTCCAGTACGAACTGAGTGGAGAGAGAAAGAGGCCTATAGCAATGGGCAACTGTCGTCTGCAAGATATCATCACGAGAGAGAGAGAGAGAGAGAGAGAGCTCGCAATCCCATGCATCCCCTCCTGCAGCAATACATGATATGAACCTCTCTCTCCTTTTCTTTTTTAGCTCACTCAGTCATTTTTCCCATATATAATATTTTTTCGGCACACTCTCTATATAGATACAATCATACGATAGCGTATTTATTTCGGTATGACGGCAAGGTGGGCCAACAAGGCCGTGGGAAACAGTCGTATGAAGTATGAACTCTGTGGCTTTCTTCCTTTGGTTTCTTTTTGAACAGTTTTGGGCCTCCAGACGCTTCTTTTTTTCGATCTTCTCGTTTCATTCCAACGCAAACCAGGTTTAAAGGAAAAGATTAACAGAGAGTAGTCATGATGAAAGGGACAGAAGGGAATGAGAAGGGGTTTGGCTGTTCTGATCATAACGCTGTTGGAATTTCATAAAGTTGGAGATGCGATGAGAGGAATAATAAGCTTTCTGTCCCTTCACCTTTTTTTTTATTAATTTTTTCATTTTCTCCCCTAAATATCAATATTCTCTTTCTTGTTTTTTTACCTTTTCTTAGTTCCTATATATATATATATATATAAAGAGAGAGGAGAGGGGGCACGTGATCGTCTGAAAGGAGGAGAAAAGGAGAGCGCCGGCCGCGCGTGCTCGTTGCACGTGACAGTCGACCGCTTGTCCCGAGCGTAGAAGTGACAATGGATCGGATTTGACAGGTACCGGACCCGCTAGGGAAAGGGCGTAACGTAAAAGATCCATATGTATTATTCGTGTTCGCAGTGTTCAGCTCAAATACGGAGCTGGGTTACGATTTATGAAATTCTATATCATATCCATATCTAGAACGACTTCGGACCTAGAGATGGATAATATTTAGGAAAGGTGTTATGTCATTTGTCAATTTTCATTTTGGTGGTTGTGATTTGAAAACGTTTTTGAGTTATCTCATCGCACGTCACTTGTATTAGTAAAAAAAGTCGTAGTTACCCTTGATGCGATAAGGGACGTTACTTGTATTAGTTTAATTTTAAGATGTCACATCATTATTATGTCAGCATCAATATCACTTACCATGTCATCCGCTATATTTAATATTATATTTAATGTTAATTAATTTTATTTTGCATATTAATAGATATTAGTTATTTTTAATATCAATAATAATCGTATGTTAAATGTGATATATTAAAATCATATTACAATTTTAATTAATATTTAATAATAATGTAATTCTGAGTCAACAGCAGCACACCTCAAGCACGTAAATCCATCCTGTTGGTGATGTTACTGCTTTTTAGACTGACCTTATGAACAACAAAAACCACCAGTTATTAGTGACGTTTTTCAACATAAGAACTCAAAAACAAACAAATCTTAAGCTTTAAAATCATAAAAGATCAAGTCAGCACATTGATTCTATGATTCCATGTTTCTAGAGCCTGATGATCCGTGATGTTAACCGTTAATCCAACATAAATTCGATTATTTTTATTGTTTTTTAATACTTTTATGATTTTTTATCTTTTAATATTTTCACAATCTAGTTTTTCCTACCATTTTATTAAAATTTTCTTTAATAGTCTTACTAAGTGTCCAAATCATCTTAAACCAATTTCTCTCATTTTATCGTCTATTGATTTTAAACCATAAAAACTAACCTCAAAACACTTTTCCAAAATTTTCCCTAATATAAAAATACATAAAAGTCCACATCACAACCAAGTTTAACTTGCATTTTCTAAAGTATCGTCCAAGGATGCTATTTCTCATAGTAGACCCAATAGAAAGAACCCTTGCGTGGGTCTGGTAGGTATGGCTTCCCAAAGGCAGACTCCAACTCAAACCCCTTGAGATGCAGGTGGCCGCCTCCGACCAGTTGAACCAATGGTTACATCAACGCAAGGTTGGTCTCACCCAAATTTTGGAAAAAAGAAGTATAACCGAAAGCTCATACCACAACCGAAAACATTCTAATTCGAAATATTGAAGTATAGGGAGGCTGCATTGAGTCCAGAGGTTATACTCTGAGTGCATGGTACCTTAAAAATAAAAGCCAGCCGCTGCTGAAACCTACGCGGACCATCTGTTTCTGGTTGGGTTCGACCCTTTTGAACCCAGCCCACCAGCTTGGCTCCATTTGGATATATAAAAGATGTAAATTGGGGGGGAAGAGCTAACATTTTGTACCTAATTGTAATTTCTAACTTTCGGTTTGGGTTATTTTCTTAAAGTTATGTCTCAATTTCCACGAATGAGTGCCTTCAGCCCTCGAGTTGGACAGGTCTTCAATAATGTCCCATACGTTTCAGAAAACGTGCAGTCAATCTCACATATTAATTAAATTGTCCCTCCGGACGTATTATATATGTGGAGAGAGAGAGAGACGCTCATAAAATTTTGTGTCCCAAGTCCCAACCAACAGCCATTCCAAAAAATGAAGTAATCTCTATTGACGAACTTTCAATATAAGCAATAACCAAAGCCAATCCTTTTTCCACATTTAAGTGGAGCCAGCTATACAGCCTACATGGATTCTTAGTCGTCATTGAGCTCGAACATGTGTCTTCTGATATAGGCAACGTGTTATTTTTGAGGTATCACTGTTATCAGTGACTCCGCTCTTTAACAATACTACGCAATACAACCAACAGTAGCAAGCAAGAGATCATCTCTGTTTTGTGAATAGCTTTGGAATCTAAAAAGAGAAACTATTATAGGTATTCTTTTTGAAATGTACAATACAAGTTTTAAAGTTTTTCCCTGATTTCCTGACAATGAAGCAAACACAGATATAAACTTTACAAACAAAAGGAGATACAGATAAGATATTAACACTCACGTCAAGGATGAGTTCGATCATGTTGAGTTCCCAATCAAAAATATAAACAACATTGATCTAAGCCTTTGCACTACAACACTATGCTATGAAACCAAATATAGGCAAGGGCATACCCAACCAAACAAGGCTAAGACATAAAGTAGCAGCAGTGCAAACCTGGGGGAACAAGGGTACAAAGGCCTCGGGCGTGGCTGCCAGCTTTCATCACAGAAACCCCATAAGCCAGGTTGCATGACCGACCTCTACTGGGGGTGTAATGATAAGGATCTTTAATGTGTAGATAATGGAACAGCATGTGAAACATCTCCACCTGCTCTCTAAAAGCAACTGCCCTTGAAGAAGAGCGTGAGAAGCTTACCTTTCAGGAAGGCATATTTTAAGATGGCGATGGCACCACAACAATAGGGAAGATTTATGCCCCTTGTTTATCTGTTTGGTTCTTGTAAAAGAACAAATAACTCTTCGTCATTAACTGTTCCTGCTTCTATACCGTTTTGGAGAGGGGTCTTTCCATTCTCATCAGCTACAATGTTCGCTCCCCTGTAGAATTATCGGATACATTTAAGAAAGATTAGCTGCCGAGTACAATGTCACCCATGAAAATGTTAAAGAGACGGACAAATAGTTCATTACCGAGAAATCAGCAACCTTGCAATTGCATTATTGCCTCTCAGAATGCAATGGTGGAGAGGGGTCTGGCCATTAGAATCAGTAGCATTTATGTTAGCACCATATTGGAGGAGAAGCTCTACCATGCCAATATCTGCTGACTGGCATGCCAAGTGAAGGAGAGAGCAGCCCTCGAGGCTTTCGTCTATCTCACCAGTGTCTTCGTTTGTGCTCACAGAACTAAAATTGCTTACTGCTGAAGCCCAATCAGAACAGCATGAGGTTCCTTGCCGTGCCTGTCTTACAGGGGATTCCCCTATAGTTGATGTCTTCTGGGTGTTGGCCAATTCCAAGCATCCGGTATCATGATTATGAGCTAAATTTTGTTGCTCGTGTAAAAGCATCACGGTTGCCAGAGTCATCGATGGGTTGACTGCAGTCTGCCCGTGAATAGCATTTACGTTGGCATTTGAATCTACAATGAGGTGATATACGGCCTTTTTGTCATTGGCGCGGACACTATCCCACATCTGTTGAGCTACAGAAAGGATATTCTGGCTTGAGTTCCGTGAGTGAACAAACACCTTTTCTGCATACTGAAACATCAAATGCTTACTTATCATGATGAATTAGAAAGATATTTCTCTCTAAGAGAATAAATTTTTTTAGTAGATAGATGACTTGAACGAGACTCCATTGACACACAACATCATATCCGTTTGTAACTATTTGTTGCAGAAACTTTTCACCCAATTGACCACCACATTGACACATCCAAAGCCAGATCGACATGACATAACATACATCCGGGAAAATAATGTTGTCAAACATCTGGGTGAAGCACGAGAAAACAATTCTAGATGTATAGCAGTATCATAAACATGTAAAAGAACTACTAATGTCAATGTGAACCGTCTAGCAGTAGCAATGTGAAGAACATTTAAGATAAGATTCTTAGATGTCAAAATCTGACCATTGATTAACTCCAATACCCAAGCGAAAACTTCTACCAGGCTACAAGCTAAAACTTTGAATCAGTACCTTGCAATTTCAAAGCACAGCAATGGAATAGCAAGGTCTTAACCTCCAACTTTAAGGAATTATAGCCAGATTTATTCAAATAACTTAGACGCAGATCTGTATTTGCAGGAAAGGTAAAAATAAGACAGATGTATCCACATTTATAAATTCAAACAACTTGCTTGTAGATATTTGCAAATTTTCATTTTGAAATTCTACGAATGCAGTAGAAATTTTGAAGATCTGAAGGCTTGTCACCTTTGCATGAATGTACTTCTCCTTTGTGGAAATGGAATCACCTGAAGTAGGTTTTCTCATGGGAACCAACTGATGCTTTTTCTCGGATTTACTGGAACTGAAAGAAATGGAAAAGGATGGTCTCCTTATTCCACGACGACAAAGGGAAGAAATCCAATGATGTAGTTCTTATGCATACCTGCTATGGATGCCATCAGAACTCGACTGATTTATGTGGTGCAACTGAGCCTCCCAAATTGAGTTTGCAAACTCATTACCAAGTGATTGAAATAAATTAATCACAGAAGGCTCCCAGACCTTGACATCAAGCGTCAGAGACCTCACCTGTGCATGAAAAGCATAAGAAACATCATAAGAACCAAACCATACAAAGTGTCTCACAGGAGCACTGATCAAGAACAAGATGTGCTGGATGTATTAACCCAGTCCGAGATGGGATCAAGAATAAAAAGAACTATGCAAAACTCAAGTTTGCCATGAGACACCAACCATAATGAAGGTGCACAAACTGCTTCATTATTATTCAACTGGCTTGGTGGACGTAAAACTTATAGCATGTTAATTTGTCTAGTTAAATGATTCCTGAGGTCTCCTTTTCTGTGTAGGTAAAAGCAAAAAAAAATTGCAACAAAACTAACAATAACTTCTCTTAACAAAGGGAGTTTACTCATTGAAAATCAAATATTTCTTACTAAAACTTCTTGATAGAAAGCTGACACACTGAATCTTGATTCTGAAAATTGGTGGATTGCATACTAAAAGATTTATGGCTCAAGGCGCATATCACTAAGTATCACATGCAGAATTTTAAATGGGAAAAACACAAGAAAAGAAAACCAAAGCTCAACTCAAAATATGTATTCGACCCTAGCATATTTCTAGAGCAAGAGGGTGAACACATACAACGCAAAATCCAGCTTTGCATACAGAAATTTGAAGAGCAATTTTCCCTTCCTGGCTTCTAGCTGCTACACTTCATAATGCAGACGTAAAGTACCAAAACCATGAAAGCTAACAACCTTTATCTATTGGTACATCCTTATCTTCCAAGATTATCCCCAAATTTCCATCAATTTTAAGTAAGCCATATGTACGAATTAAATCCACAGCTGGACCAAACTAAATGGTATGGAATCATTCCAAAGAGAAGAATCTGAGGAACAGCAAGCAGTATCAAAATTGTCAAATATAGAGATTCATAGAAATCTATCTGAATTTGGACTATAGAAACGGACCCTTGATGAGCCACCATTAAGCCCAAACCCAAAGGTTTCCAAGGAACAAAATGGGTAACAGTTGCACATGAAGACATGGTGATTAAATAAATATCAAGAAATAACACATGGTTTTGTTACCAAAGGATGTAATGTTCAAATTTGGAGTTGCGATGAGAAAGATTAAAAACAGAAACATTACTCCCATTAAGGAGGAAAATATAAGAGATTGAAGGAAGGGACGGACCTCCAATGGAGGCCGCCCCCCCCTCTTTCTTTTTCTTTCTTACACACAACCTCACTTAACCTAATACAACCTATCAGCCCTTATATAAGGAGCTGTAAAACAGAAAATGACCAAAATACCCTCAGTATACAAAATTACCAAAATGCCCCTAGTATTCCGGGCAAGTACAATAATACCTAAAAACATCAAAAATTATAAAACTAACACAAAGAACGCTAGATAAGCATATTCTTCAACACCCCTCCTCAAGTTGGGAGTGAGATACTTCGAACTCCAAACTTGCCAAAAATCTTCATATCTTTTTGCAACATTCTTTATCTATTTTCATCATTGATATGATCTTCAACAACTTCTTTGCCTGAAACATCTTCAACTTAGCCTTCATGGCTTATCATCACAAACAACATCTTTAGCTGCAACATAACTCAACCTTCCTAACAGTATCAACATAAACTCAGTCATCCTGGCTGTAACAACAACTCAGCCATCCTAGCTGTAATAATATCAACTCAGCCTTCTTAACTATAACAACTCAGTCATCCTGACTGTAATAATATCAACTTAGCCTTCCAGGCTTATCATCGCAAATAACATCTCTGGCTACAACATCAACTCAGCCTTCATGGCGGATCATCTCAAGCAGCATCTCTGGCTGCAACATCAACTCAACCTTCCTGACTGTATTAACATAAACTCAGTCATCATGATTGTAACAACAACTCAGCCTTCTTAGTTGTATCAACATAAACTCAATCATGTAACAACATCAACTCAGACTTCCTGACTGTAATAATATCAACTCAGTCATCCTGGCTGTAACAACATAAGCACCTACTTTAGCTGCAACACACATTTTGGCAGTCCTCATGACTGCAAACATCACAAGAATTGACAGATTGGAGACATTCCGTCCAACCTGTCCACAACTCTACTTTGGTGCTCACACATGGCTACCTCTCTTTCTTTCTTAACTCATAAAATCTTACATAAAATCTTCTGTTCTCTTTTCTACTTCTCTCTTAAACATTTCCTCAAACACTTGATGCTCATTTTAATCATCTCTTCTTGAGCATTTCATCGAACACTTCATATGCATAATTCATAAGAATCATTAGCTTTATAAGGTATTGACAATTGGTCATGTCCTTCCTCCTCATTAGCAGTTTCATAGTCCTCGGCTTCATGATGGAGCATTGTCTACTTTAGTACCTCTTTGTCATATTCATAATAACCATCGAAATTCTGCTGCACAAAGCCATTATTAAACTTGGTGTTATGCTCATCATTCTTGGGAATACGAATAGTATCTTAATAGAATCCATATCTAATAAATGCAACCACCAAACTGCTCCTGTAACATCTCTTTACGGGCCTAACAAACTGCTACACTTCTCGCTTTACTTTCTTGAGAATTCGATTGTGCTGCCAAATCCAATGAATGTAGCCAAATCCAATAAAGGCAACCAACATAGCAATAAATGCTTTGAGTCGAAAACAACCTATTCTCAACATGCTTTTAGAAATTCGTACTCATGAGAGCTTCCACAGGCAAGAAGACCATAGACAGAATTAGAATTTACTATGACATAATTATGGGCTGGTTGGAACTCTTTATTAATTAGGGCTGCCACATGCAAGCAGTTTAAAGCAG
The DNA here is from genome assembly GCA_036023115.1 of Brasenia schreberi. NCBI lineage: Eukaryota > Viridiplantae > Streptophyta > Magnoliopsida > Nymphaeales > Cabombaceae > Brasenia > Brasenia schreberi. The sequence continues at coordinate 20,969,574 of JAYKKT010000079.1, read as the reverse complement.
CCCATAAACACTTTCCACAGCTGCATATTAAATTTCTCTTAGATGCTTTAGGTGGTTGCAATATTCTGTCAATAAATGTCATCGTCATAAAGATTCAGTAATGTGGCCTATCTGCACCCATTCTTTAAATGGGTGCCACCTTTCCAATAAGTGCCGGTTGCCATGCCAGTTACTGCCCAAATAAATATAGCCAATCATTCCAATAAATGCCTCTAAACACCTTTCCTAAGCTTCTTCACGGTTTAATGACTTTTTTGGAAATACGAGTAGTGCAATCATATGCAATAAATGATTGAACTCTGGCAGTTAAGCTTCCCAAGCCTATTCCAACTTTTCGAGGCCTTTCAACTTAAACGTTTTTCTGAATTTTGCTAGATGATGTGAAACTGCTGTGGAAAGTGTTTATGGGTTGCTTTAAACTGCTTGCATGTTAGAATAGGCCTCTAAACGTCATTAATGTGGACTGTTGGATCAATTAATGAGCCTGGATATTAATTGTAGTAAGGAGCATGAATCGTTGGATTACAATGACAAATGATTCAAAAAAATGATGTGAAAGTTAATGAGGATTGCTAGATGACTTTGGTGGTTCTGCAATATCATCAACTCGAAATTGATCAGTTTCCGTTCATGATGAAAAACAACTCTCTAAATAGTAATGCTTGAGGTATATGCTAATGGCTCCTTTGAACTTGTGTGATATCGAGGACCTAAAGCAAAATTCAGAAAAACGTTTAAGTTGAAAGGCCTCAAAAAGTTGGAACAAGCTTAACTGACAGAGTTCAATCATTTATTGCAAATGGCTGCACTACTCGTATTCCCAAGAAAGTCATTAAATCGTGAAGAAGCTTAGAAAAGGTGTTTAGAGGCATTTATTGGAATGATTGGCTGTATTTATTTGGGCAGTAACAGGCATGGCAGGCTGCACTTATTGGAAAGGTGGCACCCATTTAAAGAATGGTTGTAGATAGGTCACATTACTGAATCTTTATGACGATGACATTTATTGAGAGAATATTGCAGCCACCTAAAGCATCTAAGAGAAATTTAATATGCAGCTGTGGAAAGTGTTTATGGGCTGCTTTAAACTGCTTGCATGTGGCAGCCCTAATTAATAAAGTGTTCCAACCAGCCCATAATTATGTCATAGTAAATTCTAATTCTGTCTATGGTCTTCTTGCCTGTGGAAGCTCTCATGAGTACGAATTTCTAAAAGCATGATGAGCAGAACACCAAGTTTAATAATGGCTTTGTGTAGCAGAATTTTGATGGTTATTATGAATATGACAAAGAGGTACTAAAGTAGACAATGCTCAATCATAAAGCCGAGGACTACGAAACTGCTAATGAGGAGGAAGGAGATGACCAATTGTCAACACCTTATACGGCTAATGATTCCTATGAATTATGCATATGAAGTATTCGATGAAATGCTCAAGAAGAGATGATTAAAATGAGCATCAAGTGTTTGAGGAAATGTTTAAGAGAACTAGAAAATTCAGGAAAAGAGAACAGAAGATTGTACGTAAGATTTGATGAGTTAAGAAAGAAAGAGAGGTAGCCATGTGTGGGCACCAAAGTAGAGTTATGGACAGGTTGGATGAAATGTCTCTAATCTAGAGATTCTTGTGATGTTTGCAGTCATGAGGACTGCTAAAATGTGTGTTGTAGCCAAAGTAAGTGCTTATGTTGTTACAGCCAGAATGACTGAGTTGATATTATTACAGCAAGGAAGGCTGAGTTATGTTGTTACAGCCAAGATGACTGAGTTTATGTTGATACAACCAGGAAGGTTCAGTTATTGTTGTTACAACCAAGATGACTGAGTTTATGTTAATACAATCAGGAAGGCTGAGTTGATGTTGCAGCCAGAGATGCTGCTTGAGATGATCAGCCATGAAGACTGAGTTGATGTTGCAGCTAGAGATGTTTGTGATGATAAGCCAAGAAGGCTAAGTTGATATTATTACAGCCTGGATGGCTGAGTTGTTACAGCCAGGAAGGCTGAGCTGATGTTATTACAGCCAGGATGTCTGAGTTGTTGTTGTTACAACTACGATAACTGAGTTTATGTTGATACAGCCAGGAAGGTTGAGTTGATGTTGCATCCTGAGATGTTTGTGATGATAAGCCATGAAAGCTAAGTTGAAGATGTTTCAACTAAAGAAGCTGTTGAAGATTAGATGAATGATTAAAACAAACAAAGAATGTTGCAAACAGATATGAAGATTTTTGGCAAGTTTGGAGTTCGAAGTATCTCCCTCCCAACTTGAGGGGGGGTGTTTAAGAATATGCTTATCTAGTGTTTTTTGTGTTAGTTTTATAATTTTTGATATTTTTAGGTATTATTGTTCTTGCCCATAATACTAGGAGCATTTTGGTAATTTTCTGTACCGAGGGTATTTTGGTCATTTTCCATTTTACAGCTCCTTATATAAGGGCTGGTAGGTTTTTTTAGGTTAAGTGAGGTTGTGTGTAAGAAAGAGAGAGAAAGGGGGGGGGGGGGGGGCCTCCATTGCCCCTTGAGTAATGTTTCCTATTTTTAATCTTTATGCACTAATGGAACACATGAAAAAACATTATAGTTATTCACTACACACTTACCCATGAAGAAGTGGAAAAGAAATTCACACAAAGACAAAAGTTACATGGCACTCATATACAGCTCCAAAGGCCCATGTTTGGATAAACTGCGGAAATACCTTTGATATGTGCACACCAAGATTACGGTGGACACCAGAGCACTCAATGCAAAGGATAATACCAAGATTCAAGGATGCCCAATCTGGTTCCGGAGCACCACAATCTGCACACTTGTCATTGCCATCAATTTTTCTTAGGACTTCAATTGGTTTCTCATATTTTACGCTGGACCTGTGTTGTACTATGCCTCTAGAAGAATGTTCATGATTTCCTGTTATCAAGTTTTTTCCAAACTGCACTCTTCAATTGTTGCATGATCTACATCGGAAGAGCTTTCAACCGAACTACTTTCACTAGCAGTACGGTGATGACCACCACTGCTTAGTGGGCTAGAAGGAAGCATCTGGAAAAATAACAACAAAAGTTTGAACTTCACAACAACTGAGAACAGGATTGGGGGCATAAGGACTTTAAAGTTTAAACAACACTTACCAACTCAGGTGTCTGGAAACTCAGCAATGAAGCAATGACCCCTAATTCTTTGTTGGTGAAATGATCCGGAAGCAAAACCTCAAATCTGATTGGTCAGCATCAACTTTGATTGTTGATGTAAGCAGGTTCACAGTGTGATGAGCAACAGATTTCTCATCATGTACTCCACCATGATGATGAGAAGACAGCCATCGACTTAAAAGTCCAGAACCAAGCTCAGAACTATTCCTCTGACCAGAATGTTGGCTACTAGACCCCTGCAGATGATAAAAATAACCACAATAATATAAGGTGAAATTTGTTATGAAGAAGCACATTAGCTGAAGTCCTTCATAAACTAACTTATTTTCACATTAGACTTCTTACAGATGATTTGCTGCACTGTTTACGGTAGTAATACAGCATTCCCGGCTGTCAAGAACAAAAAACCGCCTTTTCCAGTCCCCCTTAAGTTTGAGGAGCGCTTTGAGAGATAACCTTGTCGAATAGTTTGAACCTAAAATGATGAAAAGACAAGAAAATTATCAAAGAAAACCATTGGGACAAAGTAATAACTAATAACTTTAATCAACAATTTCCAGGCCTCTTTTCAACCTTTCCCTTTGCAGCAGATTGCATAACTGCCTCTATAAATTCCTGCATCTTCTCTGCAAGTGCAGCCTGATCATAGTTGGATCTTTCTCTTGACTGTTGTGAATAAGCCAACACCTTCAGATGGTAAGGAAACAACATCAGTAAATAACAAAAATTACATCCAAGAACAAAAACAAGGTGCGGTTCAGAAGAACAAAAAAATCATCTGGTATAGAAAGAAACCAGAGATACTCAAAAAATAAAAGCAAAGGTTCAGTATCAAGTCTCTCCTTTAGTAAAAAACCGCAAACATTCCCGATTGAGAGATAAACCAATCAAATGGTTGCATGCTTTTACCCTGTATTTGATGATCCTATGGAACAGAAATGAACACAGCTGACGAAATGTGGTTGGTGTTTCTAGATGTTAAAACCATTTTTCAGATTTCAACTTAACTACTTAAGCCTTCGATCTTTAGTTCATCCCTTTTGCAGAATTTTATTCATCGGATACCTAATGGACTTAACTTTGCAACCATATCAATCTTGGATGTCCATCTAACCAATATTATGCTCAATGATTATGATTTTCTTTCTAATGCATGCCATTTATGCACTTTTGTAAGTTGAGATGCCAGAATTTAACATTAAAACCTATTGGAGAGCTTGGCCTTTTCATGGTTTAGCTGAAATGGAAGTCCTTAAATTCAAGAGTTGGGATTTGATTTGCTTTGGATGCAAGAAAGTTCCACAACTATCAGGCTGCAAGAGAATAACATACTAAAGTGATGCTTCAGCTTTCATGACAGATTTGAAAGGAGTTGTCTCCAGGAATGCCAGATTTGAGGAAACTACTAAGGTTGCACTGGAAATCAAGATGGACTATAAAACCTTAAAAGATATCAATCATCATGTCATAAAAACAAAAAAGGAGCGGAAGGTGTCAGAGGTGTTATAATAACGTGCAAAGAATAACCTGGTGGATGTAGGGTTCCATTTGATGTAACAATTCGTAACCCTGCACAAAACTTGTTATGATCAGAACCAAAATGCACAACTATGTCATATTAAAAAGAGTAGCAAAAGACAATACGAGCACATGTTATGGCATACTTGCTTAAAATAGCGAAGATGGGCATCCATTATACCACTAACAGCCTCCAAAAACTCAAACCTCTTTTTCGCTTCCACATTTGATAGAGCAGTCACCTGTAAAGATGTATCTTAATTCAGAATTGGAAGAAGCCTGAACTAGTTGCTACAATCGGTGCAGGACCATTTATTAGCACAAAGAAAAAGGGCCTGAATTAATACTATATTTCCTGTAAAACAGAATGGAAGATTATACATACTAGACTGAAGCGAGCTTGCTCAAAAGAAGCCCTGGCATTGTGAAGTTCCTGGAACATGACCATCACTAAATTAAGAACAAAATGCACAAAAAAGAGCAAAAGATAAGGTGGTTTGCACCATAAATAAGGTGACTTATACAAGTTGCCGCAGGAGATTACCTCTTCTGTAACAGCAACGACATCCATCCTGGTGCTCTTCCTCAAGGACAAAAACTTCTCCCTAGCCTGTGGCATCAATTGTGTCAAAAGTAAATGAAAACAACGGATGATTTGATTTATATTCTGTTTGTCATACTGCAAGAACTACTTTCAGATCTTAAATAATACCATATGCCGTGTAACTAAAGGATAGTGTCCAACTAAAACTAGATCCCAACAGTATCTAAATTACTTCTTTAGTATTAGTGCACAAAGAAAAGTTGTACGATACTACATTTCCAATCATTGTAGAAAGAGAAGAGCAAGGATGGTAAGAACGTCTCAATGTTCACCTGGTCATAGATGAGGCATGCTTTATCAAAACGTTTACGTGCTTCCTGCAGTGAAAGAAAAATTCAAATGCTTGTTATGATCCAGCAACATCAATCACAGATTCACAAACGCATGCCACTTAACCACCATTGATAAACTTGAAATATATGCAACATGCACTGTGAACATACAACAACAAACAACAACAACTAAGCCTTTTCCCATACTAGACGGGGTCGGCTACATGGATTTTTGTTTCCACAGATCCCTATCGTGTGCCATGTTAGCAGTTAACTCCCAATAAGCTAGATCATTCTTTATTGTTTCTTTCCAACACTTTTGTGGGCATAATGATCTGACAGCTCAATGTTTAAATGGGTCAATGAAAGAAGAAAGCTATGGCAACTATTTTGTAAGAAGACCAGTTTGACATCGAATCAGATATTTTCCACCAACTCATACTTTTCTTTCCACATTTATGTAGAGGCATGTATATGCACGAGTTTGACATCGAATCAGATATTTTCCACCAACTCATACTTTTCTTTCCACATTTATGTAGAGGCATGTATATGCATGAGTTTGACATCGAATCAGATATTTTCCACCAACTCATACTTTTCTTTCCACATTTATGTAGAGGCATGTATATGCACGAGTTTGTGTGTGTGTATGTGCTGCAGGGCATGATTACACTCAGGAACTCAGGCTTCATTTCAACCATGTGCAGAATATGTCAGAAGTCCACGGAACTTGTCAAAGGTTCTGGTCGGCAACAAACAAAACTTGCATGCTCATGCTCATACCAGTCAACAGCCATACATATATCATCACTCGCTTAAAAGAAACAGATGGGACTCTCATACTTGTAAACAAACTAATACCAACGTGCAGTTCTTTTTATTGTTAGTTACTCAATGCATGTTGGAACAAAACCTGGACAATAATATGATGGAATGTTTTCAGGGTGAATTACCTTCACGTCCTGCAAATCAACGTTCACAAACTGCAGCAGCCTATCATTTAGCATATGCTCAACCTATTAAAGCAAGAAGTATTATTACATCAGACAAAAATGAAACACCTAATAGAAAATATTGCATATTTCTCATATGCAATTATTCTGAATAAATACATTGGGCAGATTATAATTACTTAGACAACTTCAACAAAAGAAATAAAAGATATCTGAGGAAACAAAAGACTATGATTACTCAAAGCCTGAACTTCTTAGCTACCAACTGCTTGAATAGCTTCTGGCCTTTATTTAGAAGAAGTTAAAGTTTACCTGTGAACGGAGGACTTCTTTGTAAGTGCCGATTTCTCTCAAGGCAATGGTAAATTTGGTCATAACGGGACCTAGGATAGGACAAAAAGTTTTGCATGAACAAGGGATAATCAGTATATGTAACAAAGTGTCAAAATCAAGCACTTTAACCAGATTTCACCAATCATTTGGTCATTATTGCTTGCACAAAATGTTTCACCAATCATCGTAATCATTAGTACTACTACTACCAAACTGTGCCCTAGATCCATTTGGCTTCAATCTTCATGACACTATGAATTCAACAGACAACTATGACTCATTTTATCATAGAGAGGACACAATAGGTTACAGAAAAGAATCAGATACCAAAATCTCATCTAATATTATCTAACAACAAATAAAGATGTTGAATTTCCAACATTCTGAATTGGGATTTTCTTAATTTTTAAAATTGTCACCTTGCAAATTTGAATTTAAAAGGGTTTAAAAAAATGTTACCGTTGCACATGCATTTTGATCTCTGAATTTGAATTAGATTGATGGGAATTATTTCACCTTATCGAACTTGGGAAACTGAATTTTAAATTGGGATCTGCATTTCAAGCTTTTAACTTGGGAACCAACACTGCAGAAAAGTCCTTGGTTAAAAAAGTAAGAAGAAATTCACGGACACCCCCCTCCCCCACCCCAAAAACAAGACATTCAATAGGTATTTATTGTAAAGAAATTTGTAAAATAAAACCTTTATGATGGAAAGATCTGCAAAAGTGCATGGTATAATGCATTTGTATATGCCAGATATCCCAGTAGGCATGCAGCAAGATTATGAGTATTGACCAACAAAAAGGGCCTTTCTTACATACCATAATAAAACAAGGTAAACAAGATTTTCTTATCAAATGAAAATCCTGTTTTCTCTTATCTGAAAGAGAAAAGCATAAGTAGGTAAATGAGTAAATAAAGATAACAAGATTGATCAGAGCAATTAAAGATAACAAGATTGATCAGAGCAATTACTAAAACTGAAAGATGCCCCTTATTCAGTGGCACAAAACCAGCCAGACTAAGGTGTGTCTTTATATGTTTATGACACAACCAGACCAAGAGTGAAAGGAGGAAACAGAAGCTACTCAAGTCCTCAAACAGTATATTGACATATTGAGACAGCACAAAAATCAGCAATTCACCAGACACTGGAGTAAATTCACAAGCGCTGGCACACATAAACACACTAATGATCGATACAATTCAATCTAGTACCCAACAGAATACCAGTCACAGTCATTAATGAAAAAAATTGCAGACCCAGAAATGTAAAACAAGAAAACCTCCGAAAGCAACACTAATGGGATCGTTGTGGCCTCCTCCAAACATCTCAAGACAGCTTGCAAAGGCAATATCCCCATCATATCCTTCACCAAGACCTTCACTGTGAAAAAACAATAAAAAGTAAATAAGGAGGAAGGTGGCAAGCATGATAAAACAACAACTAAGCGTTTTCTGTACTAGATGGGGTCAGCTACATGGATTATTTATTTCCATAAGGTTCAATCCTATGCCATAATAGTTAACTGAAGCTAGATTATCTTTTATCATTTCCTTCCAATATTTTTGCGGTCTTCTTCATCCTCTTTTAACATATTTACCATCTTATTTCTCATACCTTTCTACTAAAACTTCCTTACATCACATTTCCATGTATCCAAACCATCTTAAATGATTTTCCTTCATTTTATCAGCTAATGGTGCCCCTCACAATTTATCTCTGATAACTCGTTACGAACAGGTTCTTTCCTTGTGTGACCACATCATATAAAGCTTATTCAGAAATTAGGATAAAAACAATCCAAATTTGTCCGCGCTTAAACAAATGGGCACGAACATATAGAAAGCATAAACAGGTAGACCAAGCATGAACAAAATATTTTCTATACTGTGAGATATCAAATGCAGCATTCTAAGGCAATTCTTTCAAAACCATCAGACAAAAAAGATATGACTAAAAGAAATGCATACCTATATTTGCGACACCCTTTGTAGAATTTCAGACTCCTTTCTCTTAGAGATTCTGCACTCTCTTCCAGTAGCTGAATCTACAAGAGAGTAAAGGTATTATACTATTACACACACCTATGGATGGGCAAAAAAGATACAAGGCCAAGGACAATGTCATGAGGAAGTTTTCTGTATACAAATCATATAAGATAGCAAAACTTGCACAGGCATGACATTTAGTGTGAAAGCAGCACAACAATTACCAGAAATACATCAAGGAGACAAGCGTTAGCAGGACAACACAAGAAAGACAGCACTTCAATATGGATTGCCATCTTCCCTAACCAAAATCAACCAAGCCTTTTCAAACATTATGTCAGACAATCTTTCTGAATATTATATCAGGTCATTACGTGATTTAGTTTCAAGTGCTAGAACTTATGGCAAAGGCACAACTGAGTCATGCTGGCCATCAAAGATTGTCTATCTTATGGTACAGCTAATTTTTTATCCTTGGGACATTAGAAAGAAAAAATAAGACCAACAACAAAATCCTACTAGATAATAGCCTGCCCCCATTGATGGGAAAGGAGAAAGAGAAACTATAAAAAAACCAAAAGGACATCCATTTTGCTGACGAAATTAATTTATAAACTTGTTATGTCAGGAAGAATCGCAGTGTGGGGACAAAACTAAAGAAAGGTACCTTTCTCTCTCTCTCATCATTCGATATAAGGAACATGGATTTTTTTCTAAGGTAAAGCTCCAAAAGGAAATGAATTAATTTTCTATGTGACGAATCGCATGTTAATTTCAGAGCAATATAGGTTAATAGGAAGTAAAGAACAGGGTGATAGCACGTTGAATTAATGGCATCCTTTGGTCATTAAAAAAATTGGCTGGGCGTATTAACTGCGATGCCACCTTTACATAAGGGATTGATGGGAAATAACACTAATACCAAGAATATCTCATTAATGATCCTAACGATACTAGTGGACGAATACATTCGGAAAGAACAGGCAACATTCGTCACATAAAAGAATACTGAATATCATCGACAAAATCATGAATTTTCCCAATTCCAAACACAATTTAATTCACAACTTTCCGATTCTCGATTCATCTTTTGGTGACCGTAACAGAAGATTGTGATGGAAAAGAAGTTCCTTTGGCGTAGTCTACGTTCACGAAAATGGTCAGCGGAAAAAAGTAAAGATCCTTACTCATTCCCAAACCCAAACACCATTGACTCCGCACACTAGGGTTTACGCCGAATCAATTGACGACCTTCTCGCCTTCAATAAAAGGAAATTAAGAAGTAATTTACAAACAAATACACACTTTACGAACACGAATACGCAACTTTCTACTGCCGAAATCTGCGATCTTTCCATGAAATCAACCGAGTATTAACTAAGAAAACTACATCCAATTATTAACATTAAAGGTCACATTCAACAACAAAATATTCGAAAAGCCTCATGTATCTCAAAACTTCAACTTTTCCTCAAAAGCAGACAAGGATCCTCGCATCCAATAAAGGAGCAAAATGCCACAAGGTGAAAAACAAAATACCGTTCGCACCCCAAATCCGCCGTCCAGAAACCGACATAGGACTAAAACAACTGGAACTCATGGAAACGCAACAAAAGAACATGAACCCTACCCTACCTGCTTCCGAAACATCGGAGAATCGTCGAGCTTCGTGAAATGCATCATGATTAACAGATCTTCCTTCAACGCGTAAGTTCCTCGTTAACATCACTCTTCCTCCTCGATCATTTCCTTATAGCACATTAGCGAAAATATCGACTCCTCTCGAAGCCAGACGGAGCTAAAGTGTTATAATGCCTGCAGATCTCCGGAAAACCAACGAAACAAACCGGAAACACTGCGGAGATCCAGACACGCTACTTCGTACCAGATTAAGTCAAAATGAAGTTCCAGCCATTTCTCCGACGAGTGACACACAGACAGACAGATGATTTACGGCGGTATAGGAAGCTAGATCGCCGGGAAAAGCACAACGGGAGAGATTTTTACCGATTTTTCTACCGTTTACGGTTTCCCCTTTACGCTTTTTCCCCCCGCCCTCTTTCTTCCTTTCGATGATGGGGAAGCGTAGCGTCGGGAGACGACGATGGGACGCTTTTGACCGAATCGCCAGGAAGAGAGAGAGAGAGAGGGAAAGCGAGAGATGATGGTGGGGCCTATATTTTCTCAACCAACGGAAACGCCCTTCGAGACATCTCCAGACGCTCATCCAACTGGGTGGGCCCCACCCCATCCATCGACGGCCCTCCCGAGCCCTTCCAATGGTGGGACCCGCCCTTGCCCGAGCCTGTACAACACTTAGACGGCAATCATTCGAGCGGGTCGCTGTGGGACCCACCCACCCCTCTCTCTCCCCTTTGTTTTTAGTTCATGGTGAGTTAAACGCGGACCACGACACCCTTCCCACGATGGGTGCCACGTGCGGTTGCTTGGACCGGAATATGTTCGAAATGTCCATTCTAAGACACGACACGATACGCGTCTATGCCGAAGTTTCATCGTGTTCACATTTATTAATTGTATGCTTTGTAGTCAATTACCTAAGTAATTATATATACGTTCGAGCTTTTCCTTTGGGGGCTACGATGGGGAGGTTGGGGTCTGTTGCCAAAGCACCCTCTAGTAATCGAAGTCGTGACCTTATGTGCGAAACATCTAGCAAAATCCGCCATCCCGAGTTGGAGGTGAAGACGGGTCGACCTTTCTTTTGAAATTATGAAATTCAATGAAAAAATTACAAGACATGACTAAAAACATGTCATTAGTCACCTTAAATAGTTGAGTTGGCAGTTCACCTCACCCTACTAAAAATTCTAGATCTGTTAATGGTTATCGGGTTTTGGTCACTATTTTTATATATTTTTGAGGAAAATTTATTAGATAAATGGACATAAAGTTACTTAAATAATTGACTGCAGAGCATGTGACACGTATCATGTGAAAGCAAATAGAAGCTTGAATTCATGACCTTTAGCTTGTGGATCAAACCCTACTTAGGTGAAGCATAGGGCTGTGTGCAAGTTCAACATATTACTTTCACAAGTTGTGAAACACATTTTCCTCGCATAACCCGTAAGTGAGGCTGGCTCAAAAGAAAGTGATCTCGACAATGAGTCTAGATATACTGGTTGTGGTTTTCTCAGAACCAAGAACCATAAATCGAACCAGGATCTGCTCGATTTCGATCCCTCTACGAGGACTGTAACTTTTGGTTCAGAGTTGAGTCTTAAACCATCTAAAACTAGTTGAAATCATTAATAAATGAAATTTCAGAATTTGTTTTAAAAATATATGAAACCGAGAGTTTGGAACCATCCATTTTAGTTCCCATCCAGTTTTAATTCATTCCTGGACCAATTTGCTTTCAGTTGAAACTATCAGGCCAGTTCCAAATTGCTTGTCTAGGTGTTTCTTATTGAACTAGATGAGTGAGTCCTTCATGGAAGAGGAACAAGTACTTCAAAGACTCTCAGGATGTGTTTGATTCATCAAATCATAACAAGGTACTAAAACTCTATGCTTATATCTATATGAGCTTATAATCATGATTTCATGTTTGATTTACGAGTAATACAAATTCTTCGTTTCCGTACTTTGTGAGGTAACAGCATAAAAGAGGGTTGGGTTTTCATGCAAAGCCCTTGGGTGGGGTCTAGCTTTTGTAGCCCACCCCCCTTAGTGTCAAAGTTTTTTACTCGAATTGGTTCTATGGAACCATAGTTTCACGCCAACACCGGGTTCAGGATATTAATCTCATGACTGCCAACATGCGAGTAAGTCCCTCAACTAGGTCAGCTGTTGCTATTTGTGCAGGTGGATTTTCTATTTCCAAGACATGATCGATATAATATGCCAACAAGGTGGTTAGATGATGATGGTAAGGTCGGAAAATATAGCGAGCCGTTTCTGTTTCCGATCCATCCCGGTGGCTTGAACATGACTTGAACCACCACCAGAACCATCTGGAATCAGAACTATAACCAAACCAAAGCCAGATTGCTCCAGTTTCATTCTGGTTTGACCTACATTGGCAAACCAAACAAGAGCCAACAAATTAGAACCACCGGTTCCAAGTAGTAATTTTTGGTACTTATTTTAAGAATCCACCCTATTTTCCAAATAAAATTGAACCAAACTTAGTTTGAGATCAAAACCAAACCCAAAACCAGAACCAAACAGGTCCAAATGCAACACAAGATGAAGATCCGACACAAGCACGAATTCTATGTTCATACTCAGGTTTTCAGCTCACCTGTTCATCACAACCCAAACAGGAACCCTATTTTGCAACAGTAGATGTATACTTTTTTTTGTAGTGACTGTTTGTGTATAAGGTGAATACAGTGCCAACCCGAAAGCCATGACACGGAATCACAGCTACTACGCTAAGTAACACACGAGACATGCCCAACTCATCCAGTCTTGCGAACTGAACAAGAACCAAGCACTGCTCTCATATAGCCTCACGAGGTTAAAGAAATAAGCTCAAACAGCCAGACCTAATTCTATAGCTCGGCATGTAAACAGGTTCATGGCTCCACGAGACGAACCTGAACGGGGTTGTCTCCTTCGGCTTCTTCTACAGTTCTAGCATATTATTTCCAATGCCATTCAGAAATCATATTTTTCACAAATATTCTAGCACAAACCAATGAGGGGAGAAAAAAAAAGTTGTATTCCTGCTTTGCTATCTTTCACTTAAAGGTTTGGATCTTTCTTGATTGCGTATTAAAGACATACCGTCGGTTCAAGTTCCCTGGTTCTGATTTCGGCCTGTTTCCAATCCGGTTCAGTTCCGGTTGAAACCTTCCGGTCAGTTCCAGGACCGGTGATGTCTAGTCTAAACTTCTAATAGCACAATCAGTCAAAGGAAGAAACCCAACTACTTGTATTGCTCCCAACCACGCTAACATATGAAATTGCACTCTTCTACTTAATTATTTGCCTGTATAATGAAAGCAGTCAATGCTAATGATCTCTTTCTGCATTATTAGGCCTATTGTTAAATAATGCTTTGCAAAAAGAAAAGCTGAAACAGGCAATAGTCAAGCCCAGGGTCCCTCTGTCTCTCACCTTTTAATAGTGGGACAAACTAAACTATTATCCACTAATATTATTTTGGAAGCAATATCAAACATACTTTTCTTCGTGGAGTGAAAAGCGTATATTCACACTATGGGTTTTCAAAGACCCAATCCAAACCGATTAAACCGATGCAATGACTCCATCTGTCGATTTGGGTTTAGCCGTTTCTCTTTGTGGTTTGATTTGGTTTAATTGAAATTGTGATTCTTTTGTATCATCTTTCTCTATGGGTTTAGCCGTTTCTGCTTATATGTGTGGACTTCAGACATTTGCCTCCACCATACGAATATTCATCATGATTTATATGCAGTGTATTGGTGCTACAACACTACATGAGTACAGGCAACACATTGAGAAAGATACTGCATTGGAAAGGCGTTTTCAGCCTGTAAAAGTTCCAGAACCAACCGTTGATGAGACAGTTCTAATTCTAGGAGGTTTGCGGGAACGCTATGAGATTCGTCACAAACTTCATTGTACTGATGAGGCTCTGGTAGCTGCTGCAAAACTGTCCAATCAGTACATCAAGTTGAAGATAAACATTTAGTCATTTATGTAATTATTAATCAAATTTTGGCAATCTTCTTCCAAAGAATGGTGATAATCAAATTATGGCTTCAAAATGTTGAAATAGTTTCAGTTCCATTTTCAATATGTATGTTAATAAAAGTGTCATGGAAGATATAGAGGGGGGACTTGAATGTCTAGGATCCCTTGCATACACTTGCTTTGTTTCCTCTTTTCGTTGTTCCTTTTCTATGTCAATATCTCCTCTTATGCCTGCTAAACGGTGAAGTGGAATTGATACGTTGTGATGAAGATAAACAACATAAAATAAGTTTCTTAAAGTAACTAACCTAATGGTCAATTGATTGAGAAGTGACAACAATACTCACACACATGTCACTGATGTTACCAATCCTGTAGTTGTGCGTTCTTTGTATTAACTGTTTATACAATTGCTGAAATATTCTCAGGCTACTCGAATTATTTCTTGCTTTTTAGTGCTGAACTTTCTGGTCAAATGAAAATATTATTCATGAAGATTTATATCGCTTGTTGCAAACGTTATTTGTTTTTCTTGATTTCTATTGAATAGTTAAAGCATTGTGTCTGAGCTTGCTGTCCCTGGTGGCAACGTTTACCTCAACAAGCACTTGAACCATTTGTTGTCACTCCATTGACCGAGTAATCAAACGCAGGCTTACAAGGGAGAATTTGCGTCTTCAACCTCTCTTGTATTGCCTTCATCAATTTTGACTTTTGGAAGTGGCAGCATACTGTAAGTAGCATGTCATTAATGCTTTTAGATCCCCTTTCACCAAAACCTGGAACCTCTACCGAACTAGCCTCCCTCCCCGTTTTGGGTCCGGTTCCATTTAGTTCTTGCTTTATTTGAAAAATTCATGAAACAAAGGAAGGGTGAGATTGCACCAAAAGCATTAGACTCCCACAATGAATGTGGGTGTTCGATTACTGAGGGGTGTATGTGTGTTTAGGCATTGGCCTCCCTTTGTAACAAAAAAGAAAAAGAAAGGGTGGGATTCTAACTTATCTTTCTGGTTCTGTTTAACGAGGGGGAACAGGACCTCAACAGGCAGGGTGTTTGATCCAAGTTCGTTTCCGGGCACTGTGCAAACTGGCCACTTTTAGTTGCAAGTAGGGTAATGTAGTGTATCATTACGTAGCGAATCATACGATATGACACTGTATCACATGACATGTATATTCAAATACTAATGTGATACGACTGCGATTCGGGGTACACTCTCTAAACTTACATACTCAAGTTCTATTAGTGACAGATGGTCAAGGGTGCTCTTTAAGATTCCTTGATTGAAAAGGTTGATCGTCTCTAAAGGCATCAAATGTACTTAAAACAGTTAAAATTTCATTAGTGTATGATTGCTGGAGTGGAGATTGACACCAGGACCCACTTATGTCTTCAACTCAATAGGCTGAGTGTGAAGGTTCAATTAGATAGCACAAGTGTGAAGGTTCAATTAGATAGCACAATTCAATGGGCTCCACAGCAAAGAAATCTGGGTCCTACCCAAATTCTGTGATCTATAATGGTTGGGCGCAAATAGGGAGCAAGATGTGTAAGAGATCAGCAGATCCCTGTTTGGAGTTTGGAACTAGTGCATGAGAGAGAGAGAGAGAGAGAGAGAGAGAGAGAGAGAGAGAGAGAGAGAGAGAGAGAGAGAGAGAGAGCTGATGCTTCCCTTCATGGACAAATAGGAGTATGAATAAAGCCGAATGACTTGATCAGCAGAGCCCGTTAATGGCTCCCCTCTTTAAATTGCTTACTGTTGCTTGTTTTGTTTGAAGCTCCCAGCCAAGATGAGCCAGGCAAGTTTGCTGCTCAGCTTACCCATATATGGGTCTAGATGAGATGAAAATGAGCAGTTCATTTCGTTTTCTAGCCCCATGCACAAATACGCGCACGTGTGTGTGTGTGTGTGTGTGTGTGTGTGGTGAGAGAGAGAGAGAGAGAGAGAGAGAGAGAGAGAGAGAGAGAGAGAGAGAGAGAGAGAGAGAGAGAGAGAGAGAGAGAGAGAGAGAGAGAGAGAGAGAGAGAAACATCACTTGGTATTCACAATTCAAAAGCCAGTAAATGTAAAACTGTTTGGAGATTAGCACTCAAAATTCATCTGCAGTCACACTTCTACCTTTTTTGTTGCATTTTGGGTTTTGCACCAGCCTAATATTGCATAATTCAATGAAACCTCATGGTCTCTATTTATTTGTTGACGGCAGAGATCATTCCCTTCACATTCACACACTAATTCACTTGAAAATTGATCCGTGAATCAGATGCAAAGACTCTTCCCAACTTTCAAATTCAGAAGGTTTCAGGGAGTGGTCTGCCTTGCAGGAAAGCCTTGAAAAGAACAAGGGATCTCTCTGGTTGAGAGAAAGGAGCCTCATGAGAAGCTCCTCTAATGGTGGCAAACGACAGCATATCACCATAGACTTGTGTCCAACCGCCCACCTACAAAAGCAAGAAAAGAAAAGGTGAGATTTCAAATACCAAATCGAATACAGGTCGTGTCAATGAACAAACCCCTCACAACACTTCCATAAGTGAAAGCTCAACGAGTCTCCTAAAGTGAAAGCCGACTATTACACAAAAAAAATGCATCTTATGGCAACATCATTGCCATTAAGAAAATGGAGCTATCATGAGAACTGTAAAATGACTTGATCATATTAGCAAGTGTGAACGGAAGGAACAACTTTTACCTGCTTTCCTTCAAACCAAACTCTGTAAGGCACGGTTGTGTTAAGTCCTAATCTAGCTGCCAATCTATGAACCAGCTTCCGACTTCCGGTGAGAGGAATCACAGAATCCTGATCTCCACTGCATCAAATATAGAGGTAAGACTTAGTAAAATATTTCCCTTCTGTCTTGATCAACATGCAGTGCAATCGAAACTAACACACAGAAGCACGACCATTAAGTTAGATAAGAATGATAACCTATAAACAAGGACCGGGATACCAGACTTGACGATGGAACCCAGAAAAGAATCAGTGGGGATCTCCAAATTCAACCTGTCATAATCCAACACACTGAAAGAAATGCGAAGTATCAGAGACAATATCTAATTCCAGAAACAGTAAGATCTCCAAATTAAGCCCTTGGTGCACTCATAGTCCAGGCATTTAAAAAAATGCAAGGTATTAGAGATAACATATAACGCAGTTAAAAGCATGCATGCATGCTATTACTTTTCATCTTCAGATTACAGTTCTGAAAAATCCGAGGGAATGGCAAAAGTTAAACCAGCTATGATAGCCAGTAGCCACTAGTTTCTATGTTCTTTGGGTTTCAAACAGCGAAGAGGGAAATGTACGTTTTATTATATATTAAATTTCATTCCATTATTGAATGCAAATTTTGTGTACTATGACACGTACTCTGCGTTCTTGGGCTTAGAAATGGTCAAGGAGAAAATTTACACTGGTAAATTCCAGTCAAGCAAATCCCATTACCGGATACAAACATTCACAAGATTTCACAGATTACGTTCAGATGGTTCTTTATTCTCTTCTTGCCTTTAATCCTTGCAATGATAAAAGCAGCAACAGTTTAACCACTGTTAGCATGAGATGGCAAAACTTTTGATCATACTCGTGAAGACCATAACACATTACAACTACAACCAAAACACAATCCCCAATACAATGAGCCAGAATGAAAAGGAAACCATAACAGTTGAAACCAGCATAAAAGCGAAGATCACAACCTGCTGCAAACTTCCCATCTGGTGACTCCAGCAAGTTGTGCGTGCAGAGCCTTTTGAACGTCTTGGCGATTGAGATAGTTAACAGTTTCATCTTCAACACACACATCGATCTTTTCTGTGATTTGCTGAATTACAGGACAAAGGCATAAGAGCCAGAAGACTAACACAATGTCACAAACTACAAAGAAGTTATACGTAAAAGGTCACGGCCCTTACCATGGGTCTTAAAACCAGAGATTGCCTTAGAACAGATGAAGTGCAGACATCAAGAATGACATCATATTTGTCGACGAATCTGCTCGTCTCCTCACTGACTACGCTCATGACTCGCGAGCAAATAGACGACACATTTCCCCTGTAATACTCACCAACATACCGCGAATAGGTGCAGTCCCGTGTGAAAACTCTGTATGTTGAATCGGATATGAGTCCATGAGACCAAAAGAACTCTGCCCTCGAGTTGAAATCAGTATAGAACTCCAACAGTGGGTTACCTAACTGCAACATAAAACCAAAGTTCATTACATGAGATTCAGCATGTATTCAGACCTTTTAACTATGAGAAAGATAGAATATTAAATACACCAGCTGTATTTTCTCTTTTGAAAAGAAAGAACACATTTTTGGCATCAGGGCATCAAACTCTTGAAAAAGTGTTAGAAAACAAACTATACTCAGATGAATCTAACTAATGTGATAACCACAGATTGCTACCAGAATTTGAAACTCACAGCAATTCCTTTGAGATTGAACTGTTTCTGCCTCTTGTTTGCACGAATCAGAAGCTCAGCTAGCTGAGGAATATAGTGACCTGATAGGAGAACTGGTTTATTTATGACCATCAAATCTTTTTCTATGGTTTTCAATAGAACTCAGTAAGGCTTATGGATTACCTGCATAACTCTCACCCGTAATAAATAGATCCTTGTCCTTGTATTTCGGGAACTTGGCTAACCACCGTTGCAGAAAAACAAAATTATCTCTTGCTGAAATCAGAAAAGAAACAATCAAACATGTACAGTTAAAAACATGAACCTCTATATGCAAAGAGGAAACCATGAAACCAATTCCATACATTATCCCTTAAAGTCGGAGACTAGTGCTGGCAAATTGGACCTTGAATTCCATAGTCAGAAATAAATTTGAGGTTCATCCGTGCCTCATTGTAAGATAAAAGGTATTCAAAACACTCCCCCGTTCTTAGCAAAAGAAGAAGGTGAAGAAACGTAATTAGTATTACACAAAGTATGTAATGTTCTTGCCTGTTCTCACATCATTCATCCCATCATAATCAGAGAGATTTCTTGAATAAGAGAACCCAACTCCAGCTGGTGTCTCCACAAACAACATGTTTGCCTCTGTAAAACAGCCACATACACAATGAGAGTAAGACCACATGAAAATGATACAAACAGAGAATCAGAAAGTTCATACAAAGAGATACCTGTGTTCCAACTATGTTGATTTCTAACCAGGACGTCACCGCTAGGTCTGAAAGGACCATTCTCAGAAAATGCCCCAACGCCCACAGAGGAACAACCAGGTCCTAACAACACGAAAGGAGAAACATCCACAGAAATTCTCAAACCAAAATAATGATTTTGGTTAAGAATTGACAAGGGAAGATGGATTTTGTGAAGATTAGACCTCCATTCAACCAGATAACAAGAGGCTTGAGAGATGGCTCAATTTCAGCTTCAGCAAAGTAGTAAAAGAGAGCCCTTTTGCTCTTTTCATCCACCGTAATATATCCAGCAAATTGTAGGAAATTGACCGGGGGTTGCCCAGGAAGCTGTGTGATTTTATCAGAGACTGGAGAAGAGAAGACGCCCACTGCCATGATCAAGTAGAACACAGCAATGGCGATCACCATAGTTCTCCATGCTGGTAAAGTCATCATTGGCGTTCACATTCACACACACAAACACAGAGAGAGAGAGAGAGAGAGTCAGAATTGAATTTATAGGATGGAAAAGGAGGCGGATATTAAGAAAGTGGAATCTTGAACTGGTTCTGCCTTCATCCCTCTGTGTTTGTTTAAGGCCTCAGCGTCCCCATTTGCCAGCAGCTCCTGTGCACGCTCCTATTTTAGTGGCACTGCGCTCCTTTTCCCAAAGAAAAGAAGCAACTCCTGCGAGTATAGTATATTCCTTGATTAGGAAGAAAAGTATAGTATATTCCTTGATTAGGAAGAAAAAGCATGGAATTGGCCACAGTCATTTGTGGTCAGGATCATTACGATCGTGATGTGGGAAGCCAAACACGCGGCTGATCTTGTACAGTCTTAAATTTTCTCATACAAGTTTGTGCTTGATTTATCCGGTAAAGAAGGCACTGATTTTTTTAATAATGTTATGAGGTTCACTCACTTTTCCTTATTTTCTTTCCATCAACACCCCTACCGGTCACATGTGAACGAAAAGGATTAAGATATTTTTTTTGTGAGGCACGCTTATATTTTGTGTGTGTCACTAAAGTACTTGTATTTTTTTTATATATAACAGTGGATCTTTCACATCTCACGTGAGATGACACCTCGCCTTAAAATGGCTCTTAAACTGACTTAAACATGAGTTTAGTCGATCCAAAAACGCAAGGTTCACTCACCTGCTTCGTGTGAAGAACGGGAGATGGAATTACTTGTTATATATATATATATATATATAGAGTGTTGTTGTGTACTTCTATTTTGGGTGTGGTGTACTGGTATTTTATGTTTACAAAACATTTTTATTTCTTTACAGTTAATGATGAGTCAAGGAATTTTTTACATTTCCAAGGTGAAACTCACCTTGTCCTAAAGTAGGTCTGACTTGAACACAGGTTTAATCGATTCTAAGAGACAAGGTTCAGTCACCTGCTTTGTGAAGAATCAGAGATGGAATTACTTGTTATATATGAGTGCTGTTACATGAATGCAATGCAACACACTTTTATCAGTAATTTTCCCTCTGATTAATCACTAATTGTTTTAGATATGTTTTACGAAAGAAACTCTGGCTTTAATACTTTATGGAGTATTGACTGATTACCAAACAATAACTTGCGGATAGAGTTTCTTTTAATTTTTTGATATATTGTTAATTATGTAACTCGATATATGACATGTAAGTGATTCGTCACTTATTGAGAAGAGGGGGATGGAGTGTGGACTTTTTCAAATTATGTTTTAAATTAACATTCCTCTTTCCGTTTTTCAATGGGTGCGTAAGAGTATGCATGTGTTAAAGTATGTACGAAACCATCATCCATAATGTCTATACCCAATGCCTGGCCAAAGTCAAAAAACCCTAAGGTGGAGAGACTCAGGTCCAGCTCTAGCAACACAAAACCCCAAGGTTAAGAGCCTTAATTTTTATTTCCAATTTTAATTTTGAGCCCTAAAAGACTATTGTTGAAACCAGAAGTAATAGTTAATCTTATCCCCCACCAAAGTAGGCCATCGTTGGTGATGGTGGTGGCCGGTGACAGTTTGTCTGGGTATATCTCCATGTGTTTTAGACTTGAGCATGTTTCAAAGCTGCTTATTATTTCATAACTAGAGGAGTTTGATCTCGTTGAATTGAAGTTTCAACTCGAGTGAATTCGTGTTCGTGTTCGTGTTCGTTCTTCTCGTGTTTCATAAACATGCTGTATAGGTCAACCCGTACAAATATAACTCAACTACCATTGTGTAAGTAGGTTTACGACCAGGCTCAACATTCACGAACAAGCATGCCTTTTGCCAATGAGTTTAGAAGAAGATCTAAGCCAAAATGCCATTCATTATGTTCACAGATTAAGTCGCAAAAGAGACATCAATGAGCTTGGCACGGGCCAAACTGAGCTGATCAGTTTAGTTAAACTCACGAAGAAAACATGAATGAGCTAGGAACTAGAACTAAACAAAGGCGCGAGCAGGAAAATTATGGTGCACATATGAGCTTGAACCCTGGGTTCACACAATCCACTGGATCAAAGTACAGCCGCAATTGTACCCTGAGCATCAGCAGCTCTATGGCAGGGCACTTGACGCCCTTGACCTGGTAGAGAGTTCGACTCACGGCGGTGCACACATGCATGTAGGCCCCTCTGTGATCTGTAAATGTAAAAAAGAAAAGTGGGCCTGGAGATACCGTTCAAAAGGGAGTCATTCTTTATTGTAAAGTACAACAATCTCTGCCTTATCCAATGGATTACAACCACACCCAACCAACCCGAACGGTTGCCATGATGTGGACCCATAAGATTATTTAAGAAACAAACACGTATTGTTCGGAAGATACGGGGCTAAATTAGGAGACCCTTCATTGGTTCATAGGGGCAGTTGGTAAAGTGCAACACGGACCGAGCTAGAAGAGAGATTCAGAGAAAACGATATGAGACCACCGCACAGACTTCTGATTCCTCCACAGACTGTAAATATCAGATTTCAGCATTCACTGGTATGTTTTCCTTTTCTCTCCTACACTATAAGAACCCTATTACAGCTTAGCTACCATGGCACTATATATATGTATATATATCAGTGCTCGTTTTATATATCTATTAGTGTCACACATCCATATATATATATATATATATATATATATATATATATATATATATATATATATATATATATATATATATATATCAGTGCTCGTTTTATCTATCTATCACAGTCACACATCCATATATATATATATATGGATGTGTGATCAGAAAAGACTGTACATGTAATGATGTTATTAGAAACAAAGTAGGGGTGACACTGATGATAGATAAAACGAGAAAAAATTGTTTGTATGATCAAGAAAGATCATTCACATAATAAGGTTCTTAGAAACAAAGTAGAGTGACACCGATAGCTACATAAAATGAAGAAAACTTGTTTTAGACGAGTGGAAAAGGCAACCAAAAAAAGCTTCGGCAAGAAGGTGTGAGAAACTGTATGGTGAAAATATTAAAAAAGAAATAATAGAACCACAATCGTATTAAAAGTTAAAGAATTGATTAGTTCATGCTAAGTTTAGCATGGAGGTCGAACTCTAGGAACAAAGAATCCATGCGGTCAACTCACCTAGCATGAGAAAAGGCTTTGTTATATATATTACGTGGGACTAGGGTTGTTCATGATCAGGTTTGATTTGGCTCTATAACCAACCTCAAATCTACCCGATTCTCATATTTTGGGGGAAAAAATAAAAAGTTACAAAATGCACCAAACACCGTCAGTTCCCAGTTCGTTCCATTCAAAATCATGGTTAATCTTAACGTATGTTCATGTATAAAGTGCCACCACACGAAAACTATGTGAAGTCTACGTACTATATTATCACATTTTCTCGCATTTAAAAAATGGCATTACCTGCATATATAAATATAAAAGTTGGGAGTTGCTATATACACTCTCATACCAAACTCTATTAGATGATCGCACGAACAAACGCAGAATGAACTCCTCATCAATATCAATATGAGGATCAATATCATTTAATACACATTACATTAAATATGATAAGAGATGAATGACATGAACAAACGACTTGATTACCATTGTCCGACTGATTATATAGATGGTGATGATGATCAAGTAATATTAGAGTTTGTCTAGTAGCTTCACTCTCTCTATATATATACACACAAATGTGTGCGCACTTGATTTTGGCCATTGGTTTGGTTTCAGCATTCAAATGTTGAACCAAATCACACAGTCTAGTTTTTCTTTTTCAACTAACCAAACCAAACCAACGCAGTGAGTTGGATCAGTTTAATCGATTCAGTTGGTTTGGGCGGATTCCTTGAACGCCCCTACCTAATACTACCTTGCTACCCAAATTCAAACATATAAAGTACATGGTCATTTTCTTCTCAAAAAGGTTCCTCTCTCTCTCTCTCTCACTCTCTCTCTCTCTCTCTCTTGGTCATCCCTTAATTTTTAATGCAGCATGAAGTGTGGCTTAGAAAGCATGCTCTGCAAAGGTGAGGGAGAACTGCTACTCCCAACAAAAGGGTTTGGGGGATTGCATTTCCAGCCAGGGGGCATTTCAAAAAAGCTGATACTTTTCTTCTCCATTGTTTCTGACTTCCATGAACCTCTTCCTTTCCATGGGAATCCCATATGTGAGTGATGCTGGTTTAATTAAAAAATAAATCCAACAAACGTACATTATTACTAAAGGTGTGCTTGCTTAATTTTTGAATTCTCCTCACGTTTGCAACTTGCAACACGATAAGCATCATACCATACTGTGTGCGCTCTCCTTTACTCTGCTGGAGTCATGCATGAAAGTGAATTGGGGTGACGATTTTATGTTTCGGGTTCGTGTCCCATCTTCCGTAGGTCAATCCGAAAACGAGTCGATTTTGTTTATGTCGTTTTTGATGCGTGTGCTCTCCTTTTGGGTCGTGCTCATGTTCGGTTTTCTTGTCTTGTCAAAAGTTGAATCTTTCGTGTCGCACTACTTCAAGATCATGTCAAACTCAACAGCTCTACCCAAACACAACATGCTTCTTTCTCCTGTCATTTCGAGTTGACATGAACACGGACGGTTTTTCTATTGTATTTTATATTGCCAGCCCCAGAACTGGGGGCGGCAAGAGTTAAGTTCAGGTGCAAAACCGAATCCAATTCAATTGGTTTCTGCATAGTCAGGTCAGCAGGTGGTGATTTCAAATATTCAATCTGAGCCAAATAACTAATTTGATTTTGTTTTTTGGGTTAAAAAGGAAGGCTGAAGCCACAACACACAGAGACACGCTTGCACCTCTGAGGAATCGAACTCCGCATTTGAAGTGGTGAAGTTAGAGAGCCTTGCCAATTGAGCTAAAGCTCTGGGTTAGTTTGATTTTTGAATATTCTCTCTTAACCTAATTATTAATCAAGGTACTCAGAGTGATAGCTCACCTGTCTTGAAGTTTATCATTCTCTACGATTTTAAGGGCTTTCAACCAACCTATCGAAAATCAAACCAACCAAAACCAGAACCAGACTTTCTTCTACACTAAGTGCAGTCGACTACAAAGAGTTTATTTTCCATTTTAATCAACCTGCTATCTAATTAATTATATCCAAATTAAAAAAGTTTTTTTGGGCTGAAGTCAACTGTATGATATCTTCAAGTACCTTTGGTTCGTGATATTAGGTCCCTAATATTAGAATGGCAGACTTAAACCCACAAGAGTTTGTAATTATGGTTATGAAAAAATAATTGTTTCATATTTTATTCGTGAGTGGCACTGAAGATTGAGTTTTCATGAAAGGTGGAATGGCAACACAAGAGAAAAGGAGGCATTTCGGTTTTCGTGTAAAACTCTTGGGTCTTGTTCATGTAGCTCACCTCTACTTAATGCCGAAGTTTTTAATTCAAATTGGGCCTCTAAACCATATTTTCACATTAGCAACATGTTCCGTTGTTGATGCACAATAAAACTTTGAATTGTAAGCACAACAAATCAAGATTCACTTTCGATGGAATCTTGTATCAAACACACCTTTATGGCATGAAATTTTGTTTTGGTTCAATTGGGAGTCTGAAATCGAGCTATTGCGCCCGGTGAGGCATGAACTTCGTGTTTTTAAGGATTAAGGCGTCAAGCATGACACACCCATTGTGAAGAGCCACCGTGCTTTTTTGACTTGTTAACGGATACTGAATTCACACTTTGCGAAGGCTGAGAATAATATGATATGTTAATTATTGGCTGGATCACATTTTCTTGATTTAATGCAACAAAGAAAAGGCTCGGGCCTTTTAAGGCAAGTTAGATGAGGCATGCATGCCTGTATGGCACAAAACCTTTCAATAATTTAAAGGAACCAGCTACCATCGTAGTTGCAATTCTTTTCTCTCTCAAAAAAACAATTGAAGAAAACATATATTACTATGCATTCGAAACATTATTCTTGCATTTATTAGAAAATTAAAATCACCATTTTGAATTTTAAGGGATTTCTTTATTTTTAATTGTTGGAAAGTACATTTTATATTTCCATTCTTTATTTGTCCTACTTTTTTTTTTCAGCAGGAGGAGGCCGAAGCCCAAAACACACACACATATGCTCCTTTGCGTGCATGGTCACCTTGAAGCTTTGATATGCTTTTCTTTCAATCTAAATGACTAGTTGTTGTGGCTTCAATTTGTGATGGATACGAACTGTGATCCGATCGGAAAGGCTCTCAGTGCCCCTCAAATTGGACACGAAAATCTTCTTCTTGGCCTTACCCATGGAATAGACATCTTTCGTCGAACCATGTAAACCCTGTTCTCTTTCTTCTCTCGACTGTACATCTTTGGAGAATCGATTTTCCGAGATTGTGTGTGATTTCGGATCATACCCACGCAACACCACTATTAAGAACAACCAAAATTCAACAATTTTATCTTTTTGAATGGGAAAATTCGTACATAATCACTAGAGAAATTATGAGCAATTATTTGCAGCCCTTGTGTAGCCAAAGTTCAAGAAATTCTTACCAAGCCTCTATTATTGATTCACCCTCTTCCTAAGATTCACATTGTAAAAACAATAATGGCAGGATTTTTGCAAATAGATTGTGCTCTTACGTCGGACAAGGACTAAGAACTCTCTTTCTTAAGAAGTCTCACTTCTCATAACATGTAGAAACCCCTTTTTAAGAAAGATAATGCCCCACAGTAGTCCAAGGCCTAATCACCAACTTTTACGTCAATTACATTACAAGATAGATCTATCTCACTAATTAAACCCCAAACTCTCCGTATATGAGATTTACCATAATTGACTCTGCATGCCTCTATTAGTGAATGCAAGCGCATGCACATGCACACACATATGTGTATATATATATATATATATATAGATATTATAGGGTGTCTTAGTTCTATAATGTGTTTCGATGCATAATTGTGCACAAATATTTTTACCGCTTGAACTTTGACATCAACAATGAAGGTTGAATTACTTTATAAATGCAAAGTATAAAAGTATAACAATTATTGTTAATTTAAATCTTTATTGATCTCAAAGATGGGACAACGTAAATGTTTAAGTAATATTATCCATCAAAATAAATTATGCTGCTAAGACTTCCTCTTTCCTTCTCTTTCTCTCTCTAAAGATAAAGCACACACATGCACACGTGCGTGCGTGCACACACATACATATAAATAGATAGATGCGCACATTTTTTGTGCCTCAATAGTCATTTCTTAGGCATGAGTTGAGGGAACAAGTCCCGTCTTCAGGTGTCGCTTGGCAAACGCAAAAAGCTTTTATTAAAAGACTACCTAAAAGGGATCATGCTTATGTGCTTGTCCATTATATCTCATTAAAAGCAAAAGCATCATATCGAAATGCATAGCTATCTAAGGAATCTATCATATCAGTTGATGACACGACGCTTCCTAAGAGGCCGTCGAGGAGTAGGCCATTTTTCAAGTCCGGTAATCAAAGATCCAAAATATTCAAGGCAGCACACACTAATCAATAGTTCCTCGGGAGATTATATATATATATATATATATATATATATATATATATATATATATATATATATATATATATATATATATTTGTGTATGTGTATAAGAACAATATCAATTCGAAGGATCACACTTAAATAACTGATTTTAAGCTTAGATAAAGAAAGAAGATTGTATTAGGTAGCTAGGAGTCGTCATAAAACTTTGCCAGGTTTTAAGTGATGTGATGCTTGTGAGCATAAATACACCTGATTCTCATCCAAACTTTGAACTTAAGCATGTGTAGGCTAGACTATTATTAAGATTTATGACGTCTTAAGAAGTTGTGTTGCACTCTCTAGCTAATCTCACCTAGAATGAAAAAAGGCTTAGATAATAATATATAATAATAATAATAATAATATGCATACTCATCTATTTCTTTGTTCTTTGAGAGCATGTGTGCTACTTAAAAAGTTATGAGGACATGTATAATATAAAAGGTAATGTTATAACACTCATGCCAAAAAAGTAAAGAGAATGCATGTGCCAGAGATTATAAGATCCAATATATATATATATATATATATATATATATATATATATATATATATATATATATATATATATTATATATATATATAAATTGGATCCTAGCCATATTTAACATGCTCATTCATTGTTTTTGGATAGTATGAGTATAATTAATTGTTTTTAAGAAGTTTTGAGAAAGTGTAAAGGATATTATTATTATACTTATGTCAGTCAAAAGAATGATATGAGTGGACAATGTAAGTAAAGGGAGGATCCATTCACACACACACACACTCTCTCTCTCTCTCTATATATATATGCACATATATATACACACACACAAAACATTTACATACAGATATATACATACATACATATGTATGTATGTATGTGTATACATGTATGCAAATTTATATGTAAGCATGCGTGTGCCTGTGTGTGTTTTTCTTGCAATTTGAAAACCTATTTTTAAGGAAACTGGTATCATTCAAGAATACTTCGTTGCAAGTCGATAATCATCCCTAGTTCCAAACCAAACTTGTGATTGATTGTCATTGTTTATACAACTGGACATGGCACGCACATATGAAGATTCTCTTGGAATGAGGGCGAGTTTAGAAAATTTAAGCCCCAAAATCAGTTGATGCTACGGATATGTGGAGGATGTTTGATTTTAGGTGACAAAAGCAAAGAAAGCCACTACAAAGGTAAGCATGCACCGCTGTGTTTGAATTAGTGGGCATGGTTGATTGTTTATCATTTGTCCCATTGCCTCTTGGTGCAGATTGCCAAGGCCCCACTGCTCCCAAACTTTTATGGGTATCTCAAGCAACAGAAACAACACTCATCGACACTAATCACTGTAAGTGTCGACGGTCTCAGTGGCGGATCTAGAAATTGGCATCTGGTGGCGCGAATAGCCCACCAAACTGTTTAAGGTGGGGATGCTGAGAAACAACACTCATCGACACTAGTCGTATCGACAGTCTCAGTGGCGGATCTAGAAATTGGCATCTGGTGGCGCGAATAGCCCACCAAACTGTTTAAGGTGGGGATGTTGAATTATGTATTAGAACTACGGATTCGAATGCGAGTTATAGATTTTCCATTGATATTTCAAATTTTAGGTGGGCACATCCATGCAGATCTGCTAGCATTAGATACTCGGATCTTGAATTGGATCGGTAAGGGAAGATTGAGACTTGGAGGGACGGGTTAATGTAGGTTAGCATGATCAGCACAAATAGCTTGGAAGCAGGTGCACTCGTTCGGTATCGAACGCATGACCTTCAACTTGCGAATCAACCTCCTAGTCAAGGTAAGCTATTGTTCTATGTCACACGGAACTGATTTTCTACATACAATTTAAGGTTTTTTAGTCACTTATCGGTCTTGGAATATGGGTCTAGAACTGGACCCGGCGTACTTCAACTCCGGCACGGATTCGGACTTCAGGTGACATAGTCCAGATCCGGGTCGACCATTGACAGGTGTATCTGCAACAGTCAACTTGTCATCATAGCGGGAAGTGGTTTCAGACAAGAGAAGTAGGGAAAGGGAATGACGGAAAAGTCGCTTTCCGCGTCCCATCTTTTTCCAGGGAAAATGCTATAAAACGCCAATTCGCAGCTAGAAACCAAACAGAGGAATTGGCCGTTCCATTTTGTCCCTGCCCTGCCATGCCTCGAGATTCTTCAATTTTATCGGATAACGGAAAGGCCCTTCAGCTCTTTTACCCCAAGGCCCTAAGCCTGAACCACCCTCTCCACGCCTCGTCGCCCGTGCGCACTCACCGGCGGTTAGCACGACGTCGTCAGAGACCACCAAACATATTGACAATTGATTCTATATCCAAACATTACATACTTGTATACTACATTAAGACGAGGTGGAGCAGCCAAGAAACCAATTAAAAAGTTATAGAGGAGATGATTGAATCTACGGTCACTATACATAGTTCGCACCACTTCAAATGGTCAAATAGACAGTTCGACCCATCCCATGAAAAACTCTGGATCCACCACTGATGCTAGCCATATTTTGGTGTTCAAGATCAGCAAAAAGAGTTCTCTTGCAAGAGACTGGCTCCGTGAGGACAGGCAAAACACATTTTCTACCTAAGAAAAGTTGGAAGCTAAAGAAAAAAAAGAACTGCCAACACGAAAACGAACATATTTGGACCTTGATTTGATAGTGTATGATGTATGTAATATCATACCTTTAGCGAATACCAATATTGAACGTCGCACCTGCTTAGTTGCTTTTATATCAAAATACTAAAGAATATAGTGTCCAGTGGCCTCGAGTCACTGTGACGGACTTGTCCATACCACCATTAACCTACTGAAATTCTTACTGGCAAAAGCAAAAGCTTCCTCCTCACGAAGAGTAAAAGAACAGAAGACTGTAAAGCAAACAACACGCCGGACTTCATTATATTATCTCGCCAGCCGCTCAAGAACAGCAAGGCTTGCTATTCAAGGAAAGGCATTGGTATTATAGTGTAAAGATGTCTTATAGAAGCTTTGGATACGAAACAACTTGGTTGAGCGAACCTAGCTTGACCATGGATTGTCGTCAAGAGGGTTCAACATAGGATCTAACTCAAGTTCAAAAACAATATTGTCCTAAAAGATTTTAGCCTTCACCTTGTTTGTGGATCTTTACCATGTTGAGTCAATACACATAACTGTATTTGCTCAAACAACTAGTATTAATTTTCAAAATTCGAGATGGGACAGATGCCCCAGCTTAACTCAATGTAGATCTACCACGGTGACTCCTGGGTTATGGTTGACCAAGAAAAAAGCTGACCAAGCCAGGCCCAAGAACTGATTTCATTCTTTTTGGCTATCAAAGTGAGAAACGTTCAATAGCATGTAGAAGACAAGAAAAAGGAGGAGAAGCCTAAGGGATCTTTTCTTTTCTTTTCTGTTTCAAAGAAAAGAATGAGGAAAGGTTGTGTTACGTCATGCTCAAGGCATCATTAAAACTTACATGCAGCGGCAACTTTTGGTGCTACTTGCGATAACTTTATGCTGTCACGGGCTCAGGTAAAGTGGGGTTGATCGTTCCGGCCCTGATTAGATCTCTTCGTTGATCGGACCTCTTCGATTCAACCTATCCCAGGCCCTTTGAATCGTTTCCGATAGAATGAATGGGTTCAGCATACTTGGTTTGATACAAATAAACATCTTAAATGATGCATCTTTGTGAACTTTAGTCCCTGAAGTTACAAACCGATTGCAGAGTAAAATTGGATACTAGAACAGGTTAAAAACGACGTTTGAGAATTCAATCTTCGGTATTTTAAGCATGTAAAGTTCATCTCTATATTTATGTTTGGTGGGAAGTCCTTTCAACCATGTATAGTGTTTAATGAGATTGCTATTTATGAGTTTGTAGAAGTAAATACCGAATCGATACAAAATTTTTGTAAAAGATGCGCTCAAAAGTGCCGGAAAAAGTATGGATTAAAATGATACAATTAGAGGGAACACACATAAGGTGGTGGATGAATAATTTGAGATAAAACCATAAAGATAAAGCTGAGGTGAGATAACGTTGATAACAACAACAACTAAGTCTTTTTTCTTACTAGATAGGTTGGTTACACAGATTCTTTGTTTTCATAGAGTTTGACATGTACTATGCTAATAATTAACTCAATATAAGCTAGATCATTCTTTATTATTTTCTTTCAACACTTTTGTAGTTTTCCTCTTAAAGCTTTTTTTGTCGTCTTTTTATATATTCAAGCCATCTTAAATGATTTTTTTTTGTTTAATCATTTAATAGTGTCGCTCTCAATTTGTTTCTAATAACTTTATTATGTATATAATATTTTTTTGTGTGAACACTCATCCATTTCAGTATCTTCATTTCTATTATGAACATCTTTTATACATGCTGATGATTAATTGCTTAGCACTTATATAACATATCAGGTCTCATAGTTGTCCTATAAAGCTTAGATGAGAAAGTGTAAGAAATGAGATGTCACAGGTGAGGCCCGTGTTAAGGGAGGTGGCAAATTAGCGACGATGTCTTTCTCCTCATCACCCACGATTATCACAAGTCGAATATCGGCGAAGAATTGTTTTAGAAATTTTGGGGTTTTAGAATAAAAAAAACCACACTTTTCTCTTTATGTTTGGAGCAACGTAATTCAAGATTTGGACGTTTCATAGTCTGATGCTTTGTGGGGACTGGGCCTTTGGTTCGTAGTGGGGTG
Source organism: Brasenia schreberi (assembly GCA_036023115.1). NCBI lineage: Eukaryota > Viridiplantae > Streptophyta > Magnoliopsida > Nymphaeales > Cabombaceae > Brasenia > Brasenia schreberi. The sequence continues at coordinate 20,937,211 of JAYKKT010000079.1, read as the reverse complement.
TCCATTTGATTTCCGTAAGATACAAATTTGTCCGTTAAATGCTATTGCCGTTATCTTTTCATATATTTAAAAATGTTAGGGTCCCTGTGGGATGATATGCTCCCAAATAATAATTTTTTTGATCAAGCGTGATCAATAATTAATTGGATGATCTTGATTTGAGAGTATATCATCTTAAATGACCTTAGCATTCTCTTATATATATATATATTGTACGTGCATGAAGAGAGTAAAAGAGTTTTTTTTCCTAACAACCTGCCAATTTATTAATACTGCAAATCCATTACAAGCATATAGAATAGAAACTCGGAGGTTCTTGGTCTAAATACAAGTTTCGCCTTGCATAAGAGGCTAAACGATCAGCTACATGATTGCAATGCCTCAATAAAAAAATGGTATAAATCTCTCTCTCTCTCTCTCTCTCTCTATATATATATATATATTTGGAGTCACAATCAAGCAACGTTTTCAGATCTGGGTTTTTGAATTGAATTATCCTACAACAAGAATCACCACAAACAAACAACCGAAAATTATCCAGAGGTTTATATCCAGATTTGCAATTTAGGAACTTCAGATAGAACAAGGTTTATATCCAGACCGTTCATCTCGGAGAGGCCATAATTGCCATGCAGAGGTCTGCGGTGTCTGAAGCTCTTTGACGTTATCTATGAAAACTAAATCATCTTATCCAACTAGTGTTTAAAAAAAAAGCGGTTTCTTTACCAAAAACAAAGAAAACCGCATTTTTCTCAAACAAGGTGAGCTAGGTCCCAGATACATGCACACCCGGGGCATCGACCTCGTGACCTTTGACTCAGAAGGTTTTTTTTGTGACGAGGAATCCCAAGCCTAACACATGCACCCTCTAGGAGTCGAACTCCCCACCAGCAGCAACGGCTGCTAGAGTACTCTGTTGTTGAGCTAACAGCTTTTACCTAAAGTTAGATTGTGGGTGAACATGAATTGATTTTTCTTTATGAACACAAAATTAACAAGTCTCACTCGAGACCAACCTAGCCACCATTGTTTTCGAATCGTATCGGGTTTCAAAATGATACGAAGAACTAATAGAGCTGAGTTTGACCGGCAAAATTTAAAAGATGAGAAAAAAGAGATTTAATTAAAAATAGTCACTAAAATCAGATCGGTTCCATTTATAGTAGATCGTTTTCTTTGCCAACCCAAATGGGCCGATTTGGTTCTATCCTTTAAACAGTTTACTAATAATGAATCAGCTCATTTAGGAGTAAGTTAGACAAGAAGTATGGACAAAAGGCATCACTGCTACATGTCACTCTCACACTTGATGTTGGAAACATTGCAAGCAACCATCAGAGGTCGAAAGGGAAAAGCTACAGCATAATGGCCCAGTCTTCTGTCTCTTCACTCAACGCAAAGACCTGACGAATGGCTCCTTGGGCCTCTGTGCCGGAGGACTGCATTCTCCATCCTTTGAAAAGTTGAAATAATTGAAGAGAATGAGCGCCCACAGTGGGTTCAAGTTGGACCAGCCACTGTTCGCAGTAGCAGGTCCAAAAATTTGAGACAGACCATGAATTCAATAAAAGAAGTTTAATATCAACAAAATTTAATTTTTCAAAAATTATTTAATTTGTTCTAAAATTTTGGATTGAGGATTCATTGTTATACGTTGAACCTCCAGTTACTGGATTTGGATAGGTTTAGTGGGCTCAAATATCCAGCCGAAGCCCCTTACTAACCTAAAACTGTATGCTCAAATATTTGACATTGAGCTCGAACTTCTGCCATATTAGAATTTAACTAGAAAAACAAGGTTATATTTTAATTCCTTCGAACACTTCCGTTCCTTTTCTCTCTGGAGCTCAAAATCTTATTTCTTATAGTTTGCTATGTACCTCTCACTAGAACTCCATCTGATTCTCTTTCTAAATCTCTATACAATCTTGTGTATCACAAGAGATCTCATCTTTCTTTGTGTAACTATAGATCTAACGATTTTCGGCAACCACCAATTACCTAATAAACATACTTTTGTAATTCAAGGGATTATTTGAAGACTGTGTTCTATAGCACATCCAACACCAGTGACCATCACTTTTCACAACCTATTAAACTCAAGAAAAAAACTCACGAGGAAGCAAAGCAGACCAGACTGTCGGTCGATCCTCTCTTTCTAGGTGAAATCAGTTTGATCCTGTAAGAGAACTGGATATATGGATCTGGTTGGATTATTTGTAGAACCGAGACTCAGCTCAGTTTTAGTGAGTAAGCCATGTCCAAGTGCAAAATTTGATTAAGCTATAAGAATGAGAAGCCAGGTTCCTAGAGCATAACGATCGCTGTGTTGTCCGAACTCCATGGCGCACACAATAGAAGGGTCGGGGCACAAATTCTCTGCGATCCCACAATAGATGGCGAGCTGCCTAGATACAGCACTGTGGACCTTTACCACAGGCTCGGTAAAAAATCTGTAGGTCAAGAGTTCAATACCTGCCTGGTCTTCGCTTCAGGTAATGAACCAAAAAGAAAAGGGATTTTGAGGGTTGGGAACCCCATGTCCCAAGAAAGCAAATTATGAAGACGTGAAAGGAGGCCAAATTCGAAACCAGACTTTGTTGAGGACCCCAACCCTTGGAATCCATCGACTTTCCAAGCCTATCGATTTTCTTCCTTTACAAAACATAATCAGTGACGAAGGTTTTGTTGAGGGCCCATCGCTGGTAGAAAGCTCTCATGTTCTCTGTTATGTGCCTTGCGGGAATGATTTTCTCATCTCACAGCCGAGGGAATTCTCCCAAGGGAGCACAAGCTTGATAGACAACAGTTGCTAGTATGACGGTTTACGGCAGTACTTTGGTGAGAGCCATAAAAGGGCAGCCACAACTGCACAAGTGCAGATACCAGCCACTTTATACAAAAGCAGAAAATTAAAGGACCAAGAAGCTGCCCTTCCCCAGCGGTTCATCCTGTCTATGCATATCCGTAAGGTCCTAATTCGGTAGAGCCTGTAGCTACAGTGCTCTGCATGTTCCCTTCTATTCGGTCACACGAAAACTAGAGAAGCATCAAGCATTTGGGTTCCCGTGCTTAACCACGGCGTAATTGCCGAGTTTCCAGGACAAATTGAAGCTTGGAAAAGGAAAAGCGAGTCTACAACCAATACGAGTTAATATATTATTAGCAGGTCTTGCATGCAGCAAGACGCACTTGATCCCGTATGTGCACCGGGTGCCTGAACAGAAAACAATGTGGCTCGGCTGGAAACTGCTGTTTTTAGGTTGAGGCAAAGCCTTCAATACCACACCACTCATTGCAGGGCCACATGATGCATACTCAACAAAATTTCACTCTCGAAGCCGCCAAAATCAAACATGATTTGCTACTAAATGGATTTTTCAGTCAACTCTTGAAGTATATTTGAAACACCCAAATTCATACGGTAAAATGGCAAGATCTTCATTCCAAGACATGAACTATACTAGAGAAAAGTATTGAACAAGGGTTTCGCAAAATGGGTCGCAAAAATGGGAGAGTTATTACAATTCAAATACAAAAAGAGCAATCCGGGTTGCAGGTTCTGTCCTATCATACAATCATGGTAAAACATTGCTTTGACCACAAAATCGCAACCAAATATAGATGACTGCACAATCAAGATAAAACGGCAATATATAGAAAATCTATTAGGGAAAAATGGACAATGAATTACATACCTGCAAAGATGCATCTTAAGTATAACCAACATAAATGCTGGAAGCGATCAGACTACCTACACACCCCACTTCACCTTAGCTGATCACTATCGCTGATCGATGTGTAGGTACTCTGACATGGGTACTGAATTGAAAGGCATCACTTGCTGGGAATGTCGCTTTTCAAATCAGATGAATGAGGGAATTCTGATCAAGCAGCAACTTCCGAATCGATACCAGATTTGGCAACAGCTGTTTGATCTATCTCCTTGCGAGATGCCTCCCAAAGCTGAGATTCAATGCCAAGCTTCTGCAGCTCTATTAGACCACGCTCAACTGAAACACATGTACCACACGTCAATCGCCTTCTTCCCTTTGAATCATGTCTCAGAAACACAAGCACACATACAAACATGTAGAGAGAGAGACTCATATTGAAGCTGGGTTCACAGGAATTAGTGAACCAATTCCGCCAAGCTGGTTAACTGACAAACATTTGCAACAAAGCTAAAAAGATTACCATCCACAGCATCGTGTGAGCTTGGTGACTGCCCACTTTGACTAATCCAGAATCGCAGCCTATCTTCTGCAATGTCTTCTTCCACGGCATGGGTTTTAGCCCTCCTCCAAAAGTAAGCAAGCCAAGCCTGGGTAAGATCAGTAAAAACCATCAGTTTTAACAACTTCGATACTCACTAAGAAAACATATTTCATCTCCCCTTCTTAACAAAAAAAATGCACTCAAGTGATTCAGATTTTTTTTTACCATAGCAGAACACAAACAGAAGAATTCCACATATCTATGTGTGAATGATATTCCTAGTGGGCAAGAATTCAATTCTTAAACCTAGTTACATTACATGTCGTGGTAGCCAACTCAGCACAAGTCCTTTCTTTAGGTTGCACAAACTGTATACTAATCATAGTTACCAGAAGTCCTTATAATCCTCGCAGGACTTCAAGTTTTTACTGAAATGGACACAGAAGCAATTGGGTTACATGATGGAAGTTCAAAGGAACTCCAGTTAATAGGGATTTCCATGTCGCAGAATCTTCATACTTATGACTAGGAATCACAATTTTCATCACAGTAATAGTTGCTCCCTTACACAGAAATGCCTGGAATCTTTATCACAATGTTGATAAATTTAGAATGCTTTTGGCCTGGATATACTGATACATTTTCAAATTTCTGCTGTCGCAACAATATTGAAATCAGTCTTCATGAGTACATGATAAAATTTGCACAGCTAAAGCAGAATTGACAATGAAAGCCTTTGCAGAAGCTAGGCATATCCAAGAACACACTCATAAACAGATCATGAAACAGATAGCTCGTTTGGTGATTCTATCAAGGTTTGATGGCATGGTTTTTATTCCTCTTCAAACATGGCTTTGGAGTAGAAGGTTCCATCCACTAAAGGGCAAGTCTAGATGGTTACGTCCATTAACATGTAGTTAGAAGGATGCCAGAATGGGGAGGGGGAGGCTTTCATGATCTTTTTCTCCCCCAAGATAAATGTTTCAAATGAACAGATAAAACTCCATTGAAGTGTGCATTTAGTTTATCTATTAGTGTAAACTAATAGTTTATATATCAAAACAAAACCAACCAAACAAGATACAGGAAACGCATAGAGCATTTATAAGATGAAATCTCATAGGGCCCACAATGAATGAAAGGTTCCTTGCTTACATTCCTGCGGTTGCAGCTAAATAAGATTCTTCAACATGCATCGGATCAATAGATATGAAAGAATTTCAAAACACATTTCCGAAGGTAAGATTAAAAACCATTTAATAGCATAGAACAATTATAAGATAAAATGTCATTCAAGGACCACTATCACGATAGATCATAACCTCAAGATCAACAAATTTGAGGACATGAAAGAAAAAAAGCAGACCTGCTTGAATAACAGGTCCTCGGATTCCTCCGCACTTAGTTCTGCAAGAATATTGAGTGTCATCAGGACAGGATTCACACATAAGACCAATGAGACTGAGGAAGCCCAAAAGTGAGCTATATAGTACAGTGTGGAGTCCCCACAAGTTCTGTGATTAGCAGGATACATGAATACATACATGCACAAGAACACATATGTGTATTATGTATATCGTGTGTATGCGCACAAGATAGAGAATGCCTTTAAGGAACTTTGTCAACAGTGAAAGGTTGAAATGCTTGATTTACATGATCATCGTCTAAAAGAAGACCACAACATTTGGATCATGCTTAATGAGTCCTGTATATCTCATAACTTTAAGTTGATATTCTAAAATATGTTTATCATATTATAAAGCATTTTTTATCTTCATGTTGTGCCCATTGTTTTTCTGGTGTACTATAAACTGAATCTAATGATGTGGCATGATTAGACAAATCATGCTAAACACAACTGTCAGGGATGGCAATTGTGAGGATTTGATGTTTAGACTTTAGAGTAGGTTTGACCTCTAGCTCCCCTGCATACGCCTGTCTCCACTTGTGTATGTGTGTGTGCCATGCATTTGTGTGAGCACTTTTACGATAACATGCTTGGTCAATATACAAATCTAGCTGCAAGCTTATAATTCTCTTCTTTTAAAATGCCACTGTGCTGGACAAGCCATACCTGTTTCAGAACACATCATCTACACCTTATGTGATATGGGTACTTTATGATTGAGCAGCATCTTAATGAGAAAATAGATCATGGGTTTCAGACATAATATTACCCACTTCCCCTTATTGAGAATAAATTTATTAATTGATATAAGAAGAAACTTACAGATATTGGCAGATTGGAGGAATGCCTCCAATCTGCCTCAAATCACCAAAATCGGCCCACTCAGCCAGCCGTCCAGCCTTCCTCCTTAATCATTAGGTTTAACCCTAATCTACCTATTTATAAGCTGTCTAACTTGAAAGACTAAAATACCCTTAATTATTCTTAAGTACTACTAAAGGAACATAACCTGCACTAAAACCCAAAATGGCACCTAACATAAGACGACACAACATAGGACAACACTTAGCAATCTATAACACCCCTGACTATTCACACAGAGTGAGGGGAAAATAGAATCAAATGAACAAGTCATTTCAAGCAGAATGAATTGAAGGAATAGATTACCGAATGCCTCCATATACTTCGGATCACCAGGGGCCTTAGCATCTGATGCATAAGAGGGATACGTGAAAGTTAATAGCACGAAAATGGAGTTCTTTGATGGTACCAACTACAAAGATGAACATGAATATCAGACTACGTGAATAAGTATGCCCGAGATATGATATATACAACTACAGTTTGCCAGTCACAAGAAAGTTAAGTTTGTATTTTCTAAACATGGAAAATAGATGACAGGCACATCAGTAGGCATTGAAAGTAGAGCTGCATGACTCCTTTCCCTGAAAACACAATCAGATTAATAAAGGAAATTCGGGTCCTGTTCTGCAAAAAGGAATAAGAAAAGACTTATTTCTGTGGAAGAATATAACTTGTGTACAACCTTCTATTAGTTGTAACTGAAAGATATTCTTTTCAGCCATGAATGAGGTAGAAAAGCACATCTGAGGCAAGATAGTAGATGCGAGAAAGGTTTTAACAAATTGGAAGACAAACCTGAAAGCAAATGACCAGCCATCCTAGACAAGTTTGGTCTCCTATGTTGAGCAAGTGCAAGCGCAACAGCATCCTCTACCTTGAATGATGAGAAGACATCCACAACAAGATAGAATCAGCAACAGCAGCAATATCTCTGCAAACTACATGTGCATAATCACTAATTCAAGAAATGGCATAAAATCTCAATAAGCATGGACTCTTGAATCCATCAAATTTGAGATGACAATTTGCCCTCACAAATATCACCTTCCCTATGCCAGCACCAGTCTACTATATTAAATACTTTATAGATTTTCTCCGTTCAAAATTACATAGTATACTTGATCATTACTGAGTTTTCTAGGCTTTAGAGTACTTGGTCACCGCTGAGTTTTCTAGGTTTGCATGTTCTTGTTAGAAATAGCATGTATATAGACAGTTTTCTTATGAAGGGCATATCAGTTTTTCATGTTATAAAGGGCATAATTGCCCTGCTTTGTGTTTATGTAACCTGATTAAAGGGGTTCCATACCCTAATCGTAAATGAATACATTGTTCATTCGGCCTCTTCAACCTCACTCACTTTTTATTATTCTATTTCCCTTCTTTTCTTCTTCATTTTAGCACCACAACTTTCAAGATGGTACCAGAGCCTGAATATGCCTCGATCTACTTGTTGCGAAAAGTGGATGGGTGTGTGTGACGCCTTCCATGAGGTTAATACAACTCACAATCGACAGTTATCTCCACCTGATTTTCTTCATGATTGCTTACATGAAAATCTACCAAGCTTCATTCTCATTGGAGTCAACTACCAGAGTAGAATGAAACACAATTTCTGGGCCACAATGTTTCATTCAGCATACCTAGTATTGTGATGTCAACTAAGAAGTCAAGTCTGTCCAATCTTCACCACTATACAGCTTTATTCTATTCAGGGAAGTTATTTTACACTACAGTTTAAGTAATGCTATCAAGTGGGTTCTATCATGAGTCAATTTTTCCATGGTGTATATGTGCCTCTGCTTTCACCTATTTGTTGAAGCGTTGACAATAGCATGCTACTATATTGATACCTAAAAGTGCAGTCGTATCACAGTGAATCCTTGTGAAGGGCAGTGTAGGAAGTGTGTCAAAGAATAGATGGCTGACCCAAACTGTCAAAATGGAAAAAATCAAGAGAATGCTGAGGAGAAAGAAGGGAGGTCATGGCAGAAGTCTGGGACTTGTGACCAGAGAAAACAAGTTGAGATATACACATTGTGGCAAGAGCAGACACACTGGAGTGCATTACTAGGATTTAGTAGGTAAACAGACTCTCCTGAAAAACAAGGTATACTGCTTGAGTTGAAGATCCACTGGAAGAACTCAAAAAGGATAATTGGACCACCCTGAGGAAAAGAAATAGCAGAACTAGAGAACAAGGTTGGTGAAAAGGCATCTTCTATGTCGTCTTCTTTACAAACTCTTTTGGACATCAATCACATGCAGCTTCTGGTAATCTTAATTTGTGTAATTTTCACTCTAGGACACAAATACTAGATTCAGGAGCAAGACATCACATGGTAGGAAATAGGTATTTCATTTCGAACTATTAACCCAGTACCTCATAATGTCATCACACTTGTTGATGGTTTCGACACTCCTATATGCAGAAAGGGCAACATTCTTACTACTCTTCTTCCATTAACCTCTATCCTTCATGTTTGCCAGTTAATTTGCTTTCTATAAGTCTACTTACCGAAACTCAAAATGTCACCTTCTATCCAACTCACCGAAGATCTATGCGCATGGTAGCAAGAGGGATGGTCTTTACACTCTTGAAGGACCTCTTGGAATGGCTTTCACAAGTAATACAGTGATCAAGAAAGACAAGGATGAAGTCAAATTATGACATCACACGCTCAATCATCTCCCAGTGTCTAGATTTAGAGATGTTATTCTTGGTGTCATTGTAGGTATTTTGTGTTGTTCGTCGATGATTGTTCCAGAACTACCTTATTTTATTTTATTTAATGAAATCAAAGAGTGAAATGTCCAAAATATCTCCAACTATGCATAAATTCATAGAGAACCGATATCATGCACCCATTATGATAGTTCGATTAGATAATGGGGGAGAATATGTATGTCATGATCTGAAAGGAGTACTTAAAGAAGCATGGTATTGAAACTTAAAACAGATGTCCCTTAAACAAACAAACAAAATAGGACAGCTAAGAGGAAAAACAAACACCTATTGAAGTAACAAGAACTTTACTTCTTGGTAGTACAGTCCTAAACATTGAGGAGATGCTCTCCTGATGGCTGCCTTCCTCATTAACCGAATGCCACATAGGGATTTACATGGGAGGATTCATATTAAGGTCTTGGATACAAAACAAGTTTTTTCATGTGGTTACAAGGGTAGTTAGATCATGGATGTATCTGTTATGCACATGTTTACTCAAATTTTAGAGATAAATTGGACCTGCAATAGTCAAATGTGTGTTATTGGGTATCCTCCTACCTAGAAAGGTTATAAGTGTTTTAACCCTAGGACAAGGATAAGCTATATAACCAATCATGTCACTTTTTCAGAGTCCACTTCTTACTTCTCTAGTGAGGAAGGGCCTTGCAAAGAGGAGAATAATGTAATTAATGTCCTCCTGTTGACCCCAATCGTTATTTTGGGAGAAGTTGCAAAAAGAGCTAGTGAGGGAAGAAAAAGTAATGGAAGATACATACAAGAGGGGAAAGAAGAGGTGTGATGACTGATCCTCAACCTACCACTAACATAGATTCATACTCAATAACCTACTTCTTGAAAATCCTTCCAGTGACTTACACCTTCCTATTGTTGTGAGGAAAGGCAAAAGAATGTACACCTTCCATCCAATATCTCAATGTGTTTCCTATTCTAATACGTCTAAAGCCTGCCAGGTGTTTGTGGCAAATGCAGGCATCAATTATGTTTCTCGAAATGTGGATGGAGCAATGTAGATACCACCATGGAGGAAGGCTATGCTGAATTAAATGGAGGCGGAAGAGAAGAATCAAACATGGGAGCTTGATGAGAGCGTAGAGAGGTATAAAGCTAGATTGGTTGCCGAAGGATTTAGATAGTCTTAGAGTATTGACTATCATCAGACCTTTGTCCCAGCAGCCAAACTTACTCCTATTAGAGTCATAATCATCCTGGCTGCTCAAGAGATGGAGTCTATATCACTTAGATGTTAAGAACGCATTCCTACACTCTGTAAGTTGAGTGAGGATATCTATATAGACTTGCTACCTTGTTTTGGGAATCCCATGAACACAGTCAAAGTTGCAAGCTAAAAAGAACCATTTGTGGTCCCAAACTCTCAGAGGGAATGCCTTGAAACAGTTAAACCATCACTACATATGGGTATAATAGGAGTATGGATCATACACTATTTACAAAGAAGGGGAGATCTGTTAAATGTAATAGGTGGCACGGGCCATTAGGGCCCGTGCACTTTGTGTGCATGGCACGGGCCACTAGGGCCCGCGCTGCCATAGCCGTTGGAGGCCAACGGCTACGGCCTGGCCAACAACTAGCCAGTGGACTCCAACGGCTAGTGTTGGCCGGCCAATCTTGGCCAGCACTCCCTCCATTGCTACCCCTTTTTCTTCGCCATTTATTGTGTACAAACCTATACATACTCCATCTTCATATCAATAAAGTATGTTGTCCAATACAACTTTTGATTTGTTGTTTGTCTCTCTTATGGTTTGATATCTTGGCGTTTTGACGATTTGTAACCTGGACGATTCAACCTTCAGTTATCAACAAATATTCACATGGTATCAGAGCCTCATTTTGAAGAAATCGAATACATTGAGAAGCATGCCAACTTTGGGAAATCTACTACTTTTGTTTTTTGACATTGCAAAGTTCAAGGTAACTTTAGAAAATGTGTTTGTTTTGAAAATTGAATAAAACGAATGAAATTCTCAATTGATTATATTGTCTTCATGAAAATTTTGGAATTTCTTGTAAATTTAGTCTTCTCTTGAATCTTGCTAGTATAACATTGTGTTTGGATTGGATGCGTTCACTTATACAATTCTCCCAAACATTTCTTGACTTTAGATAATTTTGGATATATTCGTTATGAAAATATCAATTATAATTTTCTTAGTAATATATGATTATGGTTTTTGGTATATATGCTTATTGTGTTTTTGAACTTGATCTTGTGATTTTAATGAACAATCTTTGACTAAAAGAATTTTTTTGCCATGTTGATATGTTTAGAACATTTGAAAACTTAGTTGTTTTTGTTGAAACATCTTAGATGCTCAAAGATATGAGTTAGGCTAGTGTGTTTCACACTCGTTTTTCAAAAGTTGTGTAGTATCATTCTCTTTAGTTATTGATCCATGTCTTGTCCTTAATGAGTTTGTTGTATTTTGAAGAAGACGATAAATTAGCTCATTCGCGCTGCATTGTTTCATCTCTCAAATTTTCGTTTTGTTGGTTCATTGATAGTAGCTCGGTTACCCATACCTTTGTTTTCTGTAAAAATTTGCTTTTGTTTGATGGTTTGGATAATTGCATTTGTTTGCTTTACTGGGATATCTTACATGACATATAAAGTTCTAATATGGAAAACCAAAAACTTAATGATATTTCTTTTGCTATGAATCTTGATAGTCGTTGTTCATTGAAATTTTCAATTCATGGTTGTTATAAGAACATTATGTGATCTATTTTTGGATTAAGGACTGTTTATTGGTTTATTTCCCCTTTCTATGATAAATCCTAATTTGTTTTGGTGCAAATATGCTTCCATAAGATTTCTTGAAGCATGTTTATTAGAATTTTTTTGAAATGATCATTAAATAATTACTTGGATTTTGAAGAAATCACTATGTTTTAATCTTTTGGGTCCCTCAGATTCAGTGCTAATTGTTCTTTGTTGATTGCGACTGTTTGTTTGTCGATGTGTTCTGTATTTTCGGTATCTTTCTTTTATAATTTTGGGGTCATGACCTTTTATTTCAAAATTTCCCTGTTGGAAGGTGCTTAGGTTCATCCAGTTGGTCTTATTTTTGCTTTATTAATCTTTGTCGGTGCTCAATTTGAAGGTTTTCTGGTTAGACCTGCCTGCCCATTTCGTGTTGTTGATTGTAAATGTGCAATGCATCTATATGGGTGTTGGTTTCCCTTCTGTAGTTCCATTTGTGTTTTGACATTTGAGTGATTTGATAAGGGTTGGAATAACTTTGCCCTTTTGTCATTAAAAATTGGTTTAATATAGATTGGGTATTGAGATAATTGTTGCTTCCTTATATGTGGATTTTGTTTGGCTTGTTTACTTATCAAGATATTGGCTACCATTCTGGGTTTGCCATGTGAATTCTACGAGTCTTGTACTTTTTGTGATTTTGGTTACTTTCAAAATTCCTTGGGTTCGATTTGTTTTGGGTAGTAAAATTGATTCGAGTGATGATGTTATTCTGATATTTTAGGAACCAAGTCTTTTTGCCATCTCATTTGTGGGAACCACTTTTTCTTATCCTTGATTTGGCAATGTTAAACTTTACGTGGTTTAGATGGACTTATTAGCGAGAAACATGGATTCAGTTTGATTATTGGAACATTTTAGTGGTTTACTGCTTTCCCTTCTTTCTCATGAAAACATGAAATTTTTCTATTGCACTTAATATTATTGCATGTTTTTATAGTATTTGCATTGTTGAGTTAAATGAACATATTTGGCTATTAGATCTGATTTCGCTGTGCATGGTATTCAGACTTGAGCCCATCCAAGCGTGTTCCTTCTAACTTGGTTATATGCAATATTGATTGTATCAAATTGTTTGTTAGCATGTTTAGAAGAAAAATGTGTTGTGACATTTGAATGATTTTAAACTTCACTATTGATAAGATCAAAAATGCATTTGACGGAAAACAATAATGGGTATCTTCTTGTATAATTGAGATCCATGTTGTTGGCCTTTTGTTGAAGACCTTTGTGATTAAGGTACTTCATGTTGGTGGCCTTTTGTTGAAAATTAATTAATGTTTGAAGATGTACTTATTGTTATTTGAGACTTAAAACTTGGTTGTTGAGTGAATTGGAAAAATGTTTGTTGATAATGAGTTGCATATACTTGAATGACTAAGATCCATATTGTTGGCCTTTTATTGAAGACCTTTGTGAATAAGGTGCTTTATGTTGGTGGCCTTTTATTGGAAATTAATTGATATTTTAAGATGTACTTATTGTTATTTGAAGATTTGTGATCTTGATAACTTTAAGGTTGCTTTTTCATGAGATTATGATCTCCGTTTGTTGGCCTTTTGTTGGAAATCTTTGTGATTAAGATACTCTATGTTGTTGGCCTTTTGGTTGGAGAGTAATCAATATTAAAAAAGACTTTTAGTTATCTTGATTAGCTTGTATTTGATAAAATTGTCTTATTTTTAAAAGCACGAAGTTGATTCCTTTTACTTGTTTTAATCATTCTAATGGATTGTCTTATTTTTTAAATCATAGAATCACTTTTGAGTTTTGGGAATTCTACGTATGAAGGTTTTGAGCTTTTCCTTACAAAGCTTGTTTGACTTGGAAGGTTTGAGCTTAACCTTAAAAAACTTAGTTTGACTTTAAGGTTTTGAGCTTTGCAAGTTTGTTTGACTTGACGGGTTTTGAGCTTAACCTTAAAAAGCTTGTTTGACTTTAAGGTTTTGAGCTTTGCCTTAAAAAGTTTGTTTGGGTTCGAGTTTGCCCTTAAAACTCGAGTTTTGAGCTTAACCTTAAAAAGCTTGTTTGAGTTGAAGGTTTTGAGTTTGGCCTTAAAAAACTTGTTTGACTTGAAGGTTTTGAGCTTTGTCTTAAAAAACTTGTTTGGGTTCAAGTTTGTCCTTAAAACTCAGGTTTTGAGTCTAACCTTAAAGGGCTTATTTGAAATACTAAGGTCCCCTTACAATATCAAAAGTTTGTAGTGATTTATGAATTTAGTTATTATAATAGACGATCTTCTTTGGATGATATCAATGTTTTCTCTCAAATGAATTTCTTGAATTAGATCAAATCAACTTCATAGTTTTTGGCTTACCTTTTGGGTTTTAAATCATCTTGTTGGTTTTTAAAAATTTAGCAAATGGACGTATTGGTACTTTTGTTAATCTTCATGCAGGACAAAAATGAATTGATACACTCGTTGTGGAAAGATGATCTGGAGTTGTTTCAAAGGAAGCTGTGGCAACTTGGATACTATTTTTTGTGGAAATTCTTGTTACAAGCAAACACAAGAATTGAGTTGTATTTGATTTATGATCTTGTTAGACAAACTTTCGGTATATACACCATAAGTTTGAGGGGGGGTGTTAAATGTAATAGGTGGCATGGGCCATTAGAGCCCATGCACTTTTTGTGCATGGCGCGGGCCACTAAAGCCCACGCTACTATAGCCATTGGACTCCAACGGCTAGTGTTGGCCCGGCCAATCTTGGCCAGCACTCCCTCCTTTGCTGCCCCTTTTTCTTCGCCATTTGCATAGTACAAACGTCTACATGTACTCCATCTTCATATCAATAAAGTATGTTGTCCAATACAACTTTGGATTTATTGTTTGTCTCTCTTGACTCTTGCATTCTTGACTTGAGACATCCATTGTTGGATGGTTTGATATCTTGGCGTTTTGACGATTTGCAACAGTTATCAACAAATATTCACAAGATCTTCATCTTAATTGTTTATGTTGATGATATTGTTATCAACTAGAAATGATGAAGATAAGATTGTTAAGCTTAAGAGAAAACTATATGAAGAGTTTGGTATGAAAAGCATTATTGCTTGAAGATAAGAGTTCCAAGGTCTAAAGAAGGTATGCACTTGTCTCAAAGAAAATATGTGATGGATATGCTAAAGGACACAGGTATGCTTAGATGTAAAGGAAGTGAGAATACCAATAAAAGGTAAAAGATATGAAGATGTGTGGATATACCAAAGAATGGTAAGCGAGCTGATTTACTTGACTACAACTTATCCAAATATAGCCTATGCAGTTGAAGTAGTAAGTAAGATCGTGTGTGGACCCACAATTGCACATTTGGAAACTATATTGAATCTTGAGATACCTGATGCAGACTCCACACAAAGGATACTGTACTCCAACTGTGTGTTGAGATAATAAATAAAAATTATTTAATTGTTAGCAAGAATTTTGAGGCCCATACCAAGCACTTGAAGACAAGTTGAAGGAGATGCTCTTGGTGGCTCCCTCTTCTTTAGGATTATAGCATAACACTTATAAAGTCTTTTCTAACTTGAAAGACTAAAATATCTTTATTACAATATATCTAATAATTATTAAGGCTTCCCCTAAACGGATCCAATCTTGGACCAGCTTCTCAACACTCTCCATCAAGTTGGGAGAAAGAGAATCCTTCTCTTGACAGCTTTGGTAAGAACATCTCCATCCT
The DNA here is from genome assembly GCA_036023115.1 of Brasenia schreberi. Classification (NCBI taxonomy): domain Eukaryota; kingdom Viridiplantae; phylum Streptophyta; class Magnoliopsida; order Nymphaeales; family Cabombaceae; genus Brasenia; species Brasenia schreberi. The sequence goes on along the minus strand of JAYKKT010000079.1, from coordinate 20,921,504 downwards.
AATTTTCAAACTTGATATAAATCAATTGGAATTATTTGTTGGCGACTTTTTCTCTTATGAAGTAGCAATCGACCTCAATATGCTTGGTTCTCTCATGATAAACTGGGTTAAATGATAATTTTACTATCACACTAAAGAAGAATGATATTTCCTGTCTCCATACCCAACTCTTTCATCATAGACCTAAACCATAGCCCCTCACACAATCCTTGAGCCACTGCTATGTATTTGGCTTCAACACTTGATCTAGCTACTACCATTTGTCTTTTGCTTTTCTATGAAACAATATTATTACCAATCAATATAATATATCCAAAAGTAGATTTATGCATCCTCTATTGAGAGCTCAAATGAATGTAGTTTATCATATACTAAGATACTTGAAATCCACGCCTAGTCATAAAATCCTATATGTCAACAAAGGTCACCTTAATATTAAGGTGTTCTCATATGTTGATTGGGTGATGATAGAAAATCCACTTCTCTTTCTTCTTTAATAAGCCTCGGAAGCAACAACCATGAAGATACAAGAAAATCATCCTTTTACCACTTGAAATTAACAGAACTATTCTTATCAAGACGTTGTGCTCTAGTTAGATAATCTCATCTTTCTCTGGCCAAAACTGCCAATTCTATTGATATGGCCCAAAGTAATTTTTACCATCTAAGTTGACATTCCTTATAAAGATCCCCACACGTTCTTTTGTTGTGACAACTTCACAACTTTAGGTTGTTCCTAGTTCCCACACGAACTCAATCAATCACCCAAACTTTCTATGGGTGAAACACAGCTCTCAGTGTAAACAAAATCAACCTGAAATCTCACGACTAACTTGATTCTGCAGAAACTGCAGTCAACTGATATGTTCTGCACTCAGCAACATCCGATTGTCTCATGGATGAGTATGCCACCACCAACAACGGCCCATGGTGTCTCCAGCCATTCTGGTACCATGTTTAGAGAATAAATAAAAAATATTTATTTGTTAGCAAGAATTTTCAAACCCATACTAGGCACTTGAAGACAAGTTGAAGGAGATGTTCCTTTCTCTTCTTGTTTTATTAATTATGTTCTTTAGGGTTAGAATTCAACACTTATAAAGTCTTTTCTAACTTGAAAGACTAAAATACCCTCATTATAATATATTTAACACATTATTAAGGCTTCCCCTAAATGAATCCAATCCTAGAATGGATCCAGATCTTGGATCATCTTCTCAACATTGTAGACACTTCAAACTTGAGGAGTACAAATTGTGTAGGTTACTAGAAGATAGGAAGTCTACTTCGGAATGTATTACATTTATTGGTAAAACTCTGGTCTTAGCCAACCCTATCTAGTATGGCAAAAGGCTTAGTTGTTGTGGTAGAAATCTGGTCTATTGGAAGAGCAAAACGCATCATGTAGTTGCAAGATACAATCATCCGTACATGAGAGGACTAAGCACCTTATAGGTCTATCATACATTCAAACTCAAGGACAACTTACTGATGTTTTGAGTAAAGCTGTAAAAGGAACTCGGACAGAGTTATAAGAAGGTTGAGACTATTTCACCCAACCTCAAGGGAGTTGAGACTATTTCGCCCAACTTCAAGGGGAGTGTTAGAAATGACATGTATATAGACAATTTGCTTATGAAGGGCCTATCAGACTTTTATGTTATAAAGAGCATACTTGTCTTTTTGGTGTTTATGTAACCTGGTTAATAAGGGTCATACCCTAATCGTAAATGCATAGAATGTTCCTCCGCCTCTTCTCTCCGTCACCCTCTTATTCTTCTCCTATTTTCCTTCTTTCCTTCTTTATCTGAGCATCCCACTCTCAAGGGTTCTTATAGGTACTCTTCTTGACAGGCAATGGTGTGGCGTCTCTTCTTTTTTCACGTAATTGGGAAGTTCGTTCCACTCTTAGTATAACAGATTTCTCTTATCCCTTGATTCTACTCCAAGATGAAATTCTTGGTCACCAGAGATCGGACCTCAACAACACAAACAAGTCAGTGATGCATCACAAATTTGGGATGGAAACTGGATACCTTCACAGCATTCAAAAAAACACATAAATGAAGGACGAAAGAACTGAACTCTGTAATCCGCCCTTGTTCACGTCTTAAGACAATCTTCTTGGGAAGAACCAGATAGAAAAAATCACACAATAAGAAAAGAATTTAAAAGACAAAAAGCTCAGCGACATGAAAGCTGTCGACCTTTAAAGAAGTTAATTCTCGCAAGCCCTTCTCAACTAAAAGCATGCTCTCTATATTTCCTTCACCAGTTAGATCACTCAAATCTCGTGCCAGCTTGGCCCTCTTCTCTGGATCATCATCTGCTGGTCAATATAACAAAATAGTAAGGGCTTTCACTACTTAAGCAGTTAATGTAGCAAATGTACAAAACCAAGTTTATAGGAAGATGATGGAGTTTCCAATAATTGACAGAAAAATGTAAAACAACATCAATCAATCACTTATGACACTAGCCTTGATTTGAAGGTTCTTCTTTGGCCTTTTGCCCAGAAGAAAGAACAACCTCAAGAGGAAGAGGGGCTAGTGAGGACCAATGCTCATGCTTTGGGCCAGCTATATCTGCATGAATACCTGCAAGAGTTGCGAGTCAAGAGGTTGCACAGACGGTAAAAATTACTTCAACTGAGATCATATCCGAATTACACGATAAATCCATATTTTAACGTTCAATAGCTATGGTGACACCTCACTCCTCACTCCATCCCCTGGTCTACTATAAAAAGAGGTGCATGTCCTTTATCGAGCAGATTTGGGTGGGTCCCAATCTTAAGATTATGATGAAAAGTACAGGGTTGAGTTAATGGTATGCTTCAATCTGGTCAGGGATCAATAACATTATAAGAAATGCTCAAAAGCAAGAACCATGATTTGCAGAAAACATGAGGAATCAGATCTCCCTGTCAACTCCTTTCACTTGTATCCCAATTTCTGTGTTCAAAAAGATTTTACATATTGCTTTCTAAATGATTCACGTACTATCTACTTGATCCTTCCTGAATCATCTAAAAATTTCGACAACTTCCTGAGTCTGATCCTTGAAGCATGCATGCAAGCACACAGGCACACACTCACACGCACAAATGTCCTAAGATCAAATGTTTGCAATTGTTGACCTGATTGTTTTGACAGATGAACAGTGGCTCAGGTCCACTGACACCTCTTTAGTCAATAAAAGGTGTTGCCTAACCCAGATGTTCTCCAAGTAACAGAGAAAAACTATCCTTTTGGAACATAAAAGTCGGTTTTTCTCTTTTTGATCAACTTCAATCACAACATATGCCCTAAACATCTTCATGCCCATAGTTCAATTGATTTTGCAAAGTACAGGAGATTAAGCATAGAAGCCAATATTTTGATACAAACAACAACAACTAAGCCTTTTCCCATACTAGACGGGGTCGGCTACATGGATTCTTTGCTTCCACAGATCCCTATCGTGTGCCATGTTAGCAGTTAACTCACAATAAGCTAGATCATTCTTTATTGTTTCTTTCCAACACTTTTGTGGTCGTCCTCTACCTCTTTTAATACTTTCTAAATTTAGTTTTTCATACTTTCTTACAGGTTCTTCTTTTGATCTTCTTTCTATATGTCCAAACCATCTTAAACGATATTTTGATACCTAAACAAAATGTTTACTAAAACAATAACACAGAAAGAAGAATCATAAGCATAGAATTACCATGTTTAACAGCTAAACCCCAATAGCGAGCAAGCCAGCATCTTTTAAGAACAACCTCTTCCTGGAACCATAACCAGAAAAAATATTAGGTCCATGAAGACAGCCACTACAACACAATCCCCAAAGTTAACTTGGAAAGTAGTCAGACCATCTCTTCTTGGGACAAAACCATTCTCTGAGTCATGATGCGAAGAGACTTTGCCTCTGATTCTGCTTCCCGAAGCTGTGCTGCAGCTGCAGCTGCCTCTTCCCTTGCACCCTGATCCAAAAGACAAAATATCCAATCAACAAAGTACAATAAGGGCATAATGGTTACAATGCTACAACCAGGAATTTGACAAGAAAACACAATCAATACGCTTTCTGTAGCTCACCTCAACTTCCATTCGTAAAGCCGTGATTTCTTCGTCTCTTACATCCTTCGTTTGTTTTGCAGCTTTAAAAGCAGCCTGCGAAGATAAATACAACCACCAGAAGTTTACTCCAAGCACAAAGATGTAAACATAGTAAAACGTAAGTAGAGGAAACATGCATGTTTAGATATATGCCACACACATGCTTTATTTACACATCAAGCACAGATATCACACGTACACACTCATAGTCTCATACTATATCAGAGGCATGCTTCCTGATGGAGAACAGGAGAAACATGTGTCTATACACACATACATGCACACATATATATATGTGTGTGCGTACACATATATATTGATTGGATCATGCCCATCATTGATGTTGAACACTCATGCCTGACAATTGCTTTTTAGGAGCATGAGTGTAATAACATTATCCTTCATCCTTTTCCAAAAATCCTTAATTTTTCTAAAATTATGCTCATGCCACTGAAAAGCAATTGGTGGGCTTGAGTGTGCATGTAAGAGGTGGACGGGATCTGGTTTTCCTATATATGTCATATGCATTTACATACACATATACATACATGTGTATGCAGTTATACATGTATTCAACACTACCGATAAAGATCCTAAAATATAAGGTGATCATGGCAATTGTAATCCAACTGTAGTTCGTTGTTTTGTCTTCATTATGAAAAACATATTGTAAACACCCTACATCTACACATATCATAGATAATTATCACTGAAAAACATATCACCCATCACGTGACATTCATTATGGTATTAGATGCGATTAAAACTGGTTAAAGACCTTGATATGGGCGTTGTGACCTTCAATGTAGTCTGGAACGGTTACGGTTCAAGGTCTCTTTACCAATGCTCTGAGTTCCTGTTTCATGTGGGCCATCTTCTCCTATTTATTGTCAGTCATCCTTCATTGTGCTTCATTCTTACTCTTTTGAGAAAGAAATCAGGCCATGGTGCCTAAACCAAATGACTAACCTTGGGAAATAAAAACTTGCAACACAAATTTGTTTCTCAAAGGCATCAACCTGCCAAACCTCAAGTTACACTTGATTGGAACCCCAGAACGCAGATATTAAAACACCTCAGAATCATGAATCATGTCACGTTGCCTGCAACATCAGTTGCTATACTGCTGACATCAGCATTCCACACACTATGAGGCTGTAAGAGCATATAGCCAGCATCTGAGAGCTCCTCACTAGATTGGCCAGTGTAACAAGATGGTCCTTTAGTGACCAGCAAAAGAAAAATGACTGTTGGACCCGCATCCTTTTACATGTTAACTACTGTTCTCAATTTCATGCATAGACTTATCCAACCCAAGAAAATTAGCATGAAACTCTTTTGTTGTCAATCTATTATTGAAAGAAGCCATTTACCCCTTTCTCAAAGAATTTGGATGCATTGTACTACTTTTTGGTTTAACCAAGAACTTGACCTTGATAAATTGTCTATTATAAAAGCTCCTAAAATGACTCTTTCAACTGAATCTTATGAAATGCCTTAATGGTTCGAATCCTGTTCAGCTCCATTGAAAGTAAACTATGTTTAGTGACGCTTCAAGGGAAACTATGTTTAGCTGAATGTCAGGTTTAGGCTGCAATATCAAACGCTATGGGTACGAATCAGCCACTATGGACTATCAGCCACTATATCAACCAAGTAGGTCACATATTCTTCAGTTTTCCGTTTCTTCTTCTACCACTTGTACTTTTATGCATATTTATATCGATGTAGTTAATACCATGCTATAGCAGCCGCTATAACGCGCTATAGCATATAGCATTCTTGGTTTAGCAGGTGACCCGTTTGGCCGCTATTAGCGGCGCAAACACCGATATAGCAGTCCGCTATAGCTGTTTTAACGTACAACAATTGTTTTTACCCGAACCAAGGAAATAAAAACTAAACCTAACGTGAACCTTTACCTAACCTCACCTCATGCCTCTCTCTCCCGCCTCTCGCGTCTACAATTGTGTCCGCTCTCTCTGCCACCACCCACGAGCATCCTCCACTGATGGCCAGTGCCTCTGTGCCTCCGCTTTTCGGTGTCTTCCTTTATCATAAGTAAGCTTTCTCTCTGCCTCCACCTTCTACCGCTTTCTCTCTCCTAGATTCTCTCTCTTCTCTCTCCGCCATCACCACCCAATACTTCCTGATGTATTAGTATTGGAGTCGAACAATCTTAAATTGTTCTCTATCTTTCAGTCCCTTACTGAAAAGCTTTGCAAGAGAACTTCACTCCCAGACATTCATCTTCTAGTCATAGAATGAAGCTCTATTGGTTTTTCGTTTTAGATTTTCTCCTTTTGTGGTATTACGTTATTTTCTTTTTTAAGAATCCAATTTCCCTCGAGTCAGTAGATAGTTTGCATAAGTCATTCCTGCCCTGCAATTTGTTTATGCAATTTTCCGTTTTCAAAGAGTGGCTTGTTCCATTTCCTCGTGTGCCTTCAGGAATCAAAAGAGTTGATGTCGGTTGATCGCATCGCAGTGAATGGTTTCCAACCTATTTATCATTGTTAACAAATCAGGGGTTGAGTCAGGATGAATTTCAGAACCCACCATTATTAATATGATTTCTTACATGAAAATCCGGCATGGTTGTGAGGGTTACATATACTTCGTATTGGTTTTGCTTCCGTAGCCAATGTCCTCTATGAGGGCAGCACTTTGCGTCCGGCACCCTGTCTCAGGCACAAATTCCACTTATTAGTTTCTGTCTGTGCTGCAAAAATAGAGAAGTTTCACTCTGTTTCTTGTTGAGGTTATTCAACTCATAGGAATCAGTCTGCTCAATTAGGTAAGTTTCACATTTAATTGAATTAGTTTGGTGTCAAAGTGTCCTGTTGAGAATTCAGCTTGTAGAATTCACATTATTTTGTCCATAGTCTGGGTCAGCAGAAATGCTCCCCAAATTTGTTTAGGAAAACTTGCCATCTGGGGTTCTCTCTTGCATTTAAAGTATCTACTGTCAAATGCTTCCTGCATATACATCTTTGTTTGGAGACTTCATACAGTTATTAGTGTAAGGGCCCAAAATTTTATATTGTGACTCCTCTCCTTCCTTGTGCAATATTTATAATGCTAAAGGATCTTTCTGAAACGATCTTCTTTTTGTATTGTGTTGTATCATTTGAATTTGCGCTGCTAATAAGAGTTGATGATAGACTGACTTGCCCATTTGAATTCACTAGAAGACAAGCTATCTGCGTATAAAGTTATCTCATCAGCATTCCCCCTCTCATCCTTGACAGAACAGTTCCTCATGCAGACCATTTTTTGAGATATTACAGTGTTCCTCTCTTTGCATGTTTATTTAGTTTGATTCATATTTATGAAAGAAGTGGTTTTGTTTCTTGATATTTTTTAGAAATTAGAAAATCTATTATATATATAATTTTTTAATCATAAATAAAAGTGTACCGCTAAATCCGCAATATCCCTGCTACCGCTATATCAGGGCTGACCGCTAACAACCCGCTAACCGCTATTGATAACATAGGTTTATATATGTTTCGGTATTCATAAATTATGTTCTTCTTGGATTTTATGTTAGACTTACTTATATCTATGAAATGAGTTCAGCATATATTTCTTGTTACTCTCTAAATTGGTTAGATTTTAAAATCCTTTTTAGTTGTTCCATAGTGATGGTGCATCTCAGTTGGCTCTATCCTCTTGTTAATGCTTTGATCAAGGTCAGGTGCTTTAAACCTGCTTACCTCTTTTCATGACGTAGAAGGGATGCACTAGGTAGACGGGAAATCCACTCACTAGGAAGTCTGGCAGATAAGGTATAGTGTAGGATCGAGGATACAAGCATGAAGCAAACTTCCGGGACACATATCACAAATAGTTAGTCTCCTACTACTGATTTATGGAAGATGGATACTCCAACATGACTCTTTGCAAGTTCTTGTTGCCAATATCATCAGTTGAGATGAGGTTTACTAATGTAAGACAAGAAGCAATATCTATTTAGTGTTCATGCTGGGCCTCTTGCTGCTACAATATGGATACAACAACCAGCTTATTGGTTTCTTTCAACTATGACCTTTGCTACTGCAATAAATGTAGTATTGAGAAAGAAACTGATGTTATCCACATCTCATCGTGGATTGCTTTATGCCAAATAACAACCTCCCAAACAGTGGAAGAAATTTATAGGGCAACAGTCACCATGATACAAGAAAGATTACTTTCACAAAGACAAGAGCACATTAAATAAATAAAACAAACACAAATAAAAGGCCCAGATTGTCAAATTTGACAACAATATGTCGAACCAAAACCAAGCATTGTCTCACACTAAGTGCAGTGGGCCAACAGAACATGTTTACAAAGAGAAATTCTAGTTACCTCCCTTTGCCGCAACACAGCCTCTTTTCTGCAAGGAAATCATAGGAGTGAAAAAAATGTGATAGGGTGGCTTGAACGGTACACTATACATACATCTTAGTGTTTACCTGCTCAAAAGCCTAGCCTCCAATGATACACCTTCCCCCAGAGCAGCAACCTAATATAGAAATAGGAGGACTGAGAAAATGCACATACAAGAGGGAAGACAGAGTAAAACTATAGTACCCTTATACTTTAAACAGACAAGTGAAACAACTTAGTCAACTTCATACCAACAGAAAGGGATGTTGGCGATTCTCAATGCTGCATTACCATAGTAACAAAGACGTGGCATAAAGAAAGATGGAAAATAACCACAATTTTAATTATTGTTTCCTACAATATTCTGGACACGTAAATGAAAATTTGAAAATTTTTAGAGCACTATAAGCCTTTTCGGTGCCTTTTTGCAGGGCAAAGGAGATTTCACCTTCTATTAAATATTTTATATTTCTTCAAGCTGTAGACAGTTATACCGAGAGAAAGGCATGAAACAAGGAAAAAATTGAACAACTTGCCTGATTCACATAAAAATTTCATACGTTTCAAAAGTCTGCCACTATAAAGACTAGTCTACTGGAAACCCGTTTTTCTAACATAAGAGCCCATGAAGCTAAAAATAAATCATATTAATAAGGTTGAAACTTGCAAGAAGACCAGGCATGTTAACCAGTATTGTGGAAAACAAGAAATTAAACTGAATTTAGTGGCATCACCTGTTTCTCAAGCTCCCTGGCTCTAGCTTCTGCTTCTTGACATCTCTCTTCAGCAAGTCGTAGCTGTAAAGAAAATACAGCATGAGAATAACACCACATATCACATGTATACCAGCACAAACACAATTGCTAGACGAGAACATTAAAGACAAGGAGACACCTTATCAAGAATATCTTCATTTTCTTCCTGAAGCATATCAAGCTGCACATTCAATGATATCCTTCATTAGAAAACAATAGCTGAATTCAGGCACACCACATAGCTTCCTTGGGACAAGTTAACAAAATAAACGTTTTCTGCTGACAACAGAGCACTTGTTGGTAGCATGTGATACTACGGAAGTATTTTCTTTTGGGGGAGAGGACGGATGAGTGGGAACCTCATCCTGAAGCGCAGAAGCAGAAGCATCACGTTGGTTTCCTGAATCCCGTGAACCCATAGATCCTACATCTGCTCTAAATCTGAAGCACAAAGAAAAGAAGTTAACAAAAGATACAACAAAAGAATCAAACTAGGCCAGACAGATTCAGTGGAAATCACATACCTTAGGCACTAATGACAATACTAAATAACTGGACAATACAGACTGCTATATCCATGTTGCAGTACCTCATTAGACATGGATACATGGGTAAGTATCAAACAGAGATGGTAGTATCGTAGTTACTGTTTTACTAACTTTTGCAATTTCTCTAATGGCATAATGAAGGTTCACTAGATGTTACTTTATCAATGAAAATTACAGATAATAGCTCTTAAAACCAAGTTCTTCTCTAAGTTTTGTGAAACATATTGAATAACTATATCCCTGCCTATGTTTTTTCTTTTATCCAATTCCCTTATTGTATTATCCTACACCTGCACCCATATTCATGTGAAATGATGTTGTATAGAGCGTTCGGAACAATCTTATAGTTCAGGAACTTGAACCATAGTGGATTAGGTCCCCAAAACTACGGTTATGTCATATTTCACGATGCAATGTCTACAACACTTGATAGAACTGACATCCTAAATGACACATCTCCAGCTTCTACATCACACTTGCAGTAACTCTAAGGTGCTACAGGTGCAAAGGTGTTAGAAGCCTCTATCCATGACAGAAATCTGATATAGCAACCCCTCAGCTGGTTCTGAAGATGATTGTAGCCATTTGTAGATCCTTCACCGGATGACCCTTTAAGTTTCAAATCTGGTTATCACTCCCATGCATTTTGCGTCATATATGGTGGCAGACACCAGGTGGTTTCCCAACGCACTTTCTTTCCTTATAAATCAAAACACAAGCAAACCTCATCGCATTACAACACAAAGTTGGCTGTCTGACCTCCTTTCACACTCTCTTGGTCCTTGATACATCGCTTTTATTTCTCGTGCCCTTCTTTTTTCTCTTGCTCTAGGTACAAAGTCATGAACCATGGGTATAAGTTTTTAATTTAAGTAACTTTGTTTTCATGACATTATTTGCAAATTCTGCTTTACCAATTATCTTTTACTTGTGTAGGTTCTATTAAGTTTTATGCTTGTTTTAGTTTCTTTTGTGCTTGTCCCTCACTTATTAAATCAAAATGCAATGATTGAATGTTAATTATTGCTTGTTACGACCAAAAATGTTATAGAGTTAGTCTGTATACAAATTTTGACATCTTTTTGTTTTTGTATTGAATTTGATAGTTGATTCAGTTGGAACTATGGTTAATAATCAACAAAATCATTGGGTCGGTGCTAGTAAAATACATATATATATATATATATATATACACATACATACACACATATAGACATACTTCGATTGTCCCTGCATTGGTCATATACTATGATGTTGTGTCTTTGCACCCGCACCTTCACTCATGTGACATAGGTTGCAACATCTGAATTTACATGATGAAGACACATATTGTCTATTAAGTTAACAACTTAACAATGTTACCAGTCAAGAAAAACAATCCTTTAGTACATTTGAATGGTTTCAAGGTTCTTAGCCAATAGTCTCAAGAACATCCAACATCAATGGGATATACCATACATACTTAGATAGTTATACATCATTATAACTTTACAATATGCAGCCAGAATTGAAGATAAGCATTTGAGATATCAAGTTTTAGTAGTTTAAACAGCAACTTCAGAATCAAGAAAATTACAGAATGTAAATAGTTTGAGAAAGAGAGCAAGAAGTTTTCAAAGTCACAGCATTACCTCATATCCCTCCTCCTGTCATTTGGAGGATCTAATGGTGGCAACACAGAAGGCATCCTAAGCGTGGTTGTGGGTGTGGGTTTGGCAGGAGGCACCAAGACAGTTGGTGGACGAGTATTAGATACTGTTGTAGGCCGGCCAGCAGAAGTAGAGCGAACTGATGGGCCCTGTTCCGCAAAGTTCCGACCTAACTAATAAAAATCCCACAAACCCCGTTAAGGCCAATAGTACGGCACAGGTATAACAGTAATACACTATATTCTAGACCAACTGTGGTAACAAATCTACAATAAGCAGATGGTAGAATCACATTGACATGTAGAGTACAGAATATAGGATAAACTCGTGCTTGTGGATTGGAGAAAAAAAAACGCAAATATCGACGCGATCATACACTGCTTCAAAAGGTATCAGTCACAAATGAAAGCAGATACGATCTAGCTGTCTTGGACGATTCTCAGGAACGTAGGCTGTATTGTTATTCATCAACATCTACGCAAAAGCTAACGATTCAGAAGAGCCATACTTGCCAAGTCGAAATAAACTTGTGATTTACAATCACAAGATTTAAAATCACGGGCATGATGCCACCACATCTGCAATCAAATTTATGAACATGAAAATCATGCATTTGTGAAATTCTCCATATAACTCGACTGATTTCCTCAGAATCGCACCCTACTCCGCAAGAGAATCCCGAAGAAAGAAAGATCCACAAAAATTCAGAGACGAGCATCAAATTATACGCTCAATGTCTAAACTTTGAAGCAAACCAGAAGAACGACACCGAACTTACTGCAGGAGACGGCGATCTGCCCGTGTGCTTCCTTCCAGCAGCAGTGTTGCCCACAGAGGACGCAGTGAACGACGTAGCATTGTACTGGAACGGCAGATCGTCCTCCTCGTCATCGTCGTCCGTTGTCTGTGACGCCATTACCTGCGCAAGACGCTGCGCAGCGGCCTTTGCTGCGAAATTCTGCGTCTTCTTAACGTTAGAGAACCCTGTCGATGCGGTTCGCGCGTGATGATGGGCGGGAGACATAGCCGGAGACGACGATCCAGTGCTACTCGACCCACCGCTCCGTTGCCGCGAGTACACCGGGCTCCCGGCTCTCAGCCGATCCATTTTCCTTACTTATATAGCCGACGGGCAGAACCCTAGGTTCTCACCGAAATACAGAATGTGAGGAAGAAGAAAAAGGAGAATAGAAGACCGCCCCGTATATCAATCGCGTGACGGATCAATGACTGAAGAGAGACACTCGATGGGCCCCCGGCCGGTACTCCGGAACCGTCCGAGGGAGGTAAAGGGGTTAACGAGGAACGGATCTTCAAATTAGATCTGCCGGGATGCGAAATCAAGGAGAGACTCGTGGTATTTATACCTTCATCTTTCGCACCCTACGCCCGGTGAAATTTGTCGACGATAACATCACTCAGGTTTCTCTGCGTCATTAGGGCAAAGGCATGGCGGTAAAATGATGACGATCTCCGGTTCTTCCTTAAAAGAAGAAACTGTGGTGGGAATGACGGAAAACGCCCCTGGCTCCCGCTGGTGGCTTGGCATGGCTTGTCCGATTTGAACAGAATCGAAGTCAGAGCTGTCCAGTTTCAGATGGCATGAGATGGATGTGGGTCCTTTCGGCCCCAGTGATCTCAGTCTATCCTCTTACAAGATCAGCTGACAGGCCATCTAGGTGACGGAGGTCTAGAGCTCGATACTCAGGAAAACAAATGTCAAATCTATCACAAGGCAAGAGAAGCCTGAGTATTCAGTGAGGTGGCTATAAAGTCGAGTCCCAAAGCAAAAGTATAGTTTAAAGAAAAACTTATAAAATGTTGAAAGAAAACAATAAAAAATAATCTTATTATTGTCAAAACACCAAGAGCCTCTATTCAACATTCAAATCCAACGCTAGCGAATCATGAAATTTTGAGATATAATATAAAGTGTACCATATAACTATGGTATAATACTAGACCCGGCTAGCAAGCTTGGAACTCCCCCAGTAGTGCCAAGGTTATGGTGCCGATTTTGTTTGTAAGAGAGAAGTGACCTGGTACAGAGTTCTCTTGAAATCTAGGTGTCGCTTAAAACCAAGATGACTGGCTCATTTTGAACGCCTCTAGTTGAACGAGGTCACAAGTTCGATGCCAAGGGTTTAATGGTTTCCTTACTGGAGCTTTTTGAGTATTAGAAGCATTGAAAATTATGAACTCAGTAAATGTCTTTCCCTCACTTGCGTGTGACCAAGTATGCAACAAGCCAGCTAAATATTTACTGGGCTTCGAGACGTGATCTTGCTTTATTGGAGTTAAATGTTAATAGATTTTTCGTATCCTTTGTCTTATGAGGAATTCCATATCGCAGGGAATAATCTGGATCTTACTAGTGTATTATGATAATATAAAGATTATTTGATGCAAGTGTCGAGGGGGGCTACCTGCAATGCAATTCATCCACTTGATGAACATCCTCATTACTGGATTATGTACCTGTAAATGCTTTTTTAGAAATATGTTTCACATATTTTAGTCGAATGAGAAGGGTTTGAACTCACCCCAATACCACCTTATACCAGTGACAAACCCACTTTAACACGTGTCTCGCCCAAAATCTAAAAATTTCTTAGATCCGTCACTCCGAGAAATATAAGTGTTTTGTTGACGTGAAATACAACTACGCCTCACCCAAAAAAACCCTCGAGTCTGCCTCTACGATACTAAGCGGCGTTAGCTACATTGCCTTTTGGTCCACATTATTCTCTATCTTATCTAATATAATGCTGCTTGGTGAAGGTATTCAAATAGTTAAAGCCACATGCTAAATTCTACCAACTTAATTAAGAACAAGAACATGGTAAATTAACCTACTCTGTCAGGTGTAGTCGTTCTCAATGAAAGCTGCTCTATCGAACCGTCTGGTTTATCACCGGCAAGACCGAAATTGTTCTTCACCACAAATATGTATCAAAAGATCATAGTCAAACACTAAAGTAAAACTCCAAAACCTTGTGATCATAAAGCAATAGTAATTTGTTCCTAAATTTATTTTTTTCCAATTAAAAATCTGTATTTTTCGCAAGACATTTAGTTTTAAACCTTTATGACATGGCCGACGAACAATCAAAGAGACAATTTAGAGTGCTAAACCTTCTAATAGTGCAGTTTATTAAATATGTTGCACAAAAACAGAAACGGAACATGGGCAATGATAAATCTAAAAAATAGAAATCGGGGAAACCAGACTATGTAAAAAAATGTATAACTATGTTTTTACAAATATATAAGCACATTTAAATTTATGTAAAGAAAAATAGGTACATGGTGCAAAATACATATACAAATATATGCTTTATATAATATACAATATACAAAGAAATACTATAAATATAAGTGTGATACAAAAAAGTAACATGCAAACTAAGATCTGAACAAGGCACCTTGCACATGTTAGGTGTCACTTCCAACAACGGGGCTACATAAGAAACGGAAAACGGAAATGGGAGATGAGAAACAATACATCTCAAAAAATAGAAAATGGAGAAACAAAACTATGTAAAACATGTATAATTATGTTTTAAAAAAATATAAGTATATATTTATATATTTAAAGAAAAATAGATATATGGTGCAAATACGTGTAAATATATTTTATATAAGTATATAATATACAAGTGTGTATACAAATAAATACTATAAATATAGGTATGATACCAAAGGTAAAATGAAAACTAAGATCTGGATTCTGAACTAAGCACCTAGCGCATGTTAGAAGCCACTTCCAACAACTGACGCTGGAAGCATTTTATGTTGTTTGGGTGGACAATATTTTATATAGAACTTTAATGTGAAGCCAGAACGTCAAATGGGAAAATCCTCCGCAAGACGTTTCCCTGCAACCTGGTTTATTAATCATGCTAAAAAGATATCGTGAGGCATGCAAAATTCTACCAACTGCAATGAAAGAAACAATAAGGAAAACTTACTGTTGCATAAGGAGCAGGTGCTCGGTCGGCGATCCTCTCCGACGAGACGATCGGTTTGTCAGCGACAAGATCAACATTGTTCTTCCACGGCCATTTACAAAAACATACCAGAGATGAAGATTAGAATTCGCAAACCTTGTAATAACAAAGCTAAACAAGTAGAGCAAGACCTTTCAGTTCTAAACATTTATCATGTGGCCGGCGATACAAATCAAAGAGGCCAAAGAGAGTAAGTATATATACCTTCTAATAGTGCATCGTTACTCTCGAGGCATGCATAATTCTACCAAGTCCAATGAAAACTTATCATTGCACAGGGAGCCAGTGCTCGGTCAGTGATCCTCTCTGCCGGTCTACCACCAACAAGGCCAAAATTGTTCTTCATCCCCATTTACATGAAGTGATCAAAGGAGAACATTAGAATTCCAAATTAACCTTGTGATAACAAATCAGAACAAATGAAGCAAGAGCTGAAGTATGAAGAAAAATGTCATTATAGGAAAAGAATTGCAGGAAATAGTAGAAATGCATAATATTTGCACGATAAATGTGTCAGTGCCAATCTCAACGCCAAATTGTTTAACTCGTTTAACGATAGCATGAACGACCATATATCTGGACGGCTCTAATCTAGTCTGGGTGGGTTATTCATTTGTCAATTTTCTCGCTATATTTCCCCAAATAGTAGAAATGCTCACCATCAACTAAGCTATTCTTTCCTTTGAAAATATTTCCCCTAATTTTAACGATATTTTATTTTATTAAAAAATAAAACAAACCATAATTTTCCCTTATTTTATTTAATTTTCTCCCGACCCTGCTCTATACCTCCCTATATCAACAATTAATGGCTACCACCACCACCACATGAAGATCGCTTGCTGATGATATCTAAAATTTCTTTTTCCTTTATTTCAAAAATAGATTATCATTGCAATATATTTAAAATTACTCGTTTTGCAAATCAAACCTAAATGCGTCCAGACGGACGTGTCGTGAACGCACCTTTGGAAATGTATTCATTTGCAAGAACTTAATTTCTCACATATCATACAACTCGTCGAAAAAAGAGAACTTCTAAATATAGGATATATTTCCTTTTATCTTTTACAAAGAATTTGTCTTTTGTAAAATGGAAATACCAATGTCAGATGCACCTGTCCGGATATCGAACTCATGGTCTTCAACTTGTGACTCGACTCGCTAGCCAGGTGAGCTATTACTTGTTGGTTAAAGAAAAAGATGATGAAGAAGAAAGGAGAAACTACGAACTTACAGCATCCGCCATCCGACCGATGGCTCGCTGATCCATCGGAGCAGTTGGCCTATCGCTGATAGAAGCCGTCACTGGAGGTGGCCTAAGACCAAGCCTCAAACCACCTCTGCTTTCTACTTCTTCTTCCTCTTTTGCTGCTTCTGGCTCATCCATTGCATTCATCACCATGGACAGACATCGCGCATGGTCTCTCCTGGAGGTTCCTCTTCGCACACTGCCGTAGGCGGATTGCCTCGGCTGCGGGATGCGATGCATGGGCGACTCCCCGGGCGACGGCGAATCATCGCTGGTTTGCCGCGTGATAACTGGCCTGAGAGTTCCATACCGTGTAGGATCGGCTCATTGTAACATACCGACCCATATTCTCGCCCGCTTGATAACGCAGGAACCACAGAAACTCTTCTTCTTTCTCTCAATTCAATCCGGAGATTCTTCTAAATGTTGGTTAGCTCCAAAAACGCATCATGAACCCGATTGATTTCTTTCTTCTAAGAGAAAAAGAAGAAATGAGCTTCGATGTCTTCAATGGTGCAATGAGAGGAGATTGGTGGTGAATTTGCAGACCCTGATTGTCTCCCTCGAGAGTTCGGAGCCGTTCGATCTTGAAAGAATTGGTCGTCGGATGTCTGTAGGTCACTGTCTGAAAGAGTGGTGAACCCTAATGCTATATTTTATACGTATTTGACTTTTAATTCACCATAACCATGATGAGTCGGGCCGATGGATCGAGGATCGGGTCGGATATCGATTTGTGATGCAATTAGCTAGATTCGCGTTCTTCTTTCTATGGTTATGAAACAATGCTTTTTAGCTTGGGGTGGAAAAATCTTCATCTTGATTGGTCGTAATATACGTAATACTTTTATTTTCTTTAGAACTATGACTCAGTTTGCCGCACAATGAGCAACGGCTCAGCTGGCTAGGGGGTAGAGTCACAAGTTGAAGGTCGTGAGTTCGATATCGGTGGCATGCATATGGCTTATATCATATGCCCATCCACCCTACTTCTAGGGCTCTAGTATAAACCATGGGTTATATGTCACGGGGTGGGTTCTTGGTGACAGGTCTCAGCATCCAGTGCTAACTAATCCCTCAATTAAAACTGAATACACATGAGCGAAAGATAATTTTTTTTTAATAAACATGGAAGGAATGGATCAAAGTCTTAAAGGAGGTTCTTTTTACCTTAGAAAAGAGTCCACATAACACTATAATAGTGTCGTCTGGCAGCTTAATCCACTTGGTGTGTGGCTCTACTTTTTAAAGAATAGACGAAGAAGATGACCAATAAGAGAGTCTTGGATTCTCTCTCTTCTCTCTAACTCTCCTCTCAAGCACTCTCTCAATACACTAAGGCACTCAGTTATAATCAACCTATGTGGGGCGGGACATGAACCCATACCCGTTATTTGACTTACCTTCAACCCATACACAAACCCAAATACACAAGCTGAACTCGAACCATGCTCTTCATTAAAGAATCTCTCAGGTGCTGGTGCCGGCTCTATCAAGCGTGCCAACGGGACCAAGTAACATTATATACCATATGACATAATCTGAGCTTGTCCGAGCCAACCAGTACCAGATAGCCGTCACATGGCACAACCAATGGGTGAAGGGTGTTGACCACGGTAGGGAATCCGACATTTCCTGTTATATATTAAGTGAGTTCAATTATTTATACCATCAAGGGAAGAACGTGCTTGGTTGATGTATATCTTTTAAAGTCTGGTGATACTGAGGGTCTAGTTGGTTCCAAAGCTTGAATCAAGGAAGAGGGTTGCATACACTGTCAAAATAAAGTTTCGTTACGAACATTTACTACCCATCCGGTTTTACGACACTAATGCATTAGATTTCATCGTAAATCTAAAGTTAAGCGTGCTTTGGCGAGATTAATATTAGTATGATGGGCTTTATAAGAAGTTCTCTTGTTGCACAACTTGGTCACCTCACTTATCATGGAAGAACTGGTTAAGCTTAAGGTTAAATTAATAATAGTTTCTTTTGGGGCCAATAGAAAAGATGAGTGGCTTACGAAACAAGCAAGGGGGTGTTTTTATATTATTATAAAAGATTTATCCACAACAGACTAAATTGAGTATGAGATAAGCATCCAAACATATTCTTTCTTTCTTACTTGAGAGAACCCAGCATGCACTCACTCACTGTGTATGTTTTAATAGCAGGTTGGAGTTAGGCAAACCTAATCACATTTGCTTGCATCAATACGAAATTTGAGATTTTCGACTAAATTGTTTCTTCGATTGAAGAGAATCAAAGCTAGGACTCGTGAACGATTAAGCCGAATAGGGACGAGCTAACCCTTTGTGTTCCCATCTAATATGAAGTGAATAATAACTTTTATTGGCAAAGAGACAATGGAACTTGTTTAATTTGGGAATCAGTATTTTAATACAATCTTTATCATTATAATAAAAGTTTTCGAAAATATAGCATGTTTTCTTTCTAATAACAATTATTTTTGTTGTTTAAAAGAACAACAATTAATTTTGAACATACAGCATGTTTTCCTAACATGTCAATATTGCATGTACTGAACTATCAGGCTGTATGACCCGATCTGATCCCAGTTTGACATGTTTGAGATTGTCTCATCGTGTCACGAGCTAGGAAGCAACATTTCCCTGAGCTGCGACGAGAAGGACGGTGAATACAACATCTTGGTTGGCCCTTGAACCCAGTAACGGATACAGGAGTTTTCTTGAAGGTGAGGTGAACTTGTATTTCACGTCTATAAAATACTTATACTTTTCTATTGTATATAATAAAAGATTTAAGAATTTTTTAGATTTCAATTAAGGTGCATGCCTCGTCTCACCCTAAAGTGGATCTGCCACTACTTGCACCGGTCTAAAAACACTTACCAAAATGTGCCTTTGAGACCTCATCCTGCTTCATGATGCAATGCTTCAGCTTCCTCTTAGGATGGTTGATCTGCTTGGTCGTTCTGGTTGCCTAGATGAAGCTTACAAATTAATAGGAGAAATGCCAGTTAAACCGGATTTCACAGTGTGGGGTGCATTGCTTGGTGCTTGCAAAATCCATAAAAATGTCAGGCTTGGCGAGATTGCGGCTAGGAAATTGTTTCAACTTGATCCTAAAAATGCTGGTTATTACGTCCTACTGTCGAATATCTACGTGAAGTCAGGCAGGTGGGATAAGGTGGAAAAGAATAAAATTTTGATGAAGAAGGGAGTTGTAAAGCCACCAGGATACAGTTCGTCTGAGCTGCATGGGAAGATTAATGCGTTTTTAGTTGGTGACAAGGTTCACCCACAACATGAACAAGTCTATAAATTCTTAGATGGTTTAAGCACAAGATTGCAGGAAGCTGCTTATGTCCCTCTTGTTCAATCTGTTTTTCATGACGTGGAAGAGAAGAAAAGGAAACTAACCTGCGTATTCACAGCGAAAACTAGCTGATGCTTTTGGAATCATAAACTCTGTTCCAGGTGCATCAATCCAAATAATCAAGAACCTTAGAGTATGTAGTGATTGCCCTACTTGGCTGAAGTTGGTTTCCAAAATTGTCGACTGTCAAATTGTTGTTAGAGATGCCAATAGGTTCCACCATTTTGGGAATGGGAAATGCTCTTGCGGGGATTACTGGTAATTTTCATGAATGGGAAATGTGATGAATGGTCGACCTTCTGATCATGCTGAAAAGTTTGATTCTCTTAATTTTCAATGTACTTCTGATCATACTTTTGCATAAGTATGGCACTGCTCTGTGAACCCGAGTCATGTGCCTTATTTACCATCTGCCTGACCAAGTGGGAAGAGTAAGCAAAATGTCCGACTAAAAACCTTGTGGACAGCAAACAGTCTACCATCTGAACACAAAGTGAGCGTGGCTGCTATTTTCATTTGCTTATTTCAGGCTGTTGAATTGTGTTGGTGGCTGAGGATAGGATATGAACGAGGGTTGCGTTCCAGGCACTGGAAATTGAGGGGTACATGTGTTCTGTGCGAAGAGTGATTTGGTGTTAAATGCTATTACAACACATGAATTAACGCTGGTTTCGGTATATTCAGTAGTAGACAGAACTGCCCAGATACATTGGAATTGAAGACAACAAAATGCACTATGAATAAAAGGGGTGACATTGATCTGAACAGCGAGACAGTTATTGAGAAAAACATGCATGTTCTAGTGTAATACTCAATGCTTGTGGTAGCTTCGATTTCTACATTATTTGAAATGACAGCAGTATAGTTTTCTTGCACTTCACTGATCGGTTAGGATTAATTGACGCCGCTGACGTTAGCGTGCCTTATGCTAGCAAGACAGAGATAAAGGCTTTTTTCTATACTTGCCAATTCTTCTGTAACAATTTTGTGCTTCCTTTTCGTGATTGTTTTTCGATTTAATATTTCAAAACGTGGGCATATTATATTGTAACGAACGATTTGTGTTGGGTGACTAATATCTTTGTGCTGCAACTTTGCAATGAAATTAAATATATCTTGTCCATTTCTGTTGAGGTCTATTACCCAATTTATATTCAGTGAATGATATTCAAATGAAACCCCTGCAAATATCTGTCATTGGATTTAAATACTGTTCCCAACATATTTATGGGTCATCACTGTCAGGAGTCAGTTTCCCCCCTCCCCTACTTACTCACGCTGGTGGTCCACCTGCAACATTTGATAGGTCTACGCTTCTTTGTGGGGAATCCACTTTAAAGGAAAACAAATGACGGTCAGTGCTCAATATGGAGGTGGAAGACGATGGCACTCTCTAGAAGCTCTAGTGGTTCACTGCTTTTAGGAGTTCAACGTCAAATTCAAAAGAGCTTGTCAATGAACTCCTAAATGTTCTAGGGATACTGAAGCTTAAACTTTGCAATTCTATTGCAATCTTGATATCTTGCTATTCTTGCAGATGGAATGAATCGACCTATCACCTAATCTTCCCTTCAATCTTGATCTTGTATAAGAATAACTTTGAGATACGCCGACGACCTTCAAAAGTCTCCAATCACATTCAGCTTTGCTCTTCAGGTTATTTTGTCTTCAGGTGTTCCTCCTATCATTACACCCTTTTTAACAGGAAGGGCAAGTTGATTCTTAGATGCCTTGGTAAACTATCTTAAGTGATATTCACACCTAAAACCATGTTCATTGGTTTCTTGTGATATTCACACCGAATGCAAATGCTCATCAAATTACTAGTTTATTTGGATCTTTTATATTGTGCAAAGGTAGTTGCAAACAAAGTTTTTCCTTTTATCATAATTTTCCTTTTACCTTACAGAAAAGGTTGGGAATTTTATATAATAATTTGAAGAATCACAATCTTTTCTACTCGTTAACCACTGGGAAAAGAATTCCAGGATAAGGGTGCCCAAGAAACCAGGTGAGCAAAAAGCAGATAGTGAACAGGCTGCAGAATAGGCCAAGTTAACTAATTGCAGAAATTTCCTAAGAAAATTATTCCTCGATCATAAATCAAAGTTTCCAACAACATTCGACACAAATATTTTAAAGCATTCTTTTTTGGCAAAGGACAATGCTAGTCAAACTGCCGATGAATCCATCCATCTAGAAACAACACAATATCCATTGTTGCCTCATATCCATTCCAACAAGCAAACATGCTAAATCAATTTTGATGTTTTGTCTTCCTAAATGAAGATTCAACGAAAATTTGTTTCTGAACCTAAATTTGATTGATGAATTGTTATGTTCCGAATCATCACAAATGATAGAATCCAACTTATCTCTGAATGATGAAAATATCTTTTTACTTGACTAGAATAGTTTACTTGAACCTATATCTTGTGATCCCTACCTTATTAGAAAACAAATGCTTGTTCACCATCCACAGATAATCCAACCAAATCAAATTCATCATTTTATGAATTCCTGAGAATCGATTCTTTCCCACCTAGTGAAGAGATCTTGAAAAGAAAGGTTTGTTCAAACTAGGGCACCATGCCCACCAACCTGGTCAATATTTGCAGCTTAATCATTTGTATAACACTCATTCTTTATATAAACTTAACATAGGATGACCAGGTCATCTAATAATTTTTTCCTGGGGCTAAGCAACCCATGTCATCTCCTCAAGTTCAAGCAACCACAGCCACCATTCAATTGTCAACTTAAGGAGAACGGTTTTGGGACCACCAACCTTCACACACAAACCGAAAGACAAATCGTGGTATCTGTCACTCAAGGATCAAGCACTGCCTTTTCTAGTCACAATTGGAGGCCGCCTAGCACACAAACACACCCACACATGCACTCTCTCCCTTCCGGAATCCAACTCACCGCCTGTGAGTGGGCGTCCAAGAGACCTACCCGTGAACTAACGCTCAGAGGACAGCATTTACCACAAATTGTGGATAAAGAAAGTGACACCAAACCTATAAACAAGATTTAACAAAGAAAAATCTTTAAAATAGAATAGTTCTGGCCCCCCCCTCTCTCTCTCTGTATATATATATAGCCAGGTGAGACCCATTAAGGATTTACAATCAGTCAAGCACCATCATCGACAATGTTCATGTGGAGAAAGAATTAGCATAGACATCAAACTCCCATAAAATTTATTTCGTTTCTTCTTGAAAACCATGTTAGGTGTGATTGTGAATCAGATAGAATAAGCTTTTCGTCATTCATTTATAGCTTTTAAATTGTTAGGAACGTAAAGAATTTACACTATTTTACTTGTTTCAGACTTCAGTTGCTCCGTTCTTTACGCACAACGATTAGCAAATTCTTTTAAATATAACGGCACCTCTCTCTGATCTTTTGTCCCCTCGGTTTTTGCATAGGGAGTCCACGTACAATTGTACTGCTGGGCGTAGGTTCAACTAAAGAAAAAAAGGTGATCCCGGGCTCTGTGAATGTTTTCAACTGCAACTAACACGTTCGGGCCCAGAATAACAAGCAGGGTTGGTCAGTGTGGCTGATGGACTCGGACCAAAGGAATTGGGTCTGGACTAGAACAATTCAAAGGCCAGTCTAAAGATTCAGGGCCGAGCAGAGAAAGGGGAAATGGCTCGGGCAGCAACACCTCACCAGACCGTCCCACCCTCATGGTCTGTGCCAATCAATTCATCCATTCACCAGTTACGGTTTCTTTATGCCCCGTCTTTAAGGTTTTATGGCAAAATCAGACTCATTTGCTCGTCGGTACAACAAAGCTGATGCCTCCAACCTGCAGAACGAGCACACATACTGTTAAGATGCTTGTGCTGAAATCAAGTTGCATTTTGCAAGGCTACTCACAAGGTTGTGAGAATCTGTTTTCAAATAAATGTGTTTCCAAAATAAATTCGGGGAATCAACCAAATTGAACCCGTTATCGTCGGAAGTGAACAGAACCGAATCGAATTGGCTAGAATCGAACCCGTTATCGATAGGCCTCCATCCTTTTCGGATGAAGGCACCCCCACGAAGAGGAGGTCATTGGCTTTGACCTCTTCCCTTTGTATCGTGGAAAGAACATGCACAAAGCGGCTTGAAAAACGAATTAGTAGGAGGGAGGGGCTCATGAAAACAGGGAGAGTGAGAAAGAGAAAAAACCAAGTAGCTCACCAGCCAGGATTAACAATGAATCTCCCCACCGAGATGGCCCAGTTAACCTGTATTAAATGTAGCAACAAACGGCAAAGAACAGCAGTGAGATTGATGATAATTTACCAGAACTGGCTGAGCTAGACGGCACCCATTGGTGCTGACGGCATTACCTTATCTGTTCCAAGTGAATTGGCAACAACATGAGTGACGTGTTCGTCGAGCAGATTGGTGCAAGTAGCACCGAATTGCTCAGCGAGCTTCCAGAGAGGGTGCAGATGTGGATTCGCCTCTCCCACAGGGAAAACTCTGCTGAAGATTATCCTACAACCAAGCAAAATCCTTCTTTGTTCAGAGACAAGGATGTCTCGAACATCAACATTGCTTAGTGAGCTATTAGAGAAAAAGCTCTGGTGAATCCTCTCAATAACCTGATGAAGGGGAAGATGTCAAAATACTTAAGAGGAGTCCACAAGGAAGCGAAAAGAACAATAGTTATGCAGCCAAACAATCATGATCCTCACAGCCAGGGAAGAAGCTAGAGTCCCATCCTCCGGTCTCTCGTCGTGGTCAATTTCAAGAAGAGATGGCCCGAAAAGTCCGAATTGTCGTCTACTACATGGGAAATAGGTATACCTATACATGCAAAACAGGTTTTAGTAGCGAAAACAACAGCAAGAAAAAGAACATTGCAGAGTGCTAGGAGAACAAACCTCTCAACAAGTATCAAATTATGCCTGTGATGAGGCCACACTTTTACAGAATCATCAATTATCAAGACTGCAGATTCCATGCCCAAAACTCCATCAAGATCCTTGCTTTTGGGGAGTCTTTCATCACCATCAAAAGGGTCACCATCATCACCCTTGGATATGACACGCCCCGCAAACAATGCCCCTGTTGGATCAAGCACTTTTGCCATTTCAGTAGCATATACTTTATTTCCCATTGTATAGAGATGCAGCTCATAAAGCTCACTTGCCTGCAACGTTAAGCAGAGAAATCATATTTAACAATGAGAAAACCAAAAGATGGATAACCAAGGACTTCATAAGCGATTTCAAGGTAGACTGACGAGAACCAACCCTTTCAAGGAAATTCCAAATGCCGGGCCGCAATTTCGTCCACATTCCCATGTGCGTAAATCGAAAGAGATGCCTTTGTGCCTTATCCCTGTCAATCTCTTCCTTCTTTCTTAATATCTCTTCATGAACTTGATCTACTTCTACAAACTGAACGAAACAACAATTATAACATAAGCACAAGACATGGTTCAATAAAGAGAGGTGAACAATTTCAAATTTCAAAATTTAATCACCTTAGCAGAATTAAGAAGGGTATGGTCCAGATCCAAAACAAGGCACAGCTTTCCTTTAGCAAACATATTATTTTGTTCCTCAATCCTTCTGGCTCGCTCCTTCTGGATGGAGACCCTCTGTTGTTCATCAAGACCGTCTAACAGATGGTCTACATCTCCCCATGGATCCTGGGATTGTAAATCATCGCCATTGCTTTTGTTTATCACAGATATATTATTTCCATGTTCAGGACTTGTGCCAGAACCAACAAGGGCAATTGGCTTTGGTGGCACCAATTCTGTGGGCATCCCTCCAGAGGCCATGTTGGTAAGTTGTGAGGCAGACATAATATCAGAAACACTCTTGAGTGCGCTAGTGAGTTTCTGAGAGATATCAGGCAAATGAGAGGGTGTAGACAATGATGGAGCTGCCTCTGCGTATTCACTACAATCTTGGTTCATGGGAAGATCCTTTTTGCCCTGAAAGCTCAAGACAGAAAATGAGTTCAATTCAGGCCGCTTAGGTGGCATGTTTTCAGTCTTCTGCAAAGCATTTTCCTGTAAGAATCTGTGGCGAGGATCACGCGGTTTCATACGAGCTCGCCCTAACTCTTCTTTTGGAGGGACCTGTGGATGTTGGATAGAGAAAATAAGAAATGATAGAGACGTCTAATGAGAACCAGTGACAGCAAGTTCCATATCAATACCAACTTAACTTAGAATGTCAGAAAATATTTCCATAATAAAGATATGGTTCAAACAGTACAAAGTGGCCAACGTCTATAAAGGCAAATTATGACTTAATTCTATAATCAAAGCCTGATTATTTCCATGCCTATCAAAAGCCTAATTGTGTATTCATGATAGCCACAGAGAGGTTCATGTTAAATCAAAATATAAATTTAAACATTCAGGAGAAACATTAGAAAGCAAAGGCCTCCGACTTTGCAGTAAGTTCAATCATTTGGTTACTTCAGAGGACATATAAATTAAAATTGACACACATTGCATCCCCTAAAAGGAGAGTTTTAAATACTAGGGTCAGTTTTTCAGAGTGATGGAAGAATTGATGGAGATGTTACGCATAGAATTAATGCTGGTTGGTTAAAACGGAGAGGAGTATTAGTTATTCTTTGTGACAAGAAGATATCATTAAAGTTAAAAGGTAAATATTATAGAGCAGCAATTAGACCTGCCATGTTTTACGGTTCTGAGTGTTGGGCAGTTAATCATCAACATGTACAAAAGATGTCTGTGACATAAATGAAGATGTTGAGATGGATGAGTGGTCATACAACAAAAGACCGTATATATAATGAGGTTATTAGAAACTAAATGGGAGTGACACAAATAGAGGATAAAATGAGAGAATATAGTTTAAGATGGTTTGAACATATAGAAAGAAGATAAAAAAAAGAACCTGAAAAACTAAATTTGGAAAGTATTAAAAGAGGTAGAGGACGACCACAAAAGTGTTGGAAAGAACCATTAAAGAATGATCTAGCTTATTGTGAGTTAACTGCTAACATGACACATGATACGGCTATGTGGAAACAAAGAATCCATGTAGCCGACTCCGTCTAGTATGGGAAAAGGCTTAGTTGTTGTTGCTGCTGTTGTAGTAATCTAAATCAGTAGGTGGAGTTGCCTGATGCAGTGAAAAGGGCAAGAGAACAATATATTCAGATATAGAAAGTGGCGAAGTTCAAACACAGTGCCTGGATGCTTCTTGAGCATTGCCAACACCCCCCCCCCCCCCAAGCAAGCCCATACGCAATCCAAGACCCAAAGGCCCAGAGCTATGCCACATTAGCTCTTCTAATGGTGTCAACACCCAACACTGTGAAATGGGTTGTTTCTCTGTATGTCTTGGTATTAATTATTTCGAATAGTTTCTAAATGGTAATGCTAACCTACTATTTACTTTAACACAAAATGTGTAGCGCAATCATTCCAAAAATGTCATTGTTATTGAAATTATTTTTCCATGAAGGTCCATTCTTTTATATATATATGGTCAGTGTTTCCCTGAACTGATAACTTTTGAATCTCTGATGTTGTGCCCCTCGTACCAGCACCCACACTGATAAACATGTGGCATACATTTGGAGCTTACTGATGGCATTGCTTGAATAGGAACTATCGCGGGCCTCTGATCTGGAGGCTTCAAAAGACCAACAGTGGGTGTCGTTGTTGCAGTAGGCAGAACAAAGGGACTAGGTATGCGAGGAAGAACTTTTTCGGAAGAAACTTGCTGAGATTGGTGTGCTGTCAGCCTCTCCTGCTCCTTCTTAATAAGCTGAATCAATATGTCTGGATTAATTCCGTTCAACAGATCCGGCATGGTAATGGATGGTGGAATTGCAGCAGCATTAGGTGCAGGAATATGTGCATTAGGAGGCCGCAACTCATTTGGATTAGGCATCCATAGCGTGCTGGTACCTGAACTGCTCACTGGAAGAGCACTATCATATATGGCATTAGATCTAAGAATCTCCTTATTTTGGATTCTCATCATCCTGTCAGTCAAAATTTCTGCCTGTTTAGATGTAAAAGTTTCACCATCAGTAGTTACAGGAGGAATTGTGCTTTCCTCTAACCACCCACCTCTTCCAGGAACTTCATGAATTGTTCCATAAGGAACGCCATCTGTATAATCATTTCGTGGTCTTTTAACATACTGTCCCTCAAGCAAAGCATCACCAGCAACCCCATGCTTCCTAGAGATAATGCCGCTTCCATGAAGATCATTCCTGTTTGAAGTGTTAGCCACAGAAACAGGGAATTGATTGAGATCAATAGCAGCAGTATCAGACTCTGTAAGCCTGAGTCTTGGATCTCTTGCCTTCAGTTGAGCCCTTGATAAGGCACTTGTAACAGGAACAGACTTAGTGGTGCTCATAAGCGATTGTTCCTTCTGCAGTATAGATCCAAGAGGTTGAAGGGAAGGCGGGGTCCTACCAACCACAAGAGGTTCAGGGGAGGGTGAGGTTCCGCGAACCACATAAATCCCAGCAGGTCTATTTTCTACACGACTAGATACCTCTTCATTGTTATCCCCATCTTCAGCTTCGCATTCTGCAGATGGAGTCGGGCTTGGCAACTGGTTCCCGGACCAAAAGGACGTCACGGAAAACTTTTGCTGATAGCTGGAAACGGCCTTGAATGCATCAGTTAAAGAAGGATAAACAGGAATATCCTCGTTGTCATTTTCTGGCCCGCCAATTCGGGTGTCCTTAGGAATCCCTTCAGGCTCGGCGTGTTCTTTTGGCTCAACTAGTAGCTTCTTATCATCAGAAGCCGGAGTAGGTGAAGGAAGGTTTGTTTCATCTCGATCCCACTGGAAACCATGGCCTTCTGGTTTACCATCCACCCGTTGAAAAGGATCAATAAAGAGAGGTCCGGGAATGGTTTTCCTGGAAGTATCCCTTTGCTTTGATCTTAAAAGGCTCTCATTTGCGACAAAATTAGGCGGCGACAACTTTATACCAAGATCTATCTCTTCAACTTTTTTGTCTCGAACAATGGACACGATCATCGCTTCAAACTGTAACATGTTGTTGCAGTTAGTTTCAACCAAGGCATCTAAAGTCACAGCATCAGATTCGCTAAACAAAACAGAGATCGATCTAACCTCTTTAATTTGTTTACGGGAGAACAAAGATTGTGTATCATTCGACAAAGAATCAAGCAAGCTGTACCGTAAAAATGGATATTATCAGCAAATTCCTGTATGTTATACAATAGGAAGCGCCTCGAGGTAAACTACTAATGTTGAACTGCGGTACCTTGAAATTGCCTCTCTATCTTGCCCTCCAAGATTTGACTTCAAGCTATGGTAGGCCTATGAAAAAACCATCAAGATTATCACCTAAATAGTTCAAACATTAATCAGTAGTAGCAAGAAAGTAATTCATATCTTACAGTATAAACGGAATGGACTCCATCGTATATCTGTTGAACCACCAAGTCCTTCACAGTATCAAGCTTCTTAGCACAACGAAGTTGAAAATTCGCCGCTTTCAGTTTCTCTGAAGCATCCTTCAGGGCAATGCACCCATCTGAGAAGGACCTAAAACAAATTTAACCAGTACTTATTTAGCTTTTCATTTAATTATGTCATATTAACAGTAAAAAATCAGTATCTTTTGGGATTCAATAGCACTAAGTAAGGTTTTCAATTTCCATTCAACTCAGTGAGATAGCCGATCAGTCCCAAGACTTACTTTGCCGGATCTTTTAATGAGAACTCCTTCAACGAACTCTGGATTAACCCAAGCGTGTTATCCAACTCTCCGCCACTACCATCCTCCTGCAGAACGTCTTCCGAAGAAGGCTTAACCATAAACGAGATCCCCGTGGAATTACCGGGAGCATCTTCCATTCCGATCTCACCTTCTTCTATCTCACCCTCCTCCTTCTCAAGATCCTTCGAAGCCTCATCCACGCCGCCATCAGTATTTCCCTTTTCCATAGCATCAATTTTCTCCTCGTCGTCTCCCTTTTCCTCGCCTTTCCTACCAACAACGAACGACGAGACCCATTTCTCGTAATCGGATTTGATATCCTTCACACCAACCCCGTCGGCCGGCTTTGACTGCACCGCCTGCGCCCAAGCGAAGTTGTAGAGGTCCGGCTTGTACTTCGGCGCCCACCTCCCTTCCCCATAACGCTGTCCCCAAACCCTAGATCCACCGCTATCCCTCGACTCACGGATCCGATCGAGCCTTGTCTCTTCAGACGCATCCTTACCGTCCGAGATCTCCCCTTCCTCCACATCCAGGCAGTCTAACTCAGCTCGCGCCATCGCCGGCTCCTTCTCCTCCACTCTAGGGTTTATCGAGAAGCAGAGAGTCCCTCCGATGAGCATAAGTCAATGACCGGATCTCTGACTGCTATAAATCCGACAATCTGACGACAAACAATCGTAGATCTGGTCGGAACCCTAGGTGTTTCTGCTAGAGAATCGCCGATCTGGATTCTCCGGCCAAAATTCACCTCGTTTCTTTGCAATTTACTTTAGTAATGGCAAAAAATCATCAAACCGGAGAGATCTAACAAAGAAAGATCGTGCCACCCCAGACCCGAAGACATACAAGGAAACAAATCAACACAGAAAAGGAGAGAGAACGAGAAATCAACAAACGCAAACCAGAGGTGCAATCGAGGACACGAGATTTCCCCGCTGCTTTATATAGAATAGAAACGGTGCTCCAATCTCGGCCGTCCGTCTCAGAGTCCCTCAGATGATGTGGACCGCATCCCCTGTTACATGAAATGCACCAAAGCCAAAGCAAGCGACCCCCGTCACGGGCTCGTACATTTGGCACATTGATTTTACAGCGCAAATACACAAGTCGGTAGCAGGATAAGTACGCAAAATATTGGTCATCTACAAGATTAGCAAGGTATGTAACGCCCTATATTGTCCTAGTACATGTAAGTGAGCCGGGCACGAGGAGAAGAAGCTCGATCCAACTTGTTAAAGAAAATATTCACATAGAGCTCAAATGTTCGTAACATAATCGAAGATGGTAAGATGAATATATATGACCACGTAATAAGATTAAAGGAGAAAAACTTAGAGTGATACCAATACATAATAAAACAACAAAAAAAAATTTAAAAATATTAAAAGAAGAGAAACATTATATTGACAGAAAATATTAAAGAATAATTTCATTTTTGTGAGTTAACATTTAGTGTGACATAACAAGACCATGCCTTACGAAAGGAAAAAAAAATCGACGTAACTGACCCATTTAAATGGGAAAAGGCTTAGTTGTGTTGTTGTAGAGCTCGTGCTCAAGCTCAAATGTGCTTCAATGTTCAGGCTCAAGCTTGAGTTTGAGTTATGTTCAAACAACTCAAGCTCAACCTGCTAAGCTCATTAACCTATATGCAACCAAGATCAAGTTAGGTTCAGCTTGAGCTCGAATTCCATCGAGTTCGAGTGACCTAATGAATTAGCTCAATTACAAGGAATGGAGACAAGCATATGAAGCTTTTAAAATACACATTTTGCCTTTGTTTTCTACAATCGATCACTATAGGTCATCAAAAGATCTCGAACGGCCCCCCAATCCTTAAGAGAAGACCAAAGAGGCAGGCAGA
Source organism: Brasenia schreberi (assembly GCA_036023115.1). Taxonomy (NCBI): domain Eukaryota; kingdom Viridiplantae; phylum Streptophyta; class Magnoliopsida; order Nymphaeales; family Cabombaceae; genus Brasenia; species Brasenia schreberi. The sequence goes on along the minus strand of JAYKKT010000079.1, from coordinate 20,889,860 downwards.
AAAAGGAAGAAAGCTCCCCATCCCTGAGTGAGCCGCATATTATGAAGATGAGAAACAAGAAGTCCTACGAGGAGGGAAGATCTTTTAATTAAACTAAGTGTTGAAAGTTAATTTTCAAATAAACCTCTATTAAAAGTTACCCAGAGTGTTAGCTCAACGACATAACTCGCTAGTGCCGTTGTTGCTGGTGGGGAGTACAAATCCCAGAGGGTATATGTGTGGGTGTGGGTGTTAGGTTCAACTCTAGGAGGGTGTCAACTCTAGGAGGGTGTGTGTTAGGGTTCGTCCTCCTGTTGTAAAAAAAATAAAAAAAAAGTGCCTAAAGTCCTATTTATGCAAAATAACCTTAAAAGAGTTGCAAGTCAAATAGAAATCTTATAACCTATCTTTTCAATGTGCAAAACAATTTAATGCATATAAAATGGTGTGATGATGTTATATAAAGAGCTTCTCCTTCTTGATGATTAATATACCAATCTGATCGACTTTTATTTTATTTTTCTTGTACATAATGGTGAGATGATGTTATATAATTAATCAAGTGTCATTATTAGTCTAATGATATTTTGTATCATTTAAATCCGACTCAATAAGATTGGATTCGGTGTCATATTTACTATCATCTATTTTCAAAAAGTAGTATGATTGGTGTATATGTTCTATCGCATCTAGGGATGTTTATGGGGAGGAGATCCCCTGCTCCTCACTAGGGCTTACCCTCAACGAGAAGGATTAGGGCAATGGAAACGGGACACAGGAGAGTGGGGAAATCTCCGATGGGGATTATGATGGGGACAACAGGTCCCTGCCCCTGAACCCTCCCCCATTAGTTTTAGAAAGTTTAAGGCTCTTTTGAGCCATAATTTGCTCCGATTCATGCTGTTTAAGCTGAAGTTCCATAGAGTTTTGGTTCCCAATTGGATTTTTCTATATTTATATAGAAAAGGCAGTGTACGGGTCTTCCTCCGATGGGTCTCTGCAGGGGATAACATGTAAAAGTGATAGGATCCGGTCTTTCCTTGATGAGGATGAGTCCCCGTGAGGATTTGTGGGAGGAGAGACAGGGGCCTTTTTGGTCCACGAACCCCATGAACATCCCCAATTGCATATGTTCATCTGGCCAAGATGTTAACCATGTATAAAGAAGTTTGCCCGAACAACGGGTAGCTCATAAAATTACAATGTGCAGATTATATATATATATATATATATATATATATATATATATATATATATATATATAGAGAGAGAGAGAGAGAGAGAGAGAGAAATTAGTATATGCTTATATGATTAGATGCTTAAAAAAACTTTCAAAATCTCAACCATTCGATCAAAAAGTTTTAATCGGTTAGTTGAGATTTGTTTGAATAGGTTTACGATATCGAGCCACAATAATACCTTTTAGATTAAAAAGAGAATTGAAAAGTCAAGAAAAAGGTGTGCAAGTTTTTGTTATACTCCTACTTTTGAAGGGTTGCACAATGTGATGTTATATATATATATATATATATATATATATATATATATATATATATATATATATATATATATATATATAGAGAGAGAGAGAGAGAGAGAGAGAGAGAGACTTGTATATATCTCTACTTTATTTATTTGCCTTATCCTTGATCTCAATGTGAAGAGATAGATGATTGATATCAAGGAGCAAATATGTGTGAAGAGCGTTAACTCCTCCCTTTGTAACAAAAAAAAAAGAGCAAAATTCAAAATGTACTCAAGCACTTCTGCATGTTATACTTGATTTTCAAGAACAATATTTTGCTTTTTAATATCAACCATGATCTCTATCATGTATATGAGATTTTAAAAGATAGATAAGCATAATACCAATATATATATATGCTAGCAACATTACATCATCATATATCCAAACAAATCTCAACCATCTAATTTAAAAGATATGATTGATATTTAAATTTTAAAAGCAAAAACATTCTTCTACTTTACACAAGTATACTTTATTCAAAGCAATTTTTACTTTTTAAATGTAAATCTCAACCATCCCTTTAAGTTACACAGTTGATTTGTTTGGATGTGTTAGCATATAATGTTATTATTTTGTATATATATAGGTAGTGCTAAATTCATAATGAATTTTGATGTATAATCTTGCATAAACATCTTCATAATTCGATTTTTGAGATCAACGATGAATGTGATACATATGGTGCATTAAATATAGATTACAAAAGTATAATAATACTTTTAGTTCAAATCTCCGCCATTGACATGGAAGATCGAGCATTGGAGATGTTCACGTAAGATTATGCACCAAAAGACATTATGCACTTAACAACACTATATATCTGTCTCTTTATATATATATATATATATATATATATATGACCGTTTTGTTTGTTTATCGCATACCTGTCAATTCAACATAACTTGCAATAAGAGTTGTCGACTTGACCTAATTTGGGACGTGTATACGCATGCAACTAGTTTGAACTACCATGTTTTCGAATGGAAATTAAATACTATAGATATTCAATGACACAATCGTATACAAAGCCAACTTGAACCTAGCCAGCACCACTTCTTCAGACCCACCCGGTATTATTTTGCTATTGTGAGTTGTTAGTTTTTCAGTCGATCGTTTGATGAACTGAGCCTATTAGCCCTAAGTTGCTGAGTTCTTCTGTCAGTCTTAGTGGCCAATATCTTATTTATATTGAGAGTTAGTCCTTGTTGGAAGTCAATTCTTAATATGGCCCGTTCATGTACTGCAGCTCAACTAAATAATAGACGTGAAGTTGATCATGCATAACGAATATACATGCACATAAAATTCTTCAAAGCAAGAGCCACTTGATCATTCCACGGTTGGCCTATTTGACTACTTTAACACACACACGTGCTTGTATATATATATATATATATATATATATATATATATATATATATATATATATATATATATATATATATATATATAGGGAGAGAGAGAGGGCAAGGGGGGGCATGCAGAAACCCATCTAGAACCGGAGCTGACAGTTCCAAAACCACCATTAAATAGTTAATATATATTTTCTAACATTTAATAACTTCATTAGTAACTTAACGGTAGGGTTGGTGGGAAGTTCAACTCCCAGAGGGGGCATTTGTCCTCTTTTCAAAAAAAAATATTTAACGGTTTGGGCCCTTTCGGGATGGTTCCAAATCTAGAGTTGGAACTGCCGGTTTTTGTTTCGAATCTGGAATAACTTACATCTTGACCCGTGGAAAGTCCAATGGTACATGGCCTCATAAAGGGAAAGGTGTAAGGGGCACAAATAGTTGGTTCATGCTAGTGTTAGTGGCTACTAGCCTTAGCAGAGACCCTTCAATTGTAACCTAACTTTTGCATAAACTTTTTTATTTACAACAAAATATGGTTCATCAGGTGCTTAGCTGTTGCCTCTAATAGCTACTGAAATTTCAAGGGGCACATATAGTATAATAGTAGTGGATCTATGTTGAAATGAACAGATGCCCTCACTCTTCTTGCTAAATTTTAGTACATAATTTTTTTTAATATCATCTGAAGTTAAAGAGAAAGAAGGTATATTTAAACAAATAGTACTTCAAGGAGATACTTGGAACTATGTTGGTAAATCTTAGAGAGGTGTACCGATACAAAATGAAGCTTGATGATGGAGTGAAGTGGTGTAAGATGCAAAGAGGGAATGTTACAAATTACATTATTGTAAGGAGACTAATGAAATTTTAGAGACTTATAAGAAAGCAAAGAAAGAAGCAAAAAAGACCGTGAGCGAAGCAAAAGCTAAAATTTGAAAGGATTTACATAAAAAACTCAACTCAAAAGAGGGTTAAAGAGATATTTTTATGATAGCTAAAGCTAGAGATAAGAAAACTAAGGATTTTAATTTTGTTAGATGCATCAAAGATGAGGATGAGAAAATTTTAGTGGCAAATGAAGATATAAAAAATATATGAAAAACTATTTTTATAAGTTTTTTAATGAAAATAAAGATGTTAGTATTAGCATGGGAGAGTTAGCCAAATAAAAAAAATATATAAACCATAATTTCTACCGACGTATTCAAAAGAATGAAGTCAAAGAGGCTCTTAAACATATGAAGAGTCATAAATATGTAGTACTAGACAATATTCTTATAGAAATTTGGAAAATCTTAAGAGAGAAAGGAATCACTTGGCTCACAAGGGAAGAATTATCGAACGCAGGTTAAAACAAGTATCAAGTACAATAGAGAACTAATTTGGATTTATATTAAGCAAATCTACTATTGAAGCAATTCAACATTTTAGACGTCTTATGAAACATTTTAAAGTAAAAATGATCTAGAAAAAACTTATGATATGGTACCGAGGGATGTTCTTTGGAGAACCTTGAAAAAGAAAGGTATCCCATTGATATACATGAACCTTATAAGAGACATGTATGATGGTGTAAAACATGTGTGAGGACTCGTGAAGGAATGACAGACTTCTTTGAAGTTAATATTGTGTTACATCAAGGATCAACTTTAAATCCATACTTATTTATAACGGTGATTGATGAGTTAACAAAAATATTCAAGATGAAGTATCTTAGTGTATGTTATTTGCAGATGATATTGTATTAGTGGAGGAGTTTAAAGAAAGAAAAAAAATAATTATACTATGAAGAGAAACATTTGAAAGTAAAGGCTTTCGACTTAGTAAAACAAAGACAGAATATATGGAATGTAAATTTGATCATTCAGTTACTTTAGAGAATGTAGAAATTAAAATTGGCACACATTGCATCATTCAAAAGAAAAGTTTTAAATACCTAGGGTCAATTTTTCATAGTGATGAAAGAATTGATGGAGATATTACATATAAAATTAATGT